>CM034154.1:615096390-616296390 GCA_019776745.2 Taxus chinensis
TCTCAGCCCCTAGGCGCTTAAGTAGTTTTCTCAATCCTCCTCACATTGTACCATAAGATGACAAGTGTCATCTTCTTGATCAAAGAGAAATTTTGTGTCCCTCTTGTCCCTTTTGTTAAGGGGACACAAAAATCTGCCCATGAACAAGCCATCAAACCCTAGTTTCAACCACACTTAGCTTTCCCTCACCCATGGTCAACTTGCAGTTAGCAAGAAGGTAAGAAAAGCAAGCAAACTCATTTTCAACCTAACTTCTTTGCATTGTCCACCCATCCTCCATTATTGCACCTACAAAGCCTTCAAATGATATCATAACATAACCATCCTGCCCAAAACATTCCAGATCAACCATGACTGCAAACACAGCTTTTCTCATAAGTTAACCAAAAAACTAATTGCACCAAAGTTTTGATTGAAGACTCTACTCTTAGGCTCCTTCGTGATCACTCAAAGCTTAAAGTCTCCATTAATGGTTGCAATCACACAAAAAACCTAAAACCCTTCATCCCAAAAATTTCCTTTTTGATTTGCAAGAGTTCTAACAAACATAACACAACGAAAATTAGAGCACGAGATTCTGGTGCAGAGATGAATCCAACAATGGTGTTTTCATTGCAAACCTACACCGGTATGACCAATTACTAAAAATAACATATGATTTGTACACTCACATGCTAAAAATATTATACCTCTCAAAATTGCAAGCTCCGATCACTCAAAACATCTAGAAACAATGATGAATAACAAGCAAGACAAAACAGACAATTTTCCCAAAATAACAGGTTCGGAAAAAATGACCTGCAAGAAATATAAACTTCCTAAAATGGTAAAACATCATCAATGGAGGTGAATTGAGTGTGCTAGGAGATTTAGAAACCCAAATTTGAGCAAATAAGCAAAAATTCCCAAAATAACAGCTCCCAGTCCTACCTACCAAAAATAGAAAGTTTCAATTTTCAGTGGAGAAAGTTGCTATTGACTTTGTTTTCACTTATGTCACTAATTTTTTCCATAATCACATGGTTGTAAAGTTGTCTCACAGCTCAAACAAGAAAATCCACCCTTTACAAGGATCTTGAAGCATCATTTTGATCACAATTGTGTCAAGGAGAAAGCCAGAGCATATCACGCACAACAGGTGAAAGTTAGGAACATTATAAGGCTGACAAAAAAGTTGAAAAGGCTTGAGAGCTTCATTCAAATTCAATTGATCAAGAGGATGGTCATAAACATTATGAGAAGGAATCTCCATGAGTAAGGAAAGAGGTCATCTCAAACAATGCATACATTGTGAAGTGTTTCTAAACACTTGATACATGTGTAGACACCAAAATTGTGTCACAACCCTCTAGGCCCCTTACAATTAATTAATTCAACATACACCTAACCATGACCCCTCCTCACATTGTTATTAATTTAATTACCTAAATTAATTTAATTTCTACCTCGCTTAGCCACCTCACCTAGCCACCTCACCTGTCCACCTCATCCTAGACCTATTCCAAGCCTATTAATTAACCTAGACCAAGTCCCCACTTACCTTAACCAACTAGAACTCATTCTAACCCTAATATTAATGATCTATTATCCCTCTAACCATTTTCCTACTCCATCTAGAAACAACCCACACTCTTGACCCAGAATCAATCCTCAATCATGCCAAAATTGGGAAGTAACATGCTATTTTAAGTATGACCTTTTATCCCTAATTGACGCCAGTTATTCCTCAGCTGACGCCGGTCACTTAACCTCCGTCGGTTACCTAAAATAGGATTTCCTAACTCTTTGTTCAGTTTCAAAATCTATCTTCTTGGCTCTTGCGACCTTGCATCCTGAATCTCAAGTTTTACAGTGATCTTACGACGTACTAGAGACCCTTATAGTGTTCAGACACCACACCATTCATTAATAGATTAATCCAGAGTTCCAATGCATTCACAGGGAAGCACCGTGCCCTCTTGCTATTGCTGTATTCATTTGGAACCACCTTCTTCTGCAACCATCACCACCTCATGCCATTTATCTCCATTTCACAAGTAAGTATAATTCTTCTTTGCCTTTGGTTTTAATAGATTAGTTGGTTATCCGTTATCTGCTTCTTTCCAACTTTTGTCATACCTAGATCTCTCCCACAATACCTCCATCCAACCATATGCCCAAAGAACCTTCATTCCTTGCCCAAACCCTCATCTTATTACCTCTGAGTCTTTTTAAAAATCCGATGACCTCATCCAAGCCTCCCTCACTCTTTGTGCAATCAGAAAGAGTGCTAAACCTCCCATTATTAACATTTTTATTCAATCTCCCCTACCAACGTCGATCACCCAACCGACATCGATCACTTACCAGTAGCCGACATTGGTCACTTAAGCAATACTAGGCTTTGTGACTAGTAAAATCCTTCAAACTAGCAAGCTAATAACTTTTTCCAAACAACCTAAAATATTCCCAAATCTTGCCCAAACCTCATTTATAGCCTCCGTCAGACCTGCAAGCCCAGACCAACCTACCAACCCTCCAAATTTAATTATAACTTTCCTGTTAGATTAGATTTTCTTATTTTTTTTTATATGAGATGCCTAAATCATATCAATTACAGTAGGATTCATTTGTGTATGCTTCTTCCTTGCATTAAATTGTGTTAAAACGTGGATTGACAACCTTCTAGGAAGCACCTCACTTCCCAGATCTAACTTTTCCTAGGTAGTCCACCAACCGATATTTTTAATTATATTTTGTGGTCTTTTGTTCTCTTCTAGGTTGTTCCTCCTAGCCAAAGGGAATCTCTTCACAATCAACTTGGTCAACATTCAACGCGCACACACCTCCTTCGAATATCACAGGTATTCCTTCTCACCCTTACCTCTTATCTATTTTATTTCTACTTTGCGGTGAAACACCATGATTGATAACAAGCTCACATCTTGTAAGTCGGTAGAGGTGGAGTGTGCAGTGTTTTAGTGTAGTGTGTAGGAAAATAACATGGAACTCATTCTAATTCATTCCATCAAGTTCCATATGGGATCAATATTGATATCAAGAAAATGTCACCTTCTTCCATGAGAAACATGTGCACATGTGGTGTATGAGTCCACCTCATTCAAGGAGTGCTCTAAAGTCAAGAAAGGCAAAAAGGTATTATCTTCATTCAGAGCATTATAGTCATAAGAATGTGCAATCAATTTTTTTCCATTAGCTTTCATCCACTTGGCAATGGTCCTAGACACTCACCAAAGACATTGTAGTTTTATCCTATCTCAAGAAGGAGAGACATTTTCGTCATCTCATTCCATTCCAAGCGGTTGCCACTTCTCAAGGATTTCACTCAAGGGTAATTATTTCACCCACATGATGAAGGCCTATTTCAATAAGTGAAGGTCAAATATCAAGAGGTTTGAGCATTGTGGAGTTGTTTCTCATGATCAGTAGAGCCATTTGTGAAAGCCTAAAGAGCAAGAGAGTGATCCTCACTCTCATTGTGAGAACAAGAAGGAATCATTATGAGTGATGCATGTAGTCATCTCAGTCTCACATAGGAAGGTCTCACAATAGTGTCCCTAAACACTCATTTGGAAGTTTGAAGAGTTTTTACGTCTTGCAGAAGGAGGAGATTGTGATCACCATGCCTCAAACCAACAAGTTTTTTATCAACAACAAATCAGTCACCCCTTCTCTCTCTCTCTCTCTCTCTCTCTCTCTCCTTATTCTAATTTTCAATTGAGAATGTAATTTTTGTTATTTTTTCTTATGCACTTAAGTGACTCTTAGTTAAACATTATACGAGTTATTTTTCCAATAATAAGAAAAGACTCACTTCCTAGGAACATGAAAGGTCATGTGGGGGGTAGCTGAAAGGACATATTATAATGTTATAAATTGGAATGGATTCCCCATTCCAAAGGGTTGTCAATTGTTGAATGAATGTATGTTTTTGAGATTACCACTTCTACATCAAACAATAAATTTGCAATTCTTCTATTTCTTTGTCAGTGTTCCTTTACTCTCTCTTTCCAACTTTACATATATGATAATCTTGTAAAACCAATAAAGGTGTCCGTGTCTTTGATAAATGAATCAATGGAAGTTTGTGTCTATGATTTGTTATGTCTTATCATGGTTTGTATTGTTATGTTCTTCTAAATGGATATGAAATCACTTTGGTTATTGTATGTGAATTTTGTAAGCCTACTCACAACAGTAACCCTCTCTCTCCTTATTTCCCTAAATCTCCTTTACCTCTCTTCACTGCAAATTCCTCCCTTGTACCTTGTACAAGCATTTTTCCACATGTTCAATGGAGTGTTCCTGAGTGATCTTCGGTCTATTGGTCACCCCACAATATTTAGATAGTTTACGTAGTTTACATTCAATGATGGGAGACTCCTCATACAAAATAAAGAGGGGCGTATCCCTGCAATGTTGGTGAAGACTCAATAATTCACAACATGAAAAATTATTTCACCAAAGAATTTTGGTGACTCCGTTGGGGGAGATATGCCCTTCTGCACCCATAAAGATCTATGAAAACAAGAAAATGATATTTTCAAAATCTATAAAAATAAAAAACTAAAAAAATACCAAAAATTCTATTTGAACGTTCAAAAATCCTTGTTGTAATCCTACTAAAAAAATGAACTTTTCCAGTTTCATTCCTTTCTAAGTACTCTAAGACAAACTAACAAAAAATAGTACACAATTGATCGTGTAGGTGGCATTATTGATCCCACATTTGAGGAGAAACAAAGAGATGATTTTAGACTTCCCATTGTACCAGTAAGAAGACAAGTTCCTAAAAAATACTCTTGAAGGTCATACTGAAGAACTAATTATTGAACCACTAGTCCCCATTCCTCCTGAAGGATAAAGAGAAGAACTACAAGAAGAAGAAGAGGAAAGAATGGCTACACCACTACCATGAGAGGAAAAAAAATATACTGGTCTGTTGGCTTTAACTCCACCACGTCAAGAAATTAGAAAAGGACCGCGAAAGAAATTTCTCAAATTATTTGGAGATAACAAGCAACCTCCTAATTATCATATCACAACCTTGATCATAGATTGTGTCATCCTTTGAGTGTGATACAAAGATTTTTTCGTTGTGGTTGTTCATGGAAACATTATAAGATTCCATTGTAGACTGATTCTACTACTTTCCATCACACTTAATTACTGATTGGGATGATATAAAAAATAAGTTTGAAGAAATATTTAAGACTTCTGAAGATTCTCGTACCCTCCTTTCTCAACTTACTCAGATGAAAAAATAACCGAAAGAGTCCATGAGAGATTTTGTGGAAAAATTCAAAAAGTTGATCAATAATATTCTAGTTATTTCTCGTCCTACTACGGGTAATTTAAAGAGGTTCTTCATCAATGCCTAGACGCCTGAAATTAGTTTCATACTATGGAGAGTTCAACCAAACAATTTGGAAAACGCCCAAGAACTTCTCATTGGAGTGGAAGATGACCTGATCATGTATGGAAATATCAAGAATCCTTGAAAGAAGGATAAAGCTCAGAATTACAAATAAGAAAGAGATGATCCATTGTTGAAAAAGTTGGCCAATGATTTCAAAATGTTGATAAAGTTTCCCAACATGCATCATACAAGAACTAGAGTATAAATCAAATTGCAGGAGCACCTTGAAGGATTTCCTTGGAAGCTCCACTGGTCAATGCAATATGCGAGGCCAATGAAGATGAAGGAGAAGAAATTATTGAATCATAAATTGAAGAAGAAGGAGAAGAAGAATGTACCAGGATTGGGTACTGTGAATTCGCACCTGGTGAAGATTTTGAAGAATCCACAAATAACTACTCGTATACAGTGTTCACTCAATCACAAATGGAGAAAGAGGGATCTTCTTCTACTGCTCAAGCTAAACATTTAGATCATCAAGTGGAGACTCCATGAAGAACAAAAATGAAAGGAGGATCATCGACGTCTGTTTTTGTGGAATCAACCAAGAGGAATCTCGAGACTGTCTTAGTCAATAAATCTTCACCCTCTTTGAGTAAGTCTCATTCAAATTCTCTTGATAAAGCAATATCTATTTCTATTGATCCTAAAAATGAAAATCCTACCCTTGTTAAGGCTGACATATTACCTAAATTGCTTACACATTCTCCACATTTTGACATCATTGACCATTACAAGAAAGCCAATATTCAAATTTATGAGTATGAGTACTTGAAAACCCATCCCAAGAAATTTGATAGGCTAGTTTGGTTTATCAAAGGAAGTAGCTTGGCTTTACATTCCAAAAATGCCACTACCAAAGAACTACCTCCAACCTCTCACTCCACTTCTCAAAAATATCTCGCTTCCACATCCTCCACCTTTGGGAAGATATAACCTTTCTATGTATCCTTGTTGGTCAATGAGTACAAGATGAATAATAACATTATTGAATTTGGTGCTTCTGAAAATGTCATGCCTACAAATTTTGTAAAGCTCTTGGTCTCTCTCTCTCTCTCTCTCTCTCTCTCTCTCTCTCTCTCTCCTACCAATGACCATTTTTACTCTATGGAAATGAAAGATTTGCTTTTGGTTAGCCAAGTCAGGAATGCTTAGGTGGAATTTGTAGATTTTACTAACAAGAAGATCACAATAAGAATTCTTATAGTGGATATCCTAGCCTCATATGGCATGTTGTTGAGCTAAAGATTTTGTTGAGATGTTGATGGAGATATACAAATGGATCGGTCACATGCCATCATTCCATTCAATGGTAAATTAAAGAAATTTCTCCCCATTAGGAAAATGAATTACACCATCCAAAGTATTGATGACTTGAGGGCAGATATCCTATTTCAAAACACAAGGTCTTACACCTTTTTCATAGCTTCGAAAGAAGACGTTGAACTGCCCATGTTGATTGGTCGAAGGGCATCATGGTAATTTGATGGAATCAAAATTCGAAAGCATGTACTTCCCACTGGATGTGATTTTAATTCGAGTTTATCCACAGGATTTTGGTGATGGTCATGTGAGTCTTGACTTATAACAAAACAATATCGAAGTGATGAGTAATGCAGGCTAAGAAGGATTTATGCTAATCAACTTCTTGTCAAGTGAGTTGTTAGTGAAATAATTTGTTGATTGGAAAAATTAGTTTATTTTCACCAACGCTCTGGGACTAGGTCCCTCTTCTTGAATGGGAAACTCCATTATTGTCTGTAAGTTAAAAAAAATCTCCATGGTTGGTCAGGAGGCTGAGGATCCAACATGCACACTCCATTGCACTTGCGGTAAAAGATTTCAATTCTGTGCAAGGGAGGAATTTTTGAGAAAGGTGGAAAGTGGGAGTGAGAAGTTAGGAGAGAGGGGATTAAGACTGCAAGTAGGATTAATCAGATTCTTACAACTATTAATCAAAAATATTAACACACACAATTGGAAAGAACAATAACCTTGCTTATTATACCAAGACAATGAAAAAATGAACATAAAATTTCATTTATTCACTCATCCAGAAAAGCTGAAACACCCTTATTGATTGACATTTTTACAAAGCTGTGACATGAGAGAGAGAGGAACATCTAAGAAAGGAAAATATAATAAAATGCTATATTTTTCTTATTCTTGGTAGCTATCTACTCTTGAATTCAAAAAATTTACAACCTATTGAAGTGAGGAAGTCACTACAATTTATAATTTTCAAAAGAGACTCTTCACCTACCCCCCACATGTCTTTTCACATGTCTTTTACAACTTATGACTCTTTGTATTCCTAGGAAAGAAATTATGTCCCCTTTTTATTAATTGAGAGAAACTTATTACCATTTCCAACTATAGTCACATTAATGAATAAGACAAAAGCAGATAAAATGAAAATGAAAAAGTGAAACCCCATAATGAAGAATTATAATGTGCATGAAGAGAGGAAAGGAGAGTGAAGAGAGAGAAATAATATAACTACTCAAACTAAAGAAAATACTTCCGCCAATGGAGACCTGCTTGTTGATGGAATTTTGGAAAGTTCTTCAAGAGAGATCTCAATACAGTTGAATTCTTTGTTGTATCGTTCTGCCATAGGTGCAACTTTCTTAGCTTGCGGGATGTAAACAAAACTCTAGGAATAGATCCAATTTTATGAGAGAGCGTTGATGTTCTTGCATTATATAAACCAATCTTGATGATATTTCAAAAAAATTGATATGACAACCCTTATTTCAGCCAAAGACACCAATGTGTGTTCATTGAAGGAAAAAGGATCTCTGGCCTCTTTCTTGACAAGATCTTCGAATGGCTTCAATAGATTGTTCGCCGAAGTGTCTTAACTCACTACTGAAACTCTAAGATTTTGTACCTAACCATTGACAGCCCCTACATATTTGCAATATGTTCCTCGAATGAATCCAATTCACCCAAAGCATGGTTTATCATCTCATAACAAGAAATCATAGTCCTTTCACAGACTTGAGACAAGTCATCAGATGCAAAATTGAATACTTCCTTGTTTACTAAGAGGGATGAATTGAATTTACCCATCTCAGTAACCAGAGGATACACCTGTTCCTAATGTTACTTCTCTACCTCAATCTCCTCTCTTGTCATGTTTAATTTCTTAGCCGTTGCATTCATGTACTTAAACAGTGAAAGGATCTCAGAGAGCAACACCTTACCCTTATGTAGGATCTTGTTTACCCATTTTTCATTTGCTTGGCCCTACATGATGAAACCTTGTGCCTATCTGATGGACTCATGGTCAAAGCTACTGATGGGAGTAATTTCCTTAGTTGGGTTTGATGGAGAAACATTAGGATCCATGAATGTTTGTACATAGGATGCAAGGGTCCTTATGTGGTCTTCCAATTGATCGATTTTTCCCTTGTACTTCTAGTTTCTAATGAGAAGGAAAGTGGAAGAATCCGAGAAAAAATGACATCTCCCTCATGTGTCGCTGGTCTAAGTGGAATGGTGATTCTCTCATAATCAGATGGGCTAATATTTTTGATAGCTTTGATGAATTTGGGCCGAGCAACCTCCACATATTGGTTTCCTGAAGTTTCGATGAAAAAGCGGGAGGTAATTTGTGCTTTCTTCCCCTTCTTTGTCTTCACCATTATAGATATAGTCTGGAAGTCTGGGATCAACACCTATTGTTTCCTACGTGTCTCACCTCCAAATATATCATGTACCCATAATAATGTCTCATTTTCTTCGAGCTCAATGTTTGGCATGATGGCAATTTCTTGCTCTAGTTGAGAAGATGGATCTTGGGCTGATTGAATAGGTGCAACTATAGAAGAATATATACTTTGAGTTCTTTAAAGGGTAAAATATTGAGGTAGTTAAATCTCACCTTGTCCTAATCCTTCTAGTTCTTGAGCTGATTCGACCTTCTTTTAGGTCCTCATTTAGTGAGTCATCTCAGATTCCATAAATTTTCTCTTTTGAAGACTTTCTGAGTGGGTGAAACTAGAAACGTTCTTAGCTACCTTCGAAGTGGAGACATGAGGTGAATTTTTCTTAAGAGTGTGGATACCTCATGAATCAATGAATGTAATTCTCTTTTTCTTGAACAACTCTTTGGATCTCCGAATCACTGCCTCAGTCCTTTTTTTGATGTCTCCTGATTCTTGGATGCTCCAAGAAACTTATGGGAGATGTGAAGCTTTCACGACCTAATACCATGGGTCAAACAACTCCGTTCCATAATCCTCAATGCCATCCTCTAACCAATCAAAATTGAACTACCTCATTTCATCTATTTTCATCCTCATGTGACCCCTTTCCCTAACTTCAAGATTGTCAGCATATTTTACCCAATAGTCCTCGATTTACGACACGTGGTGCAAGTCAGGGATATGAAACATATCAGGAGTGCACCGGATGTCAAATTTATCCCTCTAAGTGTAGGAATAAAGATTAAATTGAGAGGAAGAGGCTTCCAAATTTGATGCAGAGTTGAGTATCTTAAGTTTATTTTGCATCCTTCAAAATATCTTGTACAAATAGTTCTTTTGAAATTTCCATAGGCTCATTTTCATCTTCATTGGAAGAATATTCTTGTTGTGCCTCCAAGAGATGGTTACAAATCACATCCATACAGGCACATGATTTTTGTAAAACATCCTCGTTCACCTCTTCCATGATTTGTGTTGCCAAATATTCACTTTCTTGTAAACACGGGTGTACTTAGTTCATGACACCTACTGAAAGGGAGAAGAGGTCCAAGCTTCGTGGGAAGGGCACTCCTTCAAGATCAATATCCATATCATCTTCTTCTTGGTAAGAAACACATAACTGTGTTGGGGCAGTACTATGAGAAGAATTTTTGGCTACATCTTGACCATCCATTATTGAATCTTCTTGCTCATGTGAAAGATGAAAGGATCTATTTTCACAGTGATGATGATTCTGCTTCCCACGTAAGTAGAGGTTGTGTTTAAATTTTTCATTCTCCTTGGATTTGAAAAGAGAGTGGACTTCTTCCATTCAATCATCCATGATTGCATCAGGAAGAGAGTTTGATTCTTTGAATTCCTCCATTTCTTCGTGCAACATTTCTACATCACTTGAAGAATCAAAATAGGAGGAGAGATTATCTATGACCACCTTGAATTCATCATCTTCAGACCATGATGTCGGGTGTATTTATTGCACTTTTTCACGTCTCTCCATTTCATCATTAGTCGAAAGATCAAAATTTGAAAAGAGGTCCTTTATGCTTACTTTGAATTGGTTGTCTTTGTCATCATTGGTGGAGTCTTCAGAGAGCATTGGATCATCCATTTTGCAGCAAGGATCTTCCTTTATTGAATTTATTATTCCCCCTATGGGTTGTGCCTCAAGCCAGATGGAATTGTTGAATGGTGATTCTATCTTCATGTCTTATACTTCTTCCTCCATGATGTTTCTTTGGTTTTCATCGGAAGGTTCCATAATAATATCTTCTTCGGGAGCATCCAAGAATATTTTGGGAATGAAAACATCATAGTATGGGCAGCCATCTGAGTCTTCTTCCATAAAGCGCATCTCGTCTTCTTCCTCCATTTGATATGGTGCTTTAAGATGTTCATATCTTATCTATAGAGCTAAAAGCATACCTCCAAATTTCATGAAAGACTTCGGGGTCAAAATTTAATTTTATAATGCTCTAAAGTCTTTCCACATATTCTCTTTTCAACATGTTCATTTCTTAATCACCGTATATGAGGAAGTCATCTATTAAGTGGTGGAAGAAAGATAATGTTCTCAATTTTGCAATGAGATCTCACATCATCCTATCTTTAGTCATCTTCTTGAATGCTGATTTTATCTTCATTGGAAGGCTCAAGAATAGGATTTTCTTCAGTGGAATTCAGGAGCCTTTCGGGTATGAAAACCCTATGGTACGAATGATCTTCAATATCTTCCTCTATAGGACAAATATCCTCTTCTTCTTCCTCACTATGGGCTGCTTCAAGTTTCCCGTTCATCTCATGTAAGAATTTGGCATATTCTTGAGCTTCACACCTTATCTTATGTCTCCTTTGAATCCATTCCTCTTCATTGGTTATAGGTTCTTTCTTATTTCCTTTTTCAACACTAGTCTGGAACCATGGCTGATCAACGATCTTCTTTTCTAGGTAGACATCTTATTCTTCTTCTTCACTATCACTCATTGTTACTTCACTCCAATCTTGAAATTTATTCATGGTGTGGGGAACGAATGTGACCGAGTTTTGTTCCTTGACGTAATCGCCTTCAAAAAATTATTTTCCTTCGAAATCTGATTTTTAAAATTTATTTTCAGACCTTGCAGTCATATTTTGGGTGCAAATGTTGTTAAATCTACACCACAGTGGGCGCCAAAAACTGTTAGCGAGAAAATTTGTTGGGTGGAAAAACTTGTGGATTTCTTGCTAATACTCTGGGAATCTAAGTTCATCTACTTAACCGGTATAGCTATCGTACATGCATGCACGAGTAAAGGTGGATTTTCCTGGTGGCCTTGTGGCTAGGGATCTAATAGGGGCACTCCACTGACCCAACGAAAAATCTAGTAATATCTTGATAGGGAAGACTTTTTATGGTGAGTGGGAAAGGGGAGTGAGAAAAGTGGTAGGAGAACTAATGTTGCAGGTAAAAATTCAGTTCCTGCACATACTAGTTAGAAATTTCATCACATGCACAAAAATTAGGAAGAAACAATACTACAAACAACAACAAGACCAATTAGAATTTAATGAACACAAAGTATCAGTAAACCCCTTAGTCAAAAAAGGATCTAAACTCCCTCTTCTTGTCTTGATGCTCAAGTAAAAATTGTACAAAGTATGAGAGTGGAAGACATTAAGAATAGGGGAAAAGTGGCAAACTCTTTTCACTCACAAGTGAGAAAAATCTCTCTCATGAACTTACAAGAATACAACCAACTAGAAGAATTTCAGAATTAGAACCCCTTGGAATGAAGAGCTCATTAAAATTTATAGCAACCTGAATTGTCCTTTCACCTCCCTCACAAGACCCTTTGTTTCCATATTCCACTTGTGACCTTTCATTTTCCATGAATTAAGTATTTCTCTTATAATTTTGAGAAAATAATTTTTACAAATTTAAAATAGACCACTTAAGTGTATATGATGAAATACAATGATGACACATAACAAAGAATTAGAATGGGGAGAGAAAGAAGAGAGGGAAAGAGAGGAAGAGGGAAGGGATAGAGGGGAAAGCACTCCTCGTGATGAAATGCTTTGAAAGCCTTGATGCAGCCATGAAATTTGAGTGGATATTTCTACCACTGGTGATCTTCTACACTGATGAAGATTTCTCCCTTGAATAACTTTGAATCATTTTCCCAATCTAGTGATGACCGCAAACTTTATGATGCATGAACATCCTGAACTAAAGAATGAGTGTTTGGAAACATTGTTTTGAGGTTTATTGTTGCAAGATCAAGATTAACACATACAATGCCCATGACGACCTCCTTGAAACTTGGTTGATGAACCCTTTGACTCGTTGAAATCGTTCTGACCAATTCAATTTGGATCACTCGGTTCCTTAAGTGATGAAGATGAATTCACATGATGTGCCTTGCGATGCCTTACTTTTCTTCTGTAAACCATTACACTCAAGATGATGCTTCCAGAACCTTCATGAAGTTCTCATTCCTCCTTTTCAACTCATGAAACCATCTCATTATCCAAAAGGGATTCCAAAAATTAGTAAGGTGAGTTAAAAAACAGTCATGCAATTTTCCACTCCAAAATGAAATTTTTCTATTTTTAGAATATGAACATGTGCTCTGCTATTCTGGGGCATATCACTTGTCTTGCTCCCGTTTCACCTTTTGAACCATCTACCATATTCCAACCTCCTTTGTCCCTGAGATATTTCTATTTTTAGCAGGTTGTTATTTGGGGACTTGCTATTTTGGGAAGATGTCATTTTCTTTATTACTTTCCATTTTACCCCTTTTTTGATCGAACTTGTAATTCAGTGGGACTCATCATTTATAGCATGCCAGGTAGTATAAAATATGATATTTTTAGTAAGTGGTGAAAATGATCTTTGTTTGCGATGGGAACAACTTTTTTTTGGATTCGACTCTTCGTCATGAATTTGTGCTTCAATTTTAATCATGATTCGCTTTCCAGAAATCTTAGAAATGAAAAATAAAAATTTATGTCTGGTAAGAGCTTTAGGTATAGAGCTACCAGGGAAGAATACTGATAAAAAATCAGTCATTCATATCTTGAGAAACTGGCAAATTTGTTGTGCAAAAAACAGTTTGAGAGAAACCAGATTTTTTAGAGACCCTTCCCTCTGAAGTTTGGATGATTTCACCTGCTGGATCTGTGGGAATTTGAAAATTTCTTTGAAGAGGGTAGAATGCTGATAAAAAACACATCCCTCCATATCCCTAAAAAATAGGTACTTAATGGCACGAAAAATAGTTCATGCAAAACTAGATTTTTCAACGATCATTCCCTCCAATTTTCACGTGATTTCGCCCACTGAAACCCTGAGAAGTGGAGAGGTAGCTCACTAATTTTTTCCACTACTATGTCATGGAAAACATTAATAGAGCTTGAAATTTTTAGGTCTGGTTTTGTCTCCGTTCGTGATGAAATCAATTCCATTGCGATAGGTTTTTGCTTCTTGTCTCACTAGTGAAATTTTTCTTTGATCCGGTTGCTGGTTTGATGGGAATTTGAGATTTGTTATTCATGGAGCCGAAAGTGGAATTTCTTTGTTGTGAGCATTCCTTGCTTAAAATGGGAGGTTTTAATATGATTTTTTAATGGCCTTCAAGAGAGACGAACTTAGAAACAAATAGTTTGTCAATCCGTGCATCGATTTATAAGATATGTTCAAATTTTCATTTCACTGTAATGGAGGTTTATGAAGAATTCCTTCACTCTTCTCTTTGATTATTCGTTCCTTTAGATCTTTCGATCAATATATTCTTTGAAACTTGTGCATATTCATGGAGTGGAAGGTTTGGTTGACATGACAGGGATGGTTTAGAAGAACAATGGTGGAATGAGGTGTTCTCTGCAACTTTCTTCTGGCAAAGGAGAAGTTGTAAACACCAAAATTGGGTCACACTCCCCGTCCCCTTTCGAATAACTAACTTAAATACATTCACCTAACCATGACCCATATACCCCACATTAATATTAATTTAATTATTTACAATTAAATTAATAATCATCCTCACTTCATTCATTATTTAATTACCTCAATTAAAACCAATTTCCACCTCATCCCACGACCTCACCTAGACACCTCACCATAGACCTATTCATAACATGCTTCCATAGCTAACTAAGACTTATCCCTACTTACCTTAATGAACTAAGACTTAGTATAACCCTAAAAGCACATACATATTCTCCCTCTAACCACTTTCATGTGTATCTAAGCGCAACGTTTCATTTATACCCGGTACAAATGAGCAAAAGATGGAAGAGGATAGCCAAGATTTACTATTTTAGACAACCTAGGATATCTCGCCTTAACTTACGCTGGTCAACCCGAAACCGACGCCGGTAACCCTAAACTGTCGTCGGTTACCATATAACCATTTTGGTAACCTTGTTTGAGAGGTTAGACACATTTCGAGTTTTTGGAGAAAAAGGAGATCTGCATGCAAGAAAGAACCAGAGCTCTTTCGCCCATCCAGGAAGCCATAGCCAGCACAACCATTGATCAGAAGGTATTTGCATTCACAGGAGTACTCCGGGAAGCATGACCACGACATTGATCAACCATCACCACCACCTAGCCATTGAACCTGCATAGCGGTAAGTGTGTCTCTAACCTGCATCACTTCATTTTCATTCAGTTTATAAATTTATTCATGTTTGTTTATCAATCATCAGCTATATTTTCACCCTACTACTATTTCCTTCTTGTGAACCCGACCATTCCCATCACTCTTACCTCTTTTAATCACCTTTGTCTACCCCTTTTAATCACCTTTGTCTACCCTTGAGCACTTCTGAATATTCCCAACATCCCCCAGACCTTAACCAACCCCTCACCATCATTGAACCAGTCTCAGACAAATCCCAAAAACCATGAACTATTGAGTTATTAACAGCCCGCAGTAACCGTCATCGGTCCTTACTAAATCGTCGTCAGTCATACCAGACTGACACCGGTCTCTGTATTTGGCAGTCCTGCTAATACCATATCCCAATAACCCTTTTTAAGTGATTCAAGTGACCCAAAATCTGACCCTGACCTGTTCCAACACCTTAGTTATTTACCTTATTTCTAGATCTGATCATAGCCTAGCCTATTATGTTAGATTTACTTATTGTATTTGGATGAGATACCTAAATCATATCAACTACGATAGGATTCTATTTACTTATGTTGCTTCTTGCATTAAATTGTATTAAAACAGTGGGTTGACTACCACCGAGGAAGTATCAAACTTCTTAGATCTAGCACATGCTAAGTAACCCACTGACATATATTATTTAATGCTCTTTTTGTGGTCATGTTGTGTATTTCAGGTAGTTCTTCCTAGCAAAAAGGAAGCTCTCACAATCACATTGGATCAAGAAGTCAGAACGTGCATGCAACAACCTTCAAGTGACTGTCACTACAGGTATTCCTCCTTGGCCCACACCCTTATTTGTTTTCGTCCAAAAACTTAAAGAAAATGGTGAAACATTTTGGCACGCCCTGTTGGACCCTCTCTTGGGTTCATTGCATTTTATTCATATAGGGAAAACATTTTTGTGTGTTTCTTTCATTTCAAAAATTACACATTTAATCTTCTCCTTGGTAATATTCCTTTCTTCTAATTGTCTAAACGACATTTGTCATTTGGGGCTTAAAATGAACCACTTCTTCTTTCTTGCATTGCATTAGTGAAAAAGCATCCCTCTTCATGTTCATCATTTGCTACATCGAATATCATATTTCAATTTGGGTTTAAAACACTTGCATTGCATTATGATTTTGTGCATTATAGCTCACATTAAAAATGAGGGCAACCTATACGCTGGAAGTCATGCCCAGCTGATGGTTGACACAATTGAACCGTAGAAAGCACTTGCTTCTCTCTCTCTCTCTCTCTTGCCAAACTGCACAAAATTTTTAATATACACACCTTCTTAAACGACATCTTACCTGGGAATGTCTGTCAAGGATCACATGATCAGAGGATTGACAGGTAATCCCCAGTTGGTTATCTTTTCTAGTACCCCATCAGAGGAAGGACCTCCCCTGCCATAACATAACCTGAAACCTCACCCTTTAGATTTCCTTTTTCATAGGATGCCTTCCCAACCAAAAACTCTGTCCTGAATTCACGTGTTAGTCATAAATATCATAAGCTACAACAAATATAAAATTCACTTTTAGGACTATGTTTTCATAGCTTTGTGCTTGACTTGCGTTTTGAGGTGAGAGGATATGTTTTCTTCATCTTTATTTTTCCTTTCACACTCTTCCATCATAGTTGGAGTATTCTGACTTTCTATGAGTGTGTCAGGGCCTCATCCTATCATACCCAGGCTTCTGGGTTGATTCTTCATACAATCTAAATTCACAACACCTCATTTTTCTTCATTCTTCAGATTTCATAGTAACCGACATTGGTCCCATGACCATCGTCGGTTTACATCTGACCAACATTGGTTTACCTAATCGGCATTGGTTCCTTGTTCTGTTGGTCAGTTTACCTAGAGAACACTCATCTCACCTTCTTTTATGTCTAAAATTTTATGTGTGTCACCATACTCTCTGTATTCTGATCATAGTCCTCCAATACAGTCTCCCTGTCTAAACAGTCACCAGTTTCTGCTTTATTTGTTGAAATTGTTATTCTTCACAGTAACCGTCATCGGTCATCTTATGACCGGCATCGGTCACACCTTAACCAGCATCAGTTCTTGGGCATCGGTCACCCTGTTTTGATTTTTATCAAAATATTTACCCAATTTTCCTCTCAAAATCTATTTTGTCCCATCTTATTGTCCCCTATGTCATTTACAGATTACAGTTCACCTGATTTACATTGATTCACATGGTGTTGACTCGCATCCAAACTAACACCCTCATGTTTCACGCTAGCCGTCAACCACTCCCACCTAGTCCATCACCGCCATCCATTCTGTCACCTATGGATCTGACTCAGCTTATCCCCATCACCACTGGAAACGAGGAGTTTGCGAGACTCCTCGACCAGAATCCCGCTGCCCTCCAGTACTACCTTGCTCATTCTTCCACCCAGGATTCCTCAGGATAGTTAATATATGACATGCCCGTATGTATCCCTCCTGCTCTAGCTCCCACCTTTGCGTCAGCTAGCACTAGCTCGGTGCTACCGTCATCCACTTTATCACCTGTGGTGTCTCAAATAAATCCCACAACCGCTATAACTGCAACATCTACGTCATCGATCGCACCCACGACATCAATTGTCCCTCCGAAAGCTACTATAAGTATAGCTCCATTTGCACCCACCACTTCCCATATACCTATTGCATCGCAACCACCTCTAGTGTCGATAACTTACACCCCTTTTTAAAACCTCATTCTTTCTATCCTGCAATCCTTACCCCTAATCACCACTAGAATCGTTACGACTACCCCACCCACTTACACGTACTACCAACAACCCCTGACCTCATCTATCACTTATTTTGGCTATGTGCCACCCACATCTATTCCTCCTACGCAGTTCTCATATTATCGCCACCATATACCAGCATACCACCTACCTCATACCTTCAACATCAACCCCCTTTTTCTGTAGGGGGCACCCATTCATCCCAACCTACTAACGACCTCATTAAAATGATGATGGAGAAGATGCAGACCTTAGAAGCATCTATTTATGGCTCCCGTAATTCTTTAACATATGATGAAATATGTAATGAGCCTATCCATCCATCTATTCCCATTCATCCTTACCCAGTGCATTGGGAAATGCCTAAATTCAATCACTTCAATAGTAAAGAAGACCCACAACAACACTTGCGGTCGTTCAAACATGGGTGTTACCTAATCACCCACGATGACGCTTTGCTCCTACAAACTTTCCCAATGTCCTTGACAGGACCAACATTGGATTGGTATAGTGGACTACCTCAACATTCTATTTATTCCTTTAATCAAGTAGCCCAATTTTTCCTAGATCATTTTTCAATCAATGTTACAAAGAAAGTCACCATGACCGATCTTTACTCAACTCGACAGTATGAAGATGAATCTATCACAGATTTCATTGCCCGCTGGCGAAGTCTTATTAACCAATTGACGTTCCAACTACCTCAGACTGAACTTATTGAGTTTTTCACTAGAGCTTGTGCCATACACATCTCACCAACTCTGCAAGTCCAAACCTTCCGAACCTTTGATGAAGCGTTCACCATGGCCCAAAAACTAGAAATTTGTGCCATTGAAGAAAAGAAAATCCAATTACAGAACAAGAACACCCCATTCAAATCAAACGATTCTTCTTCATTTTAAAACCCCAAAATAACTATTCAAAGCCCAAAGGATCTGCCAAACATGGTAGTCCTCAAGGTAGGTCCACCTCATCCTTCTAATCAGGCCCAACCTTCTTCCAATCTTTCTAATGTCCAGGCCAAGCTTCGGCAGTGGAAGTACACTTCGATTGGAGAGCCCTATTCTTCAGTCTTAGAAAAGCTTCTTAAAGCTAGAACCATTACACTTCCTCCCATAAAACCTCATACAAGTTTTGATCCCGCTCATCCTATGTTAACATGGTATAAAGAGCACATGACATACTGTAATTATCATCACGTTAAAGGACATAGTGATGGTAACTGCATAACTTTCAAAAACATTGTTCAAGAGATGATAGACAATGGAGACCTTGTGGTAGACAACTTGAATGCGCCAACAAATCAAAATTTGCACATCTTCAAAAATCCATTCCCTAATCATAAACCATCGTCTAATCAAAATAACGAACCTTCATCTAGTGACAACAACATCCGTGAGGTTCACACAATTTTTAATATCATGCCAATTGTTCCTCAAAACCTACCTACTTCATCTATTGAGGAAATATTGGCATGAGCTCCTCCACCCATAAAGGAGCATACCTCTTCTACTCCTCCACCCATAGAGGAGTCCCCCTCATCTCCCCTTTCTCTCACAAAGGAACCCACACTTTCTATCGATGTCGTGTCATCGTCTGCTTCCCAACCTTCTGAACCATCAACACTTGTTATTCTCCCATCCACAAGAGAATCATCATCACCTTCTCCTCCACCGAGAGAGAAGTGCCTACCTCACCCGACCTATTATCTCTCCTACCCATGGGAGATTCTTTAGACATGTCACTACCTGTCGGGGACAGTTCTCCCTTAGCATCCCAGAACCCTATTGACATGATCTCGGCTCTCTTACCTACAGAATCCGAGGCCAGCCAATTCCCTGTCTCACAGACATATTTTATAGGGATTTCCACCCAACCCATTCCATCCTCTTCTTCAGTAGTCCCATTTTCATGGTTGGTTGATCGTTTGGATTACGTTGATCATTCCATGCTCTGGGGACGTCTTCGGCTCCTTGTTCTCGACCCAAATGCAAATGTTTCCTAAAGATACTTCCATGATCTACCCAAAGGTATTTTTGGCAACCAAAACTACACTGACCATGCCGATTGAAATGGCTTCCTCTTCATCATCCCTACCTCCATCCAAACTTCTACCCATCACTACAACTATTCCCAAACCTAAAAACCTACCCACACTTATCCCCACACCTGTATCAAGACCCATCACTACTTTGGGTGTTATGCCGACATCAAGCCTTACTCACCCACCTATCAGATTGGACCTAGCCGCATCTTCCAAAGTCCGCAGCAGCATTATCCCCCACCTGAAAAGAAAACCCAACCCTCTAGGCCACGTACACCGGTCTCACCTACCACACCTTTATCACCTTCCCCCTTCCATCCATCCTAGGGCCTCATCCATCAACCTTGACCAAACAATCTCACACCCAAAGCCAGTCAAAAGCTAAACAACCTACTACTGCATCACAAGCCTTTGTTACACCTCATTCACCCAAAACCAAGCTCCCTCACCCTCACCCGTGCACTTCTTGCCACCTATACCTCCACCAGTTACTATAACCCCAACCTTGCCTATACAACTTCAACCAATGCTACCTACCCAACCTTTACCAACCACCTCCACCACAACTCGGTTGCCCCCGTGGGTAACCTATCCTCTGCCACCATCTATTTTTCCTTCTACATCCGTAATACTCTCGTGTCACCTTTACCCAAGAAGGTGCAACTCAAAGCTAAGAATTCACTACCCTCCAATAAGGTAGTCAAACCAACCAAACCTTCCATCGCCAGCTCTTCTACCCCACCTTTACCCAAACAAGATGCCAGTAAGACCTAAGACCACTCCACATACCAAACTAGTAGACCAACCCATTCCCCCTCCTGTAAAGCCTCTTCCTTCACAATCAGCCACACCTGTACCCAAACCCACACTCACCTCCCATTGTGATCCATTAGCGGGGTCCTACGCCAACATTTTAACCAATCTCTTGGAGACTTCCATCATCACATTACCACCACTTCGACCTTACAATCCTCTCAAACCCAAACCAAAAGGGTTTGATGAAACCAAGATTTGTGCCTATCATCGTGTGCCAAGACATGATGTTGAAAATTATAAGGCTCTGAAGACCATTCTTCTTCAACTTTGTCCTCCTGAACAAAATTTTGACAATGACAACCTTCTTGATGAGGACCATGCTCCACCATCACCTGTCACCATACATCATCATCCTTTACCCATTCAGTGATCAGTATCTCCACCCCCACAACCATTTTTCCCACCTCCAAAATTCGAGATCAACATGGTCTGTATTAGAGAGTTGGCCAAACCACCACCCAAATGTCAATGTGCCCTACTCATTTCACAAGGCTCTTATCCACCACTAGGATTTTTCCCCTCATGCCATTATACCTTTCATGACACACCCTCTCCATCCACCTCCCCTCAGATTAACATGGTTCATGTTGCTACCTGTGCTCAAAAAGACAAAGGAAAAGAAAAAACAACTAGCCCATCAACCAACCATGTACCCAATATACCATCTACACCCACTCCCAAAATCACCATCTGCAGACCTACATACCCTATCTCTGATGGGGTCACCCATCGCGTAATGATAAAACAATTACATCAGTCTCCTCTAAATATGTCTTTGTATGATCTCATCTAGACTTCTGAATCCCACAGACAAGCACTTATCAAGGTTTTACAATCCATTAAAGTTCTACCCAATGACCCCACACCAGTGGCCTCGATTATCACCCCTCACCATGTGGCCTCACTAACCAAATCAGCTCCTCCTTCTACCCCCATGACCACTCCTCAAGTCGCCACCCTCAGCTTCTCTGATGAGGAGATTGTACCTCTCCAGTCAGATGACCCTGATCCCACCCTATTCATTTTTGTTTATATCGATAACATATGCGTATGACGTGTCATGATTGATGGTGGTGACTAGCATTAACATCATCTCCTCCCACACATACAATCAAATGTGTATTCCTTCTAACTGTATGCATAATAACCTAGTTATGCTACGCTCCTTCAACGACGCCATCACCTCCACCCTTGGCACTATTATCCTTCATGTTTGCGTAGGCCCTCGCACTGTCCTAGAACTATTCTGTCTTAGAGGGGGAATTCCAGTATAACCTATTGCTCGGACAGACCCTAGATTCGTGTCATGGGTTGTGTCCCTTCAACTTTACACCATTGTGTAAAATTTGAGCATGAGGGACATAACTACACCATCCCCACCAACTCCGTCACCATTCAAGACCTGTAACATGTTGTACCAGCCCAATGATGTGCTTGTACCAGTCAAGGCATTTTCCACTACCCCCACTTCAACCTTCACCCACAAACCCATCCACCAATGCTTCCACCACCTCTCCCACACCTAACCTTGTTATCCCTACTACCATTGCAGCCTCTACAGCTGACTCATCTGCTTCCCAATCATCTAGCGAGTCATCTATCCCCGCTACCCACATATCGACTACTGATCCCTTAGAAGGTGTTTTTTAATGCCTCACTCTGGGGGAGTACCGCTCTATACAATATCGACACATTCCTCACTCCTCAAGAGTATGGGAACCTGCACCAGCACCCTAGTTATGACTACCACATAGGTGAGGTTTTTCCTTATGGTCCTCCCCACCTTCGCACTAATCTAACGTATGGGGGACTTGATATTGCCACTTATTCACCCAAACCTCCATCCCAAACATGACCATTTTCATCTGACCTATAATCCCTTACTAATGCTACTTCTCTCACACTTTCCTCCACCGTTGCGCATGGAAAGGATTTGGCTTCAGTTTTTACGAACAGGGCCACCATACTGTCATTTCCTGTACCACCCGTAAACACAATGACCGTAGTGGCATTGGCTTTGTCACACCACCTCCCAAGAAGGCCCGCATGTCAACCTCATTGAGGAAGAAAAAATTTTCCACCTCATTCACCCACATCACCATCTTCACCCACGGAAGTCCATAGATCCTGAATCTATTCCTCCTAACTTCTTTTTTTTCGTAAACACAATTTCCATAGGACCTCTGACCTATCAACACGATGGCGAGGCTCCCTCTTCTCTCCCCTTCTTGTATCCTGACATGATCAATGACGATACACCTTCTATTAATGTCATTCAATGTCAGGATGATGAGTCCATCCTCACCTACCTTGGTGCGGAAGACTCTTATATTCACCGGTCATTACCCTCTGAGATGCAAACCATGTTGAACGAATCGAACTATCGAAATCAACATTAATACTCAGGATGACCTGCACATTCTAAAGATAGGCCAATCTTTAGATGCTACTGAATAGGAAGCTTTTACCTCTTTCCTTTGGGACCATAGCAATGCTTTTGCCTGGTCCTATGCCGATATGCCTGGTATTGACCCTAAAATCATGGTCCACAATATCGTAACCATTCCTGATGCCAAACCCATCAAAAAAAGCTGTGGAAAATGCATCCTCACATTGCTCTTTTGGTTAAATAAGAACTTCAATGCCTTCTCTCAGTTTCCTTCATCCTATCCATTGACTACCCCTAATGGATTTTTAACATCATTCCTGTCACAAAGGTGACAGGGGGACTCTGCATTTGCATGGACTTCCATGACCTCAACCTAGCTTGTCCCAAAGATGACTTTCCTCTATCAGGTATTGACCAACTAGTTGATCTCACTGTCGGCCATGAAATGCTATCACTCATGGATGGTTTCTCGGGTTATAATAAATATTACTTACTCCAGAAGATCAACACAAGACTACCTTCATCACCCCTTGGGGACCTTCTACTATCGAGTCATGCCTTTTGGCCTTAAAAATGCTAGTGCTACATATCAGTGAGCCATGACTTACATCTTCCATGACATCATGCATCACATATTGGAAGATTATGTAGATGATCTTCTTTCCAAATCCAAACATCGATTTAAACACCTGACCATCCTTAAGGTCATCTTTGACCACCTCATCAAGTATTGTGTTCATCTTCAACCAAAGAAGTGCGTCTTTGCGGTACTTTCAAGAAAACTCCTTGGTTTCATCATTTCTTTGCATGGCATAGAATTTGATCCTACTAAAGTAAATGCTATTCTATAAATGCCTCCGCTTACTAATCTCCATCAACTTCGAAGCCTGCAAGGTAAGTTGCAATCCATTTGTCATTTTATCTCACAGCTTTTTGACCGTTGTCAACCATTTCATCATCTTCTCAAGAAGGACGTTTCATTCAAATGGGATGATGAATGCCATAAATCCTTTGAAGCCTTAAAAAAATACCTTCTTCAACCACCATTGCTCATTCCTCCTAAGGATGACAAAACCCTTTTACCTATACATTTCTTCCACTGACCATTCTTTAGGTGCCATGCTCGCTCATTGCGACGAAAAACATAGAGAGCAAGCAGGTTTATTACATAAGCCATACCCTTTTGGACTACAAAACTAGATACACCCATGCTGAAAAAATATTCTTAGCCTTAGTTTTCGTCACCACCAAACTCCGCCATTACCTCCTCAACCACAAAACCTTCATTATTACCAATACTGACCCCTTACACTATATGTATGCCAAACCCTATCAACATCAATGTGCCACATGTTACCTTATGCTTCTTGCCAACCTCGACCTCAAATTCATTCATCAAAAGTCCATCAAAGGCCAAGCTATTGCTGACCAACTAGCAGATGCACCTCTTTCAGGAAATCAACCCTCTAACTTCAATTTCCCAGACGAATCCATAGCTACCCTCTCCTTAGATGAACCACTTACCAAATGACCCTCTTCTTCGATGGCTCCAAATGTCAGCATGGAGGTGTGGTTGGTGTTATCCTCATTCCAATTGATGGTGAACCTATGCCTTTATCTTTCAAACTAGATTTTGATTGTACAAACAATATCGCTGAATACGAAGCACTCGTATTGGGTCTCCAAGCTACTTATGCCCTAGATGTTAAGTCAATCAATATATTTGGTGATTCCCAGCTAGTCATAAACCAAGTCAATGGTATATACCAGTGTCGTAATGAAATACTTCAAAAGTATAAACATCATGTAGACATACTTTTGACTACCTTTGACCATTATGAACTTCAAACCACCCCACGTTCTACCAATAAATTTATGGATACCATGGCCTGATTGGCTTCTCAGATACCCGCTTCACCTACTGACTCTAAAATATTTGTCATAATACAAAGGTTGCAATCACCCTCTTACTTACCTCGTGAGGTCTACTCCATTGGAACCATTACACATGACCCACATGACCTTTTGTATAAGCAGTTTGTAGACTATCTTTCCCTTTCCATTCTACCCACTGATCTCACTCATAATGGACAACATGCCTTTCTTAAAAGTGTCTCTCATTATGTCATCATGGGTGGTCTCCTTTATAAGCACGGGTTTCGATGGTATTCTCTTACGATGCCTTACAAGTTCTGAAATTCCCTACACCATCAAGGAAGTTCATGATGGAATTTGTGGAGGTCACTTTAGTGGTTTAGCTATCGCAAAACACATTCTTCACCTTGGCTATTATTGGCCAACCCTAAACCATGACTGTTGTGACTATGTCAAACATTGTATAAAATGCCAGCAACATGCTAATCTTCATCACACACCTAGTCATGCTTTATAGGTTGCACGAGACCTTTGGCCTTTCTCTCAATGGGGCTTAGATCTTGTTGGCGAGATCAATCCCCATTCTTCACAATGCCATCAATGGATTATAACCGCTACTGAATATTACACTAAATGGGTAGAATCCATCCCCCTCATTTCTACAAAAGTCTGAGAAAATATGTGAATTCATCAACCATCACATCATTTGTCACTTTGGTGTTCCTCACCATCTCATCACTGATAAAGGAAAGCAATTCAAAAATAAAACCCTACGTAAATTGTGCGATGCTTTTGGTCATCCAACTCAGTTTCTCATCACCTTATTACCCGCAAACCAATGGCCAAGCAGAATCGACCAATAAAACCTTGAACAAAATTATTATGAAAGTAGTTGACGATACTGGCAAGGATTGGCATTCACACATTCCTTTCACCTTGTGGGCTTATCGCACTAGTATTCGCACTTCGACTGCTACCACACCTTTTTCTCTGGTCTACGGTACCAAGGCTATCTTGCCTCTCAAGAAGTCCAAATTCCATCTCTCTACATCTCACTACAAGACATGCTCAATGATGATGAATTTTTTCAGGATCGTTTGGCGCAACTTGAGTTATTAGATGAACGTCGTCTCAATGCTCTTGACCATCTCCAAATCTACCAAAAATGTATCAAATGTGCTTACCACGAACGTGTCCATGAACAAACCTTTTAGGTCGGTGACCTTGTCCTGAAGGGAAATCAACATGTAACTAAAGAAGAGAAAATTAAACGGGGAAAATTTTCTCCTAATTTGCTTGGACCCTATATCGTTACCCATGCCTATGGATTAGGTGCTTATCGTTTGTCTTCACTCGAAGGTAAACTCAAACCTGAGCCTCTCAATGCCTTACATCTTCAACCATTTTATTTTTGACATCAAGTCATATATCACTTTCTATCAATTGATCGCTTGCCCCTTGATTTTTGTTCTTCTTCCATGTTACCCATTTTTGAGGATCCATGACTAAACAAGAATCATGTGATTACCCATCACCTTTCAACCCTATCTTCGATATGAGTACCATGGCTCTACTCATGGTAGGATTCTCATGGATACTTTTCATCTTTTAAAAATATGGAATGCCATGGTCGTTCATCACTCGAAACTACATCTTTCATAGTTAACCTCTGTGTGCTATGGTTTTGTCTTCTAAACAAGAACCTAATCCTCCTCTATAGTCTTGTCCATGACTTAAAACTTCCAAAAAAAGAAGAAGAAACACAATGGGATTCAACTCCTTGAGTCAAACTTCCCGCAAAAGATGACTCCCTCGAAAAGGGACATCTCTTCTCTCTATCTAGCTACTATAAATAGACTGCTCCCTCAAAGGACAACTATATAAAGTCATTGCCAAAATATAATAAATGTTCTGAAGCTTCCCGCATCGATCAATCGATTTTAAAAAAAAAATTCAAAGCAAAAAGAAAAAAGATTAAATTTTTTGTCATGGATTTTCCTATTTTGATCTTGGGTCTCGTGCCAAATAGACATGCTATCTCACACTAGGTTACGCTCACCCATCCACTTTTGCTTCATTTTCTTTTGTGCCCTAGTTTTCTCTATGCTCAATGGACTTGCCAAAAATGTGACATTCCATGATCATGTGACTTTCTTCACCTTTAAAATATTCCATTATACAACGTCTTTCGGGTCTTACATTCATAAGCCCATCTTGGGTATGGTAGACTCATTAGGGTTCTTATTAATTAAGCGACTCTTTTACCACCTCTTATCATTCACCTTCCTCATTACTTATTGATTATCCTATACAGGACTAGATCATCGACACCTAAATTTTAAATGACTCAACCATGCCTCTGACCTAAACTCAACCACGCCTATGACCTAAACTCAACTATGCATATGACCTAAACTCAACCATGCCTATGACCTGTATTCAATCATGCCTAAGATCTACCTACCCTTCCCTCCTCAAATATACCCTCACCCAAACCCCACTCCTTCTTACCCTACATCAACCTTCCTCCATTCCTATTTCATCCATTTTCTTCCCCAATTTAAATTTAATTTTCCCCCAAAAACCCATTTTACCCTAACCTGGTTTCCAAAAACAAATTTACCTACCACACATAGAAGGGGATCAAATCCTACTTCATCACGATGTTGTCTGTGTGGTGGCACATCAATTCATTATACCAGTGCTCCACTTGATCCCTCTCCTGCCTCTTCCATCACCGAATGCCCTTCTCGCCTCCACCCAATAAAATTGATCACTACCGATCTCATGGACCCTCCTATCGAATGACCGATCACCCGCTCCAAGGCTAGCCAACTCAACTCTCCATCTTGCTCTGTCACTTTCCAATTTTCCACCGCTCCTTTGTCATTTTCTACTATTGGAAAATGACAAATGATTCCGCAAAAAAACATAATTTTTATTTTTAATCCCAATCCACTCTGACTGACGTCGGTTATATTGGTGCCATAGTAACCATCACCGGTCAACATGTAACCGACGTTCGGTCACACTTCCAACTAGTTTCCCTTACCTCACTCCCTTTTCACCTTTCACCACTCATGCTCACCCACTTTTTATCTTTCTGGCCACCCATTGAAACATACCTACAAGCCCAACCTACCCCTACATTTCCTTTGCTACATCTTAGGAGATGTTATTTTATTTGTACCTTGGCCTTACCCGTGCCATGACCTATTTTCCTGAACTTGACCTACTTGGTGTGACTATTGACCTTATGTACTTGCTATACCTTGTGATGTTGTTACCTATGTTGTTTTATCCTAACAACCATACCTTGCCTATTTTTGTGCCATTTATCTCGACCAAACCTTTGGTGTACCAGAGCATACCTAAATGTTCCTACACCTGACCTACGTTGTGTTTCTCAACCATATCCTATACCTTGGATACCCGAATCACTTCACCCTTGTTTGGATAAACCTATTGACCTTGGATGATGTAGAGTTTGCAAGCTCTTCAACCTGGTACTGTGTTGCAATCTATATGTGTGCGTGCGTTTGATTGCCATTACCCATGACCTGATTTTGACCACGACCTACTACCCATTACCCGAGTTGACCATCACCCTTTCCCTCACTACTCAAACCTTTCCCCACCTATCTTCCTCTCCTACACCTTTATCAAACCACTCATCAATTCCGTCTTACACCTCATCAATGCCCGGTTTGAGGGGGATCACCTTCACCCACACATGGGGAAATCACTTCCTATTTTTGTCAGCGTCGCTTACCAATACAAGCTACACAACAAAAAGGGGAAAAATGTAGACACCAAAATTGGGTCACACTCCCCTTGGTCCCCTTTCAAATAACCAACTTAAACACATTCACCTAACCATGACCCTTATACCCCACATTAATATTAATTTAATTATTTACAATTAAATTAATACTCATCCTCACTTCATTCATTATTTAATTACCTCAATTAAAACCAATTTCTACCTCATCCCACCACCTCACCTAGACACCTCACCATAGACCTATTCATAACATGCTTCCATAACTAACTAAGACTTAGCCCTACTTACCTTAATGAACTAAGACTTAGTACAAACCCTAAAAGCACATGCCTATTCTCCCTCTAACCACTTTCCCACATATCTAAGCGCAACATTTCATTTAGACCCGGTAAAAATGAGTAAAATCTAGCCCAAAGAGGATAGCCAAGATATGCTATTTTAGGCAACCTAGGATATCCCACCTTAACCGACACCAATCAACCCGAAACTGACGCCGGTAACCCTAAACCATCATTAGTTACCATATAACCATTTTGGTAACCTTGTTTGAGAGGTTAGACACATTTTTGAGTTTTGGAGCAAAATGAGATCTGCATGCAAGAAAGAACTAGAGCTCTTTCACACATCCAGGTAGCCATAACCAGCACAACCATTGATCAGAAGGTATTTACATTCACATGAGCACTCCGGGAAGCACTGCCACAACACTGATCGTTATTTCACTAATCAAACATCACCACCACCCAACCATTGAACCTGCACAGTGGTAAGTGTGTCTCTAACCTACACCACTTCATTTTCATTCATTTTATAAAGTTCTTCACCTTTGTTTATCAATCATCAACTATATTTTGACCTTACCACTATTTCCTTCTTGTGAACTTGACTATTCCCATCACTCCTACCCCTTTTAATCACCTTTGTCTACCCCTGAGCACCTCTGAATATTCCCAACATCCCCCAAACCTAAAATAACTCCTCACCCTCATTGATCTAGTCTTAGAAAAATCCCCAAAACCATGAACTATTGAATTTTTACCAGCCCACAGTAACCATCGTCAGTCCTTACTAACCTGTTGTCTGTCATACCAGACTGACGTCGGTCTCTGTATTTGGAAATCCTACTAATACCAGATCCCAATAACCCTTTTTAAGTGATTCAAGTGACCCAAAATCTAACCCTAACATGTTCCAGTACCTTAGTTGTTTACCTTATTTCTAGATCTGATCATAGCCTAGCCTGTTATGTTAGATTTTCTTGTTATATTTGGATGAGATACCTAAATCATATAAACTACAGTATGATTCTATTTAATTACATTATTTCTTGCAATAAATTGTATTAAAATAGTGGGTTATCTGTCATCGAGGAAGTACCACACTTCCTGGATCTAGCACAAGCTAGGTAACCCACTGACATATATTATTTAATCCTCTTTTTGTGGTCTTATTGTGTATTTCAGGTAGTTCCTCCTAGCCAAAAGGAATCTCTCACAGTTAGCATTGGATCAAGAAGTCAAAATGCGTGCAAGAACCTTCAACCCACCATCAAAACAGGTACTCCTCTTTGGCCCACACCCTTATCGATTTCATCCAAAAGCTTAAAGAAAACAGTGAATCATAAGCAGTAAGAAGGAGCCAGGAGTTAGAAAATTTTCAAGTTTTGGAGTTAGAGTTGGGCACATTTTCATGTCCCTCATGTCCCTCATGTCAAAGGGAAATAAGGAACATTAATTTATACAGTGAGAAAGATGGAAACACATGGTGGTGATCCAACAGTAGGGAGTGAGAGCTAGAAAATCAACTTTAAAGCACTGAGGGGCTAGAAGCGGGTCACATGGGTGACTAAAAGTTTCCCCTAGAGGGATGGATGTATTTTTAAAGGTTTGATGTCCCTGACATGTGAGGGACATGAGGGAAATCAAATTCCATGGTGCTCTTGGAGCTGACACATGGCAGAGATCCGATGACATGGAATTTGAGCTCCCAATAGCACCTGGGGACTGAACTAACGATCCTTAAGGTTGCATGAGGTTTTAGACGTCATATGGGGGCTAGGTGAATTTTTTCATGGTTTTTTTCCCTAACCGTGAGGGACGTCAAGGACACAAAATACCTCCAGGATCCTGGAGTTGACACGTGTCCTTCCAAAATTTTGTTAACTCCCAAACTCGCTCCAAGAGGACAACTTGAGACAATGATAACTTGAGCTCTTGATGGAATTTTTTGGTGAAATTTTATATGAACCTGACTGTAAATGGAATTTTGAAACAAATGGTGTGGGTCTCATGTATTTATTATTCCATTTGATACCTGAAAATTGGATTTGGGATTTGGTACTCCACATGTGTATGAGAAAAACTAGCAGACATAATGCGCCAAAGTTTTGTGAAAAAATTGATTTCTCCATCTTGTAGGGATTGGAATTCTCTTTCCAGATATGTTTTTTTTCTCCTAATTCCATCCAGATCTCCTAGAATCACCTTTAGAACATATGTGGTTGTTTTGGGATGTGCATTGACTAGGCTTGCAAACCCTAATTTTGGTGAAATTGCCCCAACTTCTCCGAGCCCTTCCAGAATTTTCCTGAGTCACTTCCATTATGTCCCAAGACCTTTTAATTACCTCCACATCCATTTTGTATTTTATGCTCTAATCCATGGGGTTGCTCTAGTCCTAGGGAGACTAATGATAGCCCTTCCCACCACTGCATGAAGCTTACAAATTTTAATGAACTCCTAAAATCACCTATGAGGGAATGAATGGAATTTCCTAAATCACCTAGAGGGATGAGATAACATCAATCAAGAGGTCACCAGACTGACTGGGTAGACCCAGGGTACCTCATAATGATAAACATGAAATTTTTTCCATAGGGGTATTGTTTTCATGCTTGGAAATTGTCAATTTCCCTTTTGCACAACAACACATACCTAATATTTTTATTTGTCATATTTGCATGTTTCTCGATAGAAAATGGATAATTAATGTTTTTCAAGTGAAAACCAAGATATTTTTTGAATGGGTACACAAGATCATTATCACCTTGAGGGTTTATTTTCCATATCATGTGAGGTCCAAGGTATAGAATTTGGGCCTAGTATGGAATTAGAAACTTATGTAGACCCATCTACAAAATTTGACTCATTATTCAAGACAATACATTCAACAAGTAGAACCATTATGGAAGAAGAACGTCAAAAATTGGCATGGGATGATTTTGTGGAATATAATATGTTTAATTTATATTCATTGGACAAGGGTGGATGAAATAAGATATTGTATTAAATTTTGATCATGGGTTGGATGTTAGTAAAAAAAATTATATGAAAGAAATAAAGATGTATATATTTAATGATGAATGTATAGAAAGTACATATGGATGGTAAATGTTGAGTAAATTATTTGTTTTAAGGGGAGGAGCACGATATGCCTCCTGAGAATGAAATTTTTTCATTACCACATGATGTATTGGTTGTTGTGGATTACTGTACGCACCCAAAATTGCATGTGCTACATTGTCAGAAAATGGTTACAAAAGTCCCCAATGATGATTCAGGTCCTTTCAAGAAGGTGTTCAAGCTCCAAAACCCATTTTCAGTGTATATTTGTTGCCTAGACATCTTTACTTAGCCTTCCCACTCTTTTTCCAGCTTCCTACCTCTTTCTGCGCATGTTTTGGCCTTTAGTGCCAGGACCACCGCAATGCCTGGGCGATGGTTCTAAAACCACCATTAAAAACAGGGTAGTGGTCCTAAAACTACCGCCCTGCACAGGGCGGTGGTCCTGCCCTCTTTTTTTAGATTCTCTCATGTGTGTTTTAACATGCGACGGTTCACTTAATTTCATTTTTTACATGCATCCGTGAGCCAAATTGTCTAAAATTAGATTTGATTGCTTGGTTCTCCTTCCTCCTTCTATTTTTAAATATATTTAATTAGTTGGAACTAATCCTTCTTAACTTGAGCTTGAAGGCACCTCCCATCCTCCATTCCTATATATTCCATGCTTGTATTCAAGTAAAAGGGCCTGAGAATTTTCATGTATCTTGTATTGTATTGCTGCCACAATCTTTCTAGGAATTGCATAGCCAAGCTCAGATATCTTATGCTATCTCTCTTCTAATTGCATTGCAACTAAACTACCTTCAAGCTACCATTTCTCAAGCGTATTCTCTTACTGCTATTCTTGCATTCCCAATCCCTTGGAATCATATGGACACACAGAGATAGAAAGGAAAAACTGAGGGGAAAATTACTACACAGTTGGAATTACCTCTGTTATGTGAATTCCAGATTGGATTTATTGTTTGATTTCCTTCATTGTTACAATTTATCATTTTTACATCATATCAAATAGAGTAGAAATAAATTTCCTTTCATTTGCAAGCAATTAGCTAATTTCCAAGAGAGTTTAAATCATTAATATCAGCTCCCGGTGACGGATCCTCTTCTTCCCATCCCTATGGATTTGAAGGAGAGAATATTTGTAGGAGGTTGTCTACATATCATAGATCATTTGGAAAAGTTCTTGTTTTAAGTTAGTTTAGATTCAATACACTCAACACAGGTGAATAACCACACCAGGTTATCTTGCTTGTTTAGTTTTAGTGTAAAAATATTTTAATTATTTAGAATATAAGCAAATTGTTGTTTGTGATTGTAATATTTCAGTTTTTTTATTTGTTTAGATTAGTTTCCTTTCAACAGTAGCATAGATTGTCAATTTCAGCTTAGTTAATTTTGACACTTCAAACTAGATCAACACTTAGATCCAAGTTAGGAAAAAAAAAACATATGGAATTTACGCTACCCATTCATAGCCTCTAAATCTCCCCTTTGCTAATTTAGCTACCAGGAGATCACACTACCAGATCTTAGTCACCTATCCTCCTATAGTTAGTCACACACACATTCAACATCGACTACTTTGGAACGACCTCGGGGGTCGAGTGTGGTTGAAGGTTACATGTCAATTTTCATCCGTACAAATTAGTGAACCCAACGTGAATGATTAATTAACTTCTTGTTTTATTTTCTTTCATTGTTATTACCTCACCTCTCCATTTCTTCCCCTATTTTGGTAGGTATTTTATACTTTCTAAAATATGTTTGGAAGAGAGTTTAGTGGGCCATTTGGCTTTGATAGATATTACACTAATGTGCAACCACAACAATCCCCTTATCTTTCGAGGTGGGGTGACAATTACACAAGCAATATCCAAATCTCCCCTAGTTACACTTCAAACCCCATTAGTTATGTACGGATGGAGGAGGTTGATCAATCGTTAGACATGCAATATGGTCAACCCAATGCAAACCATGTTGTTATCACAAATTGAACAGGTTCTTACCACAGGGTCTTATCAATACCTCACATTGCCATGAAATCAACAGAGGATGATCTATTTACATGAATAGCTAATCCTCTTCGTCAGATAGATGAGTCTTTGGATAGAATGAAGGCCACAACCTCTGAGATTTCAAATACCTATCCCAAGATTCTTACTTTTGAGGAAGACAAGAATTATAACACTAAACAATTCAAAACAGGGTATCATGAGCCTACTCAATCAAACCCTACGCCATGGGTACCCCAACAAGGGACTCAATCCTCTCCCAACGATCTCATTTCTACTTTAGTGGGGAGGATTAGAGAACTATAAAGTTCCTAGACTTCACAACCAACACATGCAATAGGGCATAATATGGGGTATCCAGTTGATAGCAAAGGATACATCCCTTCTAATGAACAACCAATGTAATATCCTGTACAACAATGTTATTAGGTTCAGTCAAATCTAGGTGATATTCTCACAAGGTTAGACACACTAGGGATGAGTCCTCATCCTTCTCCAGCTTATCCTATGCAAAGGCTTTCGGGAAGTGTGTTCTTGAATGCCACCAAGATAGGCAATGTGATGTTCCCTAGTTTTACGCCCACTAGTCCATATCCCGGTACTATCCCACCTTACATGCATATGTATTCAAAAACTCCCCAGATGAACCCATATACCATTCTTGCTCCCTACATGCCATATCAAGGGACCCCATACATCCCTGTCAACGCTTATAATGTAGCTTATCCAACTCCCTCTCCTCCACCTCCTCATCAAGCATCTTCATTGGTGGAATCTTACGCAATGGGTACATACACTAAGTACTTAAAGGAGCCTCTTGAATTCACCATATTTGGTGTCATGATTCTACACCCATTGCCAGATCTTCAAAAAATTAAGGGAGAAGGAGACCTGAACTCTCATATCAAGGCCTAGGCTACTACTATGAGGTAATTTATTCCTTGGGATGTTGTACTGGCTAAGATATTTCCAAAGACTCTGAAAGGAAACACATTGGATTGGTATTATCGTATACTGGAAGCTTCTATACATTCCTTCAAACAATTTGTTTCTTAGTTCATCAAAGCATTTGACATGAGCAAGTTGTTGTGTACAGGGATTAGGGAGTTCTTACATATTAGACAGGAGCAAAATGAATCTGTCGCCCATTTCATCCAAAGATGGAGTCAAGTTCTCTATTCCTTTACAAGTGCACCCAACATGGACCAGATGGAACTTTGTGATCTTTTCCTTCACTCGCTCAATCAAGAGACTAAGGAAGAGGTCCAAAAGTTTCCTTTCGGTAGTTATGAGGAAGTTTTGGAAGATGGGCTTCGGATTTACTAGGCCACTATAGATAAGTGTCCGTAATATCTATGGTCCCAATGGGAAATTGGTATCCCCAAATAAAAGTAATGAAAATTATCAAAACACTGGTGCGAACAAAAAAGGACCTAAAGGTGTGAATCGCAGTCATGGTGCTACCACGAATAATGTTGTTGATCAAGCCAAGAACGTTGGATTTCCAAACAATGGAAATAATAACAGTAAAAACTCAAGCAATAAAAGAGGCACTAACATTGTGTCTTCTGTCAACACAGTCGATATAAATCATCCATTGTAAAATAAAAATCAAACCCAAGGCCCAACCAGTACCAAAACTCTTTCCAAGGGGGCAACGAATCATGTTTATAACAATCAATTTCAAAACTACAACCAAGGTTATAATTAACAACAAGAAGATTCTTATCAAAGACCAAGAGATTACGACCCTAACCTATACTGTGGTTTCCATAAGGTTCAAGCTCATGATGATAGGAAATACCGCAATTGCAAAAAAATTCTGAAAAGACTTCCCGAAAACCAAAGGCAATTCTTTGTAGACATGTTCCTAGAAAATCCTAAAACAAACTTGCAATTTGACTATACAGGACCTGTAGCTCCTCAGAACACTAATGTGAGCATATTTTGAGATCCGCTCCCTACACATCCTAAAGATTTCAAGGTGAATTCACAAAACACAAACAAAGGCATTCCTATAGGAAATAATGACCATGAAGCCTCAACTTCCAATAACTCTCGGGTCGCTCCTAACCTTGGTTCAAATGATAACACGAAAATATTGGGATTAGTTGAGCTAGAGGCTGAGCGTGAAATTAATCCAACAACTCAGACAAAGGAGTATGTTTCACAACCCCTTCTCACTCTTTCCTTCCCACAATATGATGTTCCTACAATCACAAAGCCAGTAGGAGCCTATGATTTAATATCAGATTTGAACAAGAACTTTTCTCACATTTTGTTTCTAGATTTGCTAAATAATTCACCTATGCATCATTCTATGTTGCATCAATGCACTAGGTATTTGTCATCTAATCCATGTTGCACCACCTCCTATCACTCAAATAAACCATACTGACTTTGACATACATCCTACAGAACAGAACGATAGGGATACTAGGTTTGTTTTTAAGGGGAGGAGAACGATATGTCCCCCGAGAATGAATTTTTTTCATTACCACACGATGTATTGGTTGTTGTGGATTACCATACGCACCCAAAATTTCATGTGCTACATTGTTAAAAAATGGTTACAAAAGTCCCCAATGATGATTCAGGTCCTTTTAAGAAGGTGTTCAAGATCCAAAATCCATTCGTAATGTATATTTTTTGCCTAGATGTCTTTACTTAGCCTTCCTATGCTTTTACCAGCTTCTTGTCTCTTTTTGCACATGTTTTGGCCTTTAGTGTCAGGACTGCCACCCTGCCTGGGTAGCGGTTTTGAAACCACCACCCAAAACAGGGCGGTGGTCTTGAAACTGGCGCTCTATGTAGGGTGGCGTTCTTGCCCCGCTTTTTCCAGATTCTCTCATACATGTTTTAACATGCAATGGTTCACTTAATTTCACTTTTTGCATGTATCTGTGAGCCAAATTATCTAAAATTAGCTTTGATTGCTTGGTTCTCCTTCCTCCTTCTATTTTTAAATATATTTAATTAGTTGGAACTACTCCTTCTTACCTTTAGCTTTAAGTCACCTCCCATCCTCCATTCCTATATATTTCATGCTTGTATTCAAGCAAAAGGGCCTGAGAATTTTTATGTATCTTGCATTGTATTGCTGCCACAATCTTGCTAGGAATTGCATAGCCAAGCTCAGATTCTTGTGTTATCTCTCTTCTACTTGCATTGCAATCAGAATGCCTTCAAGTTACCATTTCTCAAGCATCTTCTCTTACCATTGTCCTTGCATTCCCAATCCCTTGGACTCATATGGACACAAAGAGACAGAAAGGACAAACTGAGGGGAAAAATCACTACACAGCTGGATTTAGCTCTGTTCTGTGAATTCTAGGTTGGATTTATTGTTTGATTTTCTTCATTATTATAATTTATCATTGTTAAATCATATCAAATAGAGTATAAATCAATTTCCTTTCATTTGCAAGTAATTAGCTAATTTACAAGAGGGTTTAAATCATTAATAGCATCACCCGGCGACGGACCCTCTTCTTCCCATCCCTATGGATCTGAAGGAGAGAATATCTGTAGGAGGTTGTCTACATATCATAGATCATTTGGAAAATTTATTGTTTTAAGTTATTTTAGATTCAATACACTCAACACAGGTGAATAACCACGTCAGGTTATCTCGCTTGTTTAGTTTTAGTGTAGAAATATTTTAATTATTTAGAATAGAATCGACTTGTTGTTTGTGATTGTAATATTTCAATTTTGTGATTTGATTAGATTAGTTTCCTTTTATAAGTAGCATAGATTTTTAGTTTCATCTTAGTTAATTTGGACACTTCAAACTAGATCAACACTTAGATCCAAGTTAGGAAAACAAACCATAGGGAATTTTTGCTACCCGTTCATAACCTCTAAATCTCCCCTTTACCAATTCAGCTACCATGAGATCACACTACTAGATCTTAGTCACTGATCCTTGTATAGTCAGCCACACACACATTCAACATCGGCTACTTCGACATGACCTTGGGGGGTTGAGTGCGGTTGAAGGTTGCATGTCAATTTTCATCCGTACAATTACCCTATTATATTTTGAGTTATAAGTATGCCAACCTCTGACACACTTAACATTTATATTTACATTCATTATTTAGTACTTATTTTATGATGGCCTAATCAGGATGAAGGGTTATGACCCTACATAACCATGCCTATATACGGATGAGTAAATATCTCCCATATTTTTTTGAATTATTGTCATATCATATAACATTATACAAGTTTCCCCTTGAAGATGCTTAGTTGTGTGTGTGTGTGTGTGTGTGTGTGTGTGTGTGTGTGCGTGCTATTTTTCCAATTTCTATTTATATTGAAGTAATTACATTACATACAAAATTGGGAAGTTGATATTTTGTGTGTCAAGTTCGGTGCATACTTTGAAGTTGTTGGGTAGGTAGAATTAGATAAATACCCAAATATTTTGGGAATACCTTAGTTTTATCAAATTAATTTACATGTCTCATATTATTTTGATTTTTAAATGTGAATCCTTACTAATACACCAAATTGGGGTGCTTGGTAAGGCACTTACAATTATAATTACTTTTGTCCTCCCTCAAGTAAAGGATTAGAAAATATATGATATATTTTTATGTTACACACGAATTGGTCGTACCTATTTAAATAATCCACATATTGGCATATTTTGATAGCATTGATTGGAAGTGTAGACACTAAAATTTGGTAATTTCTCCTTGCGTAATGCCAAGTTTTGTCCATGTTTCCCTTGTTAAGACAAATACTTACATTCAGAATCTAATCTCCTTGTATCTCTAGATCTCTTCTATAACTTGATTATCTTTACAATCTTACTTTATCGTCAATTCTAAGAATGTTATTTAATCAAACCAACATAAAACATTTGATATTCATGACATAACTTTTAGTTATGATATTTCATCTCTCTAGTCTGAACATGTATGGAAGGGTTGGGATGTAAGCTATGTTCTTGGCCGACCTATACAGTCTCTCCCCTTCAAAATTAATTACTCTAATTTCATTTTCAAAATCATTTTTTGGTCATTTCATCTTCCTATGGTCATCCTTAATTGAATATTTCACCTACAAAAGGTTATATAAGCAATTCATTATCACTTTATAACTCACTTGACATTCTTACAAGATACTATTATAAATATCTCTCCAAAAGCACTCAAAGGGTTCCTAAATATGCCCAAATTAGTTGCACATATCTAGAGTAGTCCCTATTATAATTATGAGATCACTAAACTAGTTTAAAGAATATATTTTCCTCCATTTCCAAGCAAATAATGGTCTACCAAGCCATGTCTTAGAAAGAGTAAATTCACTCCAAGCATTGCACAATTGTTTCAATCCAACAAAATTTTAGGTCATATAGATCAGGAAAACCATGTCTCACTACTACTGTGTTGGGTATATTCTATACTATGATGTTATCTCACTATATTGTTGTCAAGAAACATAAGGGCACCCTAGGGGGTTGGTTATATATACACACTTACACTTCAGCACTGAGGAAAACTACATGAGTCTTGATTCTGTAATGAGGGCATGTAGTGCAACACTTGGATTGGCTCAACAAGTGGGGTTATGAACTTCCAAGGGTAGTCTAGCCTCATCATATACACATGTTTTATCTATTTGGTTTACTAATGATTTAATGAAGGGTTGTGTAGGTTGCTAGGGTTTCTATTTTTTGCAGGTGATTACATGTCATCCCTGAATTTTTGTAAGAAAGAATGACATACAATGAAGATCATTTTTAGACAAGTGAAGAACACAAAAATTTGCAAATCTAGACTTTTAAAGGGTCTAAAATCATACAATTGTAGGTCAATACCATACAGTTCCATTCTAGACCATATAATAGTTATATAGTCTTTCTCCTACATTAGTTTCTTGTATTAGAACTTCCACTACAGAATCTACGCTTCCAAATCAACATGTTTCATCATCTAACATATCTATATCCTTTATGTCTTTCATTAAACAAATAAGCTTATCTCTCTTCTTGTGTATTTGAGAAAGTATTTATTATTAATCAATTAATTCAAGTTTGAATGTATTATTTTAATTGTGTATGATTGATTTTGGGAGTTAATTAGATCATAATAGTCTAATTTTTGCAAACCCTTATATTTTCTTTATTTTTTTGTACTTTCCACACCTAAAAATATCTAGGGGTAAACATTAGGTGAACCCAACATTTGAATCAAGTCATATTCTTAAAACCATAGTAGCTTAGGTCATCGTTAGTTTCAGTTTGTTTATGCTTCAAATCTGATATACCCTTTTCATAGAAATTGACTTAATCAACAACCTATTGAGCTTTCTCCCCCGACCTGTAAGTGTCACCCATCACCTCTTTTATGCCCCATATGTCCAAGCTTCCTTCTATTTTGGATTACACTATGCCCATAATAACCCTCTTAATGAAGTAGAAGTAACTAGTGAACACTCTTCTGATGATGATCTTAATGAATATTTATAATGTAGACCAGGTAAAATTTGAAATGGTATCTGATTTTCATGCACAACTTCATGAAAACCCTCATCACATTGAACCTCTCATCCACATTTTATTTTTCTACTAAACTTACTCATGATCAAGATGTTAATAAGTGATATATTTTTAGACCCCCTCCTCCATCATCATCTATTATGCTAAATTAAATATTCCTATACTAATAATATATGCCTTTCATTAGGGGCATCTAACCCTCCACTTTGCAATATTGTCATGTCTATTCATATGACCTCTATTATACCACATCTCCTATCTACACTCATAGTGCTCTCACATGCTTCTTCTTCCAAGACACGAGATCTGAATCCCTTGTTCATACTTAGTAAGCTCAAATCCTACAATTGTAACACGACAGGTCTACTTCATTTCATACTATGGATTCTACTCAACTGCTTCATAACCCACTTACACCTGAAGTGTCTTCATTTCCTTTACCTATTAGCTTTATCATTCTCAAGTTTCCTATCTATGATAGTAAAGGTGATCCTAAAGAGAACGTCCATACATTTCATGTGGATTTCATGTACTACTCTTCTAATGATACATTTCTTACCAAGATTTTTCCTTGGAATCTCAAATATTTTACCTTACAATGGTTTTATGATCTACCCATGCATTCAGTAAGGAAATTCACTCTTTTTGATAATCAATTTCACACACAATTTTCTATCAACATTCACTATAAATTATTTTATGCTCAAATGGATAAAATGAAACAATGTTCTAATGATCCTATCGATGATTATGTTTTATGATACAAGAATACACTTTCCAAGATGAAAAATTGTTGGCTGATAGTGAATTACAATATATTTTTCACTCAAAGTCTTGTTGGTCCTTTAAGAATTGGTTATTTTTGACAAGTTTCATTCACTTGATCATATTTTTCATACTTTGAAAGAATGTGAAGCTAAGATCCTCAACATGAAAAATCTCAAATATTCCACTCATCCTCCTAGCATATCTACTCACAAATTTTAATCCAAGGCTACTTTTAAGAGAAAAGGATATTGATGATAAACCTAAAGCTAAAACCACAATCAATGTCATGTCCTCAACCTACTAAGCTATAGTTACAACCTTATAAAATAATTTTCACTTGATTTACCTTGTGCAACACAATTAATTTTTCAACAATTACTTTAGTGTAACCATTTATCTCTCCCTCCACTTAAGGTTGATACAAGCACACCTTATGGTAATATATTTGATGCTAATGTTCATTGTGACTACCAGTAATGTATTGGTCACTCCACAAATAGTTATTTTAAGATTTTCATGTTATACAATTTTTAATTTATGTTGTACTATTAAATATGATACTACACCGCAACCTAAGCCTACTAATGATAATGTGAAACTTAAAATCTTTAGGGATCACTGTCAAAATATAATGCTATAAAATCTATCTAGAGGTCCATATTGCTTACCATGATGTCCCACCTCCACCATCTTATGGTAACATGTTTGGTGCTATTATTGGCACTATTTTCAATGTTCCCCCTCACTAATTATTACTTTCAATAACACTAATAGGCATATAATTTTTTTCTAATACACTCTACATTCTTGCTACTGATTGATTAGCACCCTATATGTAATGTTTTTCTTGATAGCACTACCCATAATAATATTACACTTTTACATCACTATGCTCTCTTTAGTACACTATGAAGGATGTCGTTTTAGATTCCCAAACATGCATAGAACATGTTTTCCTCCCTCTCAAAATTGGTCCTGCTACCCTTGATCTCACTTTCTTAGTGGCATCTTCTCTTACATCATGTGACATGATTATAGGTTGTTCTTAGCTTCACACCTTTGTGGTTATACCTTATCATACTACATTAGTTTTTTAAGTTCATTCACAATAATAAAAATCCTATCATTAGAGTAATACCATTTGAATATCCTCCATCATTGCAACTTAGCCTGACACATACAACCACTACTCTTAGCAATAGTACATCTATAGCTTTTTTCATATCTCACATTATACCTCATCATACTTACATGCATATGACTCTTAGTTAATCACCTAAATCACATAGCACTTATCATTGGACATAATCTCCTAGATATTTGAATTGATCGTATTTTATCACTATGTATATTACATGTCATGGGTCTTCTTACCCTGGCTCCTCTACAACACATTCTACGTATTCTACATAGATCATACATGATAATACTTTCTCTTTTAAAACATTTAAGTCATATTTCCCCTCCACCCATTGTGTGTTATATTCCTCCCCATGAGGCCTTTATTTGGTATCTATTCTTTTATCCCCTTTCATGTACATAGTTATTTTCAAAACACTTAAAAAATTTAAATAATTATATATTACAAAAACATTCACATATGTGTAAAAATACAAAAATAAGACATGTTTATGCTCTAGATTGGTTGGTTTTTTACTTTATAGATGTTGTTTGTCACATTGGTTGAATAGATAACATATCTACTCTTTAAGAAAAATGTTAGAAATCTGGAATAAAGAAGTTTTTGGAATTTTTTTTGAAAAGAAGAAAGAACTTAAGTAGCAGTTGGAAGAGCTTGAACTCAATGTTTCCTTGAAAGGCATGACTCTAGAGGATCATCAGAAGGAAAGAAAACTTCTCTCAGATCTCCATAATATAAACAACCATGAAGAATCCTTCTGGAGAATGAAGTTTAGAGCCCTTTGGCTTAAAGCAGGAGACAGGAATACAAAAAAAATTCATTTAATAGCCCTCAAGCATAGAGCTTGTAACAGAATTTCTGAGGTTTCTAAGGATAATGGGAACATTACTAAGGATTCTGAAGATATCAAAGATGAAGCCCTCAAATTTTACAAGAATCTACTCACTGAGAATAATTCATACAATGAACAAGTAACCTCCTTTCTCTTAGACTCCATTCCTAATAATATACTACCTGCTGAGAGGTTTAAGAGTCTTTCCAAAACTGTTACCATTGAGGAATTGAAAAAGGTTGTTTTCACTTTAGAAGGGGATAAGGCTCCGGGCCCCGATGGTTTTTCGGCAAACTTCTATCAAAGATGTTGGGAAATATGCTCTGAAGATCTATTGAAAGATGTTAATGAGTTTTATAGAACTGAAAATCTTATCAAAGAATTAAATAATACACACATTGTGCTTGCTCCAAAGAAGTTGGAAGCAAAGGACTTCAAATATTTCAGGCCAATCAGTTTGGTTAATGTAATATATCAGATCTTCACAAAGATTCTAACCACTAGAATGCAACCTATTCTTATGGAGATCATTTCACAACAGCAGAGCGGATTCATTCAGGGAAGAATTATTCAAGATGGCATTATCATGGTTCATGAAACAATAGATTCTATGGATAAAAGTAAAAAGGAAGGGATGGCTATCAAGCTTGACATGCATAAAGCCTTCGACAGAGTCTCCTAGAGATTCATGGATGAGGTCTTATCCAAGTTTGGTTTCCAAAATAAATTCAGAAAAATCATTCACTCTTGTATTTCTACTTCTAGATTCTCAGTGGTTGTTAATGGGGAACCAATTAGTTTTTTTTCCAGTAATAGAGGAATCCGACAAGGAGACCCAATTTCCCCTCTATTATTCATTATAATGGCAGAAATTTTAAGCAGATCTATCTCCAAAGCTATTAGCATTGGCATGATAAAATTCTTTCCTCCAAATTCTGGCAATTAGGTCTCCTCCCACCAACAGTTTGCTGACGACACTCTGCTTCTTCTGATGGCCTCAATAATTGAGGCAAAGGCTATCAAAACTGTCCTTATATTTTATGAGGAAGCCTCGGGGAAAAAATTTAATTTTGAAAAAAGCTCTATATATTTCTTCAATACTCCTATGGAAAGGCAAAGAAAGATTGCTAATATTCTAGGATGCACTATTAATTCTCTTCCCGCTACTTATTTAGGTTTACCTTTAAGTACTGACAATATTTCTAATGAGGTCTGGAATGATCTTATTAAGAGATTTCAAAAAAAACTGGTTGGCTGGAAAGGAGCTCTACTTTCAAGCGCAGGCAAGTGCTTATTGATAAAAAAACATGCTTCAAAACCTACCTATTTACATCCTGTCAATGTTCAGCATACCAGCAGCAGTGACGAACAGTATTGCAAAGATTCAAAAGAAATTTTTATGGCATGGTACTGAGGACAGGTTCAGGTATCATTTAGTGGCTTGGGAGCAGGTTTGTAAACCAAAGAGGCTTGGGGGGTTAGGTATCAAAGATATCAAGCATATGAGTGCTTCCCTTATTGCAAAATTAGGTTGGAGACTTATAAAAGAACACAAGCCTTGGACAGAGTTGATTAAGATCAAATACCTCTCAAACCAAAGCAATATTTCCTTTATTTCTAATCAGTCTCTCCTGAATGGTTCTATTTTCTAGAACAATCTTCTACACAGTAGACATATTCTCTCTCAGGGGTGTAGCTGGAAGCTTGGGGATGGGCAAGACATTAACTTCTGGACTGATAAATGGACTGATTTTAATTGGATTTATTCTTATGGACACATTAAAGACAGCTTAATCACACAGTATGGACACAAAATTCAGGGATCATTGAGGTGGATGAAAACAAAAGAAAATGGAAACAGTTAAAAGTGGAGAAAGATAATGTACAGTCTGATGTTTCATCTTTACAGAATCAACTTTCTCTAATCCATATTAGTAATCAAAATCTTAAGGATGAGCTCATCTAGAAAGATTCTTTTGATGGGGAATACTCTGTTAAATCAGTATATAATTCTTTCTTTGCTGCTATTGAAAGTGAAATTAAGTGGCATAAGTTGTGGATGCCAGATCTCACCCCTAGAGTGAACTTCTTCTTGTGGCTCATCATTAAAGGCAAGATTTTGACCAATGACAACCTCAGTAAGAAGGGATTCATCATGCCTAATAAATGTTGCATGTGTCAGAAAGAGGCAGAAGACATAAAACATTTATTCCTTCATTGTGAGTACGCTTCCAAAATTTGGCATCTTGTTTTTGAAAAATTTAATCAGAATTGGATCTTTCCCCATACCTGTCTTCAGGCTTGGGAACAATGGGACTCTCCGTATAAGCATTGTGTGGTGAAGAGATTGTGGCAACTTGTTCTACCTCACACTATGTGGCGAGTTTAGAAGGCTCGAAATGATGTCATTTTCAGAAACACTAGAAAGGCATGTAACAAAATCTAAAAGGAAATTATCATTGTTGTGCAGAATAATATTGCTAGATTTAAACCTCCTAAAAATAGAATTTACCCTGAGAAAGAAGAATGCATTATGACTAATTGGAATATTGACACTGCCTTCAAAAAGAACAACAATGGTATGGATAGAACCACCGTCCGATGGACTAAGCCTCCCAATGATTGGCATAAGTTAAATTTTGATGGGGCCTCAAAAGGCAATCCAGGAGACTCTGGAGGTGGAGGAGTCATCAGAGATCAAAGAGGCTGTTTTGTTGCTACTTTTTCTGGGAAAATGGGTAGGCAAACTAATCATTACTCTGAAGCTCTTGCTGCTCTTTGGGGAATAAGGCTAGCTAGGGACTGTAATATTCTAAATATTATAATTGAGGGTGATTCTCTGAACATCATCAATCTATTAAACAAAAAGCAACACCCCAGCTGGTCAATTAGAGACTTCATTGTTGAAGCTACTGATATATGCAATAGTTTTGAAAATGTAAAAATCATTCACACCTATCGGGAAGGCAACAAGGTCACAGATGGTTTGGCAAACTTTGGAGTTACCAATACTTTTCAAACTTGCCTAAGGGGGGATGTTCTACCCATTCAAGTTAATAAAGACATAATCAATGATCTACATGGCCATGAAAATCATCACTAACGGATGTAATATTGATGCTAATGAGCAGATTCTTGAGTACAACATGATGACATCATATAAGATTTGTGTGATCGATAACATTTGTGCGAACTAGACAGCCATCATTTCTTGTCATAGGGAGAACACCAAGGAGTGGGTCACTAATTACAAAGTATGCTCTAATAATTACATCTTCTTTCATAGAAGGGAAAGATTCAAAAACAAAGTTATATCTGTTACGCATAGTGCTAACATCTTTACCGTTGAGAGCAGAAATAGTGGAAAAATGGGGGGTCTGCCATGCAAAACAGAGCCCACCCACAATCCGTTGTGGAAAGAGGATGCCGTGCTCTGGAACTACCTTAAAATTGGGGGTCTGGTGAATTTGATAGAAAGGATTCAAGGTTTTGATCAAGATATTTCTATTAAATTCACACAGGGATGGAAGAATCGGGTTGTTAAATACAACAACATGGAGGTTGAGATCACGGAGGAGCTCATCGCCTAGATCTTGGGACTCAGTCTTGATGGCACAAAATTTTTCAATAAGAAGGTAGACAGGGAGGTGGAGACAAAGAAATTCCTGGACGATGGGGAGAATCTTGAGTTTGTGACAGCCGGCATCAAGGTGGCTTCGATTCCTAAGCCTTTTGCAGAGCTAGCCAAGATGGTTGTTAGGTATGTAACTCTTGAAGGGAGATTTGTTAGTATACCACAAAAGCATTTGATATTTCTTAACCACTTTTGTAGAAATATAACCATCATCTTCCCTCACTACTTGATAAACTCTATGGAGAAATCCGTTAGGGAAGTGCAGAGCCATTCTAGGGTAGTCCCTCTGCATCAAGGGCTAATTCTACTTATACATCACCATTGTTCAAACAGTCCCCACGTGAATCCTGACCCACCCTCTTCCTCCATTCCTCCCCCTGATCACACCACCTTCATTCCCCCTCAGCTTGAAAGGAATATTGAAACAACTGCATCTAGCAAGAAAAGAAAAGGCATGAAGACTAAGATCCCTACTTCTCAAAGGGTGCTTAGAAGCCACAAAGACCTTGAGCTTGTTGAAAACCTCCTACACATCAGCCAACCGATGGAGGAGCCTAAGGGGGAGGATTTAATGGTCAAAGTGGATAGGATGGAAAAGGAAAATATGAGCTCAAAAGGGTTATCAAAAATATGGAAAAAGCTAAGGGAAAAATATTACTGCAAAATGATGATGAGGAGGGGGTTATTGCTGAAAGTATTCAAGAAGCTACAGTCTTTGGATGGCAGAATGGAAACGTAAAAATTCGTAAGGACTGCATCCTATCTGCTCTTAAAAGTATTTATAATTTCATTGAACAACATGTTCATAGTGTATGCAACCTAAGCGGGGTTAATGAAGACATTTGGGGCCCCAAAGAGAAAAGGGATATGGAAATTGCTCAGGCGGATATGAAAGACTCCTCTCAGGCCATAGCCATTTCCTTCTTTATCTTGCTGTAAGCGATCAAAACCAAAATTGACAGGGCTAATCAAGTAACGTGATGCTGTGCTACTATTTACTGGCTGTGAAGTTGCTAATGACTGGTGGATTTGGAGCTATTTTTTAGCGAAGATACTCTATGATAGATATCTATAGTTTTCTTTTTGATCTCTTATGTTGTTTTTTGGATCATTGTACATTTGGATCCTTTCTTCTAATTTGTTGTTTTATCTGGCTAATGAGCCCTCTGAGGTTAGCTATTTTTCCCCTTCTCTGGGCTATTTCTCTCACTTTTGATATATGGCTTTTGAGCCCTTTTGTATACATGGTATAGTCCCTTCAAAACTATTTTCCCTTAATAAAAAAAAACATATATACTCTTTACACGTGTATGTTCACCATGTATAGTGATCTTGATGTAGGAAACACATAGGTTAATACATGTTGATCGAAGACAACTTGGATCCTCACATTACTCTTTTGGGGGAATCCCCCCATGTTTATATGAGTAATTTTGTTTCATTAGATGTTAATTTATACTTTCCTCCTCGCAGTTGATTATATACATAGTGCTTATTCTTATTATTTGAGATAACATGACTAACATTTGTATCTTGTGTAATGTTAACTTATGTTTTTGCTATTATTGTTATCTATAATTGTTTCATATGGTGTTTTCATTATTTTCTTATATGAATTATTTCCTTGACTAAATATCATATATTTTGACTAAATTACCTCATTTTATTATGATGTTATAACTCTTTAATTTATACTGCCTAAGGGCCTCGCTTATCTTGTGATGTTGTTGGTGTCACATGTTTATGGATCCATGCCTATCTTGTGTTTCTACCCTTATTTCTCTAACTATGGCACATTGTTCCTTCTATTTTTATTTTCTTGTGACATTGTGGGTGTCCCGTGTTTCCACCTTCATGCCCACATATGTCTATGTTTATATATGATATTTCTTACCTAATTACATGCTATTGTTTATAATGCTTTAATATTGCTATTTTTTGACACACATGAGTTATATACTCTTATGATTATACTAATGTTTTTACTATGCTTATGACATTCTTGATTACTACTTCATTATCTCTCCTATGACTTCTGACATGTTTACTATGGTGTTATATACTCTTTATACTATGGAGCAGGACACAATTGTTACTTTTCTCTATTATTACTACTTTATTTACACATGTATTATTACTTGTTTCTCATTGCATGTTACTTTTTCTTTGCACCATGGTCTCCACTATGTGCAACCATTTTTATAGGTACAATGGTGTAGAGGTTATAGATATTATCTTCTATACTTATTTGTTATGACCTTACCTTTTTTCAGATGTCTAGTCATTTCCTTGAAAATCTCTGAGCTTTCTTGTATTGACTTACACCTCCCTTGCACTGAGGATATCTTCTAGAGTTTCCATTGCACTATTTTAGATGATCCAAAACACCATGAGATATACCTTGCTTTACTACACACACACACACTTGCATTAGTGTTTATATGATAAGCAATAATGAAGTAGCTACAATACCTTGGCCAATCCCATAGCTCCTTCTTGATACACCTCCATCATCTCTTGGACACCCTTCACGTCCTCTTCAATCCATTATTCAAACCTTATATCCTTCAAAAAGTCACTATGCTTGTGTACTCTTACCAATATGAGGCTAGACCTAAGTAGGCCTCTTAGTCTAATGCTCAAAACCATACACATAGGATCCTCACTACCCTAAACCCTCCTAAGACACTTTATCTCACCTAATACAAGGGTGTTCAAATCCTCCATCTAGCCATACATTTGCATTCATCTATAGTTTCTCTATTATGCCTCATTGTTTACTAGCCCCTTTGACCTACAAATCCTCCTATAACTCTAGTTTTTATGAAATAATCCGACACTCTTAATGGTGATTTAGAGAGCCTTTATGGGGTACTAAAACATTACTAAGTTTTATAACTTTTTTTTCTACAAAATTGTACCTCCTTTGTACATTACCATGCATATTAGGCCTCTTTTTGCACTTGAACTATAACAATGAAACTTAAGGCGATGAAATCACCTAGATATCAATGGATCCACCTTAAGAATGATAAGGAGAGGGAGTTTACCAAATTTGATAGCTTAACCCCTCCATTTGACCATTCATACACCCAATTTCTCTTTTTTCAAGAACCTGTACAACCAGGACTGCGAAAACCTTTCCTTATTCCTTTACACGTGTGATTTAGAACTTGAAACTTGGCACATTGTTATATATCACCTGGGAAGATATGTTCATGAAATTTCATAGGATTTTGATGGTTAGAAAAATAGTTATGTTTTTCCCTAGTTATGGCCCAAGAGTAAACATTTGTTGCTATAGGATAATATCAAGGGTTTCAAGGGCTATGAAAAATTAGAGACACTCCAATCATCCTCCTTTAATTTCCTAAACATTCGTAGAGGTTTTAAAACTCTCATATGGTGACTATCTCATTATCATCTCTCAACCTGAAATAGAGGATGGAATTGAATTCATATAAAAACAACAATAAAAACATAAAACCAAGAACTCCATTACCTACAACACCAATAGATATGTCTTATTATTCATCTCAAACCTTACATTCTTCTTGAATCATCTTCCCTGATTCATTTTTATCGAATTTTTGTCTATATCTTTACTAAACTAGATAAATTCTAGCTCTATCTCCAAAAAGAGCTCAACTTCGTAATCTAAGACCCTAAAATAGGATTAAATAATATCCATTAAATCTCTACATCTCATCCAAACTCCTCTTATGATTCATATCTCAACAATATAGCCTTGATTAGGCATGAAAATAACTATTTCACTCTCTCTCTTACCCTTATTTTACACACTCAACTCCATTTTTACAACATGTTCAATTTTAACATTTATTCACTTAAGAGAAATCACTCACACACCTAACCCATCATGTTGATATGGTCTCATATGACCTTATTGCAATTATTCTTTGATGCTCCTGCATCATATAGATTCTAAATGGTGGCCACCATTCTACACTTTTATTTTATCTTATGCAGATTATAATACTTAATATATATGGACACACATCTATTATTTTGAGCCACATGATCAAATTCTTTATCACATGTGCCTCAAAATAGGGTGCATTCATTTATACATCTCTATATCTATTTATTGGTTACATAATATAGTAGCAAATATACATAGGGATCATATTCTCATAAAAGGTCATAGATTAAAATTGGAAGAATTAAAACAAAGGTCAAAACCATATAGTACAGTTGGGACTATGGTATGGTATTGACCATGAATGATGTTCCCAAATAGGTTCTCTATATTTTTCAGTTTCTAAAGATTATATCAGTTATTCACATAATTTTCACACAATTATAGATACAAACGACACATTTCATAGTGAGTAACAGGGGACAAGAGTAATTCATTCCTGTTTAAATACATTATGCAACTTAAATTTTAAATAGGGTTTGGGGGCATATACCTCCTCCTCATCAATGTTTCTAATTTCTACGTGGTCAGTTTAGTCAGAGTAGCACCTTATTGGAACATAGAGATGTCCAATCCTTCCAAAGTTTGATTTTTCAAGTTGGTCCAAATTGGACCTAGATATGTCTACACTGGTGTGGTCCATGTGTTTAGTGGAAAATGTCAAAGAAAAATTTAAGTATTTATAGATGTTATTTTCTCTTCTCTCACCAAATTCCCAAATGTGGAAAGTATTGAAGCGAACTTGAAGTATTTGTAGACTTATGTTTCCTCTTATCTCACCAAATTCTCAAATAAAGAAGGTGTCAAAGCACATGGGTTATTCATAGTCTAAATCCTTCCTCTCTACAAAAACTTCAAAAATGATGTAAACATGGCTTCTCTCCTCTATTATCTCCTATGGTATAACATTGGGGATTGATCACCCCCAATCCTCCAACATCTCTTCTATAAATTCTAAGTCTCTAAGGAACTAAAAAAATAGGATATCATCCTTCCAAAAAATGAATAGGTGCATTCCTTCCATATTTTTCATTTCCTTTACATACTTTCTGTAATGTTAAAAGTTACAAGCATTATCTATTTTTTAAAGTTAAATTGTAATGTTTGGTTTTTATCATAGACATTGAATACACTCTGTGTTACAGGTTTCATCATGGAGCATGTAAACCCCAACACATTAGGAAACACTGTCAAGTGGAGACAAAGTGTGTGTGTGCATGAGAAATTATGTTTTTCCTTTAAGCATACAATTTTAAATTACAAACTTAAAGGGGGTGATTGTAGAAACTAAAATTTGGTAACTTGTCCTTGTGAAATGTCAAGTTTGGCCATGTTTCTCTTGCTAAGACAAATTCTCGTATTCAAAATATGATTTCCCCATATCTCTAGCTAGTATACAATTTTATTATCTTTACACTATGTTCTATCATCAATTTTGAGAATATTGTTTAATCAAAATAATATTAAACTTTTGTTCTTCACAACACAAATTTCAGTTTATTTTTTCATCTTTCCAGTTTGAAAACATATAGAAAGGTTGGGATGTGAAGTATAATCTTGGCCAACTTGTATGGTCCCACCCTTTCACATTCAATGAATTTAATTTTAAATTAAAAAATTTATTTGGGTCATTTTATCTTCTTAAGGTTGGCCTTATTATAATATTTCACCTACAGAAGGCTATATAAACAAGTCATTATCACATTATAACTCACCTAAAACCCTTACAAGTTGTTATTGTAAATATATTTTTAAAATCACTCAAAGGATTTCTATATCTTCCCAAATCATCTAAACAACATCTAGAGAAGTCCCACTACAAATTTGAAGCACTCAACTAATTCAAAGAGTCTAGCTTCCTCCATTTCTAAGCATGCAAAGTCATAGAGCCATTTTTTAACAAGATAAAATTCACTCCAATCATTACACAAGGGTTTCATTTAACAAATGGTTAGGTCACATACTTGAGGCATAGAACATCTCACTACTACCATATTGGGTACATTTTATACTATATAGTTATCCCACTATCTTGGTATCAAGAGATGCAATGGTACCCCTAGGGGTTATTTATCTATTCACACTTGCACAAGAACCTGAGAGAACTACATGAGACTTGATCGTACAACAAGGGAATGCAATGCAGCACTTGGTTGGTTTAGAAACTAGGATTTTTACTGCCAAGGTTATTCCATCCTCACCACACACACACATGTTTCCTCCCTTTGGTTTGATAATGTTATGATGGAGTGTGTTATATAGGAAGCTAGGGTTTCCACTTTGTTGTAGGTGATTACAGGTCATCTCAAATTTGTTTGAGTAAGAGTGACATACAAAAAAGGTAATTTCCAGACAAGTAAAGCACACAAAAATTTACAAATCCAAACAAGAAAATAATGTATAGTTCTAGGTCATGAGCATACAGATCAGGTATGATACGTAGATAAGTTTTACATTCCTTCCCTTGTTTGGTTTATAGATCCAAAGCTTTTGTTGAAGTATACACATTTCCATATCATCTTATTTCAGTATCCTACACATATAGATCCTCTCTTTTGTACCCTAAACAACAATTGTATTTCTCCTCTCATGTATTTGAACAAGTACACATCGATTATCAATTGTTTCAATCATTTCAAGTAAGATTGCATTATTTTGATTGTGTATGATTAATTTTAGAAGTTAATTATATCATAATAATCTACCTAATGCAAACCCTTATATATATTTTTATTTTTTGTATAATAAAATTATAAAATCTAACTATAACGTGAATATGAAAATGATATCAACCACATCTATAATATCATTGTGTAGTAGAAGTACATTAATCCTTGATAAGATGAGGCCATATGCTATGAAATTATTGGATTCACATATGACCCCATCAACATCATTGGTGAGATATGGGTTGATGATGCTTAGGACATAAAAATATGAAATTCATTAAGGTCTTAAAAATAATTCCCTTCTAAACAAATTAATACAAATTGATTAACAATATCACTAGCCATAACCTAGTTCAAAAAACAAGTGTGTGTGTGTGTGGGGGGGGGGGGCGGGGGGCGGGGGGGGGAGATAAGATAACATCATATTGATGAATAAAATTTATAGATTTATTAGGTATATATTGGGAAAACTACCTAGGTTTGATATCTATACATGATAAATTGCATATATAGGAGACCTTGAGGCATGTTTTCCCAAGTACATAGAGCATGTGAGATCACTAATAAACATCTTTAAAATAACTATTATAAATTAGTTGGATATTTTTTAAGTAACTCTACCAATTTGTCTCACCATCAAGGAATAATTCTATATTCAATTCAAACACTACAATTTTAAGAAAGAGTTACCAAGTTATGATGGGGATTCCCAACCAACATAACACATAAGAGTCTATGATTAGTTTTGGACCAAAAGGGAAAATGCTTTATGAGTGAGTTTTTATCACCATGCTCTTTATAATAACTTTAAAACATGGGATCATGCATGCTACATCATCTCTAAGAATGAGAGGGAGATGAAAAATGGTGAATCGTGAAGGAAATATTTGTGTATACCTTCTCATTCACCTCAACTCATCATGAACACTTCATAACCCTAATTTTATGAATGATGCATCTTCCACAAATATTTTCTAATGAAGTGATTAAGGAAAACAAGTCTACACCACCCAAATAATTTTAAATCTATGTGAGTGGTAGCTCAAAAAATAATACAAGTATGAAGTACTTTCTAAAATCATTGCAAACAACCATAAGATAAACACCCACAAACATGCATACATGATTAATAAATAAAATATTAAAGTAAATAAATAACACATATTTACCAATGGTAGCATTACTACCATGATTTTATTAATAAGTTACGACTTTAATTCTCTGAAGTAAAAATAACTTTCTTCCACAATATGAGTGCTAACACTAGCTCTCTATGCTTTTGTAAAACCAAGTAGAGGATATTAATAGGATTGGAGAGTAGTTATTGGCAAGGAAAGTTTAATTTTATATTAATATTGAAGTTAATCAATTCAATAACTTGGTTGATAATCTTACCCATTAATAGATAAGGATAAGTGTGCACCAATGGGCGAATCATACACATTAAATTATAGTTAGTACTACAAGTGCATCTCGACTGCATATAATAGTGTATAGTTGATCAAATACACTAAAATTCCCCCTTAATATGTACTAAGATGAAAGGAAGGATGGAGGATCACTTAACTATCCCCCCTTGATGACATCCTCCTTCATTCCCAAAAGTTGCATGAGATGAAAAAATTGAACCTCAAACAAGGTCTTTTTGAAGATGTCTACAACCTAATATTCTATTAAAAAATACTTAATGTCAATAAACTTGTCTTTGATCAGCTTTTGAATATAATGTATATGTATTGTAATGTGTATTGTGTATTAGTGATTCATTGGGTTGCAAGAGGTATAGACAACACTCTGATTATTTCACCAAATACTTATGGGTTCAGACTATGGAAACCAAAATTAAGAAAGCATGCATTATATCCATAGTGACTTGCATCATATAGGCATAACTCCTCTATACTCTACCTATAAAATAGACAAATAAATGATGGTTTAATTTTTACAAGATCATATCATAAGACTTGACCTGATATGATAGATATATCATGTGGATGAAATTTTATGGTATGGATCCCCCTACCAATCACTATCTAAATAGCTTACGATTTTTGGTTCAAAAGGAGAATTATTATTTATTATTTTCCACCCTAAACTATAACAAGAATTTTAGGTTATGCTACATGAATAGTACTCAATCCCATAATTATTATTAATATAAATAGAACAAATAATGGATTTGAAATATTTGAATGGATTTCATGGGGGTGTTAACAATAGTGTGATAAAATATTCACATCAAAAGAAATATCATGATAGGTATGAGTTAATTAAATTTCCCCTTTATGGGTTTTCTTTCTATTTTGTTTCTAGTTGTGTTCCTCTCTTTTGTTCTTGCCCCTGGGAGCCGATCCCTGTTTTTTACCTAATCTAAAAAAAAAAGTTCCAACCAACTTCCTGTAGAGAGTCCCATCAATTTAATGTGTAGAACATGTAGTAGAAATTTTGACCCCTCATATGAAAAAGAATTAGTGTGGACTTTCATTCTTCCATGTTGCAACGACGGAAAATGACTTGAAAATATTTAGATTTGTGGATTAAAATAAAATTTTAATTGTGAAATTCAAAGACTTGAAAACTAATTTCGAAAACCCAAATTAGTCATCTCAAAATATTTCTTCAAATGTTCTTTCAAATCATGAATTTGTGTGTGAAATATCTTATGATAATTAAGTTTTCAACATAAAGGACCGCAATGAGTATTTTTTCATCTATTTTCTTAGTAGATTATAGGGTCATAAAAATAATTTCTAAAACTAAAATTGATAGTAGACATTTCAATATTTTTATACAAATCTTAAGGATCATGTTTCAATTCATACATGGACTTCTTCAATCAGCCCACATAACTGGAGTTGTCAATGTTAACAAACCCTAAAGGGTGGGACATGCACTTTTCTTCCTATAGATTTTCATGTAACAAGGAAATTTTAACATCCATCTAGATGAATTCCCATCCCTATGTCACATATAACAAGGGTATTATATAAACAAAATTCATTTTAGAAATTGGAGCAAAGGTTTTAAGGTAATCAACACCTTCAACTTGTGGAAAATATTTTGCTGCAAGTTAGGATATGTACTTGTCAATGTACCCATCTACTACATATTTAGTTCAGTATATTCAATTACACCTCACTATTTTTCTTCCTTCTAAAAGTGGAACCAAATTTCAATTGTTTTTTAATTTGAAATAATGTTTGTTTACCATAGTTTCCTTCTATTTAGGATGCTTGGAATCTTAATGATAGGTATTCAAATATTGTTTTACTGCCAAGTATGTTAAATTTGCAACACTATATTGCCATTGGTATCTCATATTTCTTAGAGTTATAGGATCTTGTGCCAAGGCACCAACCTCATTGCATATTGTATAAACCCATTTTGGTTGAGGTCGTGTGGGTTGAGTAGGTGCATTTAGAGTTTCCTCTAGCACTGGAGGTGGAGGTACTAGATTTACCTTGGGATCATCATCTAAATTTTAGAAACTCGCTAAATAGGAGAATTCATAATTGTCATGTTCATCATAAGAAGTTTTAGAAGTGATGTTTGGCTCAATATAAGGAAATGAAGGAGGATTAGGTGATGGTTTGTAAGCTTGAAACTTAATCAAATACTACATCATGTTAAAAATAATCTTAGTGGTTACTATAGCTAAAATTTTATATGCCTTCACATCCTCACAGTGACTAGAATATATATAATGGAGGCCATTCCGTTCCATTACTTTTCACTTATCATTTGGGATATGTTCATATAAATTACATCCAAAAATGTCAAAATCAGAAAAATCAAGCTTAACACTTGAATATTTTTCTTCTAAAGTCATATCAAGAACTTTTTAATGGGAAGTGCAATTTTGAATGTAGTTTTCAAACATAATATCTTATTCCCAAAATTGATGAGGTAGATATTTGGAATGTAGCATATAATTATCCATTTCCTTGAGTGTGAAATTTTTTTTATCATCTATACCATTCAGTAGGGGTTTAGGTCATAGTGTGTTGAAGTTGAAAGAATGTTTTTTATAAAAGGTAATCATATGTTTTTAATAAACTCTCTTCCATTATCAGATATAAAATTTTGTATTTTCAACTTAAATAGATACTTTATAAGGGCCTTGATAAATTTTAAGTACTCAAGGACTTTTATTTTATTTTTCAAAAATTAGAACTAAGTTTTGTGAGAGAAATCATTAATGAAGGTAAGAACATATTTATACCTATCAAAATAAATATGGGGAAACCACATGATGTCATTGTGGACAAACTATAGTTTCGCATTGGCTCTCCAAGATTTTCCTTTTAGAAATGAATTCTTTTGTTGTTTTCTAATAGAATGTTGTGAACAAACCCCATCTGTGAAGGTCACCTTCAAAAACCCAAGCAACATTTTTTTCGTACTTAAATATTGCAATGAGTGTTACTTAATATTACCAAAATACTCATACAAAAGTTTACTTAATTCATTTACATAGGTAAGCATGACTTGTGAAGGTTAATTTAACACAAAGCAATTAAACTTGTACAATATATCTTGATGAACTAAATTTTCCACTTCAATTAGTGTAAGTATTTCTTCATCTAAATTAACTACTTCAATTAGTACAAGTTTATCGGCAACTAAATTATCCACGTCAATTAGTATAATTCTATCTATATCTAAATTAACTACTTTAACTAGTGCAAGTATGTCTGCAACTAAATTGACCACTTCAATTAATTCAAGTTTATCTACATCTAAATTAACTACTTTAACTAGTGAAATTCAATCTGTAAATAAATCAACCACTTTTATTAATGCACGTCTATCTACTACTAAATTAACCATTTTGATTACATCGAATGGTTCTAAGTGATTTTTAGCTAGTGTGGATTATTTTCAAAAACTTAATAAATTTTCTGTTATAGGTTTTATTTTTAGAAACTATATATTTTCCCCTACCTCTAACTTTGTAGGAATGCACTTCCTATTTTCATAACTACTCGTGAAAAAATTGCAACCTTAGCAAGCACTGCATGTTCATACTTTAATTTTCTTTATTATATTTTACGCATGTTAAGTCGAATCGAAATTTATATCCTCAAATGATAAGTAAGTAGTATTTTTCTTCCAATTAATGTCTTATATAGGACCATGCTTAATATTGAGTGATGTCAATTATCTCATGCAACTCATCCAATGGTAAGACTTCCTCCACTTGTACCATTTATCCATACAGTACATGACATAAAACATAGTTTTTGAAATGTAGTGAATATAAAGTCTATAGTGTTGAACCTCACTATGATACTAAAATGTAGTGACCCCTCTTCTAGTTCCCAAAAAATACAATTGAATTTTTATTTCTTTTTTTATTATAATTTCCCTTCCAGAAGTGAAGTGCTACTTCATCCTTTCATGCTTTCAGTTAACTTCGCCTCATAAATTTTTTATAAGTTTGATATAAATAATCTTTAACTTCTCATTCACCAATTTACTAACAATAATTTCATATTGTAAAAAGTTTTGAGTGAAGTCCTACAAGATTGAGATCCACTTCATACTGCAACTCAACTCTGATCATATTGTATGAACAACAACTAAATAAGTTTGTAACTTCATTAGTCACAATTGTCAAAACCTCTAAACCATTTTTCCACAAGTTCCCCTCAACATGGATTTTGGGTTTAATTCTTATAAGTTTTTCATTTAGTGAATTTAATTCTTAATGGTAACAATAATTTATCATAACTCATTTCATTATTCCTGCAATGTACATTTAAAGTACAAATTTCACTAGATACCATAATATCATAATAATACAACATTGAATTTTTTTCATATCATTCTATTTTTCATAACTATTTAATTAATTCTTCATATTCATGCATCTAGCTAGGTCCATACTAGCGAGATATTCAATCAAATATATAAGAATATTTTAGGCTCTTGAATAAGATTACCCATCTCAACTAACACTATGAATATCTATGTTCTCAAGATTTCGTATTCCATAAATTATCATCATAAATAAATTAAACCATTATGATGTCCTATAATGTAACAATTATATTGATCCACTTCTTGTCATGGAGAGGTGACTATTTCCTCACAAGGCTTATCATCCTCTTTTGTCTTTCGTTTATTATTACTCCTTTTAAAACAAGAATATGTCATTGTGTTTTATCTAACTCGAGTCTTTATTTCCAACCAAAATCCCAAGTGGCGGCTTAATAATATTTCTTATTAAACCTTCTTTTCTTTTATTACTTAAGTAGTTTGTAAGGTATTCCACTACATAGGTCCTTGTCGAATATTCCTTAGTTAAAAACTAATATCTTGGAAACCCCTTTTTACTCCAGACATATATGGATATCTACATGTCCTTATAATTACATTCAAGGATTTATATTAGCCAATAAAGTTTCTTTCTTTCTCCATAGCAATGTATACATATAGATAGAGATAACAACCACCTTTCTAATCATACCCACATGTTTTGTTAAGTATGGAAATCAGAAATTAATTATAAAACTATTACCACTGATAAGAAGGTTTATTTATGCATCCACAAGGAGACCATGTCTTAGGGACTTTCTTGATAACTCTCCTCTAAGATGTTTGTTTGAAAACATGCCCAAAATTCTTGAGTAGCTCCTTAAATAGTCATACTAATATCATAGAGGATCTTAAACTAATCATTCAATCATTATAATACTAGGTAGTCACATTTATTAATACCACCAATCCTTAATATATTCAGTCTAAGAGTAGGACTGAATCCATAATTATTTATTTTATATCAGCACCCTCAATTGAACCAGGTGATTGAACTAGGGGAAATTCACCATATGATTAGCAACTAAATTACATAGTCTCATTCATTGTTTTAATATGAAATTATTACATAATCCCTTTTACTTGATAGGAAGGGGAATTTATAATAAACACCCAACCCACACTAAGAGAGATATTTTCATAACTTTATTTTCGACTTAAGACTATTATAGCATAAGTTATAAATTTCTACCGACTCCATGTGGATCCCTTATTTGAGCCTTGTTTAGTCTGTAGTACACATTTCCATTTATAGTAGCAATCATTCCATTTTACACATACATAATTATTGGATGTGACCCTACAATATTCTGGATCTACCACATCCAAGCCTCAAAGTGGGAATAGCAAGCAATATAAACCCAAGGTTAAACTTAATTTATATATGTATCCATCATCATTTTAGTTCACATTTGTTGCTATAAAAATAATGATAATAGTAGGCTCAAATGTGATCGTAACAAGTATAATACAAAATACATGATAAGGAATATATTATCGCATTCATTGATAATTCAAGAACCTCCTCATATTTTCCATATTTTCCATGTTTACATATCTATTTTATAATAACTGTAAAGTCTACCTGAGTATTACATAAGCATAATGTAACCATCCATCTAAGTAAACCTCAAAAAATGGATACAAGAATTTTATATAAAACAATAGAAATTAGATATGCACTTCCTTTTGATAGTCAAATAAATACAAGTATATTTGACCTTTTCTTGTTAGGGAATTCTTCTCTTTATAACAAAACAAATAAGTTTTCACAACAAGTAATATAACTTACAATATATTTTTTCCATGCAAATAGGTTTTAAAAATTCTATTTTTCAATATGGTCTTTCCTTAAGCCTTTCTTTTATTATAGCAAGGACACTTCAATGATAAAATAGTAAACCTTGTTTCTTCTATCTTTCCAGTAAGTATCTGTAGTAAATTTTGGGCCAGCTTAAAGATGAACTTGCATGAAATTTCTTCCTCATAATAAACCCACATAGGACTATGGATTTTTTTAGGGTTAATAATAAAACATTTCCTTTCTCTACAGTTGTTCAACATTCTGAGTAAAATATCCAAATAGTAACATTTAGAGAAATATATGCATATAGTAACATTCAGAGTGAGAGAAACAGAACTATGCATTCCTCATAATCCTTGTCCATGAGGACTAATGAGAGGAAAAAGATTAAATCTTTATTTTGTTTACAATTTTTCTATCAAACACTAATATCAAGGCAATGTTTTAAATAAAATCCATTCATACCAACAACAAAATATTAGAAAATTAAGAAAAGGTGTCATATAAATTACATGCTCAAGTGTATGAAAAACTACAACCATGTATTCCCAACATGACAGTAGTCATACTATATATATACATTCAATTGTACGTAAAACATGTTTACCATACTTGTCGGAAATTTCCTACCCATAAAACAAAGAATATTGTTATATGTTTTTATTTTAAGGAGAGAACCCCATATCTGAAATGCACATATGGAACCCAACACCTCCCTTGAGTTATAGATTCCATATCGAGATTTATTTTCATGGGTATTTCCCCCATGAATAATTGATTTTGACTCATCACAAAAAGGGATTTTATAAGCTTTTTAACTTCCAATTTTTCTAACACATGTATTCGATAACAACCAGTGTTGGATCCAAGATAAATAGTCAGGAAAAGATGGATCAAAAGAATGGTTCAACAGTCCCTTCCATAGCCTCCAAGAAAAAATCAGCTAGGGGTGGAAATGTTTTCCATAACTCACCCATGTAAAATAAAACTGAACACTCCAAAAATCCAATAAATCCTTTTCAAATGGATTTAAAACATTCCAAAATTCTTTCCAATTTCCATTCAGAACCATCACTCTTTCAATTTCATTGGAGGAGTTTAAATCAAACAATAATTAAATTAAAAATCAAATTCTAATGATGACATTCTAATGTCAACCAAACAATTAGTAACGTAGGCATTTAATCACTCTTGACCCAACAAATGCATTATTCCCAAATCAATACCTAAATGTCAAGTCACAAAGAAAACAATCATAATGTTCCTTAATCCATTTTAAAATAGTAATACCTCCATGCCAAGGTTAATACTCGATTACTATCTCATTACAATGAATATTAAATAAACATGTCAATACGATCAAATCGAGGTTCATATAACCTTTTATATGCCAAGGATAATGAACATACAACATACTTATTATTGTGAATAGGATGTGATACCTTACATGAAAAGTAATAGTCAATATTTCCTTACCAAACAATTCATATTATGTATCTATATTAATGATATTATTGTTTCACATTGAGACATGTGCTTGAATATCATAAAGTAATGTTCACTATGTTATTGCATGTAAACAGTGTTAATGGTCATGAGGACCATTTATTATTCATGATGAAATTAAAATTATAAACAAAGACTACACATTATAACACATTATTTTATTGCCTTGTTAAATGCCAAGGAGGAATAATGTAGGTGTGAGTTAAGAATTTCAGTGTTTAATCAAACCTTATTAACATGTAAATATTACACCAATCTCTATTCATTAAACTACTATAAATCACCTTTATAAATTTAATACACACTATTGACAGCCTGTGTAGGCATAAAATTTGGGAAGCTTAAAAGTTGGATGTGACATTTTAAAGATTAAACCCCTAGGTTTCCTTTGATTTTAGGTTTCAAAATTTCTTAAGATTTCATATTTATCCCCTATTAAGGTTTGAGAATTAGTTCTAATTTCTAATTTCCCTTTTTTACATTTACCCTATCCTTCCTACCATCAAACATGCTAGTGAATATTATACCACATTTCATAATATGACTAGTTACCCTCCTAGGGAACATGTTTTTGACAATTGTGATATTTATGATGGAACTCATTTCTTAGTGTACAGAGCTTCACAAAGTATCAAACCTCAACCAAGTCTTAGGAAAGATACTTGCCTATGATGTGAATATTTCTTCTCTCAATATAGATAAGGATAATATTTGTAGATGCCTAAAATATGCTTACACTTAGCATTTCATCCAATCCATTCAATTGACGACACTTTGTTAATTCCCTATTCTTCGCTCTATTATCAGATGCCCATTGACGACACCTTCTTGGTCGTATTCCTCCTATAATCAGCTTATTTGGCTAAAATATCTCTTATTAGCTAAACATTCCTCCTTTCGACCATTCAGAACCTCCCTAGTTCTCTCTAGACCACTTATATTGGCTTTGTAGGCTATCTATCAGTCACAATTGGTTATCCAGACCCCTCCCAACTCTCAATGAGTCTCTAATCACTTGCTAATCAAATTTTAACTAGCCTAAACCCTAGTTAACTAGCCTAAACCAAGCTTAACTAATCCTAAAGTATGTTTATCCGAATCTAATCCTAAAGTGTTTTTTAGACTTTAGTCCCACATGCACCCAAATTCCAAACTCTTCCATTTGGAAAACTATAAATAGAAGGGTCACCCCTCCCTTTCAAACTTACAACTTCACTCATAAGTCCTTCTCTATCAAGCACTTTGGAAAGGCATTAGAAATTATTTGTGATAGCTTTAAGCTATAGAACATTTGGATCTTGGCCATACTCCATTGTTGAGAGCTCCCCCATCTTGCATCCATCCACTCCATAATCCAAGTTTTGAGTAAATAGAGAGAACCATTGGCCTTGAAGCCATTAATGGTGAGACTCCATTCTTGAAAGCTTGAGAACAATAAAACAACTAATCACTCCTTTGATTGCTAAGTTTATCTTCTTAGGTTAAATGTTTAATTAAGTGATCTAAAGAGTAGAGAGTAGCTTTATCATGTTAGTTTAGATTTAATCTAGTTCATATAATGATAGATGTTAGTCTTGTTATCTCTTATCATGATGGTTTAGTGTAGATTAGGTTCATGCTTTGAGGTTATAGGTTTTAACTTCATTTCCATAGCATATCTAATTTATCCATGAACACATTTGGCATGCCTGGTGGGAGACTTATGTCCATCCTCTATTAATGGAGGTCTTTTGAGTTCTTCAAAGTTCATTTTCAAGTTTTTTGGATCAAATCACTTGTTATTTCCTCATTTCTATTTCTAACACTAGATAAATGACCTTCATTTACATGCATTTTGTGGGTTTGATATAGAAATAGGACACTTTGACTAAAAAATAACCTGTTTGCTTTTGAAAATTTGAAAATTTGTGACTTTTGTAGGTTTTTCACAGGGTACACATAGGTGTTAAGAAGGGGCGCGTACATGTTGAAACCCTAACGTCCCCGTCGGAATAGGAGCGCACCTTTTTGGCTATCCTCATCATTGGAAAATTTTATCTTGATAGGGACGCACACACGTCTGCATTGGCTGGTCTGCATCTCCGTCTCTCTGGCCGCATCTGCATAAATAGATCGATTGTGTAAAAATTTTAAACTGTCAGTTTTATGCTTGGGTGCATCTTCGTTGAAACCTAAGCGTCCATGTTGAGTTGCAAGCATCTTTGTCTGCCTGGATGCGTCTGTGTTTTTAGTATACTAGATTTCACTAATTTTTGTTTACAGGCGTATCCGTTGAGTTAGGTGCCTACCCGTTAGTTGCGGAGCGCTGGTGTCAGCTTGGGAGCGTAGGTGTTTGTGTAAAGATTGAAAAATTTTCTATAATCTGCAAAATCTTTTTTTCTGATCTTTGTTGCAAATTTCTCAGGCTAATAAGTTAACAACAGATTTTTTCTTTGGTATTTTAGTTTACATAGTTAAGTATTTTCGGTTCTTAGCTTAAAATAGGTTTGTAAAAGTGTGTATGCTCTCTCCTCGCACCTTCAAAAGTGATCTTAGAGATCAGAAACACTTATACAAAACTTGTATCAAATGTTCAAAACACTTAATTTATAAAGGATAAAGTAAACTTTCATGTGATTTAGCAGGAATTTTCACATTGCGTATGTTCTTCCTTTGCACCTATTGGCAATCTTAGGAATCAAAAGCAAGGTGTAAAGTTCTCTTTCTTGACATCAATCTGTAAACTAGAAAATTACTAAAACTTGTTGTCTACAAGACCCAACACTTGTAGGAGAAAGACGTCCAAAAACAAAAAACTTCTAATACACGTGTTCTTGTAGGTTGTCAAATGGTGTGCCACTTAAAACCACATTTTAAGTTAAAAATATAAAAAACACACCATATTCAAAACATTGTATTGCAGGTTTTGTAAAAGGGTGCATCCCTATCTGTTCAACTAGAACATAACCCCTTTGGCATAACGCCTTAAGCTACAATAATGGGGATGGTACCAGGAACCCTAAAGTAGTCCACCGCTATGTAACCTCATGGGTGAAACAGGAAGCGCTCCACTTACCCACTTGACTAGTACACCTTGTGAGTTAGAGTTACCAATTTTCTGTATGGTGACCCCAGGGAGAGCACACGTGGACGCACTAGTTGCCCTTTATGCTCGAAGGGGGTAAACTAAATCCGAGATACTCCCAAGATAGTCATGGTGATTATTTGGGTAAATCACGCTTGCTTAAGAAATCTTTGTAACACCTAGTTGAGAGAACTTATTAAGGAGGTCATTCTATCTTAGAGCCCACTTTTTCTAGTCCATTTTTGCGTCAAGCCATCATGAAGTGACAACTCATTTGGAATTCAAACCTTGTTTTTATAACAAGGTAAAGAATCCTTGTAAGTTTGATCTAAGTGTCTTTCATCACGAAATTAAACTACGTCCCACTTTCACTTAGTTTTATTCTTGTCTTTGAAGGAGGTGAAACTCTTCACAAGTGACACTTGGTTTGTTTCCATATTTTAATCTACACCTTTGCATTCTTGTTGCCCATTTGGGGCAACAAAAGGCGTCTTTTGGGAGTGTTGTCATAGATAGTGTTCACCACTTTTTTGTCCGTTTACGCTCATCCATGTTTGCGGCTGAGTTGTTAAATGTCTAAAGTGCATGGATGCGTCCTTATATCTTTGATGGCCACTTGATCTTGATTTCAAGATCATCATCATAGTTAGGATTGATTAATAATTTGATCTCCCTTTGACGTGTTGCCTCATTTGCATTGTCTCGACATAATTAAGATACTTATGTCACATTTTTCGTATACGTGATCTAAGTGTCTATATTATGGTGTTATGTTGCACACATTTTAGCACATCCTTAGTATACTTTGAGTTAGTTTTTCTTCAAACATTGTCCAAAATATTGAAGAGTGTCTCTTACTTTGTTTGTGTCGTTTCGATACCACGTTGGCACTAATATCTTACTTCTCTGCGAAGCTTGACAAACATGTCCAATTGGTGTGGTTACGTGGCTTACATTTTTAATCCTCACCCTTTAACATTCAAGCCTTGTGGGTTGTTGAACTTGTAATGGTATCCTTTGATTGGGAGTCACCTCTACCCTTTGTTAATATTTACGCCTTGTTCATTTCGAGCTTGACGTAAATATTGACATTGTGTTAATCATCTTTTCATTGAACTATCACTTTGCACACACATTTTTAAGGAGTATTTTCCTTATGGATTGGCTTCGTGTTTCACACTTGCATGATTGTTCCTTGTGATTATTCATGTGGAAAAATTGTTTTCTAGGACAATCATTTTTTATCTCATCGAGATTACGTCATCACAATGTCTATTTTCCTTAGACCTTCTTCAGAAAATCACACACGTATCTTCATACTTACCAAATGTCTAGCTGGCTGTCATTATGCTTCCCTGAATTGACATGTCACTTCCTTCCCTTTGAAGGAGTTCCATCCCACTATCTAGGTCTAGACATTTTTGCTTAAATGATGCCAACAATGACTGACTATCGTGCAGTTTCTCACACTTACTAAAATACAGAACCTAGGTTTAGCAAGTCAAATCAAAATATTCCCATTAAAAATAAACCTCGTTTGGTTCTTCATGCTAGAGGGCCCATTTGGGTACCCTGTTCCCCACCTTCATCTCATAGTCGATGGTATGGTTTGGATGCTTATGATCCAAATTATTATTTGGGTTCCTTCCACTCTTCTTCTTTTGATCCAGATCCAAACTACCATTCGTATTCCCACGCTTCTTCATAAGATTCGGATCCCAACTATTGTTTGGATACCCCTAGATCAAATCCTGAGTCACGGTCCTCCCTTTCTTCACAGGACCTTTATTCCAACTCACCTCAATGATGTCTTCCTCCTTTAAAGACTTGTGTGACTCCAAGTTCCATCAATCGAACATCTAATTTGGGTCTTGAATCACGGTCCTCCCTTTCTTTGCAATACCTCCTTCATTAGTCGTCTCAATGACCTCTTCCTTCATCGAATAGTTCCACAACTCGGATTCCCTCTAGTCAATCATCCAATTTGACTCCTACGTTGCAACTTAACAGATGGCTATGTGATCCTATTTTCTCTCCTACATTGCATCGTCTTCTAGAAAAGCGACATAGGTCCAAATCCAAATCATCCATTCATGAGATGCTTGCCTCCAATCCTACTTCTTCTCTTGAGTCATATTCTTCTATCAATTAATCTTCCCTCCTTATTAGACCTTTTTCTTCTATTCGTATGGGGAGGAAGAAAACCTTATATGACTAAAGAAAAACAACCTCTACTAATTGGTTTCTCTCATAATGAAAAAACAATCAAACTACACGATGATATCTCTCTAGAGGATTACAAACAAGGATTCTTTCTAGAACTCAATACGCTTGGCGTATTTGGGAGGAAGAAATTGATCCTTTTCGACAGAACATAGAGGAAAATCCTAAGGTCATAGAACTTGATTCTTCTTCTATTCCATCTTCAACTTCTTCTAAGCATGATGACATATCAGGGTCTAGCATTGATTCATGGCCTATCTTCTCATTACCCAATCATTCATTATCTATCACCATTCCTCAATCAAAATCTCTATGGGGTTCTGCCAAGTAGTCATCTTCATCTATGTGGGTCACCTTCTGGGTATCCCATCTTGAGTATTCCACCTTCTTCTATCTTGGGGCCACATCCTAGTAGCCCTCCATTCTTCTACTTATGGGTCACCTCTTGGGTAGCCCATTCTAGTCTTCTATTCTTGGGCCACATCCTAGTATCCCTTCATCCTCTTCTATCTATGGGATACCTCCAAGTAGTCCTTCCTTCTTCTATCATGGGGACATCCTAGTAGCCCTCATGTCTTCTATCTATGTGGGTCACGTCCTAGTAGCCCATTCCTTCTATTCTTAGGCCGTGTCCTAGTAGCCCTCACCTCCAAGTATCCTAACTTCTTCCATCTTAGGGCCATATTCTAGCAGACCTTCGTCATCTTCTATCAGTGGCTCACCTCCTCGTAGCCCATCCTCTTCAATTATTAGACCGTATCCTCTCCATCCCTCTACCAATGACCAGGGAAATCCCACTATCATTTCTTTCATTCCTACCATCAATCATAAACGTCCACATTATCTTTCTTCTCGTTCTCGAGATCAGACAAGTCACACGTTAGCTTATAAGAAACCCAAACAATTTCTTAATCAAGCCCAGGTCAAAACTTCTGAGAGCCCCAAAGCTCGTAACTAATCGAATAATCTCAAAATTGTAAATCAATCACGATTCAAAAACATACATCAACGCAACCATCAAGTTTGGTGAAAAGTGTAAAAACCTATGGATAAGGAACCTAAGCTCCCGTATGAACAATCCTTGTTTAAGGATAAATCACAGTCATTTGTTGAGTACGAGCTCACCACGATCATCAAGATCGGGGATAACATAACTCTTGATAAACAAATGCACCTAGTCTTCCTTATTAAGGAAGTCAAAAACATCGTTGTTGGATCCTATCACATGGAGTGACGTTTTTGGTCCCAAATTTCCAAAAACTATCAAAAATTTAAAAATCAAAACAATTAAAAAATACAAAAACTTGAGAAAATATTAAAAAAATCAAAGGTACAAAGATCAAACATTACAATCAGGTATTGCATACACATGGATGTTTCTTTCTTCCCTTTCTTGCTATTCTTCTGAAAGTCTTCCTACCATTTTCATCCCTTCGGTGATATTTTGGTTAGCTTATTCACATGCATTTTGTGACATTTATATCTATGGTATCTGTTTGACCCTGGTCTTTTATCACCTTGGTAAATTAAAGAACGACTGTCCTCTTAGAGATCCTATCACATTCAACGTATAATAAACTTGTTGCGAAGAAATTTTGGACATATTTGTTGACACTAGCCAATGTATTCATCATAACCATTTTCACCTCCTTCCATCAATCCATCTATGGTTCTTAACCCCTTGTCTAACAAGAGAGCTAAAATAAGTTTTCAGATAGTAAAAGAAACGAGATCAATCAAAAATCAAAAGCACAAAGCTACAAAGCAAAAGCAAATTGATATATTACTCTCTCTTGGGGTATTTCCAATAAACTCTACCAGGGCTATGGATGTCTAACTAGAAGTAGAGAAATTTTGTGATTAGAATCAAATACATCTCCGTCAGGGCTATGGATGTCTGGCTGGTAGCAGAGCAATGTATGGCTATCCTTCCACCCTTAATTCAGAAAATCACCTTTCAAAAAAAATCATTCCTACACATTGGCTAGGGTGTCTTCACTTCTTGTCTATTAAATCTTCAATTCAAGAGGTAATTAATTTCCATGTGCACACACTGGATCTCTATGAGTAAACAGGATTAGTATGTTACCAAGTGTCATTTTTGGACCTTGTTCACACTCTTACTCTAGTCAGTATCTTATCTCACTATTTGTGCCTTTGGCTAAACACTTTTTCATCGCGAGGCTTCTAAGCTACATTCATGTCATTCAAATTGTTTTTCTACTTCATTCAGAACATCTATGTGTATTGCATTACTTTTTTGCCATGTTTTCAGACACCTTTGTCCCCTTTCACAAAAACAATCTCTCTCCTTCCTTTGTATCATGTGCTTTTAGGAAAACTTACGTTGGGGGCATCCCTGCTCCTTCTCAGCACTTCATTACTTTACGTTCATCATCATGTTGAACCTATCCATAATGGCCTTGGGTCCCGCTTCTACCCGTGAAGAGTTTTCCTTTGAATACTCCCACCTAATCATTGGGAAATTTTTGCATCTTCACCTTTCTTGTACACACGTGGCCTTATGCCCCTGTACATCCCATCTATCACTAGGAGAATCCACACTTCCTCATCTTCTTGTACATAGTTTCACAAAACTTTTAAAATCAACAAATATGTTAGAAAAATAAAAAACATTCAAATATGTTAGAACAATCTGAAACATTCAAATATGTTTAAGAAAACTTCTAAAAATAAAAAATTATCCTACAAAACATCACTCTTTAGTTCTCACCTATTCATGTGCATGACTCATGGATCATCTTGATCTACCTCCATCAATAAAATCTAGGTTTCTCACTTCGTCTGTATTATCGGATGCCCATTGACGAAACCTTCTTGGTCATATTCCTCCTATAATTAGCTTATTTGTCTAAAATCTCTCTTATTAGCTAAACATTCCTCCTTTCAACCATTCAGAACCTCCCTAGTTCTCTCTAGACCACTTCTATTGGCTTTGTATCCTATCTATCAAGTCACAATTGGTTATCCAAACCCCTCCCAACCCTCAATGAGTCTCTAATCACCTGCTAATCAAATTTTAACTAGCTTAAACCCTAGTTAACTAGCCTAAACCAAGCTTAACTAAGCCTAAAGCATATTTATCCTAATCTAATCCTAAAGTGATTTTTAGACTTTAGTCCCACATGCACCCAAATTTCAAACTCTTCCATTTGGAAAACTATAAATACAAGGCTAAGCCTAGCCCATTCAACTTACACCTTCACACCTAGTTTTGGGATTCCATTTGTATTAGCTTTAAGCTATAAGACATTTGATCTTAAACTTACTCCCTTCATTTATCTTGAGAAAATAACCTCCATTTGCATCCATAATCCAAGTTTTGAGGTAAATAGAGAGAACCATTGACCTTGAAGCCATTAATGGTGAGACTCCATTCTTGAAAGCTTGAGAACCATAAAACAACTAATCACACCTTTGATTGCTAAGTTGATCTTCTTAGGTTCAATGTTTAATTAAGTGATCTAAAGAGTAGAGAGTAGATTTATCATGTTAGTTTATATTTAATCTAGTTCATACAATGATAAATGTTAGTCTTGTTTATCTCTTATCATGATGGTTTAGTGTAGATTAGGTTCATGCTTTGAGGTTATAGGTTTTAACTTCATTTCCATAGCATATATAATTTATCCATGAACACAATATTGTGCAAAATATTTACAATGATGATTATTTCACAATCTACAAGATGAATTATTCAAATGGCGTAGATCATTCCAACCTAAAAAATTATCTTAATATTAACCTTCATAAGATTTAAGCCTTTATTTAGACCATGAGAGTTGAAGATAATAAACTAGCTAAGGAAACCATAACTAAGGATCCACATGAGAAACCTTTTATTGATACCAATCCACCTTCTAGAGGATCAAATCTTATATTTTATGTTCATACCAATGATCATTTTTTTTTACCATGCATGTTTATACACCTATGGCTACATAAGTGATGCCTACATTTAGTATACCTATTATAGAGGAACCACATGTTATTCCTCGTATACCTAAAAGTGATCACACACAATATACAAATTATTTTACACCTTCTATTCCTATGTATCATATGAAATAACATATTCCTAATTTAGTTTTGATTACTAATTTTAGACGCAACCAAGTTCGTCCAATACAATACTCTTGAATCTCTAAGTCAATGTGGTTTAAATGGAACAAGGATCCAATATGGAAATCCATATATTAAATTTTAAAGTGTTATTATACAACTATTTGGTCTTAAATATTTCTAATTATCCCTACCTATAATATATTTGCACTTAATCTTAATTTATTTGATGGTAAAGGTGATCGGGAATAATATCTTAGATCATTTCATGCGACATGTTTATATTATGTGGGTAACAATAATATACTCATAAAAATTCATCAAGGATTATGCCTTAATATGGTTTTACAATTAAATGGTAACATGAATTTATGTACTATACTCACCTCAATGGTTACAACTATAAGTTCACTGAACTCATGTTACCTCCTCTAACAATGTTTTATTTAAAACTCCAAAATTTGATTTTCACTCAAATAAACTCTTATAATTTTATCTCAATTCAGCTCCAATGGCCTTATAGTTTCAAGGGTATATGTGTTCTATTGAGATTAACTCATATTAATAACATGAGATTCTAAAATTTCTTCATGTGATATTACACACCAAAATAGTGATTCTCTACTAATGGACTATTGCTACTAGAATACTTCTATATTATGCTATTGAATTACATGTTTGTGTCATCTCCTAAAGGATTTTGTAGACACTAGATGAAATTTCAAACCTTTTTAACTTCACTTATACATGACGCAACATAAAAATATGACCAATTACAAATTTTTATTTGTGTCCACAATCTACATGGAATGCTTACAAACATAGGCACACTATAAATGTAGGTTCCAAAAAAAATAAACATATGTACACTTACAACATGTGACAACACTATAAATATCCTTTCACACTCATAGGCTATACAAAAAAATATAAGATGGGAAAGTGCATGGATATGGGGGACCAAAAAGCAGCCAAATTTTTTATTTAAAACGAAACGCGAGCGCGTTTTGGGAAAGTGCAAGCGCGATATGAATTCTTAAAATTGGTAATTACCAAGCCTAAAATGTGAGCAAGCTATAACATGCTCACGTTATAACGTGCTTGTGTTCCTGTTTGCTATGTGGTATATGTGCTTTTGGAGGGATATATTTACTAAAATAAATATTATTTATTAATATTTATTAATAAATAAGTATAATTCTTTAATTTATTAATCTTTATACTTTACTATTTCTTTAAATATTATTTATTAATATTTATAAATAAATAGCTATAATTTTTTCATTTATTAGTATTTATACTTTATTATTTCTTATACTTTATTTTAGTAAATATAAGAAATTGGGGTCACTATGCACCTTATGGAACTAGTCTCACAACTCCATTAGTCAAGATTTAGAAGATAGCTTTTCATTTTGTAATCTGGTCAGTATATAGGTATTTTTTAGGATTTCAGCATTCAGTTTAAAGATTTTAGGGTTTAAATTCTATAATTGATATCTTTTTCTGAAATAATATAGTCATTGTTTAGGTTTTGGGGTCTTCTTGATTGGTTATTGATTAAACTGAAATGTAGATAATCTCCTAATCTAGATGTTATAACAGTAGTAAATAAATAAATGATGCAATATAGAAATATACCCAAGCAACCAAGTAATAAAACTATAAAACCATAATGTGCAAAGAGGGTTATAAGAGCCTTAGCTGATTCACATAGGTTACTGGACTATGTCGCAATAGAGAACAGATGAATAGAGGTGGAAGATCTTTTCTCGTAAGCCTTGAAACTTGTAGATCTAGCAGGTTTGACTGGACTGGAGCACCTAGAGAAGGATAGGGGTGCTTGTGGGTGCCCTGGTCTACGTAGATTATCAAAATACATTCTCCAAGGTGTCTCAAGAGGTTCACAGTTGTTATCCTTTTTCCTCTTGTATGTCATTGAATTATGTCAAGTGTCTCTGTAAATATGGAATGGTTGAATCACCTGTAAAACCACAAACAAAGCATCAAAACCCTAAAAAATAAAGATACAAATGAAGGGTTTGGAATATCCTTAGTTACCAAAATGATGGACTTATTGTTGAGCATTGCTCTATATCTCAGACCCAATGTATTTATGTGTGTGTGTGGAATTTTTCCCTAGGTTACTCTTATGCCAATCACACTTTATGAGTAGTGAGAAAGTAACTAGATGTAGAATGTAAATAATGTGTGCATGGAAAATATAGACTCCCCTCCTATGAAGTGTGATGCAGATGAACTAGCCTTTTGTCCCTTGTGATGGAGCTAGATGGGTACAAATAGAGCTATAGATGCCTTTGATGGATGCAACCTTAGGTGGAGATAGTAGATGCTTAGTACTTGGTCCCTTATTATGATCACTTAGCTTTATATTTATATGATTCCTTCACTTGAAGTTTGTAATTAACCCCGAAAAGGCCGACTACCAAAAAGATAAGATGTTCAAATAGCTAGAAAGGACCCATAAAGTGTGACCAAAGTACAAAGAAGGCAAGGGCACCCAAAGGGGACATGGGTTCCTAGCTGGGTGGTGGTGTCTAGAATGACAAATGCCAAAAGGTGAAAAGATAGACTGAGAAAGTAAGATTGAAAGATTGAAATTAGAATCTTAAAGCAAAGAAAGGTGGTTAAAGACATGGATTATTTACTACTTTTCTTAATTAGGACCCTAATGAATAGTAGTATGCGATCGATACTAGATAGTTACCAAAAGTGTGTGATTTTGTGTTTATAGTTATTGATATTTGTAGGAGTGTTAGATGTGTCAAAACTATATTTTATAAACCTCACAACTCCCAAAGGTAGCAATAATTACTCAAATATATGAGCTTATGCAATTCCTTATAACATAATAAATCAAAACACATATGTAAGTTTTTATCAATTCAAAAAATCAAGGGAATGGTCACCATGAAGTCTGTGAAGGATATAAAACATCATGAGGATAATGGGTGCAATCATAAAAATCATGAGGTATGTGAAAGATCTGAAACATCAAGAGCTTCATCAAGATTAAAATTATCAAGGGAATGCTCATCAGGAGTATGATAAGAGAATATCACCATAAGTTATGGTTACGATCATCTCAGGCTCACAAATAATGCATGTTTTATGCGAGTGTTTCGAAATGCTTAATCAATTCTTTGTAATGAACTTACATCTTACAAGTTAGGGAGGTGGAATTTGTAGTGTTTCAGTATAGTGTAGAGGTCAAGAACATGGAATTAATTCTCATACATTCTTCCAAGTTTCATTCAAGGTTCAAAAAATCTATCATGAGTATTGTCACTTACCCAAAAAATGTGTGACATTTTTTGAAATTTAAAAAAAAAATACTTTTGGTAAAGTAACTTCTATGACAATTTTTTTTCCTTTGTGAATTCTCGTGGAAGAGAAATGATCCCAATAGTTAGCCATTTTTCAATACTTTGAGTATTCAGGGCTTTTCCTTTACATGGTGGTAATATTAGTTTTTTGGAGAACTCATGTTCCTAGTTCCTTTGGACCACATGTTCTCCACATCCCTGCCTTTTCTGCACTTCATTAAGTCTTTTGTTGCGGTCTTTGGTGTTCAACAGTGACTTTTTCTGTTTGAGTCTTGGTTTCTTGCATCCTTATGTTTCCTGTGGTTGCCTTACTTCCAAAAGCTTTGCAATCATCCTTATATTGCGGAATTTGCATATTTTCAAATAACTCATGGCCCTTGTGCTTCCCAGACATCATTTCTCCACATCCCCATGTTCTTTGCACTCGTTAGTCTGTAAATTTTTCATCCAATTTGATAAGTATTTCTTTGTATTACAGAATTTATGGGTTTTTAGAGAGCTTGTGTCCCCATGTCCCATGGTCCTTATGTTCTCCACCTTCCCAATTCTATCGTAATTACTTGGTTTTTTTTGTATTGTGGGATTTTAGGATTTTCAAATAACTCGTGTCCCATGTGCATCCCAACATTTTATTCCCCACAATTCTTCCTTTTCCACACAATAAGCCTTTCATATGTGTTGCAAATATTTTAGATTTCTACATCTCTCATGTCCCTCGTTCCCTCAAGCCTCCTATTCCATGCATCTCTGTCGTAACCACAATATGAAGGGTAAATTGGGTAAATTATTCCATGAGTTACTTTGTTCTCCACTACATACTAGGGACCCCTATTTAATGCATCTAATCAACTCTACTTGGAACGGAAAATATAAAAGGGTAAAAAGGGTCACCATTTTTACTATCACAGTTGAGATTTTTTCCCGAAGTACTATACTTTCCCATTATTATGCTAGAGAAGTTGTTTCTAGTTATATATTGAGCTTTCTCTAACCATTTTCAAAAATTCGAATTGGACTGTGATCCTAAGAGGATCGCCTTTCTTCTCATAGCCGAGGTGAGTGATTTTGAATCTTCCTACGAGGGTTTTGATACTAAAATGGTTTTTTTCCCTACCATATCATTCTTCTTGCAAGTGTGTTGAGTTCCCATTCCTCTGAGCCTCTGTTTCCTAACCTTGTCATCATGAAGTACCATTATGAGGGTTATGAACACATTTCATCCCTCAAAACATCAATACCTGAAATTGGGGATAGTGATGTTCAACATATTGATTTCAATGACTTGTGGGCATGTATTTCTGATGCATCCCCCACTCCCATGACTCAATACATTAAATATATTGGGATTTATCATGCCAGTGGTTTCCCTATTTTAGAAAAATGTGTAGATACCATTTTATCTTGTGCTTCTTTTTCGACCTAGATTCAATAGAAATCAAAGATCCTCAGGGCCAAGTGATTGCTAAATTGGATGTCAATTCCATAAATGTTGCCTTTAGAATCCCTATTGTGGAAAATTCCAATACTCTCAATAGATCACAGGCTCAATTCCTTTTTGAAAAAGATAAGGAGAAGTATAAAACAATGATATGCAAGTCTTGGTTCAATGTTCCAAAGAAAGGAACATCTAGGTTTCCTAAGGTTATGTACAGGTCTGATTTTAAAGAAGAGATGTATGATATAATCACTTTGTTTTCAAGAATCACGGGCCTTCTCTCAACCAATGATTTTTAGTTTTGGATGTGTCTTTACATAAACATTTTTGTGAAGGAAAACTAAGCCTGAACTAGGGAGAGATAATTTGTGAAAACCTAAGTGAGCAATTAGTCAATGTGTAGTACGGAAAATCTTTCTACATGAACTCATATTTGATGTACACCATTACAACATACAGGGTTTGGTTAGGTCTTACTCTAGTGGATGACAAGAAGAATGAACCAGTGTATGATTACTACCCACAACTAACTCTTGAAAATAACAAGCATCATTTAAGAAGGGTCAATGATTCCTTCACAATGTAAATTGTCAAACTTCTAGAAATGTATATAGTTGAGATAATATATGTTGAGGACAAACAGTTAATTGCATCTTATGATTGTTGGTTCTTTCAGTTCAAAAGGTTTATAAATATCAGATTGCTTAGTTTTGAAGGTATACATAACAAGCATCCCATGTACTACAATGATAAACTGGTCTTAGTGGAGGTGTGTAGGCAATTTGATATGTTGCATAGAACATGCAGGGATAAAAAGATATAAAGCATTCAATTCCCAATCTCTTTAGGGAATTACACTTGGAAGATAGCTCTGGATTCCCAAAATGTAGAAAGGACCATTTCTACATTTAATTTTTATACTTTTCAAAAGATGAGCTATTTTGATATTAAATATTTTATCTCCAATAGTCTTAGAATGAGTTATTATCATTTTCCTGCCCTAGAAGATTATTGGGAAGATTTTTTAGATGAGTACGAGGTAAGAAGAAGATACTTTGGTTGGCTTTCTTTGCAGGAAATTAAAGATTTTGGGATTTACAAAGTGCCAAAAGACTTGTCAGATAATGATGAAGACTTGTATTCCCTTGAATACAATAAAACTATTCGGCATACATTCCTTCTCACCATCAATTGATTTCAGAAGGAAAAGGATGATCTTCAAGAGATAATAACCCAATCATGGTGAGGACCAAAGTCTGGTTTGATAGAAAGATGAAAGCATATAAAGTAGGTATGACTCAATATTCTTCTCAAGGAGCATCAACATCTCATAAGGAAGTTTTTTCCACACACATAGAGGTGAAAAATCAGCCAAATTTTTCTCCTCCGTATTTAGAATATTCATTCAAGGTATATTCAAGGCAAGGGAAGACTAGAAGAACTGAGAAGACAGAAGAAATAACTGAAAAATAAAGTAAACAATCTCTCTCTCCAAGGCTAATAGAAAAATTTCAAATGGTTAAAGAAATCATTGACATTTCGTAGGAAGAAAAAAAGGGGATAGGGGAACATAAAGAAAACAACTATGAAGGAGGAAGTACTGAGAAGGAAGAAGAGGAAGGAGATAAATTGAAGAGTACAAAGCCATATTTTGAGGCATTGAGCATTCCCAAGTTGAGGTCACCAAATAAATAAATATTTTATCCTAGTATTGAAACACCCACTCTTGAGGTTTCTACTACTCAGACCCTTAGCTCCCTCAACACACTTTCTTTGGGCCCTCTTTTAGCTCCACCTTCTAGTGATTCCTTCACATGGGTCTAACCCTTAATTTATAATAGGAAAAGGAAGGAATCCTCCCAAATTATTGTTCCTAAGTTTGATGTTGTAGCTTGCTGTGTCCTAGGTGCAACTCCCACTCCTCCTGCTAAAAAATCCAAGATTGCTTCAAGATTGATATCTGATTCAAAAGGCCAGCAATAATTGAAGATAACAAAGCTAGTATTGGAGAAATATGAAAAGGATATAACTATTAGTGATTTGGAGCTGACAATAATTCCACTTGGTGAATCTACTCCTGAGGGGGAGGTTCATAATTTAAAAGAGACAATCTCTAGGGTCATTGAAATGGTGGAAAAGGGGAAACAAACACATGAACAACTTAAAGAGAAAGTGCAAGTCCTTTCTGTTTTCATTAAATCCTTCCTTGCAAATGATAAAGTACTTGATCCTACCCCTCTAACTTCAATGCACCCTCCCACTATCATGTATGTTAAAGAAGTTCAAGCTATCAAGGATGATCATAAGCCAGGTGCTTATGGAAAGACAATTGAAGTAATGGTTGAAGGAATGTTGATGTTTGGATTGAATTTCATTGATGAAGCACACAAAGCATATGATAACATTTCTTTGTTTTAGAGTAAGATTGACCTAGAAATCATTGGTTCTGAGAAGGAACTTAAACTTTGGTCAGAATGTATTCAAGATCTTAGACTCATAAATGATACAAATGAACAAATCCTCCTTAGACATAATATCTTTGATGATTCAAAAAGTAATATTTACATAAAATGGGTGTTTAGTGTAGAGTGGAAGATGAAAGTGTTAGAAGAGGCAATTGATGAACTTAAGAGCCTGGTGCAAAAGGGATAGGCATTCAAATCTTTAATACTTGCTAAATTTCTATCTCTTCAGTGTCAATTTTATAAAGACAATTCTACTGAGAGGCACATTTTACATTGGAGATCAAAGAGAATTTCAAAGTACTCATCAAATAAGACTTGTTCAATCCTGAAGCAGTGAATAAAGAGAAAATAGAAGAGATCAGTAAATTACATAATGTGGTCATAAAAGCAACCAAAGGTACAATGCAAAATGCAGATATGGGAAAAGATATGGAGGATTCCTTGGGAAGCTACAAAAATTCTATGGAAAATACCAACATTCCTAAAGGCATGGATATTGTTGGAGCTCTTGTTAAATTCAGAAATCAAATACTCAAAGTGAAGATTCTAGCAGCACCATCTACAAGTGTTCCTCCCCCTAGTTCTGAGGTCCTTCTTTCTAGTCATTGTAGTTAAAAGTTAGCTTTATTATTTTAAATGATGTGAAATTATAAATAAAGCTAACTAAAGTGTAATTCACTAATTAAGTGGAAACACTTAATTAAAATATTATGGAACTAGGAAAATTTGGTTATAACCGCCCCTATGCCTATATAAGGATTTTCTTTCATTATAAAAGGGTTTTTAGATTTTGATGTTTTGAATGTAAAAATATATTGAACTACAATGAATCAATACAGAAGAAGTTCTTCCCTCTCATTTCTTGCATTCTTTTTGTTCCTACTCCCTAACTTGTGAATGTGGATTTAATATATTTGAATATGAAACTTTGTGTTCAACTCATTTGATATAGTGTGATGATAACTTTGTGTCTACAACGTATATGTCTTGAGGATCATTTAAATATAAATAAATTTATGTGCTCTTGAGATTTCATGCATGCATAAGTAAGATACCACTCTGTAATCTATATATCTAAAAGTGTTGCCATTTCCATTCCTCAAACTATTGATTCTTCCACCTCTTTATATTTTTTACTAATAATGATTGAATATGGAAATATTTAATAAATAAAATTATCATTTGAATATTGATAGATTGTATATTTGTAAATAATGTATATTTTTCTTTGTTTGTTGAATAAGGGAACCTCTCCCATAAAGAAGAGAGACTATTTTCCCCTGAATTGTTGTTTGTGTTGTGATACAAATTTTCCAACCAAAAATGAGGAGGAAACCTATATCCATGAGGATCAATTGAGAAATAGGTTGTCCAGACATCATAATCATGCTTCCACTCAGGAAATATATTTGGTAGGGATTTGAATAAAGAGATTAAGAAGAGATCACCATGTTTAAAGGTGAAAAGTGAGGCTCAAGGAGTGAATTGATGATAGCCATATCCTAAATCTTCCATTATGTCTAAATCTCTTCAATAAATAAATCAAAATGAGTTAGTTAGGATACTAAGGCATCCAGGACCATCATGTGTGAAGGATCAAGAAGTCACATATTTTCATGAGAGGGATATGAGAAAAAAGTGTATGAGCATCTTAAATCTGATTCCATTCAAGGAATATTTTTAATCTTGGAAGGTTAAGAATATGATCTTCATATGGATATGTTGTCATGTGAATTGACTAAACCCAAAATGAAAAACTTAAACCATGAAAACCAAGCCACAATGTGAAATCTAGCTCCCAAATCTTTTTGAACCCCTCTCCAGGAAAACATGCCTCATGTGTCATGATAAAATTGTCCTTGAAGGTATTCCTATGCATTGGGTGAATATATATAAGTTTTAAAAGGTCCATTATTCGATTCATTGAAGTGCAGTAAAAGACTAGTTCTCCAGCAAGCCTAGAAAGGCCAATTTTTGCCATTTTGGAGCCTCTTTGCATTCTCAGGAGGGTTATGAAAAGTTCTTAAGTATCCAAAGGTGTTAATTGAATCCTTGAAGGTGTTGGAAGAATTTTAAGAATATTTAGGAAATTTTTGATCTTTTAGGGATAGTCTGTTCAACATTGGATTTTCAGGTGCAAGGAGTGAGCATTCAAATTGTTAACCTTGACTTCTTCAACTGAATCTGAGAGCTTTGTAAGGAGTTAGGAGGAAAAAAAGTAGGCACTATAAATCTTGAATAATCCTTTACATTGTGAGAGCATCAATTTTGATCCAAGGCCATCGAAGGTGATGCTAGCAATCATATCATAATCTCAAGAAATACGTACCTCCCAAGAGTGTTTCTATACAGTTAATTAGTGCTTGGTAGTGATCTAAATAATTTGTGGAGGTCGAGAACATGTGATTCACCTTCAATTTCTAATTCTACATGGATAAAATTGATCAAAAGGATGTTCTCTGTAATTGTATTAGAGTCTTCTCCGCAATGGTGTGACTCAAGAAGACTCCTAAGTTTTATAACCCAATTCTAGGTAGATTTATCTTCTAAGAATCCTTATCAGCTGAGATATTAATGTTTTCTTTTTGAAACCCCAAAATAGGGTTTTAGATAACTTAATAGGGATAAATTTTAGATTTCTTATCATACACACCCTTCTTGACTCATTTACCTATTGAATAATATTTAGGAGGATTAAATTCAAGGTTTTTCTTTATAACCTAAATCTTTGTATACCTCATATGCTCCCAACATTAAGCTTTAGGTGAGAAAAACCGTGAGAGTTAATAAAACACTGTCAAGGTTGGAATTCAGTGCTATATGTCACGAAATACCAATGTATATTTGTAATTAAATTACTTAGATAGATTTGAATATCAGCAGCAATAGAACACCAAAATGTAGATAAATGATCACAATATGCAAGTACAAGTTATAGGACTAAGGGCGTAGCAATATTCAATCCCTTTCCTCTTAATAGACATCAATATATTTATCCTTCTAGTCACTGTGAATCCTTCCTCTAACTATCATGCCTTTAATTCAACCGTCCCCCTAGCTCAAAGTAAATTCCTAATAAGTTTTTAAAGTTTTTTTAGTGTGCAATGATGATTTCCTGAGGTGATAAACTAATTCAGTAAGATTTGGTGAAAGATAACTTCCTCCGGAGGCCTAAAAAGGACATTTTTGGCAATTTTGAAGCTAGTAAACACATTTCATGAATTTTTAGGGAAATTATAAAGCATATGAGGGTGATTTTGAAGAGAATTGAAGGTGTCTAAAGTAAATTAGGAAAAATTAGGAAATAATATATCATTTAGGATCCATTTATTCAACATCGGATATTCAATGTGTAGGGAATGAGAATTTCAATGGTGAATGTTGTTTTCTATGGAATATTATGGCAGTTCCCAAATTAGTTTAAAGGGAAAAAAATGTGCATCAAAATGTGTAATAGAGAGTCACTTGGACAATGAGTGTAATCAGGAGAATCATGAGGTCTATGAAGGATCTGAAACATCAAGAACCTCATTGAAATTAAATTCATCAAAGTAATGATCATCATGAGCATGATGATAAAAGATCACCATGAGTGGTGATGGTAGTCATCTCAAGCCCAAAAATAGTGCATATATCTTGATATTATTTCTAAACACTTAATCAATACTTGGCGATGTGATCACATCTTGCAATCCAGGGAGTGGCTTTCGTAGTGCTTTAATGCAGTTGGAGTTCAAAAATATGGAGCTCACAATCAAACATTCCTTCAAGTATCATTTATGGATAAATACCTCCATATAGAGGAGGAAACCTATTTATATGAAGATAAATTGAGTGAATATGTGTCCATATACTATAAGCATGTTTCCACACATGTGACATCTTGGTCAGGGAAGTGAATTGTGAAGTAAAAAAGGGTGTCTTCATGTTCAATGGTGAAATAGGAAGCTCATGGAATAAGTTGAGGACCATCATATCTTGACTCTTCCATTATGTTCAAACCTCTTCAAGAAACAAGACAAGATGATTTAGTCAAGATACAGAGACATTTAGGACCTTCATGTGTGAAGGATCAAGGCATCATTTATCTCCATGAGAGGAATATGAGAAAATAGGTGTATGAGTATCCTGAATTTGATTCCATTTGAGGAGAATTCTAGAACCAGGAGGGGTGAGAGGAAAATATTGATATATAACACCATGTATGTAAGAATGAGAAATTTTTAGAGTTTCACTTGATGTCACTCACTTGGTAGTGTTCTTAAACACTCATTCAAACATTGTAGCGTGATCACACTTCAAAGGAGGAAGGAAATTACAACCACCTCATTTCAGACCAATAGTTGGCCACATGACAAGAATCCCATTAAGTGATAAATCATTCCATCTACATGGTGAAAACCTATTTCACTAAGTGATAGATAATCATAAAATGGTTTGAGAATCATGGATTTGATTTGTGATCACTGGGGTTAATTGTGGAGGCCTTGAAAAGTAATAGAGTGATCCTTGCTCTTGCCTTGTAATTAAAAGAGAGCATCATGTTCCCATCACAATGTAGATCTCATAACATTATTTCTAAACACTTAATTCACCACTTGAGGTTTTAGAAACATGATTTCAACTCATTGTAACTCGTGTTTTACCTCTTTTTCATGTTAGAATTTTCGTCACTCAAAAACACAACCTGGGGTGTTAGGAAGGTGTTTTCAACTCACAAAATTTGGCCCCATCCTCATGAGATCCTCACCCATGGTAAACAATAGTCTATTTATGATAGTACCAATTCCAAGAGGTATTTATCAGAATTTACAAATATTCACCTATCACAATGTGGTGACCATCTCTCTAGAGCTTACAAAATTTAGGGCCATTTTTGTCTGGAACCGAAAAGGGTTTCTACACTATTTTGAAATTCTTCATGAAACATTCAAGTATTAGAGAAAAATGGATGTTAACAACATGTATACGATTCACATATATTTCTAGTGCCTTTTTTTTTCCTCCTAACTCCTTACAGAGCTCCCCAAATCATTCGGAGAAGTTAAATTTCACCATTAAAGTGTTTGTTCCCTGCGCCTAGAAAACCCGTTGTTGAGAAGATTGTCCTTGAATGATAAAACCTTTCCTAAATCTTCCTAAATTTCCTCAAACACTTCCAAGATTCACTTACATCACCTCCAGATACTTAATATATTTCTTGAAATCTCCCAGGGGGTGTTTAATTAGCTAAGAATGGCCTTTTTAGGCCTCTGGAGGAAGTTATCTTCCATCAAGTCACACTAAACTCATGAATCATCATCTTCAATCATCCCTACACATTAAAACAAACTTAAAAACCTTTTTAATAATTTATTTGTATCCAGGTTGAGAGTGGTACTGAGGTAAGTTGGTTAGAGGAAGGATGCACAAGTGACCGGGAAGCAAAAGATGCATTCCCTAAACTTGTAAAGTAGGTACTCATTTATAGTATGATTCTTCCATATTCTAAAACAAAATCAAGTATTCAAAGCACATATACCACATTACAAACAGGAATGTGAGCATGTTATAACACACTTGTGTTTCATATTCTTTCAGTTTGAAATTCCCAATCCTTCAGCTTGGATTTTCCTTGGACATACAAACCTAAGGTTTGGACTATGTAATCCGTGAATAAATCTATGTTTTACACACAAAAAAACATCAAAATCTCACATGTACACCTGGCTATGTCATGTGTTATAACATAATATTCCAAAAAACTTATATTACGATGTCAAGCTCAGTTTTACCTTGGTGACGATATACTTCTTTCTAAAATCCAATTATTTTAAGGCTTTCATCCATAATTTATTTTACTAGTGTCTTCTTTTCTTGCCAAAACCTATGCATACGTTTTGGTGCATAAATTGTGATTTTTTCATCCATTGTTTTTTTAAATAATTTATTTTCTAAACTCCATTCTACACGCATTAAAAAAACAAAAAATTGACTATTTTTCTCAAAGTTACGAGGGTGTACACACAAATATTTCATTTTCAGGATGTGTGCACTTTGAAAATTAGTAAAACAATTATGTATTCATCCAAAAATTATGAAAAATTAGTGGGACCTCATACATGGTATTAGCTAACTTTTAACTAAAGGGATTTGAAAAATAATTTATAGAACTCAAAAAAGGATGGGGAGTGCACACACAATAGGTTATTATCTTTTTGACACAAAAATAGACATACTTTGTCTGCACACCACATTTGACCCTGATGTAGACTAGAATTCACCAATAAAATCCCAGGTGTGCTGGCACATCACTCAGCCTACACTAAACGCTCACCCGAAGCACACAAGGTATCAGGCCCCTCTTTAGGGTTGTTGTTTTAGGATGTTAGAATGATGAATACTTAAAGCATTCAGATCCATAATTAATATAACATTCTACAGAGTATTTCCTAGATCTATATCTTAAGTATCATGAATCAAACAATAATAATAGTGAAACCCTTTATGTAGTAATAAACTATAACCATGATTAACACCTTTATTCAGCTAATAACCCCCATTATATTAAATATAGTGATACACAGAAGATTCCTTATAATAACAATAGTATACGCTCATGCGCGCATCAGATTTGGCAACATGACCTCACGATAACTCAATTATCACACCTCCCTTATGCTACACAATTCACTACATATTTATAAGGGTGGATACTTTCCCTTCACCACTTACCTAATCCCAAAATAGGTCGCATGCTATTATTAGCCACACGTCATTACAAAAATAGCCACATATGCAAGTGCACTAACAATAGACTACTTTTAGTTAACTTCCAGTAGTAGATCTATTCTCATCTTGCATCCATGTAAAGTGCTTTGTAGATGATCCTCCAAAAATATCTAATGTGTGTCACACAAGTCTTTAACCAGTTTGTGTGCTCCACACACTCTCCAAAAATAGATCCTCATCATGAAAACGACTAAGTCTTGAATTTGTCTCTCTTCTTTGCATATGATCCTTTCTGATCCTCCCCCACTAAGTTTCATACTTTAACAGATCAACATTACCCCACACTAATTGCATTACCACCCTAGAAATGGTTTGTCTCCAAAACGAATCAAAGAATATGAATATAAGAATAGAAAGAATTTTTATGAATAAAATAATGTCTTTACCCTGCAGTATCTTCTGCTTCAACCTGAAGAATCAACTCTGGATATTCTTCTTTTATTTCCACCTCTAAATTCTGTCAATCATTAAGCATGGCTTTTTCCTTTTCTAGGATATCCACTACAATTGACTCTAACTCATCTTTTGTAGTCTCTCCTTTCTCATTTTGCAAGACCAACACAATGTTGGACATTGTAGTCATCCTTCCTTCTAATAAGTCCATCTTTTGCATGATGAGTTTCCCAAGCTCATCCATCCTTTCCTTGTGTGGTACTTGTGTTGTTATAAGGGCCTCACACTTCTGCTTGACAAGTGCTAATCATTCTGCATGGCCCAATGTTTCATCTTTCATGGCCTTCAAGAATTCAATGTCTTCAAAAAGGTCTTATTTCTTATAACGGCTTCTGGCGCTATACAAATATTCAGCACTTGATCTGCCTTCTTTAATTCCTCCTGCAAGCTCTGAAGTAACCCCTCATATGATGTAATCTTCTGCATCACTAAAGCCTTTTCCCGCTCTTCTTCCTGCGTTGGATCCTTGGGTGCTGGCATGCGCAGAGGTTCATCTTCAAGCACCAATTCCACCAAGGTACTTATATAATGCATTATTGAAGGAAATGTTTTTGGTACCTTTGGTTCTAAATGTGGCTTTTCTTTCATGATATTTTCCTTAACTCCCTCTATCATGCTAATGAAAACAGTGTTCTTCTTTTGTGCCAAGTCTTTCTCTTGCTTTAGGTGCACTATTTTTGCATCCTTAGTCTTGATCTCCTCTTGTAGTGCCCTAATTGTTGCAGCCTTATCCATATTCTGCCTTGCCACCTCTGTCGATACTTTCACCAAAGTATTGCTCACTTTTTCATCTGACATAATAGTAGGCTTGATTGTTATGTGTCTGGCCTGAGGTGTCTTCTTCAACCTCCTTGATACGCATGACTCCTCATAAACATAAAAGTGTGTTTCATCCATGTGTGTGTGCATCGACCATGATAGCTATTTTCTTGTGCACACGGTTGTCATCTCTTCATCCATCAGCTCTCAACCATACAACTTATTTTGTGTCATTGTGCTCTGAAAACGGGCACAAAAAATTTGACTTGTGTCCTCATCATAGCCCATGACTGGTGGAATATATTCCCCACTTGTTCTCTTTGTTCTTGGCCCCTTATGAACTTGGGCTTCAAGATTCGGAGCTTGTTTTGCTATGTCCTAAGCAGTCTCGGTTGTTGTCTCATCTGCTTCCTTTTCTCCCTCTTCTCCATCCTTCATTTCTTCATCCTTTGGTTCTTCCACGTTCTCTGGAGGTGTAGGGGATTTGGGCATGCTTTCCTCATACTCTTTTAGCTCCTCATTCAGTTTCAACTTCCTTCTTCTATTCTCAGTTGTCTCCTTTTTTGGAGAGATTCGAGGTGATTTGCGTACTGATTATGGAGTAGCACATTGGCTCCTTGTTCTCCTTAATAATATTTTGAAGCGGTGCTCTCCTTGGACTGCATCTAAGTCCTTATCATCTCCCTCTTGTGGTTGGGGGGAGTAGTCATGTGCTTAGCTTCTTCCCTATGTGGAGGTTGTCCTCTTCCTATATGCTCAAAACCACCACTATCTTCATGCTCCTCTTCATCATCATCTACTTGTATTGTCTTTGTGGGCGTAGGCATTGGAAAATTTTCCATTGTATGTTTACCTTTTGGCGGCCCTGGGAGCACAAACTCATTCTCCACATACTTACTATTCTCTAGCTTGGGCTTGAGTTGAATGTACACAAGCGTTGCTCCAGTGTCCCCAAATTCTAATCTTACAGGCTTCATGCTTATGATATCTGAGATGATCCTCTCAATGTAGGCATTCCACCCTGGATATACATACTTCTTTCTTAGAGTGTGGTGGTTGCAATCTACCTTGTCTTCATTGAAGGTTATGTGGTGTGCATCTGAAAAACCAGTGAAATGATTCCTGAAAATATATTTTTGTAAAAGCATATGGTAGTTTGCACCATGGGCTCTAATTCCCATCCTTCATTGTAAATCGTGTGATGCAAAACTGCTGGTAGACTACAAACTGTACTACCTTACCCACCACCGAAGGCAACTCCTTGGGTGTGCGCCACTCTTCTTCAAACACTACACAGATTCTATCATACCACATCTCCTCCCACTACTTGAATGGTCTATTCATTGATCCATTACACAAGTACTTTCCAAACCTTTCCGTAGGTGACTTGTTCTCCATAGGGTATTCCCATATTTTCTCCTTTGGCCCATCGGGCACCCCGATATCCATAAACACCAGAGGCAATAGAACAAACCCGAAATTGATCTTCTCTCCTGTGTGCACTTCTTCAATGATATTTTCCATGATGTAACTGGAGATGTTGTAAATCACTCCGTATGACATCTTCTTCGCAATGTGTAGCCACATTGTGTTTACTTGTGACCATCTTTCTTGGTCATTCAACTTTATCACTAAGTGTGCAACTACTTGAATGATTGGGTACTTATTTAATTTATCAATTTCCATGTCGTACAGACATTTGTAGTAACCCAACTACTTCTATATCTCCAAGATTGTGGCCTTATCAGTAAAATCACCATTTATATATACCCCTGTGTCTTTCAACCCTGTTACTGTTGAGATCAATGCGGTTGTAATCCTTACCCTGCATCCTACAAAGTAGAAGAAGTCTTCGTGAACCATGCCCATAAAATAGCGATAAAATGGTTCATATTTCCCAAAGTAGGGGAGCTCATACAATTGGTAAACCCCCAGTTGCTTCAACAACTTCTCCCTAGCATCATCATACACTGGCATGTCTTCTGTTGTGAGCTTATTCATCTTTGTGTTTAATAATACATCCATCTCTTTATTTTCAGTTGTACGATGATTGTAGTCACTGATCTTGCTCTTCCAGATGTGGGAATCCCAATCCTGACCCACAATTACACCCTCTGGATACTGAATTTCTAAGAAATTACTCTCAAGGTTCATTTAAACCTCTACTTCAATCTTCTTCTTCCCTTTTACTCTTGTTGTGGGTGCTTTCTTTGGTTCCATCTATAACCTACAATCTTCTACTTCAAATACTCACCTTTTATCTCCTTTAACGTGCAAACCCAAACCCTATCTTGATTCAGCGTGCCCTAGTTGAAATTACATGCCCTAGCTCTTTTGTAACGCCTTGCTTTACTCAAACCCTTTGTAATTGGGGATGCAAGCTTCCTCTACTCACAAATTTTCTTGTCTCATCTCGATTCACACTCTTCACACCTAAATACTCTTCTTGCAGCTCGGTCACACTTGGCTCTTTCAAATTATCGTGATTGCAACTATAAAAATGAACTTGTATCCCGTCTTTATATAGATTTTCAAAAATTTAGTGCATTTATTGCTTCTTCACCTACCAACAATCCTCTCATTAATTGACCATTTTCGTTCCTTCCGCACGGTACATCTTTGCGCCCAAGCTATAACCTTTTAGCGTGCCTTCCTTCCCTCTAGCCATAGACTTCTCTTCAGCGTGCCTCCATGTGTCTGAGTACCTCTCCATTGCACTTTCCCTTGGTAGTTCCCCTGGCCTCTGCTTACCTCATGTTATACTTGTTTCTTCATTCATCTCCACCTATGGTCCTCATTTCCAAAAGCATTTTTTTTCAATTCTCCAACTTGAATAGAACCCTTAGTAGTTAGTTCCTTTCATGTGTACTTATTTTCATAAGTCCTATACCTAGATATCAATAACCTAAACCACACTAAGGGTATGTGCAATCTTGTGCGCATAAAAAATCTTCAAACTAGTAATTAGCTTCTAGCGCATAAACGCACTTTATTACATAAACACACCAACTAAATTGACAAAGCATAGCGATGAAGAAGGAAACACATTAAGGAAATTTAGAATTGAAAATCTAATCTAAATGGAAACAATGCCTTATTACAAACACCAAGGAGACTTATTTATAGTAGGGCTTTAGCCTACTCTCGTTGAAGTAATCAGGTAATTGTATTCCATCAAGCACCTTTAACTGACAAACACCTATTTCAAGTATGTGAGTGATAGTATATGGCCCCAACCAATGTACTTTAAGTTTACCTGGATGGCGCAAAAACTTAGAATCATAAAGGAGCACCATATGTCCTATCTCAAGCCTTTTATCCCTGATGTGACTGTCATGACATGCTTTATGTCTGGACTTTTCTTGTTTCTGACTCCAATGTGTTATTGTCGGTGCTCATCTAACTTGATTAACTTTTCAATCTATTCTTCTAAGGCTTGCTCATTAGCTAGACCTCTAGCATGTGCAATACGCAAAGATGGTAACGTAAATTCCATAGGAAGAACTGCTTCTACGCCAAACACTAACTGAAATGGTGTGGCTTTGTTCAACCTTTTATATGTTGTTATATATGCCCAAAGTACTGCAGATACTTTATCATCCCAATCCTTCCTTCCAAAATCACAAATTTTTGTCAATGTCTGGCTCAAAATTTTGTTGAATGCCTTAGCATTTCCTTTTTCCTGAGGATGATAGGGTGTAGTCTTATGGTGTGCAATCATGAATTCGCCCAATAAAATGTTGATTGTCTCATTCATAAAGTGCGTGCCCCTATCACTGGTCACGCTTAAAGGACATCCATACCTTGTAATAATATTCTCCCATAGAAACTTGGTTGTTGTAGCTATTGTACAATCCTTTGTAGGTGTTGCTTCTATTCACCTTGTCAGATAGTTTGTGCAAGTGATGATATAGCATGATCCAGTCCTATGCATGGCTAGTTGAATAGGACCCACAAAATTGATAGCCCATTTCTCAAATGGTTCTACACTAGCAATAGGTCTTAGAGGCATTTCATCTCATTGACCTAGTTTCCCAAGACATTGACAATGATCAAAATTTTTACAATAATCCTTACAATATTTATATAGGGTCTCCCACCATAATCCAGTGAGTCAAATCTTGTGCGTAGTGGCATCACCTATAAATTGGCCACCTACAATACCACCATGAGCTTCTTCCATGATGTCGGTGCATTCATGTTCCAGTACACAATGATGCAATATTTCATCCCTACCTAATATGTACAGGTCACCACTAATCAAAAAATACGATGCCGCACGTATAACAAGTTGTTTCTTCTCTAAGGATTTCATTCCTTCTTGTGTCATGCTTGTTCATAGAAAGATAACAATGTCCTCTAATTATGATGGTACACATTGTAACCTATATAACTAGGCATCTGGCATGGTATCTTCAATTTCCTGTGCTTCTTCTCCTAACTGTATTCTAGATAAATGGTCTGGTCCAGAATTACTTTTCCCTGGTTTTACCACAACTGTGAAGTCAAATTTTTGAAATAAGAGTACCCATCTACATATGTGCCCTTATAAAATGGGTTTTTTTTACTAAATAATTCAATGCCATGTGATCTATATAGAAGACAAATGGTGTAACCAGTAGGTACTGTTTGAATTTATGTAGTGCATAGATCATTGACAAAGCTTTGCGCTCTATAGTGGTGTAATTCTTCTCTGCAAGAGTCAGCTTTCTACTAGCAAAATAGATAGGATGATCAATAATACCTTCTCCAAGTTGAGCCAATACTGTGTCAATGGCCATGCCAGAGGCGTCCACATGTACATGAAATGGTTGGTCCCGTGAAGGAAAATGCAGAATAGGCGTGGTAGTAAGTTTCTCTTTTAATGTCTTGAATGTGCGCATTGTTGCGGTTCTCCCCAATAGAACGTACCTTTCCCTTTGAGTAACTCCTCCAACAGTGTGAAAAATTTAGGATATCCTTTAATAAACTTCTTGTAATATCATGTATGGCCCGAAAATCCACACACCTCACTTTGACTACTAGGATCTTTTAGGCCTATAATGACTGCAACCTTAGTTGGATCAACCAACAAACCTTCCTTGTAGATTATGTGTCCTAACAGTATTCCAAATGGTGTAGCAAATATGCACTTCTTGATGTTCAAAGAGATACTCAACTATCTACATCTTTCAAAAATTAAGTGTAAATTATCACAATGATCCTTAACTAATCCATACACCATCCAATCATCCAAATAAACCTTTAAGAAGTTGTGAATAAATTCCTTGAATGCTTGAACAACTATGAGCGAAAATACATCAGGCACGTTTTTCAGACCAAAAAGCATCACAGTATAGGTGAAGCTACCACATTCAGTTCATGGTCCTCTTGGACAATCATAACCTAATGATACCCAGAGAACCCATCTGTAAATGAATAGATTTTACGCCCTGCAATGCCTTCTAGTATTTCCTCAGTGAATGGCGTAGGAAAGGGATCAGTCACACATGCAGCATTCAGCTCCCTATATTCCACATAGATCATAATCCTACCATCCTTCTTGATATTGATGACCATCAGACTAGCCCATTCTGACTCATCAAGGGGCTTGATAATCCCAGACTTCAACATTTTTTAAATCTCTTCCTTGACCTTTTCACACAAGTTGGGGTTCATCCTGTAGGGTTTTTTTCTAATTGGGTGCTTTCCATATTTAAGCCTTATCTGCATCTCTCCTAATGATTCATGTACGAATTCAAGTTCATGGTATCCTCGAGGGAATAAGTCCTAATAATCTTGTAGTAAGCTCTATGATTTTTGCCACTTCAGATTCTGACCAATAGTCCCCAATTATGGCTTCCTTAGGCTCAGTATCTGATCTAATATTCACCTTGTTTGTCTTTATAGGTTCATGATAGGTGCATGTGGTCTTATCTGCACGGTCCAACACCTCACGCCTACCTGTTGATTTCTTTACATCCAAATCTTCTACTTCTTCGTCATCCACTAAGTAGACCATTTTTCCTTTTTCTTTCTCAAGGTAAGAGCACTGAAGTAGTGTGGCATCGGCCTATGTGTCTTCAAAAAAACAGACTCCTGAGTCTCCTTCATTAAATAACTCTTGAATGATTTCTTCAGCCTTGCCATAATCTCCCATAGTTAAGTGCTTTATGACCTTAAATGCGTCTTCCAGGCTTGGTAGAGAAGAATTCAAACGTCTGAGTCATTCATGCAATTTAACCCTACCAATTTCTAGTCTCTATATGGAGTTTGGCATAGACATACCAAGCACACACACAACCTTGTAAAGTAGAATAAAACTTGTGCACCCATAGCAAAGGTGGTAAAGCTTCCTGCCCCTTTCTCTAGAGTCTCTCACACTTTTGAACATGATGTTGAACAGGTTGATTACCATGATAAGTATAGATTTGAGTAGGTGCATTTCTCCTAAAGAACCTAGTAGTAAGAGCAGTCCTGATTTTATTCCATTCTACAATATTATCCTTATGGACCACCCACCAACATGCTCATGTCCTGCGTAGTGTATATGCTACCATCTTTCTTCTTTCCAATGGGTATATCCACTGTTCCTCCATGGCGTGCAGGAACACCATAGGATCTCTGTCTCTGGTGTAACAAGGTACCGAGTTATTACCTATTCTCCTGACATAATACAATTTGTTTCCCTTAGGAAATATGCACTTTACTTTGTGCCCTACCAACTCATAAGTGTTATGAGCCTGGTTTTCACAAGAAACACTTGTAGTATTTTTAATAGATTATGCATCCTCCCACTAAATTATTCCTTCTTTAGATGGCTCAAGCATATTTGGATCCCAAATGGCACGTACATAAATCCTATTCAAGTCTTCTTCACTCAAGGGCTCAACATAGGGCACAGCTTTTCCATCTGTTACAGGGATAATAACTCTTTCCTCCTTGTTTCAAAGCTAATATAACCCTTGTTGAACCAAAGATCAGCATTATTTACATAGCACCAAGGATGCCCTAAGAGAGATGGGAAGCTATCTGACTCTACCAACGCTAAAACCTCAAAATCTTTTGTGAACTTGGCTCCGTGTATGGTAATAGATGCATCTTTCAAAACTCCGATGGGAGTGTCCTTAGTCTGATTAGCCATGAACAATACATTAGAGGATGGCTGTAATGGGGGCCTCCCCATTTGTACTAATGCATCTAAAGTAAGGACATTGACTTCCACGCTTGTATCAATCAATATATTACTCAATAACCATCCATCCAAAACAACATTCAGAGTTATTTCCTTGTCATAATCTAGGCTATGAGGGGGAAGATTTACATTCAAGATATACCGTCCAGTCTCAGAACTTACACGTGGAGTTTTTCCTTTTAACCAATTTCCCAACAGTGGAATGATATTCTCCTAAAGCAACAATTTGTACACTTCTCTCAAGTCATCCATATCAATTTGGATTATCTCCGATTCTTTCTTTTTCTCCATCTTCTGTGATTGCTCCTTTAAATACTGTATTTCACCCTAAATATTCCTAAGTGCCTCCATGGTTTCCTAATAAACCTCCTTCTAATGGTCAGGATCTGAGTTCCGTGTATGTAGCACCTCCTCTTTAGTGATGGTAGGCTTCTGCTGTAATGCATCTCTGGTGTGTGCCGCCTCAACACGGGTCGTGATCTTTACTTGCAATGCCTCATAATGTGCTTCCAACTTAGGCATCCACTAATTTCCATAGTGCATTCTATCCTAACCATCCCTACACCTTTGTTTTATGGTTTATGTTGGTTTCTAAGATGCTCAAACAAGTTCAGCCATTCCTCATAACTATGATTCTTTCCACAGAAAGAACATATAACATTCTAAGGACATTTGTTCCTGTAGTGGTCAGGAGATCCACATGTATAACATGTTTCATGAGGGAACTCACTTCTTCTACCACCATGGCCTCGTCCTCCGAATCCACCATGGTATCCTCAACCTTGGCCATAGTCATCTTCAAAACGCTCGTCATTATGATCATAGCGTTCTTGATTGTGATCTCGATCCTAATGCTTTTTCTTTCCTTTAGAGTTATATGAAACTCATGTAAGTTGTACACCAATATCTATAGCATCCTGGATCTGACCAATCATCTGGAAATCTTCTATGTCATGAGTTGTGGACCTACATATTTTACAGTAACAACAGACGTTCTTCCTTATCGCCCGTTGTAGTAATGGGAAGTGGCTAGCATCATGGTTTAGAGGGCTTATTTCAAATTCTAACAATAGTGAGCACATATGTCTACAGGGATATCTATCCTTTGTGTGACCTTCCACCTCACAATTTGTGCACCAAAACCCTATGTGCATCTCGTGTGCTGAATTTTCCGATAGTTTCTCTAACTACTTTGTTATAGCTGTGATCTGTGCTTCTAAAAATGGGCTTACCCTAGTGTCTATGCTTCTAATTGCCTCAGCATGTAAGGTTGCTTCAAGTTATTTACACGGATCAGTGTATGTTTTATGTGATATCTCCCTCCTAAAAGGTGTAATCAGACCTCCAACGAACCAATATGCATGATGGCTTACGTGAATATCATAAGAAATCTTAGATAACAACATTTTGAAATGGGCATCATACTCTCTAACACTTTCAGTAGTGCCTTGCTTAATATCCTTGAGTGCACTTATACTCTTCTAGGGATGTGAAACTCTTTAAGGAACGCGTCTTTTAAAGTTGTATAGTCTACGCAAATTTGATCAAGGTCAAACTTTGTGTACCAGCTATGTGTGCACCCTTGTAATGTAGTAGAAAATTGGTTTTGCCCTACGCTTAGAAGCCATGATTCCTTTTGTGCCCCACAGTATTTCACACATGTGTACGTGTTCAGCAGCATCTTCTATGCCCCTATACTCTTGAAGACAAAGACACATCTCCATGTAAATATTCTGGGGTTGGTGCGGACCTTTCCCACCTAATCCAGAACCTCTTGTGTTTCCACTACCTCCAGAACCACCAGATCCATTGGAGCTAGAGCCACCTATACCCACTAATCCCAAACCTGTAGTTGAGGTCAAAATAGGAGATGTACTTCCCTATGTTCCAATAGTAGTACTAAACTATACCCCGACATTCTGTGAAGTGTTACCACTCCCATAAGAGATTCCAAAAATATGTACACCTAAGCTCTGTGTAGATGATACACCCGAAAAGAAACTATATGATAGAAAAGTGACAAGCGAGCATTAGAATCAACAAGTAGCCCTTTTCCATACCCGACCTCCTGAGGTCGTACTGAGATAACCAGTGAAAATGAAATATATGGGGATGTGGAAAAACTAGTTGGGAAATCTTATATCTTCGACACGTGACACTGGAATTTTCAAATCTAAGGAAAAGAATGCTCTCTTAACCTGAACTGGTATAATGGATCGATTGGATATGATAGCTACTCGGAGGCTCTAATCAATGTCAAGCTCAGTCGAGATCCTATTTATTGGTTTTTGGACACGTGGAAAATGACCTGTAGGCACCACGTGTATATTTCATGACAAGGTCATGATAGTGGTAACAAGAGGTATAATGGATTTGCAGGAACTATGGATGATTTTTTGGTGAAATCCAAAAAATATTAGCCTAATCAGCTTCTACGTTCAACATGGAAAATTGTGTGATAATATATGGTGGGAGTGGTGAGGATCTAAATACCAATGTATGTAAACCGGTGTCAATGTTTGATTGATTAGTAGGCCCATTGGGTTGTGGGACATGGGGATCACAATCATGAGTTCATGGTTGTTGTGGACCTTTTATGGTCATGTGAAGAATCAATCTCTTCTTCCACCTATCTAGTAATCGTAAGCTTTTTCAGCTTCTACGTTTAATACTAGGAGTTGTGAGATCTTCTCGGAATATCTTACAGGTGTTCTAGCGACTTGTATGCGTAAGCTTGTGTCTATATCAACGAGAAGGTCTCCTAAGTATGGTTGTGGAGCTACCAGATCAAAACCACATGTTTTCTCTCTTTCAAGTTCTTGTATGGTCATGTGGATATCCTATCAAGTTAATCTATAGTCGAGTTGGTTTGACCATAATTCATATGCTTTTTCGTCTTCGATGTTTAATTCTCTCAATTTCTCACTGATTATTTGTGGGTTTTTTTTTGTTTGGAAGATGTGAATTCTAATGACCTTGATCTATATCTACTAATTCTATGAGGAGATTTGGCTGAGGTATTACTGGTTTGAATATGTAATCCCTAGGCTCTCTGGGTCCCGTAATTGTCATGCAAGAAATAGCTAGACTTAACTGAATGAAGTAAACTAATTATGAAAATAAATCTACGATATGCTTGTTTATTTTTGTATTTTCAAAGACATGAACTTGAATGAAATTAAAGAGAAACTAATCTAATAAATTCAGACAATGAGTAACTAATCTAAGAATGGAACTAACACAAGTAAGGTAGCCAAATGTAGCTATTTAGCTGTGCACTTGTGAATTGATCCTGAATTTAAACAACTAACTAATTCAATTGAAAAACCTTCAATCTTACCTCAGAAGTGAGGAACAAATCATAGCTTCTTAGAAGCTATTATTCCCCACAGCTTCCCTGGTAATGTTGAAAGTGAGCTTAAATGAAATGAAATAATTTGCTATTCTATTTGATATGTTGTAATTACAACTTTGACAATTCAAACCTAGAGTTTACAGAACATACGCAAATCCAGTTATATTGTAGCTTGTCCCCTCAATGTGATCTCGTCGTGATATGTTGTAATTACAAATTTGACAATTCAAACCTAGAGTTTATAGAATATACGCAAATCCAGTTGTATTGTAGCTTGTCCCCTCATTGTGATCTCGTCGTTCCTACGTGTTCTCGTGAATCCAAAAAAATGTAAATGTGGTAGCAGCAGCAAGAGAAGATATTCAAACAGTGGCAGCTTGGATGTAAACTGAACGGAATGCAAGTAGGAGAGGGATAGCGCAAGATAATAAAGCTTGGCTATGCGATTCCCAGCAGGATTTTTGCAGGGATACAACACAAACACACTGAAAACTCTAGGACGTATACTTCCTGTGACGAAATAATGACCTAAAAATCTAGGTAGAATCAAGATTCTCAAATGAAATGAATTTGAACTTAGAAATACAAATATTTTATACCAAGCTAGTTGGTTTGAGAACAACAATGGAACTAGATGAAACAAGAGAGATCAAGTGATCTCTAAACCAAAAAGAAGGAGAGGAGCCTTGAACTGAAAGACTGAGAACTTATAAAAAATCTAGACCTGTTGAGACTTGTTGAGGAGCTTTCAGACACACCAAATAATATATCAAAGAGAGAGGGGCCATTTGCTTGTAAACAAGCTTAGTATTTATAGTTTTCTTACTCACCAGAAGGCAAGTCCAAATTGCCATGCTTTATCATTTAAAATGGAGAATTACTATTACAAAGTGGCTGGAAACTATAAACAAAGTAGAAGTAGTTGAGAGTTATAAGTGCAACTTGATTTTTCACGTCGACAAGTGTGTTGGAAGGTTCTAGAAAAGTGTGGGCAAGGACTCCTCGGCTCACAGGACCCCAGAGCAGGGTGGTGGTCCTATCACTAAAGACCAAAATGCATAGGAAAAAGAGGAAAGGAGTTAGAACAAAGCATGCAAAGGCTGGATAAGGTATTTTAGGATGCAAATTTATACTCATCGCACTTTCTAGATTCTGAACACCTTGCAAAGAGATTTGAACCATCATTGGGGTTTTACGTAACCTCTTTTTGTTAGTGTAGTACATACAAATTTGGGTACATACATATTTCCCCCTCAGAGAAGCGTTTTAGCCATGAAGGGGCATAAAATGGTGGGTCTGAGTATGGCATTCCTGAAATGGGGAGTTAGAAGCTATACCTGACACGCCTGTGTATCGCAATGTCACCATCCAGATTCCTGCTATCTACAAAATGAAAAGAGGACTCAAGTGCAGATAGATAAAAGAAATCGAAAAATAAATACTAAATTACAATGAAATGAGGACTCACCATTTGCGTGGGGATAAGAACTTACCTCTGTCGGCTGCTCTAACTCTGCGAAAGAACACTCAAAACAAGATTAGAATATATATATATATATCATATATATATATATAATGAGCTCATTTTTTTTATTCATTTGTGCATATCGATTTGGTGATTTTTGAGCTCTGGGGCCCATGGTAACCATTTTCAACGAGAGTGCAGTCAAAATGTTCGTTGTGAGATCATGATCATGCCTCTGAGAGAAGGAGATCGACCTGCGAAGTCTCAGGTTAGTTTTTCTCAATTTATTATTTTTAAACCTAAAATATTAAAATGTTGAAATCCTTCGTCTTGGGGGGTTATTTTTGAAAATCTTTGTGTTAAATGAGTCTCTATGGGGGGTGCCCATAGGGTAGGTTTTTGTTTCATCAAAAATGGTGTATTTTTGTTGTTTTTAAGCATTTTTAGGGCTTGTAGAGGAGTACATCGATTCAGCACAGGACCATCACCCTGCACAGAGAGGAGGTCATGAGACCACTACCCTATGACGGTAGCAGTCCACCGCCATGAGAAGGTGATGGTCATGGAACCTCCGCCCTGTGCGTTGGGCGGTGGTTCTGAATAGAAATCAAAAAAGGATTTATAAGTTAATTTTTTTTTTTAAATATTTTGCTATGTTTTTTATGAGCTTATCTATCAAATTGTGTTGCTAACTTGCTCTTTTTCTCTATTTTGGGTGGTTGCAGAAGGAGGAGTATATACGGTGGAGCAGAGAGAGGGAGTGTGATTAGCTCCTGGTAGTGTTAGACATGTTGACCCAGACAGAGTGAGATACTCTTCAGAGGGCCGGTATCTTGAGGATTTCACAGGTTCCTCATGTTGCTCATGCCAGTCACATATTGTGTGACTTATTCTTGTATTGGGATGTAGACTGGAATACTTTTTGGTTACCAAGTGTTAGGGGTGAGTGGACTATCACCCTTGAGGATGTTTATCGTATATTAGGGGTTCCGATTCTTGGGAGGTGGTTGTCTCTTAAGATAGCAGGATCCAGGTCTCAGATGATTCAGTGGACCACCTATATGGGAGATGTTGTTGTCTCCTTTGGCTCGAAGAAGGGGGTGAAGGTCTGATCCATTGTTGTTGCTCCTATCCCCACCATTCGTAAGGCCATCATGGGTATCCTGGCCTCACAGTTGATTGGGGACAAGGGAGGAGATACTATGTTATATTGTTGGGCTCCTGTGATTACACAGATTGAGGCCCATGGCCGTACTTATGCTTGGGGAATAGACATTCTTAGGACCACATACCATGATTTATACAGGGTGGTCAAGTTACAGGGGAATCTTTGAGTCACCCTACTCTGGTTATGAGTTGGGTGTATGAGTGTATCGTCCCCTATAGGAGGGGCATGCTAGCAGAGGATCCGGGGGCTGTTAGGGCAGTGAGGTGGAAATGGATGTCAGTACTCAGGATGCCACATCAGCTAGTGGCTTCACTAACTACTGCAGATATGGAGGCTACTCCTTATCAGGCTATGGCAGGATTTTGGGGGTAGGAGGTGTTTACATTGATTGTCTGCTCTATTATAGGTCAGTTGGTGGACAAGATAGGGAGAGTGGAGATCCACCCATTTCATCGAGTCCCTCAGCAGTTTGGCCTCCCCTATATTGATATGCTTCCTCCAGCGGGGGTTGTGTAAAAGACTATTTTTGAGGCTTGGGGAGGTCCTATAGGAGATCAAGGTTGGACCAAAGTTACTCCTGGAGTACCTATCGCAGTAATTATGCGGGTGGTTCGTGCCCGAGGGATAGCTGGTGCTCCTTAAGCACCCTTGCTTTAGATTGGGGCCTCTCCTACTCACATTGGAGAGGGAGATGAGCCTATTGATGTGGACTCAGACTCTGAGGAGTTCACAGGAGGGGAGAATGAGGAGGAGATGATGGGAGAGGGGATTGGAGGTGAGGCCAGTGGGGTGGCCCAGGAGGATGACAGTGATTCTGAGTGGCATGACATTAAGGATATCTTGAGGGCAGAGAGGGAGGAGGTGAGTGTGGAGAAGGAGACCTTGGTCTCAGAGGGGTTTCCTTCTCAAGATAGCGAGGGAGATGATGAATCCGTGGCAGGATGTCATTTCATCCCATGTTTTGGGGAGGCTCTGTAGTCAGTAGTAACGTCAGTAGCAGGTGCAGATCCTAGAGACCCTACCTGGATGCCCGGAGATTCTGAGTGAGTTAGCACTCTTCTCTCGACCTTGTTAGCTAGAGATGTTAGTTGATATTTATTTATTTGTTTTCATTTGTTTTTGACTTGTTTTTGGTGATTTTCTAACTTGTTGTTTTCCTTTTTTATTTACAGTGACTTCCCAGGGATGGCGGGATCTGATTCATTGGGTGTGTTCAGACACCCTATTGATCCCTTCGGGGAAGACTTGGGCCCAACTCACTGAGGATGTAGGAGAGCCTTCAGTAGCTAGTAGACACACTGATGTGTTTTCACCTGTCTGGAAGGTAGCAGAGGCCTAGGTAGCTCTTCGTACCCAAGTTGCAGGGTATGAGGCTACCGAGAGAGTGATGAGGTGGAGCCATTCTCACAGTGAGACCATAGCCTAGTGGTCACCATCATGAGAACTCCCATCATTCAGTGCATTCTCGACACCGTAGCCACAACAGGAGTCCTAGGCATGATCGTGTGCCATCTGAGGGGTCCCACAGGGACTGAGAGGCCATTTGGTCTTTTTGTAGTGATTTTTTTAGATATTTATATGAGTTGTTTTTGTATTTTTTGGGCTCATTGAGCGTTTTGACCATGCCTAGTGCATGATGGCATTGTATGTAAAACATGATTCCTATACATACATATATATATATATATATATATATCTTTTTGGATTCAGATCTTCTTTGTATCTAGAGTTTTGTGGTTTGTTTCTCATGTGTACACTAGATGCTTTAGAATCTTTGATTTTATATGCTTTTTAGAATGTATGCAGTGGATGATAAGTGATAACAAATACTGAACAAAATGTTTTCTTTTTGTGTTTTCTTTTGTAATGTTGATATGTGATAATGCAAACATATTGTAGTACTGAACTTTTCAGCTTCTTTTAGTAATGTTTGTTGCTTCTTCTTGTTTTGGAAAAATGTGATGAATATATAATGATGATAGTGAGATGAACTTGCCCCATTCCTAACTCCATGCAACTAGTAAGATGTGAGGGCTCAACACCAAGAGCTAGGAAGGGCGTAAGTTGTATGAGTTGACTGAATGGAAATGATGAGAGAAAGACAAAGTATTGACAGAAACCAAATTTGGGCCTACATGTACTTACCTTACTCAAACCTGCTACATAGCTCAGAATGCAACTTAATTTCTAGTTTATCTAGACTTAGATCCATAAATGGCAACTTGGTTGAAAAAATCTGGTTTTGAGGATTTGATCTCTTTGGAACTTGGATGCTTAATTTCACTTTTCACAATACACTTTGTTTTGAACTTAAAATACTAAGATTCATTAATTTGCATGAATGGACCCCCTACACCCTACCCCATGCTACTAGTAAGAAGTATGGGATTATCACCGAAGGTAGGACATAGGCGAGTAAGGTCACTTCTTTCCTTTCCCAACCTCGCACCAGTAGTAAGAGATGCGGGCTCATCACCGAAGGTTGGTAGGGCAAAGAAGTGTGTAAAATAAAATATTTTGTTTGTTTAGTATTTTTTATTCAATTTGATTTTGACATTTCTGATATGTGATTTTGGAGTATCCTTGTTTCAAAGAGATGTAAGAGGGATAGATGTGACACCAAGAAGCTTCTAGAATAGACCGTAGGTAAGAACAACTTAACCTAGTAGAAGAAAATGAGTATGACCAAGTATGCAGGCCTTGGTATGGTTTTTGTCAAGATTTTGTCTGTTGAATTGATGAGATGATTTAGAAACCATTTGATGATATTATGAAGATTGAAGAGATATGATTTGAATGTTTTGCCAATATTTTCCAGAAGTTTGTAATAATTTCTTAAGAAACAAGTTCCTTGACCACAAACTTTACGAAATGAGTGAACAAAATGAACTAACTTAATGACTAATGCAATGCAGATGAACATAGTATACAAATGGTGATGTTGATAACCTATGCGTAAAACCATTTAAGATGCAAGGAATTGACAGTTTCATTGAATTCCTCACCTTCTAGTGTACACAAGAGATACATATTGTTTCCGTAGTCTTTCATGACTCGGTATGGGCCCAACCACTTAGGCCAGAATTTCCTTCCTTCGCCGGTCTTCTTGTCAATCAGGCTATCTAGTCTCAAAACTAGATCTCCCTTGTATATTTCTCGTTCGTAGACCTTTTTGTTATATTTTGGCACATCTGGTCAACATAGGCTCTGTGTCATTGTTCGGCACGTTTAACCTAGCCTCATCAAGGATTTCTAGTTGAGAGAGTCGTGCCTCTCTATAGGCTTCTTCTCTTAAGATCCCTTGTAATGAGATGCGGAGACTAGGTATTTTAACCTCTATTAGTAGAACTGCTTCTGCTCTGAATACCAACGAGAAAGGGGTTGTCCCTGTTGGTGTTCTTATTGACGTTTGATAGGCCCACAAGGCTAGGTATAATTTTAAATGCCAATCCCGTTTGTTCTCCTTAACTATTTTGAGGAGAATGGTTTTTAATGTTTTTTTGTGGCCTCAGCCTGTCCATTGGCTTGGGGGTAATAAAGAGAGGTCGTGTGATGGTTTATCTTGAATTTTCTACATAACTCACGGACCTCATCTATTCTTGAAGGATGTTCCATTGTCTGAGATAATGACTTGTGGGACACCGTACCTACAAATGATTTGATTTAGAATGAACTTAGCAATTACAGAACCTGGTACGGTGGTGAGAGGCATGGCCTCTACCCATTTAGTAAAGTATTTTGTGGCCATGATTATAAATTTATGGCCATCTATTGATGAGGGAGAGAATTTCCCTATCAAGTCTAAGCCCCACGTGGAAAAGGGCCACGGGGTTGTGATTGGTTGCAGAGCCTGTGCCGGCATGTGAATCTCATGGGAGAATTCTTGGCATTTATGGCATTTGCGCACAAACTCTACTATACGTCATGTTCTAGGGTGGGCCAGAAATAGCCCATCTGATGTATTTTGTGAGTAGTGGCGTGGCCACCAAAGTGGCCTCCACATATCCCGCTATGGGATTCATAAAGAATCCTTCTAGATTCTTCTTGTGTCAACACATCTTAAAGCATTCCATCGAAGGCTCTACGATAGAGCACTTGTTCTAAAATAATGTATTTAAAGCAATAATGTGTAACCACCTTCTTTGTTGAGATGTGGCCTTTTCTGGGTATGTGTGGTCCATGATGAAATTGAACAATGTCGGTGTACCAAGGGCATACAGAGATAGGGGGCCTGGTTTCGAAAAAGTATACGCACTCATCAGGAAAGTCTAGATCTACCAGATCACCCCCATTCAATGGATTGTCAGCCAACCAGTCTGCAATGATTTGTCCCTTAACGGATTTCTGGTTTACAAATGTTAGTTCAAACTCACCCATTAAGGTTATGAAACATCCATCCTTTTTAGACAAAGATCCTTGCGTGAGGAATGTTCACAAGTGATTTGTCTTGACAATAACTCTTGTTTCTTGATTCAGCATATAATGTCTTAAATGCTTTGTTGCAAAGACTATGGCAAGGCATTCCTTTTCTTCCTGTGTGTAACGTGTCTCATAATCAAGCAACGTCTGACTAATGAAATAAACTACATGTTCTCGTTTATCATCATCTTCTTGAGCCAACATGTAGGCTAGCAAAACATCAGTAGCATGTGAATACAAGATCAAAGGATGATCTGGTCTAGGAGGCATTAGCGTGGGAGGAGACAAAAAGAATCATTTAACTACTTCGAAGGCCTCGTTGCATTCCTCCATCCAATCAATGATATAATCTTTTTTTAATAAGTTGTTGATTGGATGAACAAAAAATCTCAAGTCAGGGATGAACCTTCAGATTGCACCGAGTTTCCCAAGAAAAGATCTGATACCAGACTCATCTGATGGTGGAATCATTTCAAGAACAGACTGGATTTTTGCTGGGTCGACATCAATCCCTCGTGAAGATATAATGTAACCCAAAAGCTTGCCTCTTGTTACACCGAATACACATTTCTCTAGATTCAGTGTGACACCATATTCGATCAATCATGAGAGAATGATACGGAGCACCTCTGGGTGATCACAACGCTTCTGGCCTTGGACCAACAAGTCATCTACGTAGGATTCCATGATCTTATGAATAAGGTCATGGAATATGTATGTCATTTCTCGTTGGTACGTAGTGCCAGCATTCTTAAGACCAAATGGCATGACAGCATAACAGTAAGTTCCCCAAGGAGTTATAAACATAGTTTTGGCTTGATCCTCTTCGGATATTTTGATTTGATTATATCCTGAAAACCCATCCATGAGAGACAAAATCTCAAATCTAGTTGTTGCGTCAACAATGACATCGATGGATGGTAATGGGAAATCATCTTTGGGGAAAGCCTTGTTAATTTCCCAGAAGTCTATGAAAATATGGATCTTCCCATTCTTTTTTAGAACGGGGACAATATTAGATACCCATTGTGAATAATCAACCGGTTTGATGAATCCCACTTGGAGAAGTTTCATTACTTCTTCTTTCACCATGAGTGCCACTTTTGGCTTCATTGGTCTTGACTTTTTCTTAATTGGCTTTGCATCTGGTTTGGTGACAAGATTGTGTACTGCGATATGTGGTGCAATTCCCATCATTTCTTTGTAACTAAATGCGAAATCCTTTTGATGTTCCTTGAGGATCTGGGTATGTATTTCTACCTCCTCCGGAGTTAAAGAGGATCCCAGTTTCAAAATATTTGGTTCTTCCTCTGTTCCTAATATTTATGTCAATAATTCCCTCAATTAAGGAGGCATTTCCCTCCTCAAACTTAGGAGGGGCTGGGGGCAGTTCCAAATTCCCTTCAATTCTCTACCTCATAGATTTCAAGATTCTTTTGCGGGGGAGATTCTATCATGGGATTTCCAAAATAGGAAGAGGAATATGGGATCAGGGAGAAATCAACCATCGATGAGCGAGATGCAACTCTACATAGGCATTTAGATATTCAAGAGTTTCCCTATCACTATCAAAGTGATCTAGGATGGTAAACTCATTCTCATCTTCTATATGTGTCAATATCGGGGCTATTGGTACTTTACAAACCAAAGGTTCAGCATGAATTGATACCATGAAATATGTATATCTGCCAATTCACTTCTTGGAGTGAATCGGGAAGCTGAGGTTGCTACTGAATCAGTGAGAAGGTTTTGTTCTCACAGAATTTCTTCAATCGATATGAAGTCAAATCCCTTTGTTACATCTAGCGTTGTTGTTTTATAGAGTTGTAAGTGTTCAGCTCTAGTCTCATATACCTCAGATAGTTGGTTTGCAACTAATTGCGAGTCTCTGAGTACTCTAATATTACCAATGCCCATCCTTTTGGCTATGATAAGGCCAAGAAGTAGGGCTTTGTATTCAGCCCCATTATTTGTGCATTCAAAATATAATTTGAAAGAAAAAGGTAGAACCTTTCCTTTGGGAGAAGTAAGGATCACACTGCCCCATGCACCGAAATGACATTTGGCTCCATCAAAATGGAGAGTCCAACAATAACTTGGAAAAATGGAAGTTGGGACATTCTTAGTATCTTCTTCCTTTTGTCTCAGTTACCTCTACCATACAAACTTTTTCTGCAGGGATGGAACCAATTCCTAGGGTATGTCCTATACCCATAGAATCAAATGGTAGGAGAATAGGTAGATCTTTCTCCAGTAATTCAACAATTTTTGTGGTGGTTCCTAATGAAACTGTTTCTATGATGATGGTCTCATCTTTGACTGTTGGGATGCCTTCGATTAAGTTTGTGACTTCTAGTTCTATTGTAGGCACCAACTTTGCTTCTGGGTTTGGATTGATTGGTTTGTTGAGTTGATTTTTGGGAGCTCAAATTCAGAGTGGATCTTGGTCTTTTCTTCAAATCTTCTAGGTGTATGTCAAAAGGTTTTGGGTCACCTTGTGCTACAAAGACCTTTCCCAGGTGTAAAAAATATTACTTCTTGGAATAACGTGGAAGGGATTGCCTTCATGCGATGTATCCATGGGCGACCTGAGAATCATATTATAGTTGGTTTCCCAATCTATAATATAAAATTTGGTGAGGATTGTTTTGGGTCCTAAAGTGACCGGTAGTACTATAGTCCCGATTGAAGTTTCCTTGAGGCTATCATAGCCCCTTAGCATGTTTTGTGTTGAGGAACAATTCATTTCTCCATATCCTATCTTTTGAAGAAAATTGAAGGGGACTATGTTAACTGTTGCCCCATCATCAATCATTACACGCTTAACATAATTGTTATAAATCCATACCTACAAATGCAAGGTTGGATCACCCCTACATGTAATTTCAGCATCCGTTGGCATTTTACTTATGTCAAATATAAACTCAGTATCCCTATCTGACTGCCCTGGAGGGTAGATGTCAAATTCTACATGGTTTACTTGTGTTTCAGGAGGAGGAGTGATGTTGATCAGAATGACCAAGACCTAATGCTTCTAAGAGAGCAGCCCTATGAGCGGGAGAGTTCTTCAACAAATCCAAGAAGGAAATGTGAGAGAAGGTCTTTGTTAAGTCATTGATCAAGTCATAGGCACCTACTAGTTTTTCCAGTGTTTGTTGAGTGTTGTCTAGTACATTAATGGATAGGTTAGAACTGGTTGAGAAGAGTAGTCTGTGTTATTGTTATGGTTTTTACTTGCAAGTCGGTGTCTAACTCTACCAGTCCAACTATCTTGTCTTATGGTCGAGTTCCTAATTGGGGTGTGACTGGTGGATTTGATGAAGTCGAAGCTTCATGATTGTTATTCCCTATTATGACACCTTTGTTTTCCCTATTTGGATCTAACCTGTTATTGTTAGAATGATTTAGGAGAGGATCGTTGAAAATCTTGAGAGGTGCATTTTGAGGGGAAACTGATCCCATGTAGGTATTTGGTGTGGTTGATATGGAATTTTCCAGAAACATATCTATAAAGAGTTGTTTTTGATCTTCTGGTAAACGTTCCAAGAATTTTTTGTAATCGCAGCAAGTCCTAGTATCATGACCTTGGATTTTTTGGAAGCTTAGTATAAATTGGGATTATAGTTCTGTGATCGTTGGTTTGGATCTTGTTGTGGCCCAAAATTTTATTGGGATGCTAGTTGTTATAGTTGAAATTTTGAGGTTGTTGCCTTTGGTTTTGGTTTTGATATCCAGCTAGGTTTTGGATAGGACTTTGTGACTGGATTTTGTTGTTATTGTTGTGGTGGAGGATGATTAAAATCCACCGTATTGATTCCTTGGAGTAAATTTATTATTGCGTTGATTATTAGCAGATGTCGAGGTGTTCACAACATTTGGTCTTTTGACTTGATCAGTGACTCCATCTTGTTGTAACCCACGCAATTTTTGTTAAGGATCTTGGGTCCTTGATTGGTGTTCCCAATGTTGGGATAAGTCGTAGTGTTTTGATTGGGAGTGATTAATCTCCCGTTCGTTCCATATGTCTTACGACCGCTGTCTATTACTGCTTGATCGATTCGGAGAGCACTCTCGAGCACTTCATCATAAGTCCTTAGTGGGAACTTCTGGACTTCTTCCTTTATCTCTCTGCTGAGAGAATGAAGGAATAATTCACATAGTTCCATCTGATCCATGTTTGGAGCACTTGTTGAAGAGTAGAGGACTGTACGCCATCTTTGAATGAAGTGAGCAGCAGATTCGTTGTGCTCTTGTTTAATGTGTAAGAATTCCCTATCCCTGTTCTTAACAATTTGTTCATGTCAAAATATTTGATAAATTCTGACACAAGTTGTTTGAATGAGTGTATCGAAGCTTCGGGTATTCTATAATACCAATCAAGGTCAATACCTTCTAAGGTTTTAGGGAAAATCTTGGCAACAACCACATCCCAAGGGAGTAGTTCTCGAATGGCCGTGGCATAGGCCTTGATATGTGCATTTGGATATCCCTCCCCCTTGAATTTAGGAAAATTGGGTAGAGGTCTTAGAAGCATGATGCTTTGTATGGTGAAATCTAGAGGCTCTTTTAAATATTCTTGAGTAAGTCCCTACCGCATAGGTTTCAACCATCGATGGTGCCTACTGAGGAGGTAGAGGTGGAACGGGTTGTTGATATGGCATAGCATATGTATTTGCAGGGGTGTAAGGAAACCCCTGCGGTTGAGTGAACATCCCAAGAAAAGAGAACATGTCTCCCTGTGGTGATTTTGAATACATGTTTAGGTAGGGAGGAGCATTGCTCTGATATATTGTTTGGTACTAAACCAAGGAGGTATCATGTTTTCAACTAGAGCAAAATTTGAAAATATGGTTCTAGTTGGTGTTTGTTATGGATAGCTATATGAATATTGAGGTGGCATACCTAATGTGCATGTTCCTATGAGGAGGTCAACCTGACTAGGATGATGCGGAGGGTTGGGAGTTCCTTACTTGCCCCGAATGTGAAGCTTGATTTTCTTGAGCAAGTTCTAGCCCTCTAACCCTCTCAACCAAAGCTGAGATGACCTCAATTGGTGATGACACAGTGTTCTACCTTGATGGTTTTTGTTGTACCCCTTGAGGTTTCCGAGGGGTATGATACCCTACTATGAATTGTTCATTACTCTACCAAACTTCACCAAGAGTATTTTCCATAGGTGGAGGAATGGGGGTATTTTCTTGAAGCAGGGTGTTGGGTTGTGTTTGTAAAACTTCCTAGAGGTGGGTACATGTTTTGGAAGCATTTCTCACTTTTAGCGTAGCATGCTAAGTACTCCTCATCCAAGAATGGGAGTGGATCTGACTGCCTACTTATTTGTGGTCTAAACAAAACCTGAGGAGATGAGATGGATTCTCCAGTAAACGTCATGTTGTTAGAGCCTGAGGGCTCCAGTTGTTGTGTTTGTGTGAGTTGTTCTAGCTCCTCAATTCGAAATGAAGAACTAGAGTTAGTTCTTTGAGGAGGAGTTTGTGATGACAAGTAGTTGCTTGAGTAGTTGTTAGCCCATGCAGAAAGTGAGGGTGACTATTGTCTACTCGTTTGACCATAATATGCTTCGAGACCTAAGAGAGGTCTGCCATATGCGTCATATCCTAACATATTCATGGGGTATATAAATACCCACAGAATAATGGGAAGGAGTGAAGATGGATGAAAGAAATGGAAATCAAAAAGGAGCAGTTGTTCCTTTCACATCGGGTTCACCAATTTTGTATGATAGAAAAGTGACAGGTGAGCATGAAAATCAACAAGTAGCCTTTCTTTGTACCTGACCTCCCGAGGTCATGCCGAGACAACTGGTGGAAATGAAATGTATGCGGATGTGGAAAACTAGTTGGGAAATCTTATATCCTCAACACGTAATAATGGGATCTGCAAGTCCAAGGAAAAGAAATCTCTCCTAACCTGAATTGGTGTACAATGGATTCGATTGGATATGATAGCTACTTGGAGGCTCCAATCAATGTCGAGCTCAGCCGAGATCCTATGTATTGGTTGTTGGATGTGTGGAAAGTGACATGCAGGCACCTTGTGTGTATTTCTAGACAAGGTCATGAAAGTGGTAACGAGAGGTGTAATGGATTTGTAGAAACTATGGGTGATTTTCTGGTCTAATCTAGAAAATCTTAGCCTGATCGGCTTCTATGTTCAACATGGAAAACTGTGTTATAATATTTGGTGGGAGCAATGAGGATCTAAATACCAATGTACGTAAACCGGTGTCAATGTTTAATTGATTAGCAGGCCCGTTGGGTTGCGGCACCTGGGGATCACAATCCATGAGTTCGTGGTTTTTTTGGATCTTTTATGGTCATGTGAAGAATCAATCTCTTCTTCCAACTATCCAATAGTCGTAAGATTTTTCATCTTCTATGTTTAATACCAGGAGTTGTGTGATCTTCTCAGAATATCTTACAGGTGTTCTAGTGACTTGTGTGCATAATCATGTGTCTATATCAATGAGAAGGTCTCCTGCATCTGGCTGCGGAACTAATGGATCACAACCAAAAAAATTCTCTCTTTCAGGTTCTTGTATGGTCATGTGGATATCCTATCAAGTTAATCTATAGTTGGGTTGATTTGACCAGAATTCATATGTTTTTTCGTCTTCGATGTTTAATTCTCTCAATTGCTCACTAATTGTTTGTGGGTTTGTTGTTGTTTGGAAGATGTGAATTCTAAGACCTTGATCTATATCTGTTAATGCCATAAAGATATTTGGTTGAGATATTATTGGTTTGAATATGTAATCCCTGGGCTCTCTGGGTCCCGTAATTGTCATGCAAGCAATAATTGGATTTAATTGAATGAAGTAAACTAATTATGAAAATAAATCTACACTATGCTTGTTCTTTTTGTATTTTCAAAGACATGAACTTGAATGAAATTAAAGAGTGACTGATCTAATAAATTCAGACAACAAGGAACTAATCTAAGAATGGAACTAAAACAAGCAAGGTAGCCAGATGTAGCTATTTACCTGTGCACTTGTGAATTGATCCTGAATATAAACAACTAACTAATTCAATTGAAAAGACCTTCAATCTTACCTCAGAAGTGAGGAACAAATCATAGCTTCTCAGAAGCTATTATTCCCCATAGCTTCCCTGGTAATGTTGAAAGTGAGCTTAACTGAAATGAAATAATTTTTTATTCTATTTGATATATTGTAATTACAACTTTGACAATTCAAACCTGGAGTTTACAGAACAAAGGAAAATCCAGTTGTATTGTAGCTTGTCCCCTCAGTGTGATATCTTCATTCCTACGTGTTCTCGTGAATCCAAAAAATTGTAAATGTGATAACAGTAGCAAGAGAAGATATTCAAACAGTGGCAGCTTGGACGTAAACCAAATGAAATGCAAGTAGGAGAGGGATAGTGCAAGAGAACAGAGCTTGGATATGTGATTCCCAGCAGGATTGTTGCAGGGATATAACACAAACACACAGAAAACTCTAGGACCTATACTTCCTGTGCCGAAATAACAACCTAAAAATCTAGGTAGAATCAAGATTCTCAAATGAACTAAATTTAAACTTATAACTATAAATATTTTATACCAAGCTAGTTGGTTTGAGAACAACAATGGAACTAGATGAAACAAGAGAGATCAAGTGATCTTTAAACCAGAAAGAAGGAGAGGAGCCTTAAACTGAGAGGATGAGAACTTATAAAAAATCTAGACCTGTTAAGACTTGTTGAGGAGCTTTCAGACACACCAAATAATAAATCAAAGAGAGAGGGGTCATTTTCTTGTAAACAAGCTTAGTATTTATAGTTTTCTTACTCATGAGAAGGCAAGTCCAAATTGCCATGCTTTATCATTTAAAATGGAGAATTACTATTACAAAGTGGCTGGAAACTCTAAAAAAGTAGAAGCAGTTGAGAGTTGCAAGTGTAACTTGATTTTTCACATCAACGAGTGTGTCGGAAGGTTCTGGAAAGCACGGGCAAGACCACCACCCAAAGCAGGGCAGTGGTTTCAAGACCGCCTAACTGTCCTGGGCGGCAGTCACAAGACCGCCACCCAAGCAAGGTGGTGGTCTTGTCACTAAAGACCAAAATGCAAGGAAAAAGAGGAAAGGAGTTCAGAAAAAAGCATGTAAAGGCTGGGTAAGGTATTTTAGGATGCAAATGTATACTCAATGCACTTTCTGGATTCTGAACACCTTGCGAAGAAATTTGAATCATCATTGGTTTTTTTTGTAACCTCTTTATGTCAATGTAGTACATACAATTTTGGGTACGTACAGGTACTCCCATATAACAACGAATCCATTTGCATTGCCATCGTTATGCCTCTTATAAGACTCACTCCTGCTCTCCCACTGCTTGAATTAGCTTGCTAATTATTTTTTGTTTTGGATGCTGGAAAACCAAGCGCAAGGGCAAGGTTTCTAGGTGGATTCAAATGTGCACCTATGGCCTAGGTCTTCTCTATTAGCACACTTCTACATGAGTCTGAGGAGGGTTCTTTGTCATGCTTTCCCAAATGGGAGAGTTCTTAAGGCTCGGGTTTCACGTTTTCTACGTGAACTTCCACTCCTTCTCGAACTATCTTTCTCCACAACGCCATTTTCTCTGCAACCTCCTGTTCCTTCTCTATCTCCCTCTCATGTGTCTCATTATACTTAATCCGCATTTCCTCTCTCTGCCTTTCTTCTGATAGGTCTGACATATTTCACCAAACTTTCTCCTACCCTCGCACGAGGTGGGGTTTAGTTAACCATCGGTTTTCTCTCCAAATTCAAAGTTACCATCAGGATCTTGATTGCCAGTGGAATGTCTTACAGGAAGTTCACCTTGGATATCATAAAAACTAGAATTAAGCTACCTTTGGGTATGAATAAGTGGATATTGATTACTCCAAGATATAATTGTTCAAAACACCACAAAACCATGTATCCATAGTGCAAGTCCAAATCAGATCAGCATCATAAAGGGCCTGAAATTCTTCCTACGTCTAGACAAGTGTGCGATACCTCCAATTCCATTTAGATGCATAAGCAACCAGCCACTCATACAATTCTACTAAAAAAATAGCAAAGAAGTTCTCATAAAAACTGTCATAAAGATAATTTTCCACCCATGCACGTGCATTAAACTTAGATCCAATGTTGAACCTCCATGCGTATTCTTCTTCCAGATCATGTATCCACTCTTCAACACTTACTAGGGTCAAACGGTATGTCTTCATCACAAACCATCCTGAAAAAAATTGAAAAAGAGGTCCCGACAATGGAACCAATGATGCAACCTAGAATTCACCAGTAATAGCCCAGGCCCGCTGGCACATCACTCAGCCTAGACTGAGTGCTCACCCGAAGCACGCAAAGGTATCAGGCCCCTCTTTAGGGTAGTTTTTGCAGGATGTTAGCATGATGAAGACTTAAAGCATTCAGATCCATAATTAATATAACATTCTACAGATTATTTCCTAGATCTATATCTTAAGTATTATGAATCGAAAAATAATCATAGAAAAACCCTTTATGCAGTAATAAACTATAACCATGATTAACACCTTGATTCAGCCAATAACCCCCATTATATTAAATACAATAATACACAGAATCTTCCTTACAATAATAGTAGTATACGCTCATGCGCGCATCAAATTTGGGAGCATGACCTCACAATAACTCAATTCTCATACATCCCTTATGCTACACATTTCATTACATATTTATAAGGGTGGGGACTTTCCCTTCATTGCTTACCTAATCCCAAAATAGGCCGCATGCTAATTATTAGCCACGCGTCGTTATAAAATAGCCACACATTCAAGTGCGCTAACAATATTCTACTTTTAGTTAACTTCCAGTAGTAGATTTATTCTCAGCTTGTATCCATGTAAAGCACTTTGTATCCGATCCTCAAAAAATAGCCAATGTGTGTTATGCAAGTCTTTGACCAGTTTGTGTGCTCCGCATGCTATCTCTAAAAATAGATCCTCATCGTGAAAATGGCTAAGTCCTAAATATATCTCTCTTCTTCACGTGCGATCCTTTCCTGATCCTCCTGCGCTAAGTTTCATACTTTAACTAATCAACAGACCCTCTTAATCTCCACCATTTTCAAAAAAATAGTAGTTTAGAAACTAGATTTTGAGCTCTTCGGTACTTATTCTTATCTCTTTGTCAAACTTTGAGCATATTCATGTCAAATTATTAGATGAAGTTCAATTTTCACTAATTTTCAAGAAAAATGTGTCCACTTTTTACCCCCTTTCAGTCCCCCATTTCCATGCACTTACCCATATATAGGCACAAAATAAAAGAAACAAATATGACTCCATTAAAACTTGTGTATTGTTGGACTTAGCTTACTTTCCTATATTAATGTGTTTATGGGTGATGCAAGATTATAAGTGAACCTAAATATTATTGCATCATATACCCCAAGTAATAAATAAAATCATAAGATCCTACTTATGATTTTTTAATGTTATTTCATGTTTTACAGCTTTAAATGCACTTATCCAGGTTTGTATCTTGAATCCCTCGACCTTTTATTTAATTAAATATTCTTTGTATCCATTTTATTTTATTGTTGATTCTAATGTCAAGAATTATTTCCACCACTTTATGTTTCATCATTGACAATCGTGTTCTCCAATAAAGTTACAAATCTAAATCTAAAGTTTTTCCCCCTTCGCCATTTTATTAAAAAGAGGTGAAATTTATGCTCCTTTTGGTAACTCAATTTCATATGTAGTATTTGTAAATTTCCATAATAATTTTCTCAAAACAAACTCCTTTAGCTTCAACTTGTATGACCCTTTTAGAAGCATTCCCTTCCACAAATGTGCTTAAATAAATTCTCTAACTTTATGTTTTTCTTTTTAAAACTTAATGTATTAGAATTACTTGTATTAGGTTGAACCCTTCTACAATTGTGTATGCACTTGTTCATGTACATATCATATGTTTTGCAAATTATTCTACATATGTGCTTCCTAATTTTTCACTCCTCATTTCATGTGATTGCGTAACTCTATGGGATTCAAACCATACATAATATAGAATAGTATTTTTCCTAACAAAAAATTATAGGAAAACTTGTCCCTTTTTCTATATTATTTATTCATTGTTCTTAGCTTACCTTAAAACAAACTAATTTAACTTTTTTTTAATTTCCTATTTCATTCCCTTTTAAGATTTAAGTGTTTTTCTAATTAAAATACATAAAAAGGATGAAATAATGAAACATGAGGTATTTCTTATTAATTAACTTCCAACATTAATTTCTGAAATTAGAATAATGCTTTACAAATGACTATTGACCTAACAACTATCAAAACACAAAGGAAAGATTGCACTTAGCTGAATTCTATGTGGATCTAAGAAGGTTTTGATTGATATGAGTGCAAAAATAGGTTGATCTGAGATTGAAAGTTGCTTTTTTGCTGAGAATGGAACTTGAAGACTGTACCTAGTCAAAACTGTACAACTAGGTCAAAATTATTTGTATGGTATTGACCCTTCTGTACGGTCTTGGACCTACTTAGATTTTGGGCTATGTAACTTTCTGTGTGCCTCACTTGCCTAATTGAGAATAGCTGTCATTATGTGTCGGTCTTCTTTGCTCTTCTTTAGAATGGCTTTGTAACTTTGATCAAACCTTCAAACCCTCATAGTGCAAGATGGAGTTCCTAAAAAAAATGTTAGGTGGGTTGTGGCACCCTATGTGACCACCTAAGATGTCACCACTACTTTAAAGAGGGATCAAACCACACATTATTCTCCTAGCATGTGATATATACCATAGTGCAATCATAATTTGACAAACATTCTTTGATAATACCTTAGCTTGAGTTTCACACTTGCTCAAATACTTGGGAAGGGTCACTTTGCTTTCTTGTGGAGAGAAGATGGAGACTCTTGGACCTGGTAGGAGACTTCAAACCTATATAGATTACTTCCCTAATGGATTTTCATGAGTTATTTCATAGTTTTGGGAGCTTGGAGTTCCTTTTGTGCTTACTTTTTACATGAGGAGCTCTTAAAGTGTCAAGACATGAATTAAATGAGGTATGATTGAATTTCTTATATAGGTTCCAATGGTTATTATGTCATGAAAGGATGACCAAGAGGAATATTAGTCCACATGAAGATGATGGAATTGAAATTTTAATGCACAATGTGTCGGTCCAAAACCATACACTAGGGTCGACTTGTAGATTTTGACAAACTGACCTAAACTGGTCGACGGTTTTGACCAGAAGGAGGAAAATTTTTGTTTTGACTAAATAGAGTTGGGGATAGATGTTTCTAGGTATTTTATGTAATTAAACCTCATAAATTGATGATAGAAATATGTGAAAAGATAAACAAGTGATCAAAGAGTATATTAGGTGTGTTAAGCAAGAGTGGATGAGGGTGTATTTGTGCATGCAAGTGTGCAATGTCAAGACCAGAAGTGTTAAAGGATAGATTTCCAAATTTGAGTGTCTACATTTCCCCCCTTTAAGTATGAAATGAAAATTACATGCTTAAAGGAAAATATACCTAAGTATGTAGACACACTTTTTCTTTTCTTGCAATAACTTTTTTTTGCAGTATCTCATTTGTTGGTGTTAGCACACTCCAAAATGAAAATTGCAACACAAAGTGTAGTCAATGCCCAAGATAGGAAACTGAACACTTTAACTCAAAAAATGTAATGAAAGTACTGGAAAGAAATGTGCAACAAGAAATGCCAAAAAGAGATGCAAAACATGGAAGGAATACACTTGTTTGTCTTACGGAGGGAATGTGCTCTCATTCTTTTGCTTTGAATATTTTAAATTTGTTGAACTCTGATGAAGAATTAGGGGTGATCAATCCCCAATTGTGTCGAGGAGAGGTCGATGTGCTAGGTGTACTAACCTAACACATGAATTCAAAGAGAAGAACTAAAAAAAGAGGGTCTGAAGCACCCCTACCAAGGAGGAATACCATGTATCAAATCCATTCAACAACTTTGATATCTTCCCCTTAATTGCAAAGAGGATAGGAAAGTCCTACCCATAAAGAACTTAGTTTCTTCACTTCCTTCCATAACCCCATGGACCATACCATTATAGATGGATATAATCCCAATTTTGTAACTTGAGATACACAATTAGAAAAGAGAAATAAGTTCCCCCATACTCTTCCCATGTGTCATACAACTGCTAAGTAGAAACTAAATAGAACTGATTACATGCCAAAATTTAAGTGGAGAAAGGATATCCATGCCCCCAATGTGTCCAAAATGGGAAGTGAAACTAAGTACCATGGAGAAGGAGAGAATGAAATACTTCATCTCCCCTGAAATTGTGCCAAAATGAGTCAATATGAATATGAAACCATATAATAATGTTGTAATAATGATGATAAATATGAAAATGCTGACAAATATAGAAAATTTCCCCTGGGAAAAATGTATGGATAGGGTCAAAACCATCTGTACGGTCCTAACCACTCTGTACGGTTTTGACCATGTATAACTTTTGTAATTTTTTGTATCTAAATATGATTATGAGGCATTTCTGTCTACCCCTGCATATGTATGTGCCCAAAAATATTTTTGTCTTGCTAGAAATGTAGAATAAATCCCCATATGTTTACCCCCCTTTTGAGGCATGTGTAATGAATAATTTGAGTACACAACTCAAAAGAAAAGATGGACACCCATAGTATGAGTGTCTGATAATATGTATATACCCTCTGAAATGATTGATGTGGTGGCCACCAAGAAGAAATTACACCTACAAAAAGGGATGTGCATGGTAGAAACCATGACGTAAATAATATCAATAAGAATAAGAAGCATGATAACAATAATAGTATCAATGTAAAAAAATAAAATAACAATAATAAAAATGATGTGTTAGTAGAAAAAAGTGCATATAATGTATAAACAAGTGCAAAACATGTCAAAATTTCATGCAAAAAGGAAAAAATGCTTGCAAACATGGGACACCCATGGTGTCACAAAATAATCAAGGCCCATGAGCCTACAAAAAGAGGTACACAACCACACACAAGGCATTACGCCACAAACATGGGACACACATGGTGTCGCAATACAATCAAGTCCCATATGCCATAATCAAATTAGAAAATAAGCATACACATAAACACACAATGAATAAACATCATAAGATGAAAAAAAATGTAAGCAAGATGTGATATAAAGCATATGATATATGATATATGATATATGAAAGAGCTAGAAATAACTATAAATGTTGCATAAGACACATGTGTTAGTCCTATTAGTCTAAAAGATAGAAAATACACAAGATATATATGTAATCAAGAATAATGAGGAAAGAAGGAACTATAATGGAAATATAACACCTAGATGTAGTATGCAAAAGGAAGATGTCCCCAAATGTTAGATAGCCTGGGTAAAGGGTAGGCCATCACCTATCATTGTGTACCTACTCTATGTATGTCCTACATCATGCTCAATATACCACATGAACGCATGTGTGTAAATAAGAAATGTTATCTATCAAACCAAAGGAGTAAACAATATGTATAATGTAAAGTGAAAATAATGTATGCTATAAAAATAGGTCCTGATTTTGTATTTTTTCCAATATTTGAATGTTTTTGTATTTTAGGCCCTCCATGAGGGCATAGATGAAAACATATTCTACAAAGAGAAGGAAGGGTGATCCAAGAATTACCCCATGGAGGGGAATAGATAAAAATGTTGCAACTAAAGAATGGGAAGCAATATTTCCTTTATGTAATGTGTGTGTGCAAAGTGAGGTTCAAGTGTAGAATCGTTCCCTCAATAGTCAGGTTGAACCTATAAACTAAGTGCATCATTAATAAATGAGTGGGGGATAGTATGAGAACTAACCCAAGATAACCTTACGAGGAGGTAAATAAATTCCAATGATGATGGTGTAGGGTCAAGTCCTCGAATGGATCATAGAATGTGATCTCAAGTGTAAGTGGGAACCATGGGTTACCGATGTACCAAAAGGGTTTATTAAACTCAAGTGTAGTATTTTGTAAGTGCATAATGTTCATGGTATTTTTAATAGGTCTGAACCATCGAGAGTGGTGAGATGATAAACTCTTGTGCTTTTAGTCGTTCTATAATAGTGTAATGGCCTAGCCAATTAGGCTTAAATTTTACCTTTTAATGTTTCCTCGGTGTTAGTGTTTTTATAATTTTCTTTGAGAAATAAGTCACCAACCTAAAATTCATGTGTATGAACTGTGTTTATTATAAGCATGCTTTCGGTCTTAGTACATATGAAGATGTTCCAAATCCTGAACTTGTTTGGAATCAAAAATTCTAATTCATGTAAGCATTTTTCACGATAATCATTGTCTTTAATGATATCTTTGAGTGACACATAGAGTGAAGGATTTCTAACTCCAATGGTATAATAGCTTCTTTCCCATAAACTAAGGAGAATGGTGTAGCATTAGTAGGCATTTGAGTGCTTGTGATAATAGCCCAAAGAGTGTATACAATCAGATTATGTTAGTTGGTACCAATTTTATCAACAGTTTTTTCTATAAAATTTTGACAAGTGTTTTGTTAGTACTTCAGCTTGACCATTTCCCTAAGGATAGTAAGGTGTAGAAAAGGTATGTTTGATTTTAAAATTAGTACAAATTTTTAACACAATGGTTCTTACAAGATGAACCATTTTAGTGATGATGGCTAAGGGGATCCCAAAATGAGTGATAATATGTGTCAATAAGAAGTTACAAATGGTATCAGTAGTGGTAGTTTTTACTAGGTATCACCTTGACCCACTTAGTGAAGTACCTCGGTGGTAGTAATAATAAATTTGTGTCCTTGTGCAAATTCAGGGTTGACCTTTCCAATTAAATTGAATCCCTAGATAGAGAAAGTCCATGGGGAGACAATGGGTTGCAATGTGTGAGATGGAACATGATTAAGATTACTATGTCATTGGTACTCATCACATCATTTAACATATTTCATGAAAATATTGTTCTATAGTTGGAAAATAATAACATTGATCAAAGTAAATTTTGAGACATTAATTTACCACTAAAGTGAATGCCGCATTCACTATCATGTAATTGAGACAATCTATTTAGGCATCATTGATGCCTAAACAATTCATAAGAGATGACCATCAAAGGATCACTTAAACAAGGAACCTCTAATAAGGACATAATGAGAATCTTCGTGTCATATGCAATGGCCCTCTTATGGAGAATAATTCTCGGGTAATTTTGTTTATATAGGTAGTTATAAATATGAGTAAACCATTCAAGTATGATCTTCACTACATGTAATAGATAAAGCGTGAATATTATCAAGTGATTCATATCGATAGATGCCTTGCATAATTTATAAATAGTAAATGTGGCATAATCATTGGTGATATCTAAGGGGATTAGTGAGGTGAAACTAGCCATAGCATCAACATGTTAATTATCCTTATGAGGGATAGTAGTAATGGTGTTAGACATAAAGGTAGATAACAAGAACTTGACTCAGAGTATTATAAGGGATGAAATGTTTTTTATCTGTTATATACATCTTGTACCTGATTGAATGATGAATTGTGAATCCCCAAAAATTTGGATGTGTTGAATGTCCAAAGTTCTATCCATATAAAGTCCAAGGATGAGTTTTTCATATTCCAGATTTTTGTTGGTGTATGAGAAACCCAACCGGTAGGTAAAAGGGATAGTTTCCCATGGGGTGATGAAAACAATATCATCCCCACCCTTGTGGCATGCGAGGAGCCATAAAAAATACAGTGTCCAGAGTTTAAATGTTAATATTATAAGTGGTAAACTCATTCACAAAACACATCATTAATTGGTGAGGGATCGAATAACGGTTCTTTATATAGTTGGTCAGCTATGACCTGCCCTTTGATAGATTTATGGAGATGAATTAAGGTCAAATTCACTTAATAACATTACCCATTATGTTAGGCATCCTTAAAAGGTGTGTGTGAGATAGTAAATAGTGTAGGGGGTCTACCTTGGTAAGGACATGCACCTCATGTTAATCATGTAGTGGCATAACTTACATCAGTGATAAAGACTTGGGAAAGGCATAAATTTTCAATCAAAGTATAATTAAGATCATAAGGAAACAAAGTGTGGTTGATATAATAGATGGCAGTATTCACAATTGTTATCATCATATTGGGAATTAAATCACCAAGAGCATGGTTTGTAGCATAAATATATAACAATAGTGGTTTACCTGATACAGGTGGTATAAGGACTAGTGGGTTTAATAAATAACATTTGATATCATTAAATTATTTTTGACATTCCCCATCCTAGATTAAATAGTTTATCCTTCTTTAATAATCACGTGAAGGGTTGAGTTTTGTCAGCCAATTGTGCCACAAAATGGTGAATAGCTTGGATATTTCCTTGAAGATATCGTAATTGCTTTCAAGTTTCGAGGAGGATGCATATCAACAATATCTTAGATTTTATTAGGTTCAATCTCAATACCACTATGGGAAATTATATATCCTAAAATCTTACCCAAAGTGACACCAAAAACACTCTTGTGTGGATTTAATCAAACATTTTATTGGTGCAACCTCAAATATTAGTTGAAGGTCATGTGTACATGATTTTTTCATGTAATAGATTTAGCAAGCAATTCATTAACATAATCTTCAATAATTTTGTGATGTATTCATGAAATATATGTGTCATAGCATCATTGGTATGTGAAACCAACATTTTTTAGGCCAAAAGTCATAATAGTGTAATAGAAGGTGCCCCATGGGGTGGTAAAAGAAGTTTTTTCTTGGTCTTTAGGATTGATTTTAATTATTATTATACCCTACAAAACCATATATGAATGAAATCATGTCATATCCTAGTGGTATATTCAACTATCAAGTTAATGTGGGGAAGAGGAAAAATATCCTTTTAGAAAATCCTTATTAAGGTTTTGCCAAAATCAGTACAACAAATTTATCCATTGGGTTTAGCTACATATACCACATTGGACACCCACTATGGATAATCCATAGCACGAATAAATCCAGCATCAATAGTCTGCCAAATTTCTTTTTTACTAAGAGATGCCACATGAGGATGTAATTTTTGAATCTTTTGTTGGACGAGTTTAGCATTATCATGCATAGTACAATATTATACATAGAAATTGATGTGTTGATTCCAAGGCATGTCACTATAATTCCATTCAAAAATATCTGGAAAATCCTGGAGGAACTTTTGTATTACAATGTCTTATGTGTCACTAAGGAAGTAGAAAGAAGCACCAATCGAGGGTCATTATCACTGGTATACCAAAGTTATAAGATGTAGTTTCCTCATTAAGTAGATTTGATCGATCTTAAATATAAGGTGTTTTTGGGATATTGTCATGAGAATAACGCGTTCTAAATATTTGGAGGAAAAAGGCACCAAGTTTTCTTGTTTTTTTCCAAACTTTACATGGGAAAAGCCTTAATTGAAATGAGTAAAGGGCTTCTTCTCCAAAATACGCATGAGGACTTAATGTATGAGGAAACCTATTCTTATGAAATAAGGGAGGGAGATCCTCATAGACATTTAGGTACTCAAGAATGGATTCCTCATTATAAAATTCATCCAACAAAGGGATATGTCAGGGAGACACTATCATCAATAAAGATTCAACTAGACTAATTGTAGAGAAGGTGTGGAATGTGTGGTAAATGTTTCTTGCAAATGATTTTATGATGCGGGGAGAAATGTTGGTGCCATAATATGTTTTCACAAAGGATAAAGAGAATAACCAATACCTTTTTTATTTTTTTGTGATTTAAGCACAAAAGGTTGGATGATACCTTGGCCATGACGGCTAATCCTTTGACCAATAAAACCATGTTGCAGCAAATATTGATATCCTATCCCATAATCTTGATAAGAAGGTTATCAAGGTTGGATGCATGAGAATGAGACTTCTTAAGGGGTAGCATTAGCAAAATACTTAAAAGGATTCAAATCAGCTTTAATAGTGTATGTGGTTTCGTGATGAGAATATTTGAGACACCCATGAAGATGATAAGGTACCACATGCATAGCATAAATCCATGGGGGTCCTAGTAACAAATTATAACTAAAATCGTTAGGCATGACATGAAAAATTATGGGAAGAGTATGTGAGCCTAGTGTGATTTTTATCATGATTTGATACAATGGCTGACGAGGTGCATTGTCAATTTCATAAATACAAGTAATAGAGGAAGACAAGTCTTTAATATGGATGCCTAAAATATGCAAGAAAGAAATATTACAAATATTAAGCCCCGAACCATTATTGATGAGAACCCACTTCATTAATGTCTTATTGATGCATACTTGAATGTATAAATGGAGGCTAGTATTAATAACATCTTGAGGTAGTAGGTCTTTAGAATCAAAAGAAATAGGATCTTTGTGAAAGTTAAGACATTTAACAACACATGATAGCACATAAAAGATATTGCTATTAGGGGTTATTGGGATATATTAGAGAAATTTATCAAAATAAGATAGGGAAATATGATCTTGGTTAAGATAGTCAAAAAGGGACAAAGGGGAATCCATGACATCCCTATCAAAACAGATAGAAGAACTCAGAAAAATAAAAACCCTAGGGGTATGGCTATGATGTTATATTAGAGGTCAGGTTAGCTAAATGATTTCAATTTTTGTGAATTTCCTATTTCATTCCCTTTTAATATTTAAGTGTGTTTCTAATTAACATACATAAAAAGGATTAAATAATGCAACAGGAGGCTATTCTGATCTAATTAAATTCCAAAATTAGTTTCCTAAATCATAATAATGCTTTACAAAGTGACTATTGATCTAGGAATTATCAAAACACAAGGAAGGGATTACATTTATCTAATTATGTGTGGATATGGTACAATTCGAGTGATTTGAGTGCGGAAATAGGTCATTCTGAAACTAATGTTGTTTCGTTACTAGAACTAGCACCTGAGATTGTACTTAATCAAAACCATACGGCTAGGTCAAGATATTATGTATGGTCCTAACCCTTTTATACGATCTTGGACCTTCTTGGATTCTGGATCTAGAAATTTGTATGTGCCTCACCCTCCTGGAAATGATTGTTGTGTGTCAATTTTAGTTTCTCTCCTTTAGAATGGATCTGTAACTTTGATTAGACCCTAGTGTAAGATGAAGTTTGTACAAAACAAAGTTAGGTGGGTCATGGGTACCCATGTGCACTATCAACGTCACCACTACTCTGAAGAGGGCTCAAACCACACATCATTCTCCTAACATGTGATATCTATTATAATGCAATCAAAATTTGACAAACATACTCTGGCAATGCCTTGTTTAAGTTTCACAGTTACTTAAATACTTAGGAAGGGTCACTTTGCTTTCTTGTGGAGAGAATATGGAGACCCCTGGACCTAGTAGGATACTTCAAACTTGTAGAGAGTACTTCCCTAATGGATGTGCATGATTTATTTCACAGCTTTGGGAGCTTGGAGTTCCTTTTGTGCTTACTTTTACATGAGGAACTCTTAAAGTGTCATGACCCTAAATGAGGTATGATTGACTTGCTTATATAGGATTTTGATGGTTGTTATGTCATGAAAGCTCGAACAAGAGGGAATATTAGTCTATATAAATATGATGCAATTGCAATTTTTGATGTACAATGTGTTGATCCAAAATCGTACATTAGGTTCAACCTATAGATTTTGACAAACCAACTAAAGCCAACGATTTTGACCTGGGAGGAAAATTTTGGTTTTGACTTCATGGAGCTGGGGATAGGTGTTTCTAGGTATGTTTTGTGCAATAAAATGTCAGAAACTAACGACAAAAATCGATGAAAAGATAAACAAGTGATCAAAGAGGTGTCCAAAGCAAGAGTGGGGAGGGTGTATTTGTGCATGCAAGTGTGAAATGTCAAGACCAATAGTTTCAAAGGAAATATTTCCAAATTTGAGTGTCTACACAAACACCTCAAAGAATTCCATGGGATCTTATTGATGATCTTTTTATACCCATATATCTATGGATGATATGCCAAAAAGTACTATAATTTTGTGTATGATATGCATAGGTATTATTCATGCTGAGAGGAATGAGACGCATATAATGTCATGTGGTTTGCTTAATATTTTGAGGTAATTTTGTAAGGTGAGTCTCATGTCTATATAAGAATGACACTATACTTTTTTTAGGATGCATCTCTGATACAAGAGTCCTTATTAGATAAAAGATATAGTCTAGACTACACAACTTAGTGTGTTTGTGTTATAGGAGCTATACATCCAAAGAATTCGACAGAACGAGTAGAGATATAAGGATATCTTTATGGTGTAAACATCTCATTTTGTAATTGTTGTGCATTTTTCCATGTATTTGCTTTATAATAAATCAAAATAATTTGAGTTCATTTTTATTATGTTATTAAATTTCATTCATAATGTTCCACTGTGTATTGTGAGGGCTATGTGGTCTAAGGTATCCCTTTATTGGGACCATTAACTACAAATATCTTTTAGTAGAGGATTTAGTTTCTCTAAGTGCATCATTTGTTGTCAAAAAAAAATTGGCATTATTTGTTTCTAGTTTTGTGGGTGTGGGTAGAAGGTAATTGCAGACATATTCCAAAAATGTTTGTATATAAGGTGTAAAGAAAGTATACACAAGGGAACACTTTTATGATGAAATGGAAAGTAGAGGAGATAAAAATGTAAGAATGACAAAAAATCCCACTTGAGGCTGTGGAGGACCACCTACAATTGCAAATATGGCATTTTTATGAGATACGTGCAAGATCGTCTATAAGTTATGGAGACAACATGATAATGAGGTGTTATTGTTGTAGATGGTGTAAGAAATATTGAATTTGTAAAAGAATCTGATTCTTGATGAAGAGGTAGAATTTGAAGAATACAGAGGCATATTTCTGAAATGTTTTGTGAGAATGACAAGTAAACAAATGTTAGATTTAATCAGTTACCCTGGAGGATTGAATCGTGAAGAACTAACTGACTAGATTATTGAGCTGGAGAAATATTTTAACTATGGAAATATGAAAGATCCAAAGAGATTCAATTGTTGGAACAAAATTAAAAATTCACACATATTTATGGTGGGAGAATGTGAATGTAATAAATCGTTAGGCCAAAACCTCGAGGCATTAGTGAAATCCGCACATGAGGATCATAACATCCCACCACGCTTCCATAGCCCGGACCCCTGACAAGATTTGTGCCCATATAGTGAGACCACTCCCTACCCTATATGAGTCCTGAACAAACACTGCAATGTCAGTGTAGCCACCCATGTTGGGATTCGAACTTGGGTGATTGCTCTGATACCAAATGTAACAAACCATTACACCAAAATCTTGAGGCGTTAGTGAAATCTACACATGAGGATCATAACAATGAAAAAGGAAATATTATGAAAATAAAATGAAAATATCATGACTTGGAACATGTACATTGCAATTTTGAAAGTATATAATATGAGTATTTTTCATAAAGATCCAAAAATTATGAAAAATAGATACGAGTGTAAGCAATTACATAGAGGAATTATACAAGCTAACCATTATATTTGGTCATGTTGAAGGTGAAAGATAAAATATTTTACAATATATGAGTGGATTGGGCATTGTAATTCAAGACGAGTTATCATAATATATTCATTCCAGGAACTTTTGGTTTGTTTTGAAGTTAGGATGATAATGTGCAAGAAACAAGGAAGAATGTGAGGGAAAGGATTGTTTGTAAGTAGTCATGGACAAGGTAGCAACAACTAAAATTTGTGTAAGAAGGTGAGGTGAGCACCTCACAATGCAATGATGGTGTATAAAGAGGTATAGGTAATTCTAGAGGAAGAGGTCGATGTCGTGGATGAAAACTTCACTAGCACATGTTTCACATGCAAAGAAGTTGGGCATTAAGCATTTGAACGCCCATATGCACATTCTGATGGTGGTAGGAATGTGAATGCATATATCACACTAGAAAAGGAAGCAAGTGTTTCGTTTAATCATAACATAGATGAAATTGAAACTAGAAAACCTATCATGATAAATATAGTATTGATGAAGTTTGTAAATATAAAAATACTATAAAGTCATTGTAGATAATGACAACATAGATAAGATTGACTTGAAAGAGATGGTGTATAAGTTGGGGATGAAGAGGATAACACATTTGAATCTGTATAAAATGTCATGGTTATTGTACAAACATTAAATTCTAGTGAGTGAGAAATGTCTATAATTTTCTTAGATAAACTCATACAGAGGAGATAATGTGTTCTATAATACCTATGGATGATTTTCATATTTTATTTGGAATATCTTAGTAGTTTAATCGCAAGGAAAAATATTATGGTCGTGTTAATACATACATTATTTAGAATGATCGATTGACACACACCTTGAGCATTTTTTAGAATAAAATTGGAAGTGGAAAATAATTCAAAGGTTGTGATGATATGGGGAAATTAATCCTTGATAAAAGTGAATAAGTGTAATTATTTTTCACTTGTAGAAAATCACATACATAAGACAAGGGGGAATAACTTCAAAGTGAGGTGGATGATTTGATTGGTGAATTGTAAAGGAAATACATGGCCCAACAATGCATACAAATATCACAAAATGAGATTTGTATACCATAAACATATTCTTAGATATCTACTTGTTAAATCAAATTATTTTAAAGTATAGCTCCTATCACACAAACACACTAAGTTGGGTATTCCATGCTATATCTTTTACCTAAGAAGGATTTGTGTAACTGAGATTCATCCTAACACAAGTATGGTGGCATTCTTAAATAGACGCAAGACTCTCCTTACAAAATTACCTCAAAACAACCAACCCACTTGACAATAGATGTGTCTCAATCCTCTATTCATATCATCTAGGACCTATGAACTACTATCTTTATTAGTGCATGTTTACATAAAGTGTTTCTTATCATATTGCGTTGTGATTACATATCCATTCTCTATGCACATGTTTTCCATGGTATACTTGAGCTTAGATGGAGGACATACAAGTTACCTATGGACATGGAAAAAAGATGTTTTGTAGCTTTATTCTTTCATACTTGTGGGTAACCTCCCCACAATAGGGGCATGTATACAATGGGGGCATCTTAGCAAGCATTGAAGGTTCTATATTTCCATATTATTCCATTGATCATACTAAGCTACTTAGATTGCTTATACATGTCTCACTCTTTCTTATATCACTTAGAATGTTTACCTACATGGATAGTGTACTTTATTATTACTTGATGACGAAATTACTCACTCATATTTATATACATTTATTCATGATTTTGCTTATGATGCTAACATTAATTTCCATGTGCTTTAGCTTATGATAGTGACATTGATTGCTCCTGTCTTGTACTTATGATGACTACATTACTTACTTCATGTTTGTGCTTGTAATGTTTACATTGATTGCTCCACACTTGTGCTTATAAAATTACTTATATTTGCCTACTTATAATTGATCTTGTGCATCATGTCATGTCTCCTTGTGCCATAGAATCATCGTGTCCGTGCCAAGTCAATGGTCATATCATGTTTATTTTACTTTTATTGACTATCTAGCATGATATCATATGTTTGGTGGCGTGATCCATATCATGCACACTATTTAACATTACTACTATTTTCTCATGTTTCCATTATCCATACCATGCATCTATTGGAGCCGCATATTGTTCAATGTTTCTTTGTTCTATAATACGTGTTACTTGTCTATATCTATAGTTGTACTTGCATGATGATATCTTATGTGTTATTAATGGTCACTTGTGATCATGCCTTAGATTACACCTTATATGCATGATTTCAATGATCAAATATTTTATATGTTAGCATTTCCGATCATGTGTGTATGCATGATTTACATGATTATCTTAGCCCTTATTTTATATTTATATACATTTTCATTGAGGTGTGTTTAAATATTTATTTTAAAATGAGAAATACACAAGAATCTTCCTCATCTCAAAAGGGGGGTGTATAGTGGAACAATTCTAGAGATCCATATGGCCTAAATCAAAGCATTTCATTCTTAGACATATTTAGAGATATTCCCTAAGGTTGAGATGGTTGACACACAGATTTAAGGACAGTTGCACATGGGTACAATGGTTCAAATACAATATTAAACAACTCTATATACCCTTGAGAGACCATATCCATGCTTTTGAGAGGTAATCTTTATAGTTTAGAGGCATTTTTTACATTATTTTGAGAGATCACATTCATTCTTTGGAGAGATTATGTTCAATACACATAGACATTCTCTATACTTTTAAGAGTTTACCACCCTATTTCAAGGCCATATATACCTTATCTATTTACACTTTTGGTTTTCCAACTATAGCAGAATATCCTCTTTTTCCCATTGGTAGGTCAGTTTCAGGTCCCCTCTTATGTATTGTATTAGTTCCATGAATTTTTGTATTCCAAATTTGTTTGTTTCTCTAACTAGAACATGAGCTTTGAAAATTGGAAATTTGGTTATCGCACCCCATTTTTATGTCATATTAGTTCCATGTCTTTTCAAATTAGAGATCGCACCTCCATTATAATTAGGTTATTTTGACACTCATGGCATTTAGTTGTTTTCTCCACATTCACATACATGATCACTCTCTAGTTCCAACGGATATTTTAGTTGGGGCATGTTCACATCATAACATTTACATCCATAGTTCATAACTATTTAGCATGGGCATCTTCTCCATTTAGGGAAGATTTAGTTTAGCGGCCACATTTGGGTCACCTAGCTTTAGCAATCATCCCATTTGGGGAATGTTCACCTCATGATTCTCTCCAAAAAAGTTGAAAAAATGACAACATGGTTTTCTTACTACCAAGTCTATTTGTTCCTCTAATTTTTCAAATTTCAAATTTCAAAGTTACAAAGTTTCCAAATTTCTTATCTTTATCAAAACATTGACCTACCTGTATTTCCATGTATGTATAGTGTGCATGTGAGATGGCATGATATTATAAATTCAACAATCCTCTATCTACAACACATAGGTACGTTTTCCTTTTAGTGTAATGCACACACCACATAAAAGGGGGGCAACCTTTAACACCCTAAATTGGTCAGAGGCACTTGGCAATGTCAATTATTACATATTTTTAGACATTTAAAATAGTAACACATATTTGACTCTTTTCCATTCATTTTCCAACTTTCTAATCACATTCATGTCTACTAGGTCAATCTCATTTTCTAAATCTCCACACTCAAGATCACTTGCAATCTCTACATAAACCTTATGTCACCTACATAGACATTCCTCCCTTTTATATTTATGAGTATTTGACCTCCCGATCAGGTTCATAGCCTCTTGAAGGATTATGTGTTTGAAATTGTTTGTAGTCAATTTTCATATGTCAAGTTAAGGAAACATCATAAGTTGAATATTGAATTCATAATCACATCTCATATATGAGCTTGGGGTAACTATACCAACCTTCATTCAACCACACTTTCCTTTTCTAGATATGTAAAGTGGTACTCCCACGTCATGGGGGTGTGAGAGGTCAGTCCAAGCCAATAGACTGGGACATTTTACAATGTTCTATTGTTGATTTATTTATATGGTTTAAATAAATAAAATCCCAAATTTTTATCATCACACAATAGCATGCATGCATAAAACCTAAAATATGAAAGTTCGAACAGAGGAAGAGATGCATCAAAAATTATGAATTGATCATAGCAATGCAAGATATACTCATAGCCCTCAATTAGTTTCATCCATGAAGTTGACCACATAAGACCTTTCACCCACGAAACTGACTAGTGGATCTTGTTGGCCACAAAACCGACCAATAAACTCTTTTAACCATGAAACTAACTAGGCGCCCACAAACCTGACCCAAACATATTTCCAAAAGACCAATTTTTTAGTGCCTACTAGTGGTGGTCTCCTAAACCCATTTTCAGCTTCTAAGTTGAATATGCACTCATCCTATTGGCATAATCAAGTTAGATTGTTCCATTACACGTCGTTTGTACCTTTTACTATTTTTATATTACTTTTATTTTATCCATTAGCATTAATAGGGTTTTATTATGACTGATATTTATTAGTACTTAGATTATCTCTTTTGTCTTACTTATTTTGTACTTACATGTAAAATTAATTAAAACAATATTGTGATCATGATCGTTCTATCCGTAGCCTTTTGTTATATCTTCAATATTTATTTGACCTTCAGGGGTTCTTCCTTGCCTTCCTATTTCAAGATATTGTTTTCTCATATTATTTTATTTCGATTTCTCACATCTTTTTCCATTATTTGGGTCTTGTTGGATTTTGGCTATTCTTTGCTGGCTTTTTCTGCTAGTTGTGTGTTGGTGTGCCTCAATAGGGTCTTAATTTGAATTCAAGAAGTCTTTAAATGTATATGAGCATTAGTGCATTTAGGACAAGTTATAGAGCGGATGATGAATAGAATTGAATGATAGAAGAGCATCCATGTGTGAAAGACAATTACAAGCATTTAAAACAACACTTAAGCATTTAGAACAACATTCGAAATTTTAAGAAAATCTAAAGAGAACCTAGCATTAATGTTGCATTGGTTAGGTCATTGAAAGTGATCAGGATTGACTACTTGCATTGGATTACTTGTTGACTTGCATTATACTTGGTGTGCTAAATTCAAAACACTATCCCTACCAAGGGCCTAATAATAACGAAGAGATAACACAAGGACATCCAAACATACACCATATTTTTATTATGTTTTTACAAGGTGTTAGTACCATGTTATGCTTCTAAAGGAGGAGATCAATTTCCCAAAGAAGCAAGGTTATTGGAGCCGCAAAACACATAGCCAAAGTCGCAAAATCGTATTCAAAGTAGATGACAGTTCCCTAAACCAAACTTCTACAATACCAACTAGGGAGTAAAATAATTTCGGTCAAAGTTCTTTGTTCGCGGTGATTTGTTGGGTCTTCTTGGCCTTGTCTGGCTTAGCACTGCACTATCTATCTATTTCTGACAAGTGCCTCCAAAATTGATAAATAAAATACATTTCTCTAAACCCTCCTCGTCAACACTGCTTAGACTTATATCTTCACTTCAGTGATGGGTTCATTCAACCACCAAGGTGCCCAAAACTAAAGTTACCTTATACCCTGAGGGTTCCCCTTTTTCATATCAAAGTTTTCTCTCATCAATTTCACAATGAGACAAACCACCATATCTCTCATGAGCATTGTATTTTTAATATTGCACTTTGGAGTCAACGACCAAGGACTATTTTGGTTTCATATGATCTCCTTATTACAAGAAAAGGGGACGGTTCTTTTGCCTCTTTAGAGATTCTTGTGTATCTCTTCAAATATTCACAACTAATAAAGCCCATAGATACTTAACCCTCTTCCTCTTGGAGATGTTCGTCCTTCGCCAAAAAACTTTCCATACATAAGTCCTCAAACCTGCAACAAGCTAATAATATCCTACTTCCAATAGTCTCACATCATTGTAGGAAGAGGCCCCATGACCAACTTCAAAACTTTAAGGGTAGACCAATGAAACATCACAATCTCAGTGATTCGCATGACTTTACGTCTATCAAACACTTCTTCACCATCTTAAGTATCATAAGTCTTTATCCAAGATAACAAGATTCATCTCATTGGGCCCTCCACTTTTTGATCTTCTACTATGTTCGACTCTTGATTCCCATTTATTCGTTTTAATTCTCTTTTGTAATTTTTGGGATGTACTACACTTCCCTTTATCTTCTTTACATCATATTTTTTACATTCCCTCGACCACTCTTTACTTTTAGTGGACATTAATAATACTTGTATCATTGGGCCTGTACACCTTAAAAAGGAAATGAATTTCATCCGTTATTTCTTTTAAGTTGGATATTTAATTAATTTTTTGTTTTAGATATTATTTTTTGTTTTCAAAATTACTATGAAGCTTGTGTGACTCAGTTTAGTCATAGAATTTTTCTTGTCAAATTCTTTGCTTTTAAGGCAATAGACGAGATCTTATAGATTTTGGATGTGTTATTTTTTTTAATAGATTTTGGTTGGTATTCTTTTTTTAGATCCAAAAAAATTAGAGTAGGCATTTGCCCAAAAAAAAAATGGATTTGCCCAAAAAAAATTAGAGTAGGCATTTGCCCAAAAAAAATTAGAGAAATTTACGTACAAAAACTCATGCCCTTACTTTCAGTAGCCAATCTATCCATCTCGTTGTAGTCACAAGTTATGTCTTTGTTTTCAATAGGCGATCTATCTCTGTCTCATCTTGATTCATTGACTTTATTCCGATCATCATTTTGCAGTCATGAAACTTGCAGAAATATATACAGACTTTAATATCTATCATTTTATATCAAAATAAGTTATTTAAGTTCTAAATATTATTTTTATATATTAATGTAATAGCCATCCCCCATCGTCCCCAAAATCAGGGAAATGTTTAGCTTTTCCCCAACGTCCCCAAAGTCCAGGAATTTTTTCGCTATTCCCCAACATCCCAAAACCCCATCCCCAAGTTGCAGATAACGATGTCAGAAGTATGTATGTTAAGACTGTTTTGAATCTCAGGTAGCCATATTGCACCCAGCAATAAAGATCAGTATCTAAGCAAGAAATTTTGCCAAAGTATCCAGCCTCCTCTAGACAGTTTAGTAGTTGTCTTCAAGTCTTAGATAAGATGGCATCTTGCAGTTCATATCTGGTCTAAGATCTCGAGAAATTCAGCAGTACGTATCGTTCTGCTATTTTTTATCTTAAAAATACAATACCAAGTCTATTTTATTTAGATTTTAAAAAGAATTAATATGTAATACCAAGTCTATTTTATTTATACTCTAAAAAGACTTAATACATTGCCACTCTCTGGCCCCTAGAGCTGCATTTTCCCTGGCAGTTACTTGAGCAAATTAACCCATTTTGATAACAGTTACTATGCTTTTCAACATCTTCGTTGGGAACTTTTGAAGGGCTTTGTACGAACCATTCAAACTAATCTGTGATCAAATTTTGATCTCTCTTAATGAGCACTCCGACGAGAAAATACTATATAATCTTAATGCTTACAAGAAAATAGGGGGAACTTCGCAAGTCATATGGAATTGGTAATAAAACTAATGTGCCAGAAAGCCAACATTGTTAGCACTTGGCAGTAATATTCAAAATTATGTATGAAAATGAAACCACCATGCCTATTGACACAAAACTGAAGTCAGGGTATAAGTCATGTACAATGCTTCGTCTGTTCTAAATCATAATCCTCAGAGATAAGCCAGACTTCTTGTCTAACTCCAACTTATTCAGAGAGTCAACCCAAAAACATGTCTTAAATGAAAGTCAAGATATAAGTTTATGATACTTATAGGAATGACCGGCACCAGTATATAGATGCTATACGGTTACATATATCTCAGCAACATAAGCTGGTATTAATAGAAAATTAAATTTGTTTAGTGACCGCAATAGACTGATTCTTAGCTTGGAGCCGCAACCAACCACGATGAAGCTCCTAGAATGTGGGGTGGATAGAAAAGTACAGGCGGATTCAAAATTGTGCTTGTACAAACTGTGGACAAATTGATTGCCAAAATGAATTGTATTTAGGGTACGACATATACACCCACACATCTTAATGAATGGTGGGAAGATTTCACTGATTTATAATGTAAAATACATTAAGGGCCTCAGACAGCTATTAAACCTCTCATAGGCCAAAACATACATTCTGCTTCAATTTGTTCTATGAATATTGAGAATGTAAGCATGGGGATTATTTAAGGAGCTTCAGCATGGGAGACACTTTGACCACTCTATAGTAGTTTCAAAGCCCTCAAAATCTACAATAAATATGGATCATAGCAGTATGCCACTTTTTGCTGCCAAGTCTCCTGGTACAGTTGACTTGCTACAGGTGCTTCTTTATGGATACAACAAAAAGACATTTGATCATATAGTACCATTCCCCTTGCAGCACCTGTCGAAAAGTAAGCCAGGGATACAAGACCCTATCCGGAAGAAGAGCAGCTGTGAGAAGAATAGTCTTCTTCCATATCTGCTTTGGTGTCAATAGCACCCGTACTATCAAAATAAGGGAATTCTGTAAACTCAACAGCTTGTTCTTCAGGATCTCCTGCATGTGAACCATCATTTGAGCACTTCTTGGTTCTCTTCCCAGCTCTTCCCTTCTGTTTAGAATCCCCATCAATTATCAACTGATTGGGATCTTTTGGTTCTGCAGATGCGTCTGAGTACTTGACAGTTTTCTGCATGTTCTGATTTTTTGAAGGTGTCTTCCTTTCTGCATTCCGTTTTCTCTGCAGGATGTAACACATTGCTTGAATATTTCCAAGATGCCCGAAACTAGTCTATATGAAAGCATTTATATTGCACAGACAATAAAATTCAATATAACAAAAATATTAACAGGTCTAGGTAGTTTTTCCTATTGAAACAGACTAACCTTCTTACTTCCTGACTTTCCATTCTCCAGTTCACCATCCTCCCCTGATGCTAATGTAATGTCTTCAAGGCAAGCATCACCTTCTGCATCAAGACGAATTGCTTTCTTTCGCTGCTTATCCTTGCCCTGTTGCAATCAATTGGCAAAAAAAATCCAAACATTAGAAAGCAATATAAAAAATGAAAAAAAAAAGACTAATGGAAATAAAAGAAACCAAAGCAAGAGCACTTCGGGGGTGAACCAGAGAGGGACAGGCAGAAAATAGTAAACTTGAACTATTGTAGTATTTTGAATTTTGCCAATATAAAAAAGGCTTTGGGCATTTCACAATAACCAATCTTGAATTCCATTCCAAATAACATGAAACTGCATAAGCCTAAGAAAATACTTTGCAAGGACTTTAATGGTGATAACTGATAAGTTGCTTAGCAAAAATCTTTATTATCTACAGAAACAAATTCACCATGAAGAAACTTAAAAGAGTCTGTAAAGGCACAGCACCTGTATTGGCACTTGCTCCTTTATCTTCTTTTCCAGCTGAACATCATCCAGCAACAATGAAACTACGTCGTCTGGTACCAACATATCACTTTGTGCTTGACGTCCGGTCATAACAAGCTGCTGAACAGTATTTTTTTGGCTAGCTCTTTGCAGAATTTTTTCTTCAACTGTCTCCTTACATATCAGCCTATACACAGTGACCTAAAGCATAATGAAAATAATTATGACCCAGACTCGAGCAAGCCAACCAAATGTAAATGGAAAACAATGCACTACAGACAAAGTGAGAAAGTTTTTTTTTAATGAAAAGTAGCACATCATATATTACTTCTAAAACATTTCATATTTAAACACAAAAAAAATGTATGAATCTAAAAGTCATACCATAAAGAGTGTACATGCAAAACAGAGGTAAGAGATTCACCATGCATAAACATGGCAAATAGATGCCATCAAATGATAGGTCACTTATCTTAGAGACAATTCAAGAGCTCAACATTTAAACAAAGAATTTCACCAACCTCTTTTGTTTGTCCAAGCCGATGTGCCCTGTCCATAGCCTGCAAATCTAATGTTGGGTTCCAATCACTTTCATAAAATATGACAGTGTCGGCAGCTGTAAGATTAATTCCCAGGCCCCCAGCTCTTGTGCTCAACAAAAAGACAAATATGTCTTGCCTGCAACAGAAGTTATAAAACATGGATTATTAACATAAGTTCCTACAAGAATCTATACAATCAACGGCACTAATATGCTACATTCAAACCGCAAGCAACCAGTTAAGTTTATCCCATTAAAAATATAAACTACAAATGCCACTCAATGTTATTTCTAAAGGTTAGTTTCAACCAGGCAGACATTGGACAAAGTGCCGAGACAATATTTGCACCTGTTTTGGAAATCCCTAACCATATCACGACGGTCCATTATAGTTGAAGATCCATCTAGGCGAAGATATCTGTACTTCCTGTAATTCATATAGTCCTGCACAAGAATCAGCACATAAGCCAATGATGACAGAACAAGATTTTAGTAATGAAAAACATGTACTGCCTAAAACAATAAGTTATCAAACCCAAAGATAATAACGTCGTAATTCATGAAATCATGGCAAATAATTACACTGTTACTGTTACTGTTACTGCTACTATAAAAATAATTCCACAGCATTATAATAATATATATATATAATACAAAACGCAATTATACTACCTCTTTTGGAAATGGATATATTTTGTCCTAACAATATAGAGTCATATATGTATACCTATCTCAATTTGAAAAGCTTGTCAAACCACCTATTTCTTATAAGCAGTAAATTCTCGGGAGAGAAATATTATTATATAAAAGTTGTATATAAGTTCCCAATCAGCTCAAAAAATAAAGCTTGCAGTAAGCATACACATAAACCAGTCAATTAAATATAGTGCAAGCATGCGCATGCCTGTGAGGTGATCTTGTAGGCCTGCATGGCCAGAATTATAGTTATTTTCTAAGTTGCTGGTACATTTTGGATACAAAGAATTCGATATGTGCATACAGCAGAAAAAAAATCCCCCCCAGATATGGCTTTGGATACATCAGTACAAAATATATATAAATTTTAGCCTGATAAATAAGAATTAAACATGTAATATACATGTAAAAAACAAAACAACCAAAAAACACTCCTGATAATCTATATAATGCCACATGAAATGTCACAAATGTCATAATAAATATTAAAATTTATTATTGCATAAAAATGTAGCAGGGTCTGAATCTTTACATGATCATTAAAACAGAAGATGCATGTATATTAGTACAAATATCTTAAGTAAATATATTTGAAAAAATGGCGATAGATATCAATCTCAAGGCTCTTATTTTAGATTTTAAGAATATCATATTGTTAATAATTTTACCACATTCTCTTCATATGTACAAATATTTTAAATACATCTATTTGAAAAATAATAGAAATTAATTTCAAAGCTTTTATTTTGGATTTTAAGAATATCATATTGATCAATAATTTTATTGCGTTCTCTTCATATTTCCCAATTGTTGGTGACAAAATATAAATTCTCAAAAAGAAGTGTACCAAACTTTACCATATGGTCAAGATAATACTATTCTTTGATTGACTTCTCAAAGTTACCAAAAAACACTCTTAGGTGACTGTCAAATGGATGTCAAATTTAATGTAGAAAATAAAAGTTTACAGCACAGTCGCATTGTTGGGTACCACCCCTTGTTCTCATTTGTTGGTGACAAAAAAAAACTTTCTCCAAAGAAAAAAGGTCCCGAACTCGGCCAGTATGGTAAAGACAATTACTATTTTTTTGATTGATTTCTAAAAATTACAAAAAAAAATTGTTGACAATCAAATAGACATCAATTTTAATGTAGAAAATAAAGGTTTACAGGGTCACACCATTAGATGCCACCCCTTGCTCCCATTGTAGAATGTCTATCGGCATAATCAAGAGCTACTGATCTTATTTTCTGGTTTTATTGCAGCATAAAACTGAAAATCAGATTTGTGGTGGGATCTAGATTTACCGTCACAATCATTCCTTGTCCATAATTGAATCTACCTGCAAGTGATCAGACAGTATTTGGGTCGATTGTGCTTGTTCTCTCCTGGTCAGTTTTGTTCCCAAGATCAGACCCTGCTGTTTTTTAAGGATTTCATAGTGTTTTAAAAATAAATTAAAAAACTGGGCCATTTTATGTTTTCATGTTGAAAAAGATTAGAATAAAAATTTAAAAACTTATTTTTGGCTGTGGTTACAGACTGGGCAGCCCGGATACATAAACAAAGTTGATCACAAGTAGTTCTAATCAAAATAACCTCAAATACCAATACGGCAGTATACAGATCTGGATACGGATACAATACGGATATGGCCCTGAATACAGCCAGGTCACTCCAGATATTGCTGGATATGTTGTGCATATCCATATGGTATCCGTATCTAGCCCTCTATACTGCCGTATTAGTATCCGAGGTTATTTTGATTAGAACGACTTGTGATCAGCTTTGTTTCAATTCCTGTATTTAAGAATAAACCAGATAAACCAAGAAGAAAAGCTCTCATTCAGGAGATTCACAATAATAAAATATATTCCCTGTTCAGCTTCATTTCCTTTGTCCAATAAACTATATACGTACACACAGATTTACATGAATGCACACAAAAATCTGCATGTACCGAATGAATACCTGGTTGCAATGGTACATCCTTTATACATTAACGTTAACAATGATATGAGCTATCTTATAGTATCCGAACCATTGTATTAAGACTCTGCAAGTCTCCCAGAGTCCTGAGCCGAGCCAGGAGGGGCAAATTTTGCAGCCTCAACTCAGCTGACTCACAAGTATAGCAGACTCTCTGCGATTTTTTCAACTCACAGCAGACTCACCTGGGCAGGATATGTCACAGTAAATTATCCGCAGTTGTGTATTTGGATGTAATGCGTAGATTGGTAAGCAGATGGAGACAGATGGCAGGAAAGGAATGGATCTATATTGTAAATTTGTAATCATAGACTGGAAGCATAGGAGTAGGACTTGCGTAGTATTTCTGTCTGGCGACTGTTAGGGAAACAATGAAATTATTATTGCCATTGATCTTTGGAATGGCTTTCTACTTTAGTGGCTTGTAGTAGTGACACGGCAGCATAATGTGGTAACTTGTCACGGCAAAGGTTGGGATTGCATTGTGTCCTTTTAATTCATTTTCTGCTAACAGTTTTTAATAGCATATGGAGACATAATTTGCACATCTTCGAGCCAATATAATGAAATCAGTTCACCACCTCCAATCGCACAATTTTTCAACATTACAAATCATTGGATGTAAGATGATAATCAGTGTGATCATAGATCATATTAAATAATAAATTTATTCCTTGAGATATTAAATTTGAAATATATGTTAAAATTCATGGTTCTTTGCCATGTCTAAAATATGCCTGCCAAGCAGAGTGTAAGTCTCGAAACTATGACCTGAACTGTTTGTTGCAAAGGTTTGCAATCATGAGGCAAATGGAATGCAGATGGGAAAGTGAAATTCAAATTTATGAGTCCAAATTATGCTTTTTCCAAAGCTAACATATGTTTTTAGCATTTATTTGTTTATAGTTCATATAGTTGTCTGTTTCACATTTGTGAATAGGGAAGGGGTTTCTATACGGATTGCTATATGCACCTTCTAGATGGATTCCTGTATGCAAATGGGCAAGCATGCACAAGCATGTGTGTGTGTGTGTTCACAATTCCAGTTGTTCATACATGTGTGCTTGCAGAAGCCAGTGGAAAATAAGGACCATGATTAAAACGTATGCATAAACATGAATTTTGAAGAACTATAACTAACAGAATAAAGAACATAAGTTATGCTTAACCATGAATTTTGAAGAACTATAACTAACAGAGTAAAGAACATAAGCTATGCGTAAACATGAATTTTTAAGAACTATAAGTTATAACTAACAGAGTAAAGAACATAAGTTACGTATAAACATGAATTTTGAAGAACTATAACTAACAGAGTAAAGAACACAAATTATTAAAGTTTTTATAATTAGCTAGAGAGCCAGAGTTTTTAATATTTATTTTAAGAATATAATTACATCTTAGTACATGTCCATGGTCATTAGGTTACTCCATATTCAGTATAGAGGAAAATATAACATATAAAAAGCATATGGGAAGATACTTGGATGGATGGATGGATAAAAAGGTAACTCAAGCGCATAATATGCATACTAGTGTGGTTACCACACCAGGTTAGCCGGACCTCTAAAACTGTTTGGGACCCTACACGTTCACGAGAAACACTTGACTATTGATGGTGAGATCGCCTTCCCCAAACTTAAGAAAATGCGATTATTACTTTTGTCAATGGTGAGATCCCCTCACAAAAACTTTACATAAAATAGCATAATGCACTTGGTGATTTAGTATATGGCCAATTTACCTTCTTAAGTTCTTTCATTCTAACAGGTTTTTAAGTTTCCCATAAGGTGTTTATTTTTAGCATGTTGAGTAGTTGTCATTTCCTTGAAACAAAAGGCTCAATCAATAGGTTGAGGGCCCCTCTCTTAACAAAGGAACGAATGATAGAGAATCACTTGTCTGATGGATAAGAAAGTAGAGGCCACTCGGCTCCACCATTACTCAAGCACCCACATTACCTTTCAGGCTTTCAGCCACTACTCAAGCGTGAAGACCACCATAAAGAAGGATGAATAACTTCACTTCTCTTTGTAACTAAATTAAAGATGAGTAGTCGTCGTTTCCTTAAAGCAAAAAGCTCAATCAATAGGTTGAGGGCCCCTCTCTTAACAAAGGAATGAATGATAGAGAATCACTTGTCTAATGGATGAGAAGGTAGAGGCCACACAGCTCCCTCTCCTAGAAGCACCCACATTACCTTTTTCAGGCTTTCAGCCACTACTCAAGCTCGAAAGACCACCATAAAGAAGGATGAATAACTTCACTGCTCTTTGTAACAAAATTCAAGATTAAATGTCTCTTAACTTGAATGAAGAAAATTATCTCGACTTTCCATAACGTTAAATTACAAAATATCAACATATAACAAGGCTGATATTTTTACAACATGCGACCAACTATGACCCTCTACACCACTCATCCTCTCGCCCCACATGTGGCAACTTCAAGGGTTCCAATGCAAATAATATGATATATTAATTAGCATACATCTGACAAACACAAACCATACTTGTAAACTTTTCTACCCCAAACAACACAATGAGCACAAATTTTCTTATGTTAAGCATGTGGAATCAGAATGAAACTTCTTAAGAAGAGGATGTGGAGAAGAAAAATTTGGACCACTTAATCAACAAAAATATATTTTAAAATCCCAAAAAACATGCTATGTCTAGTAGTTGTTCCGGCTCCCACCTCAAGAATATTAAGCATTTTTGTCATTTGTGCAAATAAAAGCACTCGATGATTTTCAGCACGAAGACGCTTCAGCAAACTATCTAATGTCTGCAGTTTTCCAGAGTCCTGCAGGCATTTGAAAAATTAAGTTAAAAAACATTAAATATGGATATAAAAGTTATTTTTTGTACTTAATTTAGTTCAATTGGAGCTACATAAGAATCACAACAGATGAAAAAAAAATTACATTGTATACCTAAACATATTTTAGCATCGATAAGATTTGTTCCCTTGTAAGGTAAATGGTAGAATGATATGTCACAAAAAATGGAAAAAGGTGTCCTTAAAATCATTCCAGAATCCATTTCCTGATGAAAAAGAAGTCTAACAAGACTCAACTAGGACCCATAGACTTCTGGGAGTACTATGGGTAAGGTACTCCCCTGGTGTTGTCAATTGGCTATTTGTTCACTTTCAAGTAAATGGTAAAATGAATCATGAATTTCAAAATTTATACTTATATTTTCATTTCAAGTTTAGTATAATTAAATTTGAATTACAACAAGAACCAAGTTTATTTCACTTCATATGTGAGGAGCCTAGTAGCTCATGATTGAAGATGGAGTGAAAAACGCTTTTGCCCAATCTACGAAGCGGGTTTAATTTCAAAAAATATGCATATTTGTCTTGTTCACTCAAATTTTTGTCTTCTATCTCGGTAGCAACTATTTACCAATATATTAAATTCAAATGAAATCTGAAGAAAATGGGTGTCTCACTCCTAGATGCACTCTTGAAGAGAAAAGAAGGGCACACCAAGTTTATAGAAAGAATACACATCACATACCAACCTTAATCTATACACAATTCACACCATCACCCAGCATAAAAAGCATGGGTTATTAAAACATTATATGGGATATATTTGATAGAGTTGGGAAAGGGGCATCTTTCTTTTTACTTCCAAAACCTTTATATCTCCAAAACCCTCGAACACTATTTATTGTACACATCCCCTTTCTACTTTTATTCATCATTTTATTCATGCAACTTCCAAGCAAATTAATTAATTAGAAACTTAAAATGTTAACAAACCAAACACTCAGAATACAGGTAAATATACCGTAAGCATTTTCGCAAGATCGAAGCTTTGCAAAGGAGGAGAGCTTCCAAATACTCTGTTGGTCAGCTGAAACACTGGCTTCTGGACACAAAACTCTGAATCTATTTCTTGAATCAAATGATGAGGATTCTGTGGTTTTGCTGGACCATTGAACTCAGATGTACGCGCAAAACCAAAAAACAGCCTTTTCATCCATGGATGATGGAGTTCTTCTGACTTCTGATATGTAAATACCCTGTCAGAGCATACAAAATCCACCTGCAAAACAATGATGCAAAATTCATCAAACCCTAGTTCTGGTATAACCTGCATGCCACAATTTGCTAGCTGACAAAAGAAATAAATAAGACATTTTACATAACAACAAAAGAATTGTACACATTCAAACAAACATCAAAACTAAATAAAAACATACCGGGGGAGCACGAATAGGTGGAATGAAAGAGTAAATAGATTTTAACCATCTAATATTTCTGAGAAAACGGTCCTGATGGGAAACAACCAATGCCTCAAAGGGGGCATCTCTAGGACCAGTAGCAAGCCTCCTTCTTAAAAGGCTTGATTCTGCACGGGTTGGAAGCATCAACATTCTTGTTACAGCCCTTACTTTTCCTTCTTCCATCTGATCATATAAGCAATTGTCCTTATCACTTGGGAAGCCTTCAATGATTTCATTTAAAAATTGTCGATTCCATTTCATTACAGAAAACAGTAACCGCTCCACATCAGACCCTTTGGCTACAAATGTGACCTCCGCTGGAGACATGTCAACCATTCGAGAAAAGCCAAATGTACCACTTTTAACTAGTACAGATTCACTTTCTGTATGCTGTGGAAACACTGATGTATGAACATTCTCTGTAGAAAAAATATTCAGCAGGTTATCCAGCCATTTCTGCCGAAAACCCTGAGGCAATCCCGAACAGGATATGGGCAGGCTTTGAGTACACTCTTTGTAAACCAGCTTGGGAATCTGAAAATCATAAGCTTGCAATCAGGATTATAATTGAGAAAAGACATCTAATATGAATGCAGAGAACTAGCATCAATGTGCCTAATCAAGCTTGAAAGAAAAAGAAAATAGGTTTCTGTCGGTTGCCTTGTATGAGATAGGATTCCGACTCCCAGCATAGTGTATTTCTTCCAAATCACCAAAAGGGGGCGGTAAGCGAGTGTTCTGAATATGCCCAAAGTACATAAATGTGTGTCCTTCATTCCTTTCAAATAATTCTGGATGATTGCATACCTAATACAATACAAAAGAAAATCTTATTAAATTCAACTTGAAAAAAAAATTAAAATGTGGATACTTTTCCTGATAATTGGGACAAGGATCAAAAAAATAAAGACAATTAGTTCACATCCTTACTAGGCATTTATCTGTTCTAGAAAAAGCTAAGATATTTATTTTTCTTTCAATTTAGACCTAGACTCTGAATCAACTATAGCTTAAATAATGAAACCCTAAGTAATTTTCTGTTCAAACATTGAGATGCTATAAATCTTTCCAATCAAACATTCCTTACAAACACTTCTTCCTTTGTTCTAAAATAAAATTTATCCATCATATATTAATAAACCGAACCAAGAAATGTAGCTAGTAGCATAATCCTATTCATATATCATACAAAGTAGTATGAACATACCTTCCTTAACTGGATAACAATGTTCATGAGGTTAAGAACCTTTTTGTCAGATAGACGATTACTATTAAGCAGTTCTGCAACTGGAATCTTGTTCTTGATAGCCTGATAAAATGCCTCCTGGCGAGAACTCAATTTACAGTTCACGGTTACTTCCTTTTTGCTGGACATTTCTGTAATCACATCTTTCTTCACTCGACGCAACATAAAAGGTTTCAAGACAGCGTGCTGGTGATCAACCAATTGTAATCAATGATTAGTTTAACATGCATAGTTCTTTGGAGCATAAAGTACAAATGAAATCTGCTATGCCAGACCAGTGTAGCAAGAAAGTTTTAATATCATTAAAATTGGACCAAACCTTAATATAGTGAGGTACATTTATAGATTGCATATGAAAGGATTGTTTTCATAAGTTGTGTACTTAAGTAACCTCGGAGAAAGTCAGAAACCAATACTAGAAACGCTGTGCCTGGCTAACCCTCTACATGAGAATACATTTCTTTATTTCCATCATTTTCTTTTTGAAAAGCTTGTTTAGAATATAATACCAAGACTTACCAATCTATTAAGTTGGTGTTCATTCAGTGTGCCTCCATGCTCAGCATGGTTCTCGATGCTGGCATAGACATCAAAAAAGTGTCAGATTTCGGATACTTTATTAAAAACATTTACACAATCTCAATGCCAAATAACATGCTTAACCGTCAAGAAACTGAGTGTGAGACTGTACCCTTTTGAGAACCATTCATTGAACTGTTCATGGCTATCAAATAATGTAGGCATGATAAAATGAAGCAGTGCCCAGAGTTCTGCCATGTTATTTTGAATAGGTGTTCCGGTAAGCAATAGACGATTTCGACAGTTAAAACTCAAGAGTGTTTTCCAGCGTATACTGCAGAAATAAAAATTGCCCAAATGTGAAAAGAGAAAATTCAACATATTCCTCTTGGAAGGTATTCCGTAATACACTGAAAATGTTATAGCTATCAAGCATCAGAAACCAAATAATAAATGGTATTAAGTTATTAAACAGTGAAATCAAGAGATCAGGTTTCACCTACCTGTTTGAACTTTTGATTGCTTGAGCTTCATCTAAAACCATATACTGCCATTTAACTCTCCTGAAGTACTTCTCATCAGTTACAAGGAGCTGGTAACTTGTGATGAGTATATGGAAACCCGCTTCTCTGAAGATACAAAGGGGAAGCAATTTAATATGACGTTAGGTATACCCTTAGCCACCAACACACAGGCTATATTGTTAGTAGTCCAAAAGCAAATATCTTTTCTGTAGAATACAGGATCTTGCGTGGACTAAAAAGCATAAACGTGCAGACCACAAGAAGCTAAAAGTACCACCTTCGATAAAGCCGTTTAGGGTTTATATTTTTCCGAAGGATGGATCGCTCTTGAAGTCCACCCCAATATGGAAGCGTTTTTAAATCCGGGCAGAACCTGCTCATTTCATCAGCCCAATTATTCAACACAGAGGCAGGTGCAACCACCAGAAATGGTCCCCATATGTTCTTTTCCTGCATAATGGTGACAGCAAGACTTTGTAACCAATCACAAAAGCATCAAGGTAAGAAGACGTTAACCAAATATAAATAACAAATCAAAACCTTGATCTAGTTGTAAACAAGAAAAATCTATTAACAAGTAGCAAATATTATCTAAAAAGTCCATTACCTCGGCTAAATGAGCCAAGAATGCCATTGCCTGGATTGTCTTACCTAACCCCATCTCATCAGCTAGGATGCCATTCAATCCCTACACAAATAATAATTACCATAAGGACATGAGTTTACCATAAGGACATGAGTATTTCCAAACTAAGCATAGACATTTGTACATAATTTTTTTAAATGCACCTGTTCATAACAATTGACAAGCCATTGAAGACCCTTCAGTTGGTATTCTTTCAAAGTGCCATTAAACAACTTTGGTGCTTGCACTGATGACGTTATAGGCATTGATGAACTGCGCATTTAGATATGAATGTATCAGAGTCTGAAGGCCATAATGAAAAGAGCAACACAAGGAAGCACCCAACAAGTTCAGTTAAGAACTTAAAAGGAACTTTGCAATCTTCAACTTACGGGTTAAGCAGGTCCATGTCACTAGAGCCTTCGACCATACCCTGCAGTGTCAACCCATCACCTGCAGTAGCTTCACGAAACTTCTTGCATTCGTTGTCAAAATCACTTGTTTTTTTCTTTTGCTGATCAACGGCATTCTTTGCAGCTGTCCAGGCTGCTTCTTGCAGAACAGCTTCTTCTTTGTCTTCTTCCTCTGTAACATCTGCAACATCTGCAACTGGTGCTTCCCCTGCCTCAGAAGTAGGAACTTCAGCATCCAATTGTGAAAAGTCCATTGGTTGAGTAGACACTTTAGGCTGCATAAAATGACTGAAGAGCTCTGTTTGTTTTAACAAGAAATCCAGCTTTTTTGCTTGTCTTTTGGCCTCTCTACGTTCTTCTTCAAGTTTCAAAGCTTCTGCTGCTTCTTTCTCTTCCTTTTTCCTGATTTCAGCCTGTTCAATAATATGAACCAGCTTATTTTTTAAATCATCAAGCTATTTATTATTGTTTGGTTCCCATATCAGGCCATATTTATGCATTCCATGACTTGCACCAAGAATTTAAGAGTTTCATACTCAGAATTGTAAATCAAGTCTTAGATTGCTTTTCACTTTTATTGCAGTATGGAAGTCTTGATGGAGTTTTGGAAGAGCACATTCCATGTTTTGCCTAGCACCCTTCATCTAAAAATAATATCAGCATTTCAAATTTTATTTCTAAAATTTAACTTATTCATAATTTGTTCTCTTTCATTTATATGTCCAAATTTCTTGTTTATCAATGCACTAGCAGGCGCGATATGTTAAGCCCTATAATCATTGTACCTGTTCTTTGTCCACTCTTTTATAGAAAACCAGCATATCTCGAGCTAATTTTCTGGTACGCATGGCTGCACCCTTCATCAATTTCAGAGATCGTGTGGATCTAGCTTTAACCTGTAACATAATCAAAGATATGTAAAATATATGAGACTTAGATAACTATCAATGAATTAAATTTAGAAAACATTCTACACTTTCAAGTTACACATGCACATATATATTACATTTAACAGACTGCATGAAAGCATTAACTATTATTCCTCACGTTGTGGAATATAATTTTGACGTATAAAGAAAGAAAGAAAGAAATTATATTAATGTCCACGAAAGACCAAAAGTAGGTCAATGAGACTCCAGAATACATCCAATTACAATGTAAATCGGTGAGTTTACTAAAAGCTTAACCTCAAGTCATATGCAAAGAACATTTCCAATTTCCTAAAGGTATTTTCATATACCTCCTTTTGGCAATATTCTGCAACTTTCTTAGCATCACTTGATTGTTTCCTGTGATATAATATGAAGGTTTTATGGTGCTTTGGCAAGTCTCTTTTCACAATGTTCACCCAGTACTTTCTAACTTTATCAGCATCCTCCCTTTCAACTACAGATGGATCTTTCTGTATGGGCTGCTTCTTGGGTAGCTTGCGCTCAATAACCTGTGAACATATTCCAGTCACTCGTTAGCTCAGTGAGAAATGAAATGAAACTACAGTTCGAATGTTATAATTAAAAGACAAGCAGTAGAATCAATAGTAAAATAATTTCTTCCCCCTTAAAGAAATCATAAGTATACAAAACAAACGTGCAAATGAAGGAAATGCCATAGGTTTTTCTTTGTTAAGTGGCCCTACTAACCAGATGAACATATTAAAAAATCAATGACACAGAACACCTATATTTGCAAACAAAAAAGGAAATATATGGATCATATTAATCATGCAAAAAACAAAGTAGAATAATACAACTAACTATACATTTCTCAAAGTATTAAATTCAGGAATAAATGAACCATAGAACTAATACCTAATCTCAGAAACATGATAGAGAGGCATGTTCTGCAGTTATGCTCCATTGCACTAATTACAAGTTACAACTACGACCATTTTATTGGCCAGATGTAATCAGCAACTAATCGAAAGCTATGCCAATTGTGAAAAAAGATTTAAGAAATTCTTCAATACACTTAAACTTAAACCAAGAAGTGCTGACCATTGGCTATTATTTATGAACACAATAAATGATAATATGCAGATTATGCATGGAAGCAATATGTTATATAATTAATTAGTACACAAAAATGTACTCTCTTGAAATCAACTTCACAAAATAAAATGAGGTAAATATACAGCAACATACCCCATCAGGGAGAGTGCAACTGACCTCAAAATTGTCACCCTTGCTCACAACTCGCACGTAACAGGGTTGCAATTGACCTGTTTCAGACATGATCATCCGTTGTACGCCTAATGATTCCTGCTGCAGTGGCGATGTGCCAAGATCAGAATCAAGGACTTTTAGATTGAACTTTTGAACTGAATTAGAGGCTGACAATGCTTTCAACCTTCCCTGAAGAGACTCATATGTTGGTAAAATTTCTCCCATTCCAGCACGATTCTGATGTCTACAAGCTGATAAACACTCTCCCCTTCCACCACAATTCTGGTGTTTAAACCTTCTATCAGCAGCCAACATAGCATCTAAAGATTTCAAATCTAGTCTACCCTTCAAAAAACACTCATCTATTCGAACATCTGAAAGATTTGGTAAATTAAGAGATGGTGCCAGTTTGTCATAAATTGGCGGGATGATAAAACAAATGCCATCTGCTATCTCCAATAAACCAGATGGAGGTAAATGAGTGGCTTGCTCCGCAGAAAAATCAAGGTGGTTGCGATTCCCCGCCTTGTGGGCAACATCGTCTAGAGGCAGACTCCTGGATGCAGGAGCTTCTAACCCATGAGTAATCTTCTCGTCTTTTACAACAATTTGAGAATCGTGACTTGATTTCCTAGTCTTCCCCATTTGTATTACGCTTTGTTGAGAAGGTACTTAATCGGGCAGCAGCCGCTGCCTCTTTTGATCTTGCTTTCCTGTATCTCTGAACATGTTCTCCAAGCATATTCCTGTAATGTTGTTCTGATATGTAATTCTCATAATCAACATCATCTTCGTCATTACTGTCTGCATCTCTTCGTGCAGAAGAGTTATAACCAGCCTCTGCTTCAACCTGGTACCTCTTTCTTTTTAAAGTCATCTCTGGTGGCGAATCAGATGGCCTCTCAGCCCTAGTTCCATTTGCGTGTTCAATCATCATACCTGATTTATTGGATACAAAAGAAACATTGCAGAACCATCAGAGTGACTATAATAGCCAAAAGCAAGCCCTGCCACCCAGTCATCAAGCCAGCAGTACTAAGGAAGCTTCACACAACCATCTCTACCAATTCCTGATAAAAATTAAATGGGCACAATAATTTTTGTAGATTTAAATCATAAAAACTCAAAATTATATTTATAGCACCTTTGCTTCCATTACTATCATCTTGACTACTGCTGGTATAATTGACAGGATCATCCTCGTCTTGTGGTAGCTGAAAATTTCTAAGAGGCTGCAAATAAGGAAGATATAAAAAAATAGTCTCGTCAGTTATTAAAACATTTGCAAAAGGCTAGCAAAGTATACTATTTGAATAGAATCTGGAAACAAACTTACATCCAAGTTAAATAGGTTTGAATAACTATTTTTAGTCAAATGGTAACCATTACTATAAGACGAGTTATGCTCCATCCTGACCACAAGAAGGAAATCGGGTGACGTTAATCACAGTAATATCAATGAAATTTTCAAAATATCTTAAGATAATTTGAGAAAACATAAAATGAAAGCACCAGACATACAGCAAGCATAATTTTAGTAAAAAAAACCAACAGCTTCATAATGTGATTTGGTATTTATCAAATGAAGGCATCATAGTCTAGTATGGAGCACTTAAATTCTTTATCTCGGGGCTCAGACAGAGACAGCCAAAAGTTATTTCTTGGAGACATGATCTAAAACACAGAAAACAATGTGACAGAATCCCAATCCAATTTTGGAACAAATGGCCAGATAATCTACCTTGATGACAACAGTGGCAAGTAAGCCCCTCTGGACATGCTCTGTGTTAAAGTGGGGCAGCATTACTGAGGGTCACACCCCAGCAAGGTGGGTGCAAGTCCCAGGTGAATTTTGGAAGAAGAAAAACCCTTCACACATAGATGATATGTCAAGGATGTTAGGGTTGATGGTGAGACTTACAATTAACCACAAGATCTAATATTGCCAGGTAATCTTAATCCAGTAGAAATAACTTAATATGCGGTACCTGCCAAACCAGTAGCTGCCAGTTCAATACAATGACGACATTAATCTAATGCTTTGCTATGCATGCTAAACAACCAAGTTTTACCAGCAAGCAGTCACTAAACCCCTACATTCGCGAGTCCTATTCCCAACACTTCAATAGTTACCTCGCAGTGCATATCTCACCAGGGAATATGCAACCTACGGAGAACAGAAAGGAGACTGAGAAAACAACAGGAAATAAGTAACTAGCAGAAAATAGCTATTCCAAAACAAAAAAGGCACGCAACACACTGGTGTGTGCAACCTTACCCCACAGCCTGCTGCCTACACGTGTAAATAACCAGAGCAACTCATGCCAAGATGAATTGCTAAGGTTTGACAAAAGACAACAATAGGCACCACAACACAAATGGATGTTGCCAAGAAGAATTTCTCAAGTTTCACCAACGACAAAACAATAGGCACCAACAAGATTGAATCTACCAGAAGACAAACGTAAACTCTTATTGCTTTCCTTTAACATAAACACCAATATCAATCACGGCCAACATTTGAACCCTTCCCCCCATATATATATTCCATCCAATCCCTAAACTTTTCAAATGAAATTATTTCACAATTAGGAAAATTTTAAAGGCGATGTACCTCAATTGTAAAGTCCCATCATCAAAAACCCCAAATTCTGACTACAATTATTAATAACCACGGAAAATTTACATATTCAACACCTTCCCCAATAAGATACCACATAAAACACTAAATTCAAATGATAGTTTTTTAGAATCATGAAAAAAATACAGGTAAAGTACCTCAAAGCCTCAAATTCAAATGATAATTTCCAAAAATGATGGAGAATTTAGAAACAATAACAAATTGAAATTTCCTTTCTCGCCATTTTAAAATAAATACCAAAATCAATCACATACAAAACTTCAAACCATTTCCATATATTCTCCCGTCAAAACCCTATATTCAAATGATAGTTTTTACCAATCATGAAAATCTTACAGTAAATAGACCTCAAAACCCTATATTCAAATGATGATTTTTACTAATCATAAAAAATTTACAATAAATAGACCTCAAAACCCAAAATTCTAATAAGTGTTTGATGAAACATTTACAGCCATGTAACTCAGATTAAAATTTCCCTTGCTTAGAATTTTTTACACAAAATTTACAAACCAAAATCAATCACAGCCAAAAATTCAACCCCTTCCTCAATATTATATCACATCAAAACCTTAAATTTAAAACAATACTTTTGGCGACCATGAAAAAGTTAGAGATAATGTACTTCAAAACACCCACAAAATTATAATAACTTGTACAGACCACAGAAAATTTTAAGGCAGAGTAATTGAAGAGACTAAACTCATCAATCACTGCCAAAATTGAACCCCTTACCCAAAATTATACCCCATCACAACTAAAACCAGTTTTACAGGGTACCTCAAAACCCCAAATTCTGACAACAATTCATAGCGACTATGAAAATTTTACATAAAAATTCTCAGAGATTAAAGAATTTCCTTACTTGCTCTTTCTTACACAAACACTGAGATCAATCAGGGCCGAAATTGAATCCTTTGCCCATATAGTTATAGCATCCAAATGCTAATTGTTACATTATAATTTTAAACAATCATGAAAAAACTACAGGCAATATACCTCAAAACCACGAATTCTGATATCATTTTTAACAACCATGGGAGCCTTGCACCCAAAGTAACTCGGAAATTACACTTGTTCCTTTGTTTTTTTCTTTTGAACATATACGAAAATCAATCAAGGCCAAAAATCAAACCACTTTCCCATACATATATCCTATCAAAACCCTGAGATTCAAATAGTAATATCTTACCGCCATGAAAAATTTACAACTGAAGTTACAGGCAATGTATCTCAAAACCCCTGGTAGACCAATTTCTTTCCACCATGAAAAATTTACTTTGTTGCTTTTGAAACATAAACACCAAATCAATCATGACTAAAATTAACCTTTTCAGCATTATTTTACCGCAACAAAACTTCAAGTTCAGATGATATTCTTTAAAAATAATTAAAATAATACAGACAATGCATCTATCAAAACCCCAAATTTATAATAATGATTTCCAAGTTTCTAACCATAATGGAAATTTTAAAGGCAATAGAAAAATAATTTATCATATTTTTAATGATGTTTTCTTAATAAATAATTTCTACTTCTCGTGATAAATTTTAATGATACTGAAGATTTTACAGGCAATGTTCCTCAAAACCAAAATAGCCAATAATAATTTCTAACAATCAAGGAATGTTTAGAATCAATAAAAAGTTTAATTTCTTGCCTTTTATTGTAATGCACGCATCAAAATCAACTATAGTCAAAATTGAACCCTTCCTCGTATATTCATCCAATTAAAATCCTAAAGTTCAAATGTTAATACTTAAACATCATGAAAATTTTACGCATTGCACCTTAAAACCAAACATTCTGATAGCAAAATTTGAAAAATATTAATATTTCAAATGCATAATAACTCAGAAAAACAATCTCCAACAAAGAAGCAAAAAAGAGAAGGGAACAATATACTCTACCCCCACATTTGTCCAATTAAAAAAACCTAAATTCAAACAATAACTTTTAATAATTGCGACAATTTTACAACTAAAATACCTCAAACCCCCAAATTCTGATTACAAATTCTAACTATTGAATATTAAAAGGCAAAGTAGCTAAGATAAAGAAATTAAAAAATTCCTTTCTTTCTTCTTTGTAAATGAACACCAAAATCAACCACACCCTAAGATTGAAACCCTTCACCGTGTATTTATCCTATCATCACCGTATATTTATCCTATCAAGCCCTTCAATTCAAATTCAAATTCAAATTCAAATTTAAGAATCGGGACAATTTCATAGGGAATGTAACTCAAAACCAGAAATTCTAATAATGATTCCTATAGGCAAAAGAAATCTTAGAAGCAATAAAAAAATTACTTTCTTCCCTTATTTCCTTATTTCAACATAAACGCTAAAATCAATCACCCAAAACTTGGACACCTTTCCCATAAATTTATCTCATCAAAACCCTGTATCCAAATGATAATTTTTAACAGTAATGAAAAAATTACAGACGGTGTACCTCAAAACCTCAGATTCTAATAACTATTTATAACAACCAAAGATTTGTACAAGAAATGTCATTAGATATTACATTTTCTCAACAAAAATGAGAAAAATGAGAAAAATGAGAAAAATGAGAAAAATGAGAAAAACCACATACCCTACCTAATCGAATTATCTAATCAACACCCTACATTCAAATAATGTTTTAACAATCATGAAAATGTTACAAGCAATGTACCTCAAAACCCTGAATCCTAAGCTTATCTAGCAATCATGAAAAAATTATAAGCAATAAAAAATTAGTTTCTTGCATATTGTACATAAACACCAAAAACAATCACAACCAAAAATTGAACCCATTCCTCGTATGTTTATACAATCAAAACCCTAAATTCGCATGATAATTCTTGGCGATTGTATAAAAAGTACAGCCAAATTTACATGCAATGTGCCACATGACCCCAAATTTTACTTATAAAAGAATTACAAACAAAATATTACACAAGAATACAGTGAAACTTATAAGCAGTTAACATGTTACTTTCTATCTTGCCTTTTTCGTGATATAAACACCAAAATTAGTCACAATCAACACTTCAACACCTTTCCCACATATATTTTCCCCTTAACACACCAAAATTCCAATTATAGTTCTTAACAATCATGATAAAATTACAGGCAATGTACCCTTAAAACTCTGAATTCTGATAACAATTCCTAAAAACCATAAAACCTTTAATTTGTTGCCTTTCTCTTTACTTTCAAAACCAAATCAATCACAAGAAAATAAATTGAACCCTTTCTGCAGCATCAAAACCTCAATTTCATCTTATAATTTTAAGTAATTGTGTAAAAAATACAAGAAATGTACCTCAAAACCCCAAAATCTAATAATTTACATTAAACATAGAATATTTAGAAGCAATAAAAACATTACTTTCTGCTGTTGTCTACATAAACACTAAAATCAATCACGACCAGAAATTCAACCCCCTCAGCATCAAAACCGTATATCCAGATGATAATTTTTAAGAACAATAAAAAATGCGCAGGCAATGCACCTCAAAACCCCAAATTATAATAACAATTACAGAAAAACCATAGCCAAAGTAACTCAGAACAAAATTCAACCTATTCCCCAGACCCTACCCCATCAAAACCCTATATCCAAATATTAAAAAAATTAACAAAATGAAAAATTTATAGACATGAATTATAAAAATTTCACAGGCAATGCACTCAGAACACTTTATCCTCAACAAAGAAGCAAAGGATAAACAAGATACACAACTCGGAGCATGTTTATCTCAACAAAGAAGCAAAAAGAAAGGAAAGAAGAATTCGTACCACTCGGTTAACAAAGCGGCAAAAATTCTAATTCAAAGACCGCGCCCCGCTCCCTCGATAACCTTACAAAAAATTCATCAAATAAATGAAACCCTAGTACTTTGAGATCTTTAAAAACGCCGAATTTAGAAAAAAAAAGCACAGCCGGGAAAACAATTATGTACAGCCGGCGAAAAAAGAATTGATGAAGCGCGTACCATAGAAAGGAGGGCTGCTTCATAATTTATTTATACCCCAAATGCTTCAAAATTGGAGCAGGCGAACTCTCTGAACTAAATTGGGCGGCTCTGCGATGGATCGAAGTGCGGGCGAGAAGAAACTGAGGCTGTTGATTTAGTCTGCAATAACAATTAATAAGGGTTCCAACTACTAGTGAAGCAAACAAAAGGCTAGGGTTGAACAAGAGATGGGGTTTCATCGACCTGGCCAAATTTACCATATTCTTTCTTTCTTTCTTGTTTTGCCTGTTTTTTTTCGGTTCTGTGAGTGAGCTAGACACGTATGAACGGCGCCTTTATGAAACCAGATATTTCGTTGGTGCTTTTTTTTTAACGGGGTTTTTTTCTTCGGGGTGTCTGTGATGTAGATTATTAACCAGGGTGTATGAAAAAACCATGGATGTGTGCACATTGTAATTATTTGTTAGCGGGCAACGTCGTGGGCGCTTAGATATTTTTAACTACCTTGGGTTAAGGAATGTTCGGATTACTTGTGAATTAAATGGTGGTTTTTCTTTCAAACTGATTTTCCCTTAGTAAGGGAACATTTTTTATTGGTTGGACGGAAAATGGGAGCCAATCCAAGAGTTGGAATAAAGAATGGTAAATTGTTTTTTTTATTTTAAAACCTTTATTATTTATTTAATAAATTAATTTGGATTTGGGAGGACTTTGTTATTTAACAATTTATTTATTTTTCAACAATGATTTGGATTTGGTGTGTTGAATGTCTAGTTTAGGTTGATGACATATGTTTTGTGTTCGATGTGGAGGCAATTTTTAAATCGTTGACGGGCGTAACCTACATTCATAGATAAGGGATGGGGAAAATTATATGTAATTTTATTTTTTTCAAGTGAGTGTGGGCAGAAAAATGGTTGACCTTAGATTTGACTTTAATTCAATTGTTATCGAGTAGTCTTGGATGCACATTTGATGTTTATTTGACTCATATACAAGTTTTCTTCTTGTTTGGAGAAGGCGAACAAGAAATCATGATATCTTAGGCATGTTGTGGAATTACCCTTTATAAGCGTTGACATGTTTCATTCATGGTTGTAGCAGAAGGGAGAGTGGTGTTGTTATGTTTTCCCCATCCCACAATATACAAGGCGCATGTGCAACCTCTAGTATCACAATGTGTACTTAACATACTCAACGCCCTCACATTGGTTTATCACACAAGTAGTCCTTGCACGATCACCCGAGGCACGAGAGAAGACCGATTCCCATGAGTTTCGGCTACATCATGATGGCTAAGAGATGTCTGATAATTATGAGATTCGTGGGAGCTGCTCTTTCTTATTTGGAGACTTTAGGGGGAACATTTCTGTTTTTGTGTCACCATTATGACTAAATAGGCCTAGCTTTGTTTCTTTGAGCAGTGAATTTCATAGTGTTCAGTCACAGTGCTTAATGTCCCCCAAGCCTACTGTGACTGATCCATCATTCTTTTGTCATAGTAATCAACTAATGATGGCCCTCACAACCATAATTTTTCATCGCAAAGAATTGCCAAAATTAGCTTGTGTACATATTTTTGGAAAAATGGGGCATAAATTTTCTTCGGAAGATAATGGCTATTTTTAGCATATTGGTCCTAAAATAGCAGTGCGTCTTATAAATCTAGAAATTGGCACGAGTGGAGAAGATTGACTATTTGTAGCGTTTGCTAAAAATAGCGAGATGCCTAAAATAATGCATTGGCTAAGAAGACTTTGGCTATTTTTTAGAGGTTTGGTTCTAGTTTTAGGGCAGCAAGGTGGATAAAAATAGCATTAAAAAGAGACATCATACTGTCTCATGCGCATGCAGTCTTGGCCAGGATAAAAAGGTAAATAGCAATCAAGAAGCCAAAAATGACAAAAAAGCAGAAAAAGACAAAAGCTGCTGTTCATTTTTTAGAGTTGAAAAGCAGTCTACTGTGGGAGACAAGAAAGCAGAATTAATTAAAAGCAAACAAACTAATATTTTTGGCAGCAAGCACCTCATGTCAAAGAGGTGAAGTTTGGGTTATAAAAGAATAGGGAAATTATCGCGCATGCAGCAGTCTTCTAGATATTGTGCGCAACAACTTATAGATGGAGCAATATTTTATTGATTTTTACCCTCAATATGCATGCTCGCCCAGGGGCACCACAGGGTGAAGGAATAAATTAAAAAAAATAAAATTTGCATGTAGACAGGGGCTAGAAATTGGAACGCAACAGTCTCATAAAGATCTGATTTTTGTGAAGAAAAAATCATGATCATAGATACTACTTACAGCTGTTTTGCTATTGTAATCTTAGCTTGTACTTGCATCTCTAAATAAAAAAGCTCCATTTTTACCTTCTCATGTCGCTGGTTTTCTGAGTTTTCATCGTGTTTAGCAAGGTATTGTATTGCTTTGGTGTGGAAAATATTCCCTCTACTACTGTCCTTTAACCCAAACGTTTGAATTAATTTTGCAAATTAGCTTAGAGTTGTGCATGTGTGTGGGTGTGTGGATCTTTTTATTTTTTGTATGTAGTAGTACATATGTGTGTCAAATCATTGGTGTATCACCTCAATTATATCCATTTCCCGTATTCCATCTCCCTTTTGCTTGTCAAATTTGTTAGTTTTTAGGTGATTCACAAGGGAACCAAGCCTTCTCTGGAGGTTCACCTCGGCCATAGATTACCCACAACCTTGAGGTGTTCCAATTTTGTCAACAGAAGAGAGAGTACACACACCATTCTCTATCAGGGTGCACTTCTAGGTCACAACAGTTTTTGGCACGCCCGATGGGACCATACAAAACTTGCTAAAAAAGTTGATGCTAGTATTACAAATATCAGTGTTTCAGACACAAATATTCAACATCTGGCAACTCCATTAGATCAAGGATCCCGTTTTCTCAATCAACACACCATTTTCCTTCATATTTTCATATTTGTATGATGTTGTGCAATCACAACTTCAATTCCTCATTGGAATTCCCAGTTTCAAGAAAAATTTTACTCCCCTCTACCTCCTTTTCCTCAAAATATTCCTCTAGATCAGTACTATAAGCCCTATCACAATGAATATGCCCATTATCCAACAATTTGTATGATTATCCTAATCATGGTGTTTTTTAGGAGCAGGTATATGCAGATTATGGAAGCAATGCCATACCTAATGATGATTTGCATATGTGGGTACTACACTTGGAGTTGAAGATGGTACAGATGAGAGAAATAAGCATTATCAAAGCAACAAAGTTTGGATTCAGGATACCCTACCCATGGCTCGATCCTATACCAAATTGGTATAGCCCTCAAGAGAAGATACGTTTTGTGTCTGAATTGATACCACAAATATCAAAGTGGAATGGAGAGATGAAATTTTACCAATATAGTGTTGAGAAACCCTGTCAATGGGGTAATTCTTCACTATCATCATGCAACCCTCATATTTCTACTTTCCAACCACTTTAATCGGAGCCTAATTTCCAAATTCCTAGCTTTCTTAAATGTGTTCCTCCACATGATCTTACCCCTCTCCAATCATCTCAAACGTTGTAAAATCAGTTAGCAACCCAACCCACCCCTTCCCTCATATTCCCAAGTCCATTATGGAATGAACCAAATCTAACAAAATGGAGCTTACAATTTGAGGGCATAGAGATTCCACAGTTGGTTAAGTCTATCATAGAGAAGGAGTGCATGAAAGTGGTTGACGTTATAGAGCAGTAGGAGGAATATGACCAACATACAAAGGTTAGAAATAGTTTTCTTGGATATCTTGAGCTACAACGTAAAGATAATGTTTCAAAGGAGCATGTGAGTGTTTCTAAGGATCAGATCAACAATCTTGAGCCTATATCAATATCAAATCAACTTGTCGAGGATGAGGTTTTATCAGACTTAGAAGGATTTGATGATGAAAAAAAGCTAGTTGAAATTGTAAGTATTACACCTCCATCATCTATCTTCTTCCATGAAGAGTCTCTTGTTATTAAATCTTCCTTTGAGCTTGAAAAGGAATAAAATATGAAGTTGTATGCAAAAGATAAGGTAGCAAATGTTGCAGCTTAGTCTGCAAGCATCCAATATGAGAAGGAAAGGGCCTTAAGCATTCGAAATGATGAAATTACACAAAAAGAAGAGGGGAAGATCAGAAAAATAATTTTTTCAATCATGAGAAGACCATGTTCAATCAGGTATTTGGCTAATTTAGAGCCACAAACAAAGTTTCCATTAGTTGTGCTCATTTCAGAGCTTAAGAAAGAACTTCAAATTATAAAAAATTAGCCTCAACATTTACAAAGACAAAATTTAGATTTTATAGAGGTGTTCATTCTTTTCAGGGCTGATATTTTGGAAAAATCAATAGTGCACACCATGTCCGCACTCATACCATGTGATCTAGTTGCAAAATTGATCTCATGGCCCCACTTTCTAAGGAAAGGGAGTTATTTCTCTCAACCAGTCTGTGGTTTTATTTAGCTTTCCTTTTATGTCTAGTTAGAGTAGGGTAGTTTAGGAGTTTAATTCAATAAGTGGTTGCATGCACATTGTTTTCCATTTTTCTTAGGTAGTTTTATTTCCAAGAAGTGCTTGCATGCACATGTTTTCCTTTTGTTGAAGAAGGCAATTCGATTCTTTTTGTTTAGAGGATGCAAGCTATTGACAGAGTATGTGACTCCATAGCCCAATGGATGCAAAAGGCTACCAATCTCTTGTTTAGTAAGCAAACAATCCTGTGATGTTGCCAAAATGTTACCATATTTTTCCATGCAAGATCAAACAAAGGTATTTTTAAGAAGTTGGCTATTTTTGTCGGAAAAGTCTATTTTTAGCGTTTTGCTATTTTTAGCATTTTCCAAAATAATGTGTTCTACATGAAGGTTGGGAGGATAAAAAGGTAAAAGCAAAAGAAGCCAAAAATGGAAAAAGTATAAAAGACAAAAGCATGCAAAAGTAAAAGCAGAAAAGCAGTCTACACCAAAGATGAGGGAGCAAAATTAATTAAATAAAGAATATAGGGTTGCAACAAGAACATGGTGCCAAAGAGGTGAAGTTTGGGTTTTTATTTAATAAATTTATCGCAGTAGTAGACCCAATTTTGGCGCAGCAACCTAAAATGGGCAATATTTTATTATTTTTAACCTCATGCATGCTCTCCAGGGGTAGAAGATGATGTAATAAATCAAATATTTTATTTTTCATGCACAAAGGGGCTGGAAATAAGACATATTTTTCCTTATAATCAATTTTTTTGTGAAGAAATCAGACATACACACCACTTTCAGTTGTTCTACTATTGTATTCGTAGCTTGTACTTGCATCTCTATATAAAAACTCCATTTTTGCCTTCTTATATCATTGGTTTTCTGAGTATTCATCATGTTTATTAGGGTATTATATTGCTTTGTTGTGGAATTTCTTCCCTATATTGTTGTCCCTTGCCTAAACCTTTGAATTAATTTTGCAGATTATGCTAGAGTTGTGCATGTGTGTGGATCTCTATATTTTCTGTATGTAGTTGTACATGTGTGTGTCAAATCATTGGTGTATCACCTCAATTATATATTTCTCTCATTCATTCTCCCTTTTCCTTGTCAATTTTATTAGTTTTAGGTGATTCACAAGGGAACCAACCCACTTGGGAGGTTCACCTCAGTCATAAGTTACCCACAACCTTGAGGTGTTCCAATTTTGCCAACAAAAGAGAGAGTACAAACACCATTCTCTATCAAGGTGCACTTATGGGTCACAACAGGTGCATGTCAAATAACTTTCATTCTCCCTTGGTATATGGGACATGCTCCACATTGATCTTCTATATGGATGTCACCTTTGGGTCATTATCTCACTCAGTAATAATCATTCCAACACTTCCCCTTGCGCTTCTGCTACTTACATGACCCACTTATTCATTATGGTGTGCTCTAAAAAACTTATGGTTCTCTTCATAACTTGCTCGACTAAAATCTATATCTAGAGCATTCTTTGTTGCCACCATGTGAGTTCCATGCATCAGGTATCTTCAAATTCATCTAGGTCTCACGTGTATCAGGTGTTTGTAAGGAAAATACTTAAATATTACAACAAATATGCAAGAATATATAATAAATTATTGAGCCACTTTGAGGGGGCAATCTCCCAAAATCCTCTATCAAGAATATAATTCACTAATTTGATGTCTTGGGAGAGCCATGCTCATCTGTATATATAGATCTAACGACAAAGAGTTGTAAGCCTTCATCTATACATATTCATTAAAGTTAAGTCGACCTACATTATTTACTAACTAATGAATGTAAATACTAATGATAAGTCTACCTTAAGTCAAGCCACACATATATCTATGTATGTAGTAGGTTAAGCTCTTATCATGCCCTTCCCTTTTAAAACAATGTTTCCCTCAACATTGATCAACTCAGTATGGTGTTACAGAAAATATTCATCATCCTAGGTGGCCTCCTTATTGGGAAGATTCTTCCACTTTATTATATACTCCTTTATCTCTCGTGTTCGTAGTCTTTTAGTGCGAGTCTGAAGGATTGTCTCAGGTTCCAAAATGGTCCTACCTTACTCATATACTCTAGGTAAATCTTTATGTTTAGATATGTGTTTTACAATGACCTTCTTCAAGAAATAAACGTGAAATATTGGATGTGTGCAAGTAGATTAGGGTAGCTCCAACTTGTATGCAACATTTTCGATTCTCTGTGTGATTTGATAAGGGCCATAATATTTATGAGAGAGTTTGTTATCCTTTTTCTTCACTTGAGTGACAATTATTTATATGGTTGGAGGCATAAAATACACAATCACCTACTTCAAAATACCTCTCACTATGATGTTTATCTGCTTATTGCTTCATTCAGTTTTGTGTCATTACTAAATTTTCTTCGAGACTAACTAGGACTCTTATTAGTGTTAAATGTGTTCTTCCACAACACAAAATTCAGGTTGGACCTTCGGATGAGATGATCGATGGGGGTTGGTACCCATAGAGTGCCACAAATGGAGACATCTTATAAGAGGTATGGAATGAAATGTTATACCACCATTCTGCTAGGGGTAGCCAATTAACCCATCTATCTTGTTTATCCAATGTGAAACAATGAAGATAAGATTCTAGGTATTTTTTGACTACTTTTTTTTTCACATCATATTGAGGATGATAAGACAAGCTATGAGACAAATGAGTACCCAAACAGGAAAGTAAATCAGTCCAAAAATTGTTATTAAAAATTAGATCATGGTCACTCACGATGATCATGAGGGTACCATGTAGCTTTGGAATGGTGTCCATATAATCAGTAGTTACTGTGATGGTTGTGAATGGATGTGACAAGGGACAAAAAGGGCATATTTTTGTGAGCCTATCTACTATTACCATGATGACATTTTTACCACATGACTTAGGTAAACATGTTATGAAGTCCATAGAGACATTCTCCCATCTTTGAATAGGAATTGAAAAGGGTTGAATAAGACATGGTGTCTTAATTATTTCCCCCTTGTTTTGTTGGCACATCATACATTCGGCCACCAAATTTTGGATATCTCCTTTGAGACCTTCCCAAAAGAAATTTTCTTGATTCGATGATAAGTTTTCAAAAATCCAGCATGCCCCTATTAGAGATGGATGAAGCTTTGTAACGATCTTGTGCTTTAGGGAAGGATTATTGCATAGGTATAATTGATTTGTATACCATAAGGCATGCCCTTTCCACTCAATTTTTTCAAAGGTGCTAGAATCTTGTTAGATATTTTGAATTAGATCCCATGTATCTTAGTCATTTTCCCATTTAGATCTTGTCTCATCCATCCAATCTGCATACCAAATAATCATGGCACATAATAATGCCTTTATGAAATCATCCCTCATAGATAGTGCATTGATTACAACATTCTCTTTTCATTTCGTATAGATAATTTCAAATTCATATCCTAATATTTTAGTCACCCATTTTTATTATTGTTTAGATGATAATCTTTGTTCCAACAATAATTTGAGACTATTGTGATCAGTCTTTACCTTAAAGCGTCTACCCATCAAATAATGTCTTCATTGTTTGATTGCATAAAGAATAACCACCATCTCTTTCTCATATATTGTATTTAAAAAATTCTTACCCTTGAGTTGATGAATCTCAAATGGGATGGGTCTACCTTATTTCATTAGTACTTCCCATTTGACAATGAAAGTCTTTGAAAAGTCCGGGGTCACCAAAATTGGAGTAGTACACATGGCCTCTTTCAACTTCTCAAAGGGCTTGGTGGTTGGTTCATTCTAGTGGAAAGAGTCCTTTTTAACAAGGATGTGAGTGATTCTGCTATGCTACCATAGTTTTTTACAAATTTTTGGTACTAAAATTTAATTCCAAAAAACCATGAAGATTTTAAAGGGTTTTTAGCACTTGTCATTCTAACATAGTCTTTATCTTCTGAGGATCTTCTTTGACCCCTGCATGTGACACAATATGCCTTAATTATTCCATCTCTTGTACTCCAAAAGAACACTTGGAAGGATTTGCATAAAATTTGGTGTTGTTCTAGAGTGAGTAAATGCATGGTTCACAAGTTGTAAATGTTCTTCCCAAGTCTTACTGTAGACTAGGATGTCATCAAAAAATACCAATATAAATTTTGGCACAGAAAAGGCCTAAACATCGTGTTCATCAAAATTTGAAATGTCAGATGGTGCATTAGTGAGACCAAAGGGCATTACCAAAAAATCATAATGGCATTAACGAGTTCGGAATATCTATCTTATGGCCATCCTCATCTTTGATCTGAATTTAATGGTATCCTAGAATGACAGATCTAGTTTTGTAAAGTAGATCGCACTCATGTAACTCATCATAACAAATCGTCGATTACTAGTATAGGGAACTTATCTTTGAGGGTATACTTGTTAAGTTCTTGATAATATAGAAACATCCTCTAAGTCTCATCTTTTTTATGCACCGTAATCACTAGGTGATGAGTATGCACTTTGACTATGTCATGATAATACCTTCCTCTAACATCTCTTGTACCATTTTTTCAATCTCACTCTTCCGAGCATAGGGATATCTATGTATGGTCTGAATGTTTGGTGGTTAAATTCCTAAGTAGTAGGTGAATGGAATAATCATGATTATCTTCTTGGTGGTTATTACTTTTGGAATTTCTTTAAAAATGATTGAGTGGTCATCAATAATCTTTTATAAATCAAGAGGTGTAGAAAGTTGTGTGGGGTGAATTTCTGTGGAGCACAACTGTATGACGATGAATCCTTTCTACCACCCTTTTTTTAGAATTTTTCACTTTTGATGAGAGCTAACTAGTTGTGGATTTTTTTCTTATAGTCCCCTTGGTTTAAATGTCCTTCCCTCATCAGTGAAAATATATAAACAACTCCTATAAATCCATTTCTATTGTTCCCAAATGTTGTAAGCCATTATCCTCCCAAAACAATATCTTGCTCATCCCATGGGAATGGAAAACATAGGTGGACTATAATGTGTACCATTTCCCATTGCTAGCTTGATTTTATGGACATTTTCTTGACCAATTTATTGTTCTAGCATCTACAATCATAACTTGAAATTTTGGGGTTAGATAAATAAAACAATTCATATGTGTTGCAAACTTAATATTGATAAAACTATGTGTACTCTTGAGAATCAATCAACATTATCACTTTTTATTTTTTAATAAAACCCATAACATTGAGGGCTTGTGGAGTGTTAATATCAGCAAGTGTGTGACAAGACATTGTAGGTTAGGACTCATCATATTCAGATTCATTCACCTCTTTTGTTTCTCATTTCCTCTTCATCTCCTTCTTCCTCAATGGCGCATTTAACGTAAAATAATTTCTTTTCAGCACATTTTATGTCCTCTACTCCATTTTCTATCACAAATGAAACATTAAACTTTTACTTATTTTTCTTCAATTTGATTAAGGAGTTGAATCAAGCAGGTCATATGAGAATGATTGTGATGGCCCCATGTGCTCTTTATTAGTATTAAAAGACCTCCGTTTTACCAGACTCTCTTTCCTCATCCACTGTCATGTAAATATCATGGATTCAAATATAGAACTTGGATTAAACATGTGTACATCCAGTTGGATCTCATCATTCAAGGCCTCCTAAGAACAAAACGTTCAAGTTGTTTCTCAAAGATAGTCATCCACCCTTAAGGATAGGTTCTAGAATTGTTTCACATAGATCTTTGATTGTCCCCATTTGTCTTAACTTGGCTAACTTGGCTAAAGTGGTTTTCTGTTACACTATTAGAGTAGTTCAATTGCATTTCATCCGTGTGTAGACACAAAATCACACACTTGGGTATGTTTCTAGGTCATAATCACATACTACTATTTATATGATTCCTAAGCGAGAAAACTAGTAATTGACTACTTATCTTTGGCCTATTTTTGTCTTTCTTGCTTTCCTCTTTGGTCTTCCACACCCCATGGCCCATAGTCTAATCTTCACTTCTTTATCTTTCTTGACTCTAGACACCAACGCCCAGTCAGGACACCAACACCCAAGCGTCCTCGTCCCCTCTGGGTGCCCCCAACCTCTTTGTATGTTACTCGCCCCTTTTGGGCCTCTTTTATCTTTTGGGCATCTTATTTTCTTATGGGTTGGACTTTTAGTAGTCAATTACAAAATTCAAACAAGGGAATTATATAAATACAAAGCTATGTTACCATGTTAAAGGACCAAGCTCTAAGCATCTACTATCATCACCTAAGGTTGCATCCAAAGGCATTATAAGATAATCAAGTCATCCATCTAGCTTCATTCAAGGGACAAGGGAATGCATTTTATGCATACACGCATAGGAGGGGAAGTTCATTTTGACATCCACACATCTATCTACATTGCTACATCTAGTTATAACTCGTTATCAAGTGCATCTTGCAAAAGAGCTTCCTAGGGCACGATTCTTACACACACACATAAGAACTACATGGAGTCTGAGATGTAGTGCAATACTTGGTCGTAAGTTCACTATGTCGGGTGACCACCAAGGTCAGTCTGACTCCCCATTTGCATCTTTTTTATTTTTAGGATTTGATGTGTTTTGGGGTTTTGTGATATCTTTGTTCTTTGTAGGTTACAGGAGAAATTTGTGATCATCCAAGTGTGACATACATGTGACAACCAAAAAAAGGTTAGTGACCACCTGGTGCAACACCAGGAAAATTAGTTCCACGTTTTTGCACAGTCACAGGTGCCCAGGATAGAGGTCTTTGGCGCCTAGGCACCCCTGATCCCCAGTCATAGGTGCCCTGGTCCAGCCATATTCTGACAATTATAATTTTATGAGTAGTGGTTGTGACAGTTTCCTCCTCCTGTTCATTATTTTCCAGTCCAGAACACTTTGGGATTAATTGCAAAATAAAAGCTAAGTCTTCTATTCCCTCTCTTTGCACCTATGGTTTCATATTTTCATTAGCTTATTGCTTGTGTCAAATTTGTGCTATAACATTTATTTATCATATGTGACTCTGCAATATCTAGGGTTTACATAATTTCTATTTTTGTTAAATCATTTGGTGAACCACTTCATGATTCGGTCAATTTGGATCCTTCTTTTACAAATCATCTTTTCTATCATGGATCCTAAGGTTTCATTAAAGTATCTTGATATCTGAATTACTTAAAATGCATCCACCTTATTGCAAAGATTCTTCAAAAAGGCCTAGAGACTCATGTACCTCCCTCTTGATATACGCCACACCTTCTTCAAATAAGCTGCCATTTTTCGATCGTATTTCTCATGACCCTAGCCTGACTCGGATATCCACCTTATCAATTATCCCATCTTATAGTCCATTCACACTTTACATTCTTTATTTCAAGATAAATTTTAGGCTATGAAATCAACAATTACATCTCTTAAATTTGAAATTCAACATCTTAAGGACATTTCTCAGGCTCATGCTAGTTCTTCTATCTCATCCTCATTATATGTCTTTTATGTGTGTTCATATCAGTCAACCCAAGTGATTACCTATTACTCGATACCTCTCAAGTTTGACCTCAAATGTTAAGCAACAAGATATTCTTCCTGCAGCTTCCTTAATCATCATTGATCAATTGTCATCTACTCATTGTTATCCTCCTTACCGGTTTGAAAAATATTAAGGTCATCTGTATTGCAATTATCATCAAATCAATGGACATAATGACAATGATTGTTATGATCTTAAGTGAAAAATTGGCCACCTTAAGCATTATGGTTTCATTTCATTTGCTACGTAGAACACGTTCCTACATGTCCATCTCCAATTGCTACATCCCTCTGGGTTCCTAAATCAGATTCATCTATGTCTAATGAACATCATGCCATCACTAATAATGTTTCTTCTTCCATCACTCAAGTATCTACTTATGCAATGGACTCAAATTATCCTTGCCTCTCAAAATTAGTCTCATCCTCCTCCACTCAATTCATCTACAACATCTTACCAAGTCAAACTACGCAACTCTCCAAAAATTAGTCCTGCCCTCTTCTCCTATTAAGTCTTCTGCAGACGTTACCAATCCTAAATAAGTAACCACTCACTAAGTTAGACCAATAAATTCTAGTAGGCCTCTTTTGAATTCATGTTGAAAATCCTTTCCCCATCCTACTCCACTTCATTTCCAATCACTTTTTTTAAAACAAACTACTCCTTATATTGATGGCCAAGACACATTTCAAGCTCCGTGCACCATGGATATGGTCCTACTTGTTTCTTCTGCCTCACCATTGTGCTGATCTCTCTATTCTATGACACAGATAACACTTTCCCACAATGACATGGTATCTCTTGTGTCATCACATTCTCCATCATGGCACACTTAGGGGACATCATGTTACTACTCTCCCCCCTTCCAACATTCTAGGTGTATCCGAATTTACTCAATATGCTTCATGTTTCACTCTGGCATTTCTCAGTCATCATACACACATTAATAAACATAACTTATATCATCATTACCCTATGACGCACTCTCATGCTACCGTTCACACATGACTGTTAGGTTTCACTACATCCACAAACCTCACATTTGCACAACTCACACTATGCGCATTGATGACACATCTCTTGATGCATCACATTCTCACACAACACACTACCTTATGACACACTCTAGTTCCACGGTTCATACTCGAATTACTAAGGGTCTAAATCTAAAATGAACCTTCACTACATTCACACTTTTTACACTCTATGCTTCATTGATATATCTTATCTAGTGCACACAATTTCAAACCATTTCCCAATGATGTAATCTTGTTCTACGGTTCAACATTCTTGAATATTGTGGGGTCTTTTATAAATGAACCTCATCTCATACACATTCACGCTCAGGGGGCACTTTGCTCAATATCAGATTCACATTAGCATATCATTCCATCTCATTCATTCACAACATACTGCATATCTTGGTTGCACTTATTCTTGTTTACTGCTATGCTTACATGTACACTTTGTTTTACATTTTATACAGATACTTTCTATGTTATTATATTTTCTATATACACATGCGTGTTCACTTGTTATCTAGTTGTGAATGAAAAATTTGTACATATCTTTACACGCAACATGGATGTTTGGTACTGTACCTCTTACTAGTCCCATCGAGGCTCCTGGTGGCATCTACTTTCTTACACACTACAAATGTTATTACTTTCATTTGTATCACTACTTACTATTATTGCTTATCACACTACTCTATCGATGCCATACACATCTTGAAATAACTTTTAATTTTTCTAACATGCTAACTGGTGCTTCATGTGTAAAATTTGCCTACTTTGCATAGAACTATTTTCCACCATGGTTGTCTGATACTTTGCTTGACTATTTTTTTCCATTATTTGCCATTGTATGCCATTATTTGTGGGCTTTAGTCATGATGTCTTGGTCGTCTGTCAAAATGTTTTGGATGATTGTTGACGTTATTTGACCTGATTGTCTTGCAACATTTCTTGAGCGATGTCCAATGTTTGAAACCCTTAAACTACATCGGGTCCCAATAATAGAAAAGTGTTGCATTATGGGGATTAAACTTGGAACTTCATATGGATAGTCATCTGATTAGAATGACCTTACCAACCCAGCATTGTCACTACTATTGTCCCGCACATTGTCAGCTTTTTTACCATGTGAGAACTTGGTTGATACCAAGCAATTCCCTAGGATCCCCTGGTAGGGTACAGTGCCACTTGATAAAATAGAAGATGTACCAATGTAATCCTAGATGTGTGAATAAGAGAAATGAAATTGCTTTGGGAGTACCTGCAAATGTAGAAAATTTAGTACCCTTGTAATCTTGCATTGAAAGCTAGATTGAAGGCTTCGACCAAGACATCTCTATCAAATTCAACCTTAGGGTTGGAAGAATGCTTAGAATTGTCAAATATAGTAACATGAAAATGGATTTATATTACTTTTGGAAGAAGCTCATAGCTCAGATCACGGGCCTTAACCTGGAAGGCACAAAAGTTCTTCAATAAGAAGGTAAAAGACAGGGAGGTGGAAACCAAGAAATTTCTGGAAGAGGGGATGAGAATCTTGAGTTCGTAACTACTGGCCTCAAGGTGGAGTCGATCCCTGCAACCTTTTGATGAACTAGTGCCAAAATGGTGGTAAGGTATGTTACCCTTGAAGGAAGATATGTGACTATACCTCAAAAGCATTTGATTTTTCTGAATCATTTTCGTAGAAATAACATTATAGCTTTCCTCATTATCTGATTTAACTCTCTGGAGAAATCTATAAGAGAAGTTCAAAAGCCACTCTAGGGCTGTCCCTCTAGCATCAGGGCTGTTATTCTCTTGATTCACCACCATTTTTCTAGCTGCCCTCCCGTGAATCCTATCCCACCTCCCTCCTTCATACCTTCACCCGCCCATACTGCTCCCACTCCACCCCTGCTTAAAAAGAAAGAATGAAGATGTTGTCAATCCAGCAAGAAAAGCAAGAGCATCAAAGCTAAAATCCCTGCTTCCCAATGAGGAAGTCCTAAGGAGCCACAAGTGACTTGGAACTAGCTGAAAACCTTCTGCATATTAGCATGCCTTGTTGGAGGAGCCCAAAGCAGAAGGATTTGCTGGATAAGGTTGGACAGATTGGAAAGGAGTAATCAAGAGCTCAAAGGGGCTATAAAAAACATGGAAAGAGCTAAAGGGTAAAAGGATCAACTTCAAAGTGAGGAGGAGGAGGGGGTGTATTGGGATAGAAAGATCTTCAAGAAATTGCAGTCCCTTAGATGGCAGATTGGGGAATGCTAAAAGTCGCAATGACTGCATTTTGTCTGCCCTCAAAAGCATTTATAATTTCATTGAACAACATGTCCACAGTGTTTGCAGTTTAAGTGGGATCAATGAGGACATATGGGGCCCTAAAGAGAATAGGGACATTGCGAATTGCCCAAGCAGATTGCAAGACCCCTCTCAGGCCACTGCCATTGCCTTTTTCATGTCACTGCAGATGGTATCAAGACCAAGATCTGAGGCCAGAGCCTTATCAAGTAATGGGCTGTTGTGATGCTGTATTTTTGGCTGTGATGTAGCTGTCATTGGTCATAGCGATTCTGGAGCTGTTTTTTGGCGGAGCTCTTTTATGTATGTTTCTCTTTTGGTTTCTTTTGATCTGAGGACCTTCTTTGTTCTGGATCTTTGTATGTTTAGATCCTATTTTTCTCCTATATTGTAATATTGTGGCTGTTGAGCCTTTCTTGGTTGACTGTTTTGTCCCTTCTTTGGGCTACTTCTCTCATCTTTACTATCTGGCTTTTGAGCCTTTTGTATACAAGGTATAGTCCCTTCAAAACTATTTTCCTAGATACCCAAACAATGTAAGCAATGAAATATGAAACCCTAATATGCAAAGAGGTTTAAGAAAATCCTTAGTTGATTTGATGATGTCACAGGACTGTGTCGCAATAGAGACCAAATGAAACAGGAGGAGGAAACCTTCACACAACAGCTTGAAAAAGTACAGAACCTGGACTGTCTGGCTAGACTAAGGCTGCCTGGAGAGGAATAGGGGTGCCCGTGGGTGCCCTGGCCTAAGATCTGGGAACCCCTGTTTGCGGAGATGACCAGAAAATACCTCTTCTGAAGGTGTCGTTAGATGTTCTCCTATTTTCACTTCCTATCACGTGGATGTCGATGTGTGACTTCACCATGAATTCACTCGTAAACCTATAATAGAAGAATCACCTATAAAACCCCAAGACAAAACATCAAAACCATAAAAAATAAAGATGCATATGAAGGGGTCAGACTGTCCTCAGCTTCTGAACTTGATGGACTTATCACTTGAGCGTTGCACTACATCTCAGACCTAATGTAGTTCTAGATGTGTGTGTGTGGTGTGTGTGTGTGTGTGTGTGTGTGTGTGTGTGTGTGTGTGTGTGTGTGTGTGTGTGTGTGTGTGTGTGTGTGTGTGTGTGTGTGTGAGTGTAAATATGTCCTAGGTTGCTCTTGTGTCAGTCGCACTTTGTGAGGGTAGCAAACAAGTAACTAGATGTAGAGTGTAATAAATGTGTGCATGGAAATAATAGACTCCCCTCATATGAAGTTGTGATGCAAATTAACAATCCTTGTGTGCCTTGTGATGGAGCTAGATGGGTGTAAATGTAGCTGATATATGCCTTTGATGGATGCAACCTTAGGTGGTAATAGTAAATGATTAGTGGTTGGTCCCTCATTATGGTCACATAACTTTATATTTATATGGTTCTCTTGCTTTAATTTCGTAATTAAGCCCGAAAAGGCCGACCACCAAAAATATAAGAATCTTAAATGGCTAAAAAGTGCCCAAAACGTGAGAAGGAAAGTATAAAGAGGATCAGGGTGCCCAGAGGGGACTAGGGCGCCCTAGGTCGCTGTAGTCTGGGCTAGGTACCCCAATCAGAAATAGAAAAAAACACAATATGAAAACACAGATCGGGAAAGTACAGGTGTAAGATAAAAAAATAGCGAGAGAAAGGAATGTAAAATGGCTAAAGACATGGGTTAATTATTACTCTTTTTCACTTAAGTAACCATATGAATAGTAGTATGAGACCGAGACTAAAATAATGACTCAAAGTGCATGATTTTATGTCTACATTTTCCCCCACTTTATGTTGGTGAGAAGAATTCTTGGTAACATAAAGTAGATAGAGATAGCATACCCGATATCCATGTAGAGTGATGTAGAATACATGTTGCCAAAGGCCTAGACAAAGCAGTGAAGTGATAAAAACATGGAGCGTGGAGACTAAAGATGCAAAAAGTGAAAAAAAAGTGAGGAGAGTGAACCTAGGGCGGAAAGCACTTGTGTAAATGACAATGTGTGTGGTGTACCTACGATGGTTAATATCATGTGTGTGATGTATCCGTTATGTGTGTGATGTTGACTACTTTCTTCCCATACAGATAAACCTACAAAAGAGAAGACGATCAAGTAGTCAAATACACATGTATATGTGTAATGTGTAAAAACACATGTATATGTGTAAAAAGATCATGTAAATAAAGGTATGAAAATTAAAAAGGATACCATGTGTGCCTAATCCATGCGATGAGAAAAAGGGATGTAGAAAGGATCCTGTTCGATGTCATGCAAGATTTTTGGGCGATTTCACACCACTGGATGAAGAAGTGTAGGGAGGAAAGTCTGATTTATCTTCCAACCTGTAACTGACTTCCTCAAGAGTGAAGAGATCTCTATACTTTCTGGTTTTTTGGGTGATTCGATGACACTGGCATGAAGTAGTGTAGAAAGGAAGGTCTTGATTTATCATCTAATCCTTTAACTGCTCCCTAGAATGCTGTTAAGGATACCTATGTCCTATAAAAGTCATTGTGTATGGAGTTTTGTAGACTGGTCTGAACCCACTCATTGTGTAACCCATTGTGTCATGGATAAAACAATGAAAACCAAACTGTACCAGTAGTGTGTGTAAACCCAAATGATGCCCCCATCTTTGGGGGCACATGTGATGTCGTGAGATAGGAGAATGCAACCCAAAAGAGGATCGACTGCAGTATACTGAAAATTGTTCCCTACAAGGTGGAGGGCATGTGCTTGGTAGAAACCAAGGCACAAATAAACAAGGTAGCTAGAAAACAAGTGTTAGTACAAACATGCATGTAGAGAACAAGTGTAAGCCAATTATAGAATGTGTAAGCTAGAGCATAAACAAGATAATGTAAACACCCAAGAACACAATGTAGACTGCACAAAGCGGGTTGCAAACATGGGACACCACTCACAGTGTTACAAGATCACTCAAGTTTGTAGTGGCTACGTAAATAAACAAGTGTGCACACAAGACGAAGGGAAAATCCTAGAAACAATAGTAATCAATAGAAGACAATATAACAAATAAGTATGGAAACAAGTATCCCTGCATATACAAATACTACACATGAAACACCCGTTAGCATGTTAAAAAAGATAAAACGTATGTCACAAGTGTGTATAAACCAAAGTAGTGTGTTATGAACAAAAATGAAACAATAACACCTTGTAGCTTACGAATATGAATGCCCCCAGGAACCACTGTGGGAATTTTAGTCCAACATCCATGATGCGTGTAGTATCCCTTGTAAAGTCTACGATCACAACTGAGCAAGTAAGTGAATGCACATGTGTGTATGATAATGATAATGACATACACGATATCTATCTAGTATGTGTAATAAAGTGCACATGTAAAAACAAGTGCAAGTAAGAGTAAATGCAACCATAAAATGCAGTATGTTGTGGATGGATGAAATGGAATGCAAAGTGAATGATGGGATCCACGTGCCCCCCGAGTGAATGGAATTATATGCAGTGAGGTTCAATTAGTATGTCCCCTCAACAATAAAGAATGAACCATAAATGAGAGTGCATCTGTAATGAAATAAGAGCAACAATAGAACACCAAATAACACAATATTTCAGAATAATGATCTCAATATGCAATTAGAATAGCTTCGCCACTTCGAGGGGGCAACCTCCAAACCATATAATAAGACTCAAATGCTCAAATGATAATGAAATACTACCTATAATCCCCTATATATACTATTCATATGCTATGGCCATCACCAAGGCTGACCTATTAAGCATGAGAAAGTATAAATGATATAATAAAATGATATGGTAAGCCACAAGTCGGCTACTCATATCCTAATACAAGCAATAGGTTAAGGGCGTAGCATGCCCTTCCCCTTCAAACCAATGTTGTCCTCAACGTTGAATAATCCTGGATGTTGCTGCAGAAAACCTTCATCCTCCCAGGTGGCATCTTCTATGCTCAGATTCTTCCACTTGATCAGATATTCCTTAATGTCTCTAGTTCTCAGCCTCTTAGTACGTGTTTGCAGAATCTTCTCTGGCTCCAAAATGATTCTTCCTTCCTCGTCAAGTTCTGGTAACTCTGTCTGGGCTTCAAATTTATGTCCAATAACCTTCTTCAGGCATGAAACATGGAATACTGGGTGTATGTGTGAAGATGGAGGCAACTCTAGTTTATAAGCAACACTACCAATTTTCTGTAGAACCTGATAAGGGCCATAATATTTAGGAGCAAGTTTGTTTTCCTTTTTCTATTGCTTTAGGGACATCTGTTTGTAAGGATGGAGACGTACAAAAACCCAGTCACCAATTTCAAAATGTCTTTCACTACGGTGTTGATCTGCTTGTTGTTTCATCCTGTTTTGTGCTAATGCTAAATTCTCCTTCAAACTAGCCAAAACCTGTTGTTGATGTTGAATGTGTTCCTCAACATCTCTGACCTTAGTTTGCACCCTCAAGGAGGAAGTGATAGAAGGTGGATGGTAACCATATAATGCTAAAAATGGGGTCATTTGAGAAGAGGTATGAAAAGATGTGTTATACCACCATTCTGCTAGTGGTAGCCATTTAATCCACCTTTCCTGCTTATCTGATACAAAACAACGTAAATACCCCTCTAAGCATTTGTTGACCACTTCTGTTTGCCCATCAGTTTGAGGATGATAAGATGAACTGTGAGCTAGCTGAGTACCCAAACATGAAAATAATTCCGTCCAAAAATTACTTGTGAAAATAGGATCATGATCACTTACAATTATCTTTGGGGTTCCATGTAGCCTTTGAACTGTCTCCAAAAAAATAGTTGCGACTGTACTGGCTGCAAATGGATGTGATAGGGCACAAAAATGGGCATATTTTGTGAGCCTATCCACAATCATGAAAATAACATTCTTACCCTCTGAACAAGGCAATCCGGTGATGAAATCCATGGAGACCTCCTCCCATCTCTGGCTAGGAATTGGTAAGGGTTGCAACAGACCTGGTGTCTTAATTGTTTCCCCTTTGTTCTGTTGGCACACTAAACACTCTGATACAAACTTTTGTACATCCCCCTTGAGTCCTTCCCAAAATAATTCTCTTTTTATTCTATGATATGTCTTCAAAAACCCAGAGTGTCCTCCAACAGGTGAGGCATGTAGCTCTGCAAGAATCTTATGCTTCAACTCAGAATCTTTACTCAAGTATAACCTATCCTTGTACCATAGGGCATTACCTTTCCACTCAAATTTGTTAGATGTCATAGATCCTTGCTTGATATTCTGTATTAGAGATTGTGTATCCTTATCTTGATTCCATTCCAATCTTGCTTCATCCACCCAATCGGCCGTCAACATGGACATTCCACATAGTAAGGCATCTGCAGATGTATCCCTTCTGGACAACGCATCAGCTACTACATTTTCTTTACCCTTTTTGTATATGATTTCAAAATCATAACCCAACATTTTTGTTACCCACTTTTGTTGTTCCTCAGATGATAACCTTTGCTCCAAAAAGTATTTGAGACTATCATGATCAGTTTTTACCTTGAAGTGTCTACCCATGAGATAGGGCCTCCATTGCTTGACCGCATGAAGAATAGCCATCATTTCTTTCTCATAGACAGGTTTGAGCAGATCTTTTCCTTTGAATTGGTGACTCTCAAATGCAATTGGTCTTCCTTCCTGCATTAGAACTGCTCCCAATCCTGATCTTGAAGCGTCACATTCAACAATGAAGGTTTTTGAGAAGTTGGGAGTAGCCAAAACTGGGGTGCTGCACATGGCTTCCTTCAGCTGCTCAAAGGATTTAGTGGCTACGTCTATCCAATGGAAGGCATCCTTCTTTAGCAATGCAGTGAGTGGGGTTGCTATTCTACCATATCCCCACACAAATCTTCTGTAGTACCCTGTTAGTCCTAGGAACCCACGAAGATTTTTGAGATTTTTGGGCCTTGGCCATTCCACCATAGCTTTGATCTTCTAAGGATCAACTTTGATGCCTTCATGGGATACAATATGACCCAAGTACTCTACCTCTTGTACACCAAAAGAACATTTGGATGGCTTTGCATACAGAGTATGTTTCTCCAAAACTTCCAACACGTTATTTACATGTTGTAAGTGTTCTTCCCATGTCTTACTATAAATCAATATGTCATCAAAGAAAACTAATACAAATTTCCTTAAAAACGGCCTAAAAATAGTGTTCATCAAGCTTTGAAAGGTTGAGGGAGCATTTGTAAGACCAAAAGGCATTACCAAAAACTCATAATGGCCCTCATGAGTCCTGAAAGCCATTTTATGAACATCTTCCTCTTTTATCCTAATTTGATGGTACCCCGAACGAAGATCTAATTTTGTGAAATAAACAGCACCATGCAATTCATCAAGTAAATCATCAATTACTGGAATAGGAAACTTATCTTTGATGGTGTACTTGTTGAGTTCTCGGTAATCTGGACACATCCTCCATGTTTCATCCTTCTTACGTACCATGACCACTGGTGAAGAATATGCACTCTGGCTATGCCTGATGATACCTGCCTTCAACATTTCCTCCACCATTTTCTTGATCTCACTTTTCTGGGAATATGGGTATCTGTATGGTCTGATGTTAGGTGTTTGGCTCCCTGGAATCAACTGAATGGCATGATCATGATCCCTAACTGGTGGTAGTCCCTTTGGAATTGCATCAAAAATAGATGAGTGAGCATCCACAATCTTCTGAAGATCGGGTGGCATTGAAGACTCTGTATTTTGTACTTCTATGGAAAATAGCTTTGCTATAAAGCCATCCACTCCTTTTCTGAGAACCTTCTGCATCTGATGAGAGCTAATAATCTGTGGAGACTTAGCTACCATCCCATTCAATTGTATTGTCCTTCCATCTGAATGAAATCGCATGAACAATTCTTGGAAATTCATCTCTATAGTACCTAAGGTTGTGAGCCATTGGACCCCCAAAACAATATCTGCCCCTCCCATAGAAATAACAAACATAGGTGAGTCTAACATGTAGTCTCCCATGGAAAGCTTGATACTATGGCACTTTCCTGTGCACTTGACTGTCCCACCATCCGCAATCATAACTTGCATTTCTGGAGCTGGGTAAATAAAACAATTGAGGCGGGCAACTAACTTACTATTTATGAAGTTATGAGTACTCCCCGAGTCAATCAACACCGTCACCTTCTATTTTTTGAGATAGCCAATAACCTTGAGTGTTTGAGGAGTACTAATACCTGACAATGCATGGCAAGAAATTGTAGGTTGGTGATCCTCTACTTCATCTTCTACTGGTTCCTCAGCCTCTCCTATAATTTCAGCTTCCTCATCATCCTCATTACCTCCGTCAATATAGAACAACTTCTTCTCAGCACATTTATGTCCCGGTCCATATTTTCTATCACAGTTAAAACATAATCCTTTTTCTCTCTTTTCTTCCATTTGTTGAGGAGTCAGTCTAATTGGCCTAGCAAATGAAGGGGAAGAGATACTACGGTCTCTGGTGTTAATGAAAGGTGGCCTCCTACTACAAAGAACTTTTTCCTCTACACGACGTGCCATGATAATAGAATCAGAAAGCTTGATTGGATTAAACATACGTACCTCATGCTCGATGTGGTCCTTAAGACCCCCAAGAAACAGGTCATTCAGATTCTCTTCTGGAATATTCTCCACCCTTAAGGATAGGTTTTGGAATTGATGCACATAATCTTTGACTGATCCTGTTTGCTGTAACTTTGCTAATTGACTAAAGTAGTTCTCTGAAACACTGGAACTATAGTGCAATTGCAACTCCTTGGTAAAAACTGTCCAAGTGACACCTAGACCATTCTTCTGCCTCTGAGCACATAACCAACGATACCAAACAAATTGGTCGGGTTCAAGATATAGGGATGCCAATGTCACCTTTTGTCCTGATGGTGTTTGATGTAACTCAAAGAAGTTCTCCATTTGATTTATCCAATTCAGGGGATCCTTACCATCAAATTTGTGCATATCCACTTTCGGCATCATGTTCCGTGGTTATGAATAAGTTTGATTCTGATGGGACTGGAAAAGTGATCCAATATGGTTAGTTTGTCCATGATTTTGAACTGAAGGTCCTCCTTGGTTGATATGGGCTGGATTTGGGCCATACTGGTTACCCTTTACATGTTGCATGATATCATCCAACCGATGATTGATTTGGGCTATGTCTCCTTTAGAGGCCATCTCAGATTGTACATTTCGCAACTCATACTCAAGTTGGCTCACCTTATGATCAACTGAGGTAAACCCTAGTGCTGAGGAATCTGTATTTACCCCTTCTGACTCCATCTCTTCAATCACTACCCCATCTTTATCTGGGGTTTTACCCGGAGTAACCAGATTCTTTTTTGCTCTTGTGGAAGGCCCCGCCATGATGTCAAACCTTAGGGTTTAGGGTTTCGATACAATTTTGGCTAAACAGGAAAAAACATAGAGAAGATACTAATACTATTTTTTTGAGAGATTTCCGAAAATGTAAAGAACTTGAAAATTTTCCACAATTTGCACCCTAGGGAGTGATTTTATGAAAAAACCTAAATTTGTAATAACTTTTGCAAAATAAATAAAAAAAGTTTAAAATTTTTAGGGAACCTTACTTGAAATTCTTCACAACTCTGGTAAAAATATCTCCCACCAATTCACTCTGGTTCGCAATATGTGGTGGAAACAAAAAATTAGGGTTTTTGCCCTAATTTTGGCCCAGATCGCAGCTCTGATACCACTTGTAATGAAATTACTTGTATAATTCAGATTAAGAGCAACAATAGAACACCAAATAACACAATATTTCAGAATAATGATCTCAATATGCAATTAGAATAGCTTCGCCACTTCGAGGGGGCAACCTCCAAACCATATAATAAGACTCAAATGCTCAAATGATAATGAAATACTACCTATAATCCCCTATATATACTATTCATATGCTATGGCCATCACCAAGGCTGACCTATTAAGCATGAGAAAGTATAAATGATATAATAAAATGATATGGTAAGCCACAAGTTGGCTACTCATATCCTAGATGTATGAAGATACACAATGTGTATAGCCTATAGTGCAGTGTGTGGGGTTCATGTGTATAGGATTCCCTCAACATTCAAGTGTGAACCAAAGCACAAGAGTGTGTCATCAAGGTAATGACGATGTAGATGCGTATGCTAAGATGTATGTGGAAAAAGTGATGAGAGAATAAGATGTCACATGGTGTTAGGGGGGGAGTATATATGTCATGCCCCCCAAGTATACGTTTGGTGAAGAAGAAAATCATGTGATGTCATCTAGAAGGTCATTGGTATTAGGGTCGAAGTCAAATGGGTAAGCATTAGAGACTTGGTAAGCAATAGTATCAGGTTGATCACGTAACGAACCATTGAGGCGTAAATTGTACATACCCATGGAATATTCCTAGTCAGTAAAGGGTGGTAAGGGAGACCCATGTGCATACCATCGAGTGATATTTTGTGCATAACCAAGAAAGGAACCATTACATATGAAGACACGACTAAAAGGCATGGAGAATGAGATGTCTGTATGATCAGGGTCTAAAGTACCCCCAATGTAATCAAGCCATGATTATCCTAATGTAAGTGGTGAAGAGCGAGGATCAAATGCAAAAAAAGACTATGAGGTGAAAGACAGGTAGGCCATAAGCGGTAATGATATGAAAAAACCCATGATAAAGATGAGAAACATGTGGTGGAGGGTAGAGATCCTCAAAAGCAAACACTAGGTGATTTAAGCCCTCATGTTTATATATAGTGTCATCACAATTAGGATCGAATGAAACATGTTCCTAATTAGAATCATTCATGAACAACGTGCACGTGGAAGGAGTTCAGAGTGATGAAGGTGATCCATGAGGAGATGGAGGAGCTAAAGTGATGTTCGATGTAGGAATAGGCCCCCGATAAACAATGATAATATTAGTATAAATGGGGGGAGACATAGATGTAGTTGGTACAAAATCTATCATGCAAATGACACCCTCAAGTGGTGGTAAATGTGGTAGCTCATCAATTGGTTGTGACTCCTTAGTAGTATCAGACCTTGGAATAGGAAGTGCAGTGTTGGGATCATGGTCACAACATTGGTATGGATGACGGTCATGAAGAACAATATATTCGACACCCTCGTGTAGAAATTTTACACATTGATGTAAGGTAGATGAAATTTCTTGCATGACATGAAGCCATGACCAACTAAGTAAACAGTTGTATGAAACAGGGAAGTCAACGAAAAAGAAAACCGTGTTAATCGTTTTAGGTCCAAATGTGATAGGTAAAGTAATAGAACCTAAACATAGACAAACAAAGCCATCATAGGCATGTAGAGAAAGACATGATGGACTAACATTGGTAGTGGAAAGACCTAGCTTTTCAAGAAATGACATAGGACATATGTTAATTTCATATCCATTGTCAATTAAAGTACGTTTGACACCCACATTATATATGTGAATCATGATATGCAAGGGTGGATAATGGTCAAAAATAGAAAGATCAACATAAGGATTAGATAGGAAGGCAATATGTTGAGAAAATGCATCAAAAAAGGATTCATAAATAGAGTCGGGATGCATATCAGTTGGAATGCGAGTAGTAGCAAGAAGATGCTAGCACTTATACCTTAAGTTAGGGTTTGAAAGGAAAAAGTCATTGATTAAGATACTCATGATGAGGAAACAACAAAGCAAGAAGGAGGAACCAAATTTCAAGTTCACCAAAATGATTAAACTAAAATGTGATTATTCTTAGTGTAATCTAATGTTATATGAGCAGTAAAATAACTGAATAAATGAAGCAATAAAATGTTAAAGTAGTACCCAAACAATCTAAGCAATAAAATGTGAAACCCTAATGTGCAAAGAGGGTTAAGAAAGCCTTAGGTGATTTAATGATGTCGCAGGATTGAGTCATAGTAGATACTGGATGAACAAGAGGAGGAAACCTTCGCACAGGAGCCTTAAAAAGTGCAAATCCAGACTGTCTAACTAGATTAGGGTGCCTGGAGAGGAATAAGGGCACCCAGAGGGGGATAAGGGTGCCTGTGAACGCCCTAGTATGAGATTTGGGTGCCCTGGTCTACGAAAATGACCAGAAAACCTCCTCTAAGGTGTCACTGGATATTTTTCTATGTTCACTTCCTATCATGTGAATCTCGTTGTGTGATTGTTGAAACACTAGTAAACATGTAATAGAATAATCACTTGCAAAACCCCAGACAAAACATCAAAACCCTAAAAAATAAAGATGTGTATGAAGGTGTCAGACTGCCCTCAATTGCCAAATAGATGGACTTATCACTAAGCATTGCACTACATCTCACACAAAATGTAGTTCTAGGTGTGTGTGTGTGTGTGTGTGTGTGTGTGTGTGTGTGTGTGTGTGTGTGTGTGTGTGTGTGTGTGTGTGTGTGTGTGTGTGTAATTGTGCCCTAAGTTGCTCTTGTGTCAGTCACACTTTATGAAGTAGCAATAAAATAACTAGATGTAACATGTAATAAATGTGTGCATGGAAACAATAGACTCCCCTCTTATGAAGTGTGATACAGATGAACCAACCTTGTGTGCCTTGCGATGGAGCTAGATGGATGCAAATGTAGTTATAGATGCCTTTGATGGATGCAACCTTAGGCAGTGATAGTAAGTGCTGAGTGCTTGGTCCTTCATTATGGTCACATAGCTTTATATTTAGATGGCTCTCTTGCTTTAATTTCATAACTAACCTTGAAAAGGTTGATCACCAAAAATATAAGAAGCTCAAACAAATAGAAAGTGCCCAAAAAATAAGAGGAAAGTGTAAAGAGGACCAGGGAACCCAGAGGGGACCAGGGTGCCTAGGGCACCCCAGTCAGAAATAGAAAAAACACAGTATGAAAGTACCGACTAGACAAGTATAGGTGTAAGATCAAAATAACAATAGAAAGCAATACAAAATGGCCAAATACATGGGTTAATTATTACTCTTTTCACTTAAGAATCATATGAATAGTAGTACGGGAATGAGACTAAATAATGACTCAAAGTGCATGATTTTGTGTCTACATACAGTTTCAGATCAACATTCAGTCCTCTCCTTTGGGCCACATCCTCCTAGTGATGTCGCATACACCCCAAAATGAGGGGGGACATACATTAGGAAAATCAATCACCCCATATAACAGTTTAGAGCTACAACACAATACATTTCAACAGAAAATCAACACAGGCTACCATTTCAGAAATGACCTAGAATCTGACTTTGGTTCTCAGTATAACACAAACACCAATGCCCAAATACAGACACAAGTGCCTGGGTGCTCCTAACATTCCCTAGGTGCCTATGACCAAGGGTAGTTATAGTTACTTTCTCAGATTGGCATAGTTCACAGACCAATTTACACAACACAAGCAAAGTCCTCTAGTAATCGGAATGCATTCTATCACCTTTTCTACTTGGATTGAACTGGATCAAAGACGGAACAAAGCATGATCACACCATTTTCAGTGGTGTATAAATTCAAGAAACAACCATGGATGGAGAATAAAACTAGACCTTTCTCCCCAACACTTTTATGTTGTGGCATGAGATCACCCAAAAAACTCGTACTTGGCGTGAGATCACCCGAAAAAACTCACTCTTGGCGTGAGATCGCTTGAAAAAATTGCTCTTCTATAGCAGTTCAGTACATTTTCTATCCTTTTCAATCATCACAAATTAGGTGCACGTGTTCATTTTACTACCTTTACACATTTTTACATACTTTTGCATATTTTTATAGAGTTTTCATAACACACGACTTTACTACTCTTTCGCTCTTGTTTTGCAGGTCTGTCCTTAATACGTAATAAGAAGTACCCCTTCATCAAGTGACAATGACAATAGGTACAAACATGGCATACCACATGTGCTTCACCCCTAGGGTCACTTCCTCTTCCTTAGCTTCTAAACTTCATTTTATTACTCCACACTCTTTTTTGTCTCCTCAACACCCTTTTGCCATTGATCTACATGGTTATCAAGTATGCATCTCTTATCTACTTTTTGTTATTGAATATTCACTAAACAACATAAAGTGGGGGAAAATGTAGACATAAAATCACACACTTGGGTACATTTCTAGGTTTTAATAACATACCACTATTCATATGATTCATGAGTGAGAAAACTTGTAATTGACATCTATCTTTGGTCTCTTTTCTATCTTTCTGGTTTCCTCTTTGGTCTTGTACACCCTATGGCCTAGTATGATCTTCACTATTTTACCTTTCTTGACTCCGGACACCAGCGCCCAGCCAAGACACCATCACCCAGGCACCCTCGTCCCCTTTAGGCACCCACAAATTCTTTGTATCCTACTCACCTCTTTTATCTTTTGGGCATCTTATTTTCTTATGAGTAAACCTTTTAGTTGTCAATTACGAAATTCAAAAAAGGGAATCATATAAATACAAAGCTATGTGACCATAATAAAGGACAAATATCTAAGCATCTACTATCACCACCTAGGGTTACATCTAAAGGCATTCTAAGAGCATTAAGACATCCATCTAGATTCATTTAAGGGATAAGGGACTGCATTTTCTACATACAGACATATGAGGGGAAGTTCATTTTGATATCCACACATCTATCTACATTGCTACAACTAGCTATTTCCCATTATCAAGGGCATCTTGCACAAGAGCTTCTTAGAGCATAATTCTAAACACACACACATAACTAAATGGAGTCTGAGATGTAGTGCAACAATCAGTCATACGTTACTGTGTCGGGTGTCCGTTGGGGTCAATCTGACTCCCCATTTGCATCTTTTTGTTTTTAGGATTTGATATATTTTGGGGTTTTACAACATATCATTTGTTTTGTAGGTTATATGTGAACTCTATGATCATCTAACGACATACAAGTGACAAACAATGAAGGTTAATGACATTAGTGAGACATAAGAAAAATTAGTTTCCGAGGTTCTACGTAGACATAGGCACCCAGGAGTAGATTTTTGCGCCCTTGACCCTGTCCAAGTGCCCTAGTCCAGACATATTTGATAGTTACAGAATTTATCAAACACGGTTGTGACAATTTCCTCCTCCTATTCATCAGTTCTTCAGTCCAGAACACTTCGAGATTAATTGTGAAATCGGCTAAGTCTTATATTCCCTCTCTTACACTTAGGGTTTCAATTTTCATTAGCTTATTGTTTGTGTTAGATTTTTGCTACAACGTTTATTTATCATATGTGACTCTGTAATATCCAAGGTTTAGAATAATTCTATTTTTGTTAAATCACTGTGAATACTAACCAAATGACATTAATACCCTTCTTTTTCTTCTGGCTACAAAGCCATTTATACCAAATGAACTACTCGGGCTTGACATATAAGGATGCCATTATAATATTTTATCCATAAGGTATTTGATGTACATTAAAAAAATTCTCCATCTGATTAATTCAAGTTATTGTATCTGTTGGACCCTTGAAATGACCAAGTGCCTAAGGCATGAAGGGTTATGGCAGGCATAAATAAGGCATGAAGGTACACACAAAAGTAACTTTTGGGGATGCGGGAAGGCTTACACCCAGGTGAGGTGGATTTAGGACTTAGTCACTTTTTGAATAATGGGTAAAGCTGCGATAAAGGAACAAATGGAAAGGCGACCAAATTCAGTTATGGATAAAGGGAAAATATGAAAGGCTTACAACTCAAGGAAAGGATATTCCAAGGCATCATTATGGTTATCATAATAGGATAAGAAGATGAGTTAGTTATGGTTTAATTGACACCTATATGATGAAGATAATCAAGTAGGGAAAGACATGATAACAATTGGCATGTCTTGGATAATGATGAAGCGGTTAGAGGAGATTTCTTCCAATTCCTTCTTATGTATTGTTTTGCATGGCAATCGAGAGAGGAGGTATGTGCGTAAGGAGAGAGAGAGAGAGAGCTAAGGGATCATGGTGTAATCTCTGTAATGAAGCCATTGTAGAGAATATATGGGGAATTTGTGTTGTATTAGCTCCATTTATGGATTCTTTAATGTATTTAGCTAATGTAATGTTGATGAATCAATACAATGGGTTGTTCTAGACATCTAAGTCATGAATCGTGAACTATATATTTTCTTTTATGCTTGTGGATATAAACCCTTATGTTCTTGATGATGCTCATGGTTCAGATCTGTTTTCTTTCTGTGATCACAATGTTTAAGTTCTTATTATGGTGCATATGTATGTGGGTCTAAGTTCCTTTGTATATGTTATATAATGCATGTATATATATATATATGTGTGTGTGTGTGTGTGTGTGTGTGTGTGTGTGTGTGTGTGTGTGTGTGAATTACTCATCCATTAATGATGAATATTCTTGCAAAGCTCATATAAAGGAGGGGCTCGGTGCCTGTGCATGCATCAGGTGAGTGCCTAAAACTGGGTGATAGGTCGACGCTCTTGGGATTTTAAGGGGTTAGGGGTAAATGAGACTACATTTTGGTTCCATTGTGGAGACCTCTTTTGAAGCTGTTGGAAGAATGGTGAGGGATGGCAGAACGCTTGACCTTGGACATCGTGGAAACTTGGCTTAAAAACACGGAGGATGAGTTTTCTCATATATTCAACACTGGACCTGAGTTTGATGCACATAAATGGGTATATGAGCATCTATATCATGAGCTCTATGAAACCTTCTTTTTTTATTTTCCGGTGGATCTGTATGAATGGTTATCAGCGTATGCAATGAGGAGAAGTTGGTTCTATCGACCTCAAATATGGACTCAAGAATATTATCAGATCCTTCATGATGTTGATCTAGTTTGGACTCGTGTTGTTGATCATTGGTGGAAAGGTGTGTTGACTAGTTACATGTTGGAGTACACAATCTCCACTTATTATTTCTAAGAGGTTGTTGAGTTCGAGTTCTTGCGATAACCTAGAGGATCTTTCTTGCGTGCTTTACCTTTAGCCATCAAGATCTTGATCCCAACTCTGAGTTTAAAAGCATTCCCTATGTCTAGCTAAACTCCCATTAGGCATGTGGAGTGAAATATGGTGTGGTGAGAGATGGTGGATCCTACGGAAAAAGTAGAAAGTGAAGAGAGGTGGCTCAAGTATAATAAAGCTCAGGAAAGGGAGTTGGCGAGACAACGCAAGGTTATTGGAGTGATGGATTTATGGAGGCAAATGTTGTGGGGAGGATTTGAGGTTTGCACGAAGGGCGTGGGACCTGAGCAGTCTGTGTTACCCCATCTTGGCAAGTGCGGGAGAGAAACGCCCTCAGCTTTTGGTGAGAGCTCTTCATATGGAGAAAGGATAAGGGTCGTAGGTGCACATATGGACTCACCTGGAAACTAGACATTTGCGCTTAGTTTTCTAAGTTCTAAGAAAGGTATCAGTAGTCCAGTTGGTGTTGGAGTTGGTAGGAAAGAAACATCAAGTGGATATCATTATTGTTTGAATTTTATGGCCACGTAGCTGTTCTCGATATTTAGTGATATCCTATCTGGCATGTCATTTCAACAAGGTGTGGATTTGTAAAATGTGGGCATTATGTCTGGGAGTAGTTCTATTTCACAAACATAATGGAACTACTCCCACTTCACATGCAGAATGTGGGCATTATGTCTAGGATTAGAAGTCTACAAGGATAAATTCAGTGTTTGAAGGAACAGTCACAGAAGTTGGAGCAAACAAAGAACTCTGAAGCTCCTTAGAAGGACGTAGATGATATCAAGGAGGTGTGTAAGATGTTATGCCAAGAGAACATCATTCCCTCTGTTAGGAGAGTGGCTGAGAGATAAAAGTACCAAGCACTGGAGCTGAGTGTGAGAGATAGGTCTTGAATGTTAATAACTTACCTCACTCACAATATTGATTATGATAAAGAGATCACATTGAATGTAGTTGTGGATGGATGGCTCTTAAGCAAAATTCTAATTAACACATGGGTATTGAGGTCAATGTCCTCACTTTGGATGCATGGATATTAGATGGGGAGACCTCCATTACAACCATATTTGAATGTGTTGTATATGGAGAATAGAAGACTAAAGGTTACTGTCAGTCAACGTGTTCGAAGGATGCGTCTATAACCATCCAAGGGAGAAAAGTTTACTTGAGATTTTGAGGTCTTAGTGCTTGTTAAGGAAGATAACTTTCTCAGCATTACTTGGGCACTGCTTGGTGTTATGAAGAATAATTTTGACCTATGCACTTTCAATTAAGGGGTACATAAGTTTCAAGAAAAAAGAGGAGCATGCGATCATTATTGCACTCACTGGATGGGAAGTTCTACGCCCTATGTGGAACCCTTAGGAGAAGAGGACTTGGGTAGAATATATTTGGGCATACCATTAGAGAACCTGGAATATCTGTTCATCCATTAGAGGAAGGGGTCATTCACTAGGAATGATGCTTAGTCCATGAGTGATACAACCAGCGTTTCTTGTGAAAATTAGGTGCACATAGGTACCTATGAGTTGGTTGGAAGACAATTGAAGGGCGCTGGAACTCATGTAGTTGCCAAGAATGCACGTTAGATTAGGTGCCTAGGATGAAGGCATGTTACCAAGTTATACTAGCAAAGGGTAACCCTGATACCTTTTTTTACAAGCAATAGAAGTATCAGTGGACTTGTTAGGTTTAGAGTGGAGTAATATGCTAACTTACACTTTATGCATGGGATAGTCAACGCATGTTGGTGGGCGACACATCAAGATAATCTACTATGCAGTGGCATGAAGTAAGAATCAAGTTCTGCTATTAGATTTCTTCAGAAGTAATGCACCTACTAGGATACATGACTATGATGGGAAGGGGTCCACCTCATACCATGTTAGGAGTGTGAGAGGACCTAGAGGGAAGGCCCGAAAGCCTTTCCCCCTTCCTTGTGGGTGCACAAGTTCTATTCCACCTTGCAGGGTTGTGCACATGCATGGTATGTTTATTCATAAGTTGTGGAGACAAACAGAGAAATTGAAAAGAGTTAACAACGGGTATTATTTAGACCTTTGAGTACTTATGTTCTAAACCATCTGTAAATGAGGCCTTGCAAGTGATCAAAGTGCCTTACATTGGAGATAGTGTCCAAGGTGAAGGATAATTGTATTAGAATTGTTGGGAGAACCTGATTTGGGGGTGTACCTTGAAGAAGAGGAACTAGATGAAGTGTAGTTTGAGCGTGCCTACCTGGAGAAAGAAAAGGGAAAGTTAGTCTACTTGATTAGACGATGAGGAAGGTCAGAGAATTAGATGCTAACCATATTAGAGGGTACACATGAAGTTATGGATCAGTGCAAATGAGCAGGCACGTGCCTACCATGAGCCATTAAAAATGAAGAAGGTTAACATTGGTACAAAGGAGGAACCAAAAGAGGCCATTATTTAGGGATTACTGGATGGATCAAGAAGTGTCAAAAATTATTGAACTATTACGTGATTTTTCAGGACTTGTTTCCAGTGTGGGTACCATGAGTTAAAGGGGGTTCATCACTCTCTAGGAGAGATGCGGATAAAATTGAAGGAAGGGGCACGACTAGTCAGGAAGAGGCCTTATAGAATGAACCTGAATCTGCATGTGTGAAGGTTAAGGAGGATATTGATAAGATGATAACATCATGGTATCATAGAAGCCATTGAAGAATCTGAGTGGGTTAGCCCCATGGTCATCAACATAAAAAAGGATGGGAGAATATGATATTTGTGTTGAATATAGAGACTTAAATGTTGTGTGTCATTGATACCTTTCCTAACCACATTCACTGAGGAGATCCTGGAAGGAGTAAGCTAGGTGCGAGATCTATTCATTTACAGATGGGTTTTCAGGATATCACTAGGTTTGAATTGCCAAGGAAGACCAGGAAAAGACAACTTTCACCACCGAATGGGGAAGTTTTTGCATATACGGTCATGCCTTTTGGACTGAAGAACGTGCTTGTTGTGTTTTCGTGCATTGTGGTTCAAGACGTTTCAGGACTTCATTCATAAATTTCTCCAAGTCTACTTGGATGAGTCTAGATGGTTTATGGATTAGTAAAGGATCATTGTGACAACCTGAGGCTAATGTTTGAGAGGTGCAGGCAATTGAGCATCTCTCTGAATATTAAGAAATGTATCTTCGCCACTCCTTTTTGGCATGTTACTTGGTCATATCATCTGACAAGGAGGGTCTATTAGTGGATCCTGCCAAAATTGTTGTAATTTTGGGGTTGGAGGAACCCACCAATCAGAGTGCAGTGTGTGGATTTCTAGGGCATATATGGGATATTATAGGAAGTTCATCAAGGGCTATGCCAGAATTTTCAAGCCATTGGAGGAGCTGTTAAAGCATAAAGGAAAATTCCATTGGGGTGAGGCACAACAAGTGAAATTTGATACACTAAAGGACAGACTCACTACTGTGCCCATCTTGTGCTTTCCCTCTTGGGATAGGCCCTTTCATGTACACGTGGATGCATCAGGGATGGTGATTGGAGTGGTCTTAGAACAACTTGGAGAAGGGATTTTTGACCATCCCTTGTGTTTTGCTAGTAGGAAGCTAACTCCAGTAGAACAAAATTATACTACCACAGAGTGCGAAGCATTGGCAATGATCTACACACTGCACAAATTTAGGCAGTATTTGCTGGCAACACCTTTTATTTTTCTACACAGACCATATGGCCTTGAAATATTTGGTGAACAAGCCCATCTTGCAAGGGCACATATGCCGTTGGGTATTATTGTTTCAGGAATTTGAATTTACAGTTGTGGTGAAACCAGGGAAAAGTAACTTAGGATTTGATCATTTGTCAAGGGTTAATTCAGGTGAGGACACACAGAGCATTGAGGACACAATGCCAAATGCTCAGTTATTCAGGATTACAATGTACACCCTCTAATTTGGAGGACATTTCCATATTTTTACAAACAGGTGTGGCACCCAAAGGAATGAGGAGCTTAGAGAAGAAACAACTTGTCATTCACATGCCACACCCTACATGATGATTAGTGGATACTTGTATAAACTAGGTTGGGATGAAGTTTTGTGCCGGTGTGTGCTTGAACATGAGTGCACTGAAGCTATTATGGAGGAGGCTCATGGTGGTATTGTAGGTGGACACTATATGTAGGAGAGCCACCAAGTGCAAGGTTCTGATGGCTGGTTTATGGTGGGAGACCTTATATAAGGATTACACGGAGTATGCCAAGGGTTGTGACCATTGCCAGCGCCTTGGGAAGCCTGGGCATCGTGATGAAATGTCATTAAGGCCTATCACCAGTGCAGATCCATTTGAGAAATGGCGATTGACTTTGTAGGCCCTATTTCCCTAGCCACTGTGCAAAGGATGGGTTCACGCTACATCATCACTTGCACAGAACTATCTTACACGGTGGGTAGAAGTGATGCCTATGAAGGATTACACTGCAACCACTACAGCTAGGTTCTTGTGGGAGAATATAATCAATAGGTATGGATGCCCGCTGAGTTTAACGAGTGATAGGGGTACTCATTTCCTCAATGAGATAGTTAGAATATTGTTGGCAGAATTCATGGTGGCCCATCACAAAACTACCCCTTACCACCCACAAGCTAATGGGACAATGAAAGCCTTTAACAAAATTTTGAGTCACATGTTGACCAAGATTTGTGATGTTGGGAGATAGGATTGGGATGAAAAATTCTCTGTCATGTTATGGTCATATCAGACAACCTACAAAAGGTTGAACAAAGCAACACCCTTTCAGCTGGTGTTCGGCGCATGGAGGCTGTATTACCTATTGAGTTCATGTTACCCTCCCTACGTATTACGTGTGTAGGAGGTTTGGCTGATGAACAAGCACTTGAGGAACATATTGACAAGTTGATGCAGCTAGACGAGAGATGTGTCATAGCATGATGGATTCAGAGAATGGAAAAGGCCAGGCAGAAGGCATGGCATGATAGGCACATCAAAAATAAGAAGTTGGAAGTTGGAAGATGGTTCTCTTGTATGATTCGAAGTTTTTGTGCCATCCTAGGAAGTTTAAAGTACACTGGTTGGGACCCTATACTATCACTTATATACTTGATTCAGGAGCTTTCTAGTTACAAGTGTTGGATGGCACAAGGTTGCCCTAGTTTCTTTAACATGGAGTAGGTTGAAGCCCTACTATAAATAAGTCTTTCAAGTGTGTTTGTAAATAAGGCAATATTGCCAGTTAGCGTAGGATTTCCCTTAATGCATTTTCTTTTTATGTGTTTCCTTTCATCATCGTTTTGCTTGTCCTTTTTGTTCTATGTTTTTGTACGCATTTGGCATGCCTGTAGCTAAATACATTTGAAGTGATTTCATGCATAGAGGACCACACATACTTTTTGTGTGGGGTGGATTGACGTCTACATTTGAAAAACATTGTGCATGTTTCTAAGGAAGAAGAATGATTTGTGCAGAGGAGGTGTTCAAATGTGTGCTTGTGCAGTGAAAAAGGTGTTTGAATTTGTGTCGTAATAAAGGTGTCTTAGTGAAAAATATGAGTTGAGTATAGACCACGCAGAAGAGAAGCAATGATCGCGTAGTGTAACATGAGGTAGGTGGTATAGGGGACTACTTGGTGGACAACATAGAGGTTATGTACTTTGGCACAGTGAGGTGCAAAGGAGGTCTGTGGCAGTGAAGTAGTGTTGGCACGCTAGAAGGTTATGACTGCAGCGCATGTGAAGGGAAGTCACAGAAGTTGACTTAAGTTATAAAATCACTTTATTAAAAAGTGACTTTAAAAACGTATGGGTCAAGGACATTGAGGTTATGAAAAAGTATAAATAGAGGGTAAAGGTAGTCATTTTGACTACTTTTCCTTAGAAAATTTTTGTGCTCCTGAGCTTGAAGTGTGACGAGGGTTTTGAGAAGAGCGAGGTACTTGTCACAAACCAGTAAAGTTGTGCGAGTTGTGGTGTGATCTTGCGGTTTAGCAAGAGGGGAAGAAGACAATAGAGCAGGAAGGGGTTACATGAGAGAGAAGCATGGAAGTCATCAAGTTTGGGTAGACGAAGGAAAAGTTGGAAGCACCTAGGGCACAAAGGAACGAGAGAGAAAAAATAGAGATGGCACCAAAGAAGGGTAGGAATAAGAAATTAGTGGTGGAAAAGGAAGAACCCATTGAAAGTTTATTCAGAAATGCAGTACCCTCTAGGGGTTATTAAGGTAGAGAAGTGGAGCTTCAAAGTTATACAGATGTAAAATCAGTGAGTTCAACCATAGAACCACTGACCATGACAAATTGATGCAAGAAGGATCTGTACAAGGAGATCCCAGGGTTAGATGAAAAAGGAAACCCTAGGGTAGATGATTCGGTGATGAAGGAGTTGTAGAAGACTGGGGTTTTGTAGCTTTGGGAGCTATCATTTTTTGCTAAACCCACACCACTCTTCAGATGGTTGATGTCACGAGTGCATGAAGACTTCTTCTACTTTGCAGGGAGGAGGATGAGACTCATGGGAAATTTAATCCATAGGGTAACGGGCCTGTGAAACGTTGGTGAGGATATGGCCCTCGATTTGGGTGCCACTGCGAAAGTGGAAGAATTAGCAAAACAATTAAACTATGAGAAGGGGGAAGGGCTCAAGTTATTGCAGATCTTCCAGACCCGACATTGAGAGTCACCTCCCGACTCATTAGTTGTAAATTGGGAGCATCAGAGAGATGGACAGACATTAACAAAAGGTTCTTGTATGTTGCCTACAGAGTTTCTAAGTGGGCACACTACAATTTTGCACAATTTATTGCGGATAGTATCATTGAGGAGGTGTGAGTGCAGAATGACTTAGGAGCAAAAATAACTTGGGGGTCCATACTGTTATTGATTGTATTATGGGAAATCGGTGTCCCAGATGGACCAGAAGGGAACATGTGGGTTTACCCACCGGTGCACCCATCTCCTGCTGTATAAGTTCAAGCAATTCACTTGTGACGGGTCCATCTCGAACACCTACAAGGTGCATGGATGAACAAGTGGTATGAGAGGCTGCATGCAGAGCTTTTGAAAATGAATGGCGCATCCCTGCACAAGCTACCACAAATTGTTGGGGACCAGGTGCAGTTCGCTGTTACGCAACACTTCTGTTTGGCACGGTTCATGATGGCCAAAGGAGAATTAGGGGTGTGGTGCAAACTTCCATTTGCATTCACTGCTAAATACATGAAGTGCACCATCAACCGGTTGAAGGATGCACAACAGTTGACCTTCGACGTGGATAAGGTGGACGTTGATGTGCACACCCTACGTGACCTACAGATATAACTCAAGGCCAACATATGTGGAGACCTTGGAGCCTGAATTTTTGGATCTACACCCGCAGGTCAATGTTACCATCAAAGGCTACATCCACTGGGTATTTGTACAGCTGTGCCCCAAGATGCAGGGAGGAGTTGAAGTGGAGATTAGAGATGCCACCTTCCCAAGGCCACGTGAAGCACCGATCCCACCAATAAAAGTGGTCAGGAAGATGAAGAAGTGGTAGTAGAAGAAGAAGAGGGTGAAGGGAAGTTGGACACTTCCTAGAAGAGAAGATACTATATTTGAGGTAGCAAGTGGGGGCACAAGTACATCACAGCTGAGCAGCGCTGAGGACTCGCAAGTAGAGTGTGAGGAGGGTGAGTTACCTGAAGGAGAGGAGATGGAGAAGAAGAAACAAAAGGTACATGAGGGTTGCCAGTTCGGCAACAGAAATAGGCTTGGAAGAAGATACCACAACCTTCAGGGAGGAACTCGAGGTTGAGCTCGAGGAAAGAAGAGAAGAGAAGGGCAGAGGCAGACACCAAGGTGGCGGTTGATGCACACACCAAGGAGAAGGCTCATTCTATGGAGGAAACTGAGATTCCAATGTGAGGGTATTCTCCTACACAACCCACCAAACTAGAAGGAAGAAGATAAGGGAGACTCCTTTGTCATAAAGGAGGATAAAGGATTCATTCTAGGATCAAAGAAGCAATGAACAAAGTGCAAGGTTGTAAGGAAGAAGTGGATGCCTATGTCCCCACATATGGACTTCGTGGATGATCCCGCGAAGGTGTTGCATGCAAGATTTCAAGGTACCCTCCCCATGGAGAAGCTACATGTGTGGGATATTTTGGATCAGAGTGGGGGTGTGACAAGAACAAGGAAGATGATAAGCTGGAACCTGCATTGCCATGCAGAGGAACCTGAGTTCGAGGTCAATGATCACACGATCGAGACCATTCATTTGAAGAAGAAGGAAGGAGAGACATACAAGGTGGTAGACCCAAACCACCTCACCAATGAGCAGGCATGCAAATGTTGCAAAATATGTCTTCAGAGGTGGTAAGACACAACTTGGATGTAAGGGAACTGTTCAAACCTTGGTCGCAGATAAGAAAGGGAAGGAGAAGGAAATAGAGAGATTGCACCAAGGGTTAAAAGGAGAGCAGCACGTGAACCAAGGAGGCGTATGATCGGGCGGGTGCCCTGGTTAAGAATATTTTGGGCAATGTCTACGCTGGTAAGCCAAGACCAGGACAAGACTATGGTGATGAAATGGAATATCTGGAGGACCTGGTGGGGATGTTGCTAGTCAACATCAAGGATGGTGTGGGCCTACCACTGAAGATCTCGCTAAGGAGAAAGAAAACAATAAGGATGTTGTGGAATCCCAGATCACTGAGTTGGAGGACTTGCTACCCAACTCAAAGAGGAAGAGATACTAGCAGATAGGGGTTTCAACAACTTACTGGAAGTGTGAGCCTATCATTGATGTGTGAGTAGCAGAAGAGGAGGCAACCCTCAAGGCCTTGCAGGAAAAGGTCCCTACTAACAAGTATGAGCATGCACAACTGATAGTGGACACCACAGTCGCAGAAGGATAAAATAAAGACCAAGCGTGAGAAGTTAGAGTTCTCGAGTTAGCAAACTCTGGGACTCCATTACCAAACGTATGGATGAGTTTGAGGGTCTTGGTGTGGAGCTTGGTGGTGGTAATTCAAGAGTTGAAGGGGAAGGTGGAAGAAATCACACTGGATCAAGTACCCAGTATACAGGAGAAGTGCCAGGGAAAGCATTGACAGAGCTGGAGGCATGGAAGAAGTTGAAGGGGAAATAGATGTAGAGTTCCCCGAGTTGCTCTAGTTGGTTTTGTAGGTGGTGACAACGTAAGTTCTTTTTGCCTTAACTAATTTTTGGCCAATGAAGTTTTGTTCAAGAGCGCGAAGGATTGCTGTGGGCAGAAATCAATTTAGTGTGGGGTGATGTTGGGCCCTTGAAATGACCAAGTACCTGAGGCGTGAAGGGTTGTGGCATGTGGAAGCATAGGGCGTGAAGGCATGCACATGGAAGTAACTTTTGGGGATGCGCGAAGGCTCGTGCCCAGGCAGGGTGGATTTGGGACTTAGTCACTTTTTGAAGAATGGGTAAAGCCATGATAAAGGAACAGACAGAAAGGTGACCAAGATTTAGTTATGGATAAAGGTAAAATATGAAAGACTTGCAGCTCAAGGAAAGGATATTCCAGGGCATCATTATGGTTATCATAACAAGATAAGGAGCTGAGTTAGTTATGGTTTAGCTGGCACCTGCATGCTGAAGATACTCGAGTAGGGAAAGACATGATGACAATTGGCATGTCTTGGATAATGATGAAGCGGTTAGAGGAGATTCCTTCCAGTTCCTTCTTATGTATTGTTTTGCATGGCAATCGAGAGATGAGGTATGTGCATATGGAGAGTGAGAGACTAAGGGGAGCATGGGTGTAATCTCTGTAATGAAGCTATTGTAGAGAATATATGGGGACTTATATTGTTGTATTAGCTCCATTCATGGATTCTTTAATGTATTTGGCTACTGTAATGTTGATAAATCAATACAATGGGTTGTTCTAAACATCTGAGTCATGGATCTTGATATGTATATTTTATTTTATGCTTGTGGATCCAAACCCTTATGTTCTTGATGATGCTCATGGTTCAGATATGTTTTCTTTCTGTGATCACAATGTTTCCCTTCTTATTATGGTGCATCTGTATGTGGGTCTGAGTTCCTTTGTATCTGTTATATAATGCATGTATCTATATCTGTGAATTACTCATCCATTAATGATGAACATTCTTGCAAAGCTCACATAAAAGGAGGGGCTCGACAACTGTGCATGCCTCGGGTGAGCGCCCAACACTGGGTGATAGGATGAAACACTCTTGTGATTTTAAGGGGTTAGGGGTACATTAAACTTACACATTTCCACTTTTGAAAGCAAGTTCCTCCCATGTTGTGCATTGTTATATACATTGGTATGGGTAGAATATCCACCATGGTTTGGTTGTGTATAAATATGTGTTGGATTTGATTTAGGTTGAGAAACATTCAATTTTTGAACGAGGTTTTGTATAAGATCATCTAAGCATTGATTGATCTGGTCCACTTTAATGTTCATATCCAATTGTAAGTTACACATATCATATTCAATCTGGCTCACTTTATGATCCGTCGAGGAAAAGCCAAGATCAAATGATTTGTCTATCCCTGTTGTTGATTCCATATCATCTTTATGAGGTGTTTTACCTGGAGTATCCGAATTCTTGTTCTTACCCCTAGTTTGTGGACCTATCATAACAAGGGATTACCCTCACACAGTTCAATTTGCCTTATTTGACTGAATTTGACCAACAAATTTCTCACTATAGATGACCTCAAATTTGAAAATGTAAAGAAAAAACCTATATGGAAATTTGAAGAGATTTCCAAAAATCTAAAAAATGCGGCCTATATATCAACTTAATGAAAAATTGTATATATGCAATAACTATCACAAAACAATGAAAGAAATTCTAAAATTTTTATTGAAGATTTATAATATATATTCCCAGACGTGGTAAACAAATATATGAACAATTCACAACTGTGCTTGATATATAGCGAGAAAACCAGTAGTTTCCGAAATCAATGCTTCAATGCCAATTGTAAGGAAATTACTTAAATATTATAGCAAATATGCAAGCATATATAATAAATTATTAAGCAATTTTGAGGGGGAAACCTCCCAAAATCCTTTATCAGGAATATAATTCACCAATTTGATGCCTTGGGAGAGCCATGCTCATCTGTATATATAGATCTAACCACGAAGGTTCGTAAGCATTCATATATACCTATTCATTAAAGTTAAGTCGGCCTACAATAATTAATAACTAATGAATGTAAATACTAATGATAAGTGTGCCTTAGGTTAGCCCACACATATATCTATGCATGTGGTAGGTTAATCTCTTATCAGTGTTAAAGACTTCTCCTTATGTTGTGAGTGTCAAGCATCAATGATCCTTTCATGTTTTGTACGTGTTAGCTGACAATATTTATTTTACTCCACTCGTCCATTGATTGTCCACCCCTTCCCCCATTCTAAGTGCACATCATTACAAGAGATTTTAAGGCTTCTGAATCTCACACCTAGCCCAAAATTAGACCAAAATGCCTCACGCTTTGCCAGAACTGGTACTTAGCCAAAATATGTATATGGTTATTGAAAATTTGGGCTCAAAATTACTCCACACTATTTAAGTTACCCATCCTCACATAACCATTTTATTATTTCTTCTTCAAAAATATTAGGCACCTCCTTGCATAATTGGTCTTCAAAATTTTGTCACTTGGTTAGTGTGGTCACTCTAATCTACTTCAAACCATCCACTTGTGCACACAAGTTTTTTAGAGCTTTGTCCTCCTTTGTAGGATCCTCAGCTTCCTCTCTCGTGGCACTTAGCTTCTCACCCATTTCCTTACCTACGTCTCCAAGTTTTCTTTCCTCAAGAGTTGCTTTCTTTAGTTTGGCAAGGCACAAATTGAACTCATACTTCTTCACGTTTATTTCCTTTCCCATTTCCTCCATATGTTGCAACAACTTTATCACATTAGTTTTGTCTTGATAGTATATACTTGCATGCCCATAACCTTTTGTTTTTGTTTTTTAGGGTGGATAAACACTTCTATTTACACCATATTTATCTATTTTATTAAAGTACATAGTAATAAAGAGGATGTAAGGGTTTGTAACAGGGGATTATTCTAATCAATTAACTTCCAACATTAATAATTCACAATTAAAATAATGCTTTTTATACGTGTAAAAATTGTTGAAACGATAAATAAGTACTCAAATACATAAGAGCATAAAGAAACTTAGTTGTACATGTCAGAACAGAGAGGATATGGGTGTGTAGAATAGTAAAATAGGTAGATCAAAGATTGGAAATGCTTTTGTGCAAGTTCTGGAATTGAAAGTTAAATAGGGGTATGACCATACAACTATTTTATGGTCCAGATTAGAAATTTACAACCCTAACCTAGATCTATATGGTCATTGACCATTTGATAGTCTTGATCTGAATCTTTTTGTGTGCCTCACTTTCCTAGAAATGATCTTCATTGTATGTCACTCTTACTCGCACAACTTCAGGATGACTTGTAATCACCTGAAACAAAGTGGAAGCCTTAGAAAATTACAAAAACCTTCTACAAAGAATTAACAAACCAAAATGAGAAAAAAAATGTGTGTGGTGAGGATGGACTACCTTTGAAAAATCAAACTCCTAGTTGCTAAACCAAACCAAGTGTTATACTATATGCTCTCATCGTGGGATCAAGCCTCATGTTGTTATCCTAGGTGTTTGTGCTAGAGTAAATAACTAACCAACTTTCTAAGGGTGACCTCATGTCTCTTGAAACCAAGATAGTGCACTAATTGTATAGTGTGGAAGGTACCCAGTGCGGTAGTAGTGTGACAAGGTGTTCCTCAACTATGTGACCTAACCCTTTGCTTCTTGAAACCCGTGAACAATGATTGGAGTGACTTTGTTATTGCTAAGAAATGACTTTATGAACTTTGCATGCTTGGAAATAGAGGAAGATATAAAATATTTGACCTAGTTGAGTGATTCAGAATTGTAATTGGGATTGCTATAATTCATGTGCAGTTGATTTGGGCATATTTAGGGAACCCTTGAGCACTTTTGGAATGATATTTTTGGTAAGAGCTTATAAGAGTGCCAAGTGAGTTATAAAGTGATAATTATTTGTTTATATAGCCTTCCGTAGGTGAAATATTATGACAAAGCCAACCCTAGGAAGATGAAACAACCCAAAGAAGGTATTCAAATTAAAAATAGAATCAGAGAACTTGAAGAGCCAGGATTGTACATGTTGGCCAAGACCAGATCCCACATCTTGACCCATTTGTATGGTCCTGGACATAGAAAGGGAAAAGTAAAACAAGAAGTTTTGACATGAAGCACAAATATTTTTTACTGCTTTCATGAGATAATAATTCCATAATTGGTGACAGAGCAAAGTGTGGAGATAATCAAGTCACAAAAGAGCTAGAGATATGAGCTAATTGGATTCTGAAAGTGATAGTTTGTATTAACAAGGGAGTATAGTCAAACTTGGCATTGGAGAAGGAGAAGTTACCAAATTTTAGTGTCTATATTTGCTCCCCCTTTAAGTGTGTAATTGAAAATTACATGCTTAAAGTAAAAGCATACTTGAGTGTGCACACACACTCCATCTTCGCTCGATAGTGGTTCTTTGATGTTTTAGTGTTGGCATGTTCCATGATGAAACATATAACACGAAGTGTAGTCAATGTCTATGATAGAAAACTAATCTATAACTTGAAATATAAATAATACTTATAACTTTGAATTTTACAAGAAGTAAGCAAAAGAGATACAAAAAAATGGAAGGAATACACATGTTTATTTTGTAGAGGGAGTAGATATTATTCTTATTGTGCTTTAGAGACTTGTAATTATTACAGAGATGTTAGAAAATTGAGAGTAATCAGTCCCCAACTTGTGCCAAAGGAGAAACTAGAGTGTTGTGTTCACCAAATGTTTACACCCTGATTAAATATATGTTATGGAAGTATACAACAATAAAGAGGATGCAAGGGTTTATAACAGGGGAATACTCTAATAAATTAAGTTCCAACATTACCCATTCACAATTAGAATAATTATTTATACTTGTAACCATTGGTAAAACGATAAATAATTACTCAAATACACAAGAGGATAAATAAAATTAGTTGTACATGTAAAAACATAGAGGATCTAGGCATGTAGACTAGTAAAACAAGAAGATCGGGAACAAGAAATGCTTTGGTGTAAGTTTTGGGACTTGAAACTAAGTAGGGACATGACTGTATGACTAATGTATTTCCCATAATGGAATTGTATGGTCCTAGCCTTGTATGGTCTTGGACCCTTTTATAGTCTAGATTTGAAACTTTATGTGCTTTAATTTCCTGGAAATGACCATCGGTGTATGTTATTATTTCTCAAACAGTTTCAGAACGATCTGTAATCACTTGCAACAAAGTGGAAACCCTAAAAACCTAAAGAATTTTTCATCAAAGCATTAGTAAACCAAGAGGAGAAAACATGTGTGTGGTGAGGTTAGACTACCGTTGGTGAGGAGAAGTTTTGCATTATATGCCCTTATTTTGGTATCAAACCTCATGTATATCTCGTAGGTGCTTGTGCAAGTGTGGAAAACCAACCCCTAAGGGGTTCCCTCGTGTTTCTTGACACTAAGATAATAGGCTAACTGTATAGTATGGAATGCACCCATTGCAGCAGTAGTGTGATGTAGTGTGCCTCAGCTACATGACCTAACCATTTTTTCTTTGTAACCCTTGAATAATCCTTGGAGCCACTTTGTTATTGCTAAGACATTACTCTATGAATCTTGCATACTTGGAAATGGAGCAAGCTAAACTCTCTAACTTTATTGAGTGCTTCAGACCTATAGTAGGGAATGCTCTAATTGACATGTAAATGATATGGGTAAATATAGGGAACCCTTGAATGCTTTTGGAATGATATTTGCAACAGGAGCTTGTAAGAGTGTCATGTGAGTTATAAAGTGATAGTGACTTGCTTATACAACATTATGTAGGTGAATTATTCCGATAAGGCTGATTTTAGGAAGATGAAATGACCCAAATAATATATTCAAATTAAAAATAGAGTTGGAGAAATTGAAGAGCTATGACCATATAGGTTGGTAAGACCAGACCCACATCGCAACCCCTTTTTACAGTCCTAGACATAAAAGGGGAAAAGTAAAACAAGAAGTTTTGACATGAAGCACAAAGGTTGTCTATTACTTAAAAGAGATATGCCCATATTTGGTGACATAACAGAGATTATAGATAAGTAAGTCACGAAAGATCGAATTGATTGGATGTTGAATGTGGGTATTTGCCTTAGCAAGGGAACATAGTCAAAATTTGCATTACAAAAGGACAAGTTACCAAATTTTAGTGTCTATATATTCAATAATTGTTTCATATGACACAAATATAAAAAATACTTGTCCAATAGAGGTGGCCTTCTCATTTAGCTTTTGTTGCTAGTTCCTCACACACCTTCATTTTTTCCTCAACTAGAGCCTTGGCCTTTTCAATCATCGCTATCTCAACCTGTCTTGCTTGTACGTCGTCATTGTCTTTTGCTACTTAAAAAGGAGGTCAACCAAGATCTCTAATTTCCCTATTTCACCTTATTGGTTGAGTTTGAATCCATACTAATTTTGGATCCTCCTTCAACATTTGGGCACATGTTGTGGCTTTCAAATCAACTCTCATGTACTTGTGCTCTAATTTTTCTTTCTTTTCCTTATCACCTACAAGTTTCTTATCAAGTTCCTTCAAGAGGATTCTATGTTGTGATAATGCAGTGTCGTTAAAAAAAATTGTCTTGTGACCTTAGTAGTTATCTTCACCAACATGTCACTTTCTTGTATTCATGTGAAAATGAGCAACATAAGCAATTTCCAATCCATCAATTTCTTTCACAAGTGGTCTATGCATGCTAAAAATTGGAACCTCAAAGTAGGGATCATCGGTATATATGTCCATGGACAAGGATACCTCCCTTCACATCCTTGTTGTTGTGTTACCTAAGTCCATTGCCTCCCATAGGAAGAGGTCTTTATCTTTCTTCCCTCTTTGGTATCGAGCACATAGATTCATAGTTTTATCTTCTTCATCACCATCATCATCTTAAACACACTCTTTCTTATTATCTTCACATTTATCCCCTTCCTCTTCCAAATTAATAACCTCGGGACTTCCTCACGGAGCAATGGTATCTTCTAAATATGATTTTATTACCACTTTAGTGGTATTGTGTATAGAACCTTCTTTAGGAGATGCAACCCTAGGAAATATATTTCCTTATTTCTCTTCTTCCTACTCCTATTTTCCTTGCATTCCCCTTGGTTATACCCCTTTCCAAACTCCTCCTCAAACCCTTGCTTGGGATACCACTGGACTCTCCAATAACAGAAATAGGGTCCTCAGTTGGATACTCCACACCCATTTTTTGTGACGAGTTAGGAATCAACTACTCTAGAAAATGTTTACTTTTCAGTGCATGCTAAGGTTTCTGCATTATCATTTATCATCTTCATCTTTTGCCCCCACTTCTCTTCAAGAGTTTCCTCACCTAAATCTTCTTCTTATTCCTCAACAATGGGTAGTATAAGATCTATCTTCTTTGATTCCTCTTGATATCCTTTTACTTTACGCCTCCCTTCAATGGAGTTTGCAACATCTCATCTTATTCATCACATTATTCTCCATCCTAAGTATTCTTCTTGTTAGGAAAATACATTTTTAGTGCTTCATTATTGTTTAGATATTTACCGCAGAGTAAATGTTATTCTCTATTTGTTGTTACTGTATGGCTCATGGTAGGTTAGGTTGTTAAGTTATTACATTATTGTTTTATAACAATAAAGTTTATTATTATTTGTTATACCCGTAACATTTATTTACGGGTCATTTTTTGTTAGTACTTCCTATTAGTTAGGAAGTTAGTTTGTTATATCTATGGCTATTTAATAACCATCCACAAATTGTAAAATTGCAGTAGTAGTTGATTAATAGAAGATAATCTTTGTACAATGCTATTTTGACTCTGACCAAATTTTATATTTGGTATCAGAGCAGGTCGACTGTAATGGAATTTTAAAAATTTTGCGGAGGGGTATTCTTTGAGGTTTTATTGTTGCCCTGAACATGTTTTAATATTTAGCATTTGCATCTATTATACTGGGCCACAATTTCTCTTCTTGCTGTATAGAGCTCATTTACTGATATATACATATGAATTAGTATATACTAGTTCTATATGATTGTTTTTAAAAGGCTTAAATAGAGACCATATGTACGTGTAAAATCTTTCACGCACTTGGAGATATTGAAGGCAAATTGAAAAAGCAAAGAGAGGGATTTGTATAGATAGATTTGCGAATCATATGTTGGTTGAAGCATCACCAAGAAGCACGTTCACGAATCTTAATCTTTCTCCCCTACACAATTTTTGGTCAGAGCAGTGGTTTGGTCTGATTTTTATTGATCTCTACCCAGATTACATTCTCATCTAGATCACAATGTTTTCTAATAGGAGACAGAAGGACCTTCACACATATTAAAAAAAAAAGCAACAAATTCAATTCTGCATTAGTATCGAAAATTATCAACTCAACTTCTTTTCATCGCCATAGTTTCCAAACATTTGTGAATTGGATTCTCTATCATTGTTCTTGCTATCGCCATCTATTTTGTTCTTTTCAGGCATTTGAATCACATCCTCCATTGTGTGATAGTATTTGGTAATCAATTCTTCACTCGTCAGCTCTACATATAAGTTTCTTTGTACCAGGTTTATTCACCTTGTAGATTTTATGGGCATTACCAGATCCATCAGAGAAGAGTTTTTCCTTTAGAAAATCATGCTAGCTTGCTCAATTAAGGCTCGTTATCTCTCAGTCTATATAGCATCTGCTCAGTTTTGATAAGAGGTTTCACAGATTTGTGGCATTCCATAGATGCAAATCTAGTGTGTCCTATTCAAAAGGCATTGCATGCAATTCAGTCGCCGTGTGTTTTTCGTATTATATCCATGAGATACATTTCATAAGCACTTCTTGAACATGAGTCTCTAGCAGAGCTTCAATCTTAGCCTTTTTAGGTAGCCTTTTAAAAATTCTTTTACAATTTCATAGAGATAGTGTAATTAGAATGGTAAGTCAAGCTTTATTACCTTTAATCTATGCTTTATAAACATACATGTCTATTTTGTTTTTTCATTAATTTTGAGCATGTCTTGTATCTTTTTATATAGTCTCTTTTCAATAACAATGTGGTTTACTAAAGTTCATTAAGAATAGTTGTTTTAAGTCATCAAATCATTGTCATAGAATTTATGTCAAAAGTATCATTAGAATTCATTTTTTGTGTTGTCAAATCATGTGATCTAATTGTATGATCAAAAGTCTGTTGTCCGTGTTAAATCTATTTCAATGTAGAGTCCTTTTGTCTAAGTCAAATTATTATCGTAAAACTCATGAGTCATTGCCAAAAGAGTCAAGATATTGTAAAAATAAAAAAAATTACTTACAAACGCATTTTCGGTGTTACCTGACGTCTAACAAAATAAAGTGTTTCACATTATGCTAGGGAAGAAAAGAATAAGCCCAACGTGGAATCAAATGTGCTTCATGTTCACATCCTGCTGAGTTAGAAACACATATAATGGGGGATGGAGGCAATGGAGGATGGAGGAAAAACAACGTCCTCTCACTAGTTATAAGCGACGGGGCCGCAAAATCAAGTTGTGGCATTTTGTTTCAGTGTGTTTTTCTAGTTGCAGTGTACCTATTATTATTCATTATGTTCTTATTGTAATAAAGTGAGTAGATTCCTTTGTACTTTCCTGATGTGAAGATATTGTGGAAAAATGAAAGCTCAAAGAAAAAAGCAGCATCATGTTTCTTGAAGAGGATGATTAAGGGATCATACCTAGAACATGGAACCTTTTTTGGTGGACAGGGGTCCATTTTTGTCGAATAGGGGTTTGTACAACAAACAAGGGTTCATACATGGAATGGGGGTTCCTTTTTTGGTGGACATGGGTATATATTTGATTAGCAGGGGTTCATACTGGATGAGGAGGGGTTCATACCAAGGTTGTTGGTTAGCCTTTTTAAAATCATCAGTGATCCAAGATCATGAGCATGCATGAGCGGCAAGCTGCAGAAGAAGTGTGATTATTTTTCTCCCATGTTCACACTAAGGGGGGGAATGTTAGGAAAATACTATTTTAGTGCTCCATTATTGTTTGGATATTTATTGCAGGGTAAATATTATTCACTATTTGTTGTTACTGTATGACTGATATGGTAGGTTAGGTTGTTAAGTTGTTACATTATTGTTTTATAACAATAATGTTTATTATTATTTTCTATACCCGTAACATTTATTTACAGGTCAATTTTTTGTTAGTACTTCCTATTAACTAGAAATTTAGTTTGTTATATCTATGGATAAATAATAGCCATCCATAGATTGTAAAATTGCAGTTGCAACTAATTAATAGAAGATAATCTTTGTGCTGTGCTATTTTGACTTTGACCAAATTGTAGACTTCCCTAGTTTCAAAAAGAAGAAGAATTTAAAAGTAAAATTTTCAACCACAATCATCCACTAATGGTCAAGTTAACACACAAAATTTGCACCCTCTAAATGATCATGAGTGAACATTAAATTTTTTGGTGAACATAGGATTGTCTTCAAAGTGTGGGAATTTAATCCTTGAGATAAGCCTCCAGAGAAGGTTGGTTCCTTCTCTCCTAGCTCAACACACACTAATCTAAACTACCAACCTGCAACTAAGTCTAAAAATAAAATTAAAGTATACAAGATCCAGGGTTGAGAGAGAATGGAAAATCTACTTGATTTAATAAAATATAATTACATAGTAACATATATGATGAAATACAATAGATATATAAATACTTAGCACTGAAACCAATGTAATGCTATAAGAAAATGAGAGATATAAATGACTTCGATAAATCTCGAGCAATCTAGAATTGATTTGGGTGGTGTGAAGTGTTGAACATGGTTAGAACTGTGTCGCAATCACTCTTTGTAAATTTAGTACTTTGAGAATAATGTCGAACATGGGCGCTCAGTGCTGGACAGGGGTGCCTGAGCACTGGTGATTGTTCTTGGGTGCTGACAACTACGTAGAGGATCATGATCTACTTTATTTTGTGCCACTAGGGTTTCACTATCACTTCTAGGTGGTTTCTTGATACTCACACTTGAATTACCGACGGTACCTATAACCTGCAACATAAACCCTAGCTACCTGCACAAGTTCACAAACACATCAAAGTGGAATGAAAATGTAATATGTGAATTTAGACTGACCCTGAAGGTCACTCGATGAGTGAACTTATGATTAACCGCTGCACTACATTCTAGACTCCATGTAGTTCTTTGTGTTTGTGTGTAATTGTGTCCTTAAATTTCCCTTGCGCCAATGACACTAAGATAACAGGCTATGGCTAGATAAGATGTAAATGTGTGATATGGAATTGTTCACTTCCCCTTCTTATGTCGTGTATTTAGCCCAAAATGTAGTCCCTTGTAATGGTAGTGATAGTATGTAGATGATATTTACCCTTATAATTATCAGGAAGAATAATAGAGTGTATGTTGTGTATATATATGGATCTCTTGTTTGAATTTTGGCACTAGTAACCCAAAAGTATGACTATGAGCTCAGGACGGGGATAATAAAACTAGAAAGGCCAACCAAAAATTTCAAAATAAGCAAAAAGAACAAAGAAGACATGAGCGCCCAGAATGGACATGAGCGCCTGGGCACTAGTGTCCAGAATGGGCCCAAGTGTCCTAAGATAAATGATGACATATTTGAAAAGATAGATAGACATGGATCCTTATGACTTGACTAGAACTGGGTAGAGAAATGACAAATGTGAGAGAGAAAGGCAATAGAAAAAATCAAAATAAGTGGATGGACAAAGGATTGTGTCACTAGTGAATGCTTTTCTTACTTAAGATCCATGCATATAACAACATACTTGATGATATAGTAAAATAATAGTATGTGTGTGATTTTGTTTCTACATTTGCCCCCCTTTATGCTATTTGAATGAAATTCAAGTAGTGTAAAGAAAGTAAGGAACATACATGTATATAATTTAGAGAAACCGTGTTACAAAGTATGCGTAGAATGTAGAAACTTGTAGTGTGGTGAACTATGGATCAATGTTTTGACCCATGTGGTGTAAGTGGAGATAAAAAAACTGTTGTAAGGAGTACTTGTAGAAATAGTTGAAATGATTTGGAGACTTTGGAGATTTTGAATCGTAATAAAAGGAGATTGAAGAGGTAGGGAGTGATCAATTCCCAACCCAATTTGTTTATAAAATGGGAGGATTTGAGCGTCCTGCCACCAGAGGAAGAGAGGTCTAGTTTTACTTTCCATTCATAATTACATCCCTAAAAGGTCCAACCACTATAGATGGATATAAACCAAATTTAGTTCCACATTGTTCTGTATTGTTCCATATTGAAGAACCCATATAGGAGCAATATAGGAAAGGCAATGGCGTCTCATTGCCACCACTCCTACAGGTGCTTCCGATTTATATAGTGCTAGATGGATTCCAATTTAGGTCATCTGGAAGTGATAGAAATGTAAAGTGACTCCCAAGTTAGGTTATCTGAGAGTGGTAGAATTTGTGATGTAGCTCCCAAGTTAGGTCATCTGGGAGAGATATTAAAGTGTGTTATGTTGTACATATTAATTGAATTGATTCGAATGATAGAATATTACTTTGAAATTGTGTACTTAGTAACTTACTCATAGAGAGGTTTTTGTGTTTTCCTCCCAGATTAGGTCATTTGGGGGAATATATTTGAAATAGTAGAAAGTATTGATTGTAGTATAGAATGATTGTTCCTTTGTTTGAATGAGATCATAGAAAGTTGCAATAGTAAATGTTAGGAGTGACGATTGACTGTATTGTAACCTGAGAGGGATTACAAGATAATCTTGATTCTATTTCCCCCTTTTAGAGAAAGAGTGAAGGGCATAGAAATGAGTACTGATCTGAAAGCAAGGCATATAAGATGTTTGTAATAGTAAATGTGAAATAGTATTGGATATTATAGTCACAGTGTGAATAGTTATTAAATAATATATGTTTTAGATGTGAATATGAGATGTTGAAACATGTATAGTACGATGATAGAGGAGAATATGAACCTTATGGCGCAAATGGTTAGAAAAATGAAGTTGACGAGGCTCAAGATATGAGTGAAATAGTGCAACATGTATTAGTTGTAAGAATGATTCGAAATAGTAACTATAGTATAAGAAAAAGTGGAATTACTATATATATTAATAGTGAAAAGTGAATAGTATTTCATTTGTAGTGTGATTGAGTGAAATTTGAAGCTCTGAGCTGTGAGAATGCCACGTGTTAGAGAAGTGAGTTTGACCAGGTTCAAGCGAGTAGTGACGGCGGTGGCTTTGCAGACGATCGATGAGTTGGTAAGTGTGACTTTTTATGAATTTTTTCGTCAATAATGTCTGTTTTTGGTAATTTTTAAAAATTTGGTGTTTGTGTATTTTTTAGCGTTCTTGACTTGAGAAAAAGTGGCCAAGGCATTTTTTTTCCTTGGGGACACCAACGCCCAGTTCCAGGTGCTAGTGACCAGATTCTGGGCGCTCATGACCTGCTCCTAGGTGATGGCGTGCCAGAGCAGGGATTGGTACTGTGTGGTGATCTTCTGCTAATTTGATTATTTTGATACTAGAATAAATGATTTTTATCATATGTATGATGTACTAATGGAATACTTTTATTGCGTTTTGTGTTGTACAAAGGGATATTCACTTGAGAGAGGTTCGGGCGGGCTCCATTTGATTACATTATTCATGTTAGGGTTGTCAGATGTCACATGGGATATATTGGACCATGTCAGCCTATGAAACATTGTTAGATTGGGGGAGGTACCCCATAATATGCCTATGGTGACTGCTTTTTGTGAGAGATGGTGCACAGATACATGTACATTCTGGTTTCCTACTGGTGAGATGACTGACTCTAGAGGATGTATACAAGATATTGCGGTTGCTTATTGTAGGTGAGAGAGTACATGTGATCTCTATCACGAACGCCTAGAGACAGATGAGGGAAACAAGGTGGTATTTTATAGGGACACAAGTACAGACAAATACTTATATCAGTTTGGATACGATTTTGAGATCTAGTGTTTTGTGATTGGAGAAGTTTATTATAGTGATTCTAGTGTCATATGTGGTACTAGAGGGTGGAGGCATTGGTATATTGTATAAGATGCATGATATTTGTAATAATATAGAGGAGCATGGGACTAGATATGCATGAGCACGGTGTATATTGATCCACTTGTATAAAGACTTATATAGATTTACACAGGAGGACCATGGGGGTGGATTAGGAGACGTGACTTTGTTGCACGTTTGGGCATATGAACACATTATAATATTGAGGCCAGTCAGTGGGCCATGAGCCAAGTGGGGTAGGCCCAAGATATTTATAGCAAGGTTGGTAGGCACTCATAGCAGGAGGATGGATATGAACACCTATAGGTTGATGTTAGATCATATGGGCCCTGAGACCATTATAAGGAAACCTTATAGAGATTATGGTGGATGGGTAGAGGATGATGTAGAGTTGTGGTGCATTCAATGCACCGTGTGATTAGATGATCACTTCCCAGGTGTGACAGAGTTGTTCCAGGGTGAGTGAGTATCAAGGCAGTTTGGTATAGCCCAGAATGTCCCCCTAAAGCCATATGTATGGTTGAGATCTACGAGAGCTGCCAGATGACCAGGAGTGAGGTTGGGCCCTTACAAGAGCACAACTAGTACATCTTGGTCTAGATGAGGTAGATGCAACTATAGAGCCGATATAGGGGGATGCCGCGGGGTGCACCCAGGCCTACAATAAGTGGTGAATGACACATCGATGGGTGTTGTTATTTCTAGTAGTGGTAGATGCTACCGATGGATCAACAATTAGTCGAGTAGAGGGGTAGGAACCTTCCCCCGATGTAGATGGTGTGGTAGCAACACGGGCTGAGCATAAGTATTGTGTATTGTTATTTGTTAGTTATTTTTTATTATTAGATATGGCAAAGTGTGTAATGACTAATGGTAGTTTGTGTGAATGTAGGTGATGCCTATTGGTCGTTGATTGTAAATTGGTCAATAATTATGTTGACGTGAAATGTGCCTCCAGATGTGCTCATGGGGGGTGGTATGTTAGAGAGAGTTACTGCTATTGTGGGTGAACATGCCCATTTATTTGTGTTGGTGGCTATAACACCAATGATGTGTATTTGTGTTATTGAGTGAGCGTGATAAGGCTAGTGTAGAGACTGAGTGAGCTAGATAGGCCGTAGGAGGAGGATCCCTAGCTTAGGATGTGTTTTCTAAATATGTGGAGCTGCATGACCAATTTACAGAGTAAACGGATGAGATCGTGATATTACAGAGTTAGTTAGAGAGATATAGAGGCCGAGATCAGTGACGAAGCTTCTAGTTCTAGAGCTCCCGCTATTATATATAGTGATAGTGATGATGATGTATGATATACTATATATGTTGCAGTGATGCACGAGGACTTTCCCCCCAGCGATTGTATTTTGCAGCTTATGAGTTTTGAAAAAATTAAAATTATTTATATATATATATATATATATGAGTATTGATATCACATGTGTTGTTGATGTGCATTAATATATGATGTGATGGATGTTGCTTTCACTTTGGTTTGGTATGTATTGTTGCAATCATCGTATTGGCTCCCAAAATAGAACCCATGGGAGATGAGAAGGTAACTTGAGTGGGTTGGCTTTGAGAGAGTTATGAACAATGAAAATTTCTTGTCGTTGATAGCCGAGGATTTGTTCAACACTCAACTCAATGACACAAATCAAGGAGGTGATCAGGAGGCACCTTCACAAAGGGGATGGCATTTACCCTACTACTTCTGGCTCTTCCTAAACCAAGGTGAGAGGACCTAGTTGGGGGATCTAAATAAAGGAAAATATCTCAAGGTCTGGTTTCCTTTATGGTTGGTGTAAATCAATTTGAAGCAAGTGCAGCCACATATACAATACTTCTCTCAAAAGAGTTGTCACTTGATTTATTGTAAGCACTTAACAATCAAACATAGATCTAAAGGCATATAATAAACAACTTCAAATATTGCATTTACATAACATTGTTTGGCCAAGGCTGCTTTAAATGATATTAAATCACAGACTTGGTGGGATTTTTGGCAAAGCTTACTGGTAATGAAAAAATTTAAAGATCAACTTTGCAGAATAAACATATGTTTGGTTTGCAGGTATGATATGCTTAGTTGGTAGAAAGATAAATGGTTGTTTGTTAATTGGGATTTGGAGGGGGGAGGGAAGTTGATTTTATGACTTTGGTTTAATAGTGTTCCCATGGAATGAATCCATCCTTAACTATGATGCTTTGAAAAGAACAATCAATTTAACATGATCTGTGAAATAAAATTTGCATTCATTGATACTCAATGTGCACAAAAGTCATCTACTGTCTTCACAATCCTAACTACAAATCATGGAGTTAGAGCTGAGATAAAACACTTGTTGTATTTGTCTTATACACCCAAAATACCCTTAAGGGATAACAAAAGGTATTAAAAAGTGATGTTGCCTTTAAGATTTTACAACTGAGATGAACCACTACAAAATACACACTATTATGCAATGCCCACATTGACCAAAAGAATGCAACAACCAAGAAAGACGCTTGTGTACTTGAAAATGTAAAGCTAATACAAGATAGTAATAGATCTATATTGCCTCTTTCATTCATTCAAAACATAAGAAACAAGAAAGTATAGCTTGATCAAAACAATTATAATCTATTCATGTAAGTTTTGGCAAGGGGACATAAACAAATGCCCTCAAAACTTGCTAATGGATGTACAACGCTACCACCTTAGATCCTCCTCATAGAACTAGACACATACAGTCTTGCAAGAAACTAGAAACTAAAATAGAAAACTAAACTTAGTCAAAAAAATCTAAAACTACCCCCAATCCGCCTCCTTCACACAAATGGAAGACTGTTACATTATATAGAATATGAGAAGGAGAAACAATGAAGAAAAATATGATTTCCTTCTACAACCACCAAAAGAAGGCATTAAAATCCTACAAAGGAGCATGGGATGCCTACCAAAATCTTTCATTTCTTATGTCTTGCATGCACATAGAAAAAACAGACACCATACTTCATCAATACGGGTGGTTGACCAGTAATGCAATTGTATATTTAATGTAAAATAATTTTTCTACTTTTTTCTCCCATTGAATGTCATCAATTTATGAATTTGATGATGCCAAAGAGAAGGGCTTGAAGAGACCTTTCCAACGATATAAATTTTATAAGATTTGGAGCTCTAAATCGAAAGATATGGCCCTCTGAAGTTTTGCATGTCGGAAAGCATATAATTGTGACACGTGGCAGCCTTTGATTAGTTCAAGGACTGCCTCTTGCCAATGTGTGCACTACTTTTCCATTTACTATGTGTCAGTATTTTATTGGCTCTCTTGGTTGGGATTTGCTTCTTTTCTTTTCTTTCCTTTCATTTGCAGGAAAGTCTATTCCTTAATGAAACATGATCCAATATGAAACTGCCACGCTTCTTCACCTTGTTAGACTCTTCTTACCCCTTGCGAAGCATGAGCTAATGATAAAGCTCCATGTTTCTCAAAATTTCAAGTCATGTCAGACCTATTGAGAACCATGACTGACCTCTACAAAGCATGAGCCAATAGGGAAGCTCCATGCTACTTCACATGTCAGTATGTTTGATAATCCTTATGACATGGTGCGAAGTTCTAGCCAATGAGATCATTCCATGCCCCCGCACTGTGTCAAACTTTACTTTTCCATCGGATTGTCCAGAATGTGAAAAGTGAGCCAGTAAGAAGGCTCCACGCAGCTTTGGGTTGTCAATCTTGTCAGATTTTACCTTTGCATTGTAACTTTAATCTTGAGTGGACTTAGAAACTTTTGGCTTCATTAAAAGTGATTTGTTTCCACGTATCCCTGTTGATCTTGCTGACTACTCAGACCCGACCATTGTTATTGAGCATAGTTTATTCCATGTAACTTTTGAGGTCCACGAAATGTGAAAGGCTTGGAGACTTCCAGAATGTCGACACGTGCCCTGTCTTTGACCATCGATTTTCACCACGTGTCCTCTTGCTTTCCTTTAGTTTGTGGCATGTTGGCTCCTTTGTTGTGCAACTTTCTATGTCTCTTTGTCTCACGGGTTAGGAAAACCCATGAAACACTAGGTTCTAGCACTCCACATATTTTCTTCATTGTGTGGCTTTTCTTCAAAACCCACCGAAGTCCAACTTTTTCCAATTGTCCATTTTTCCAAGGGGAATCTATATAAACAGTAATCTTTGAAGCATGGGGAATAATATGAAACACACAAAATTGCCTAAAATTACGGGGAGCTTATGAAAAAGACCAACTCAATCCAAGGAACTAGATTTAGCTCCAACAATGGCTCTTTCTCGGGGATGGGCACCCCCTGTGGGTGCCACAAGAACAAAAAACTAGATGCCTAGTCCATTGGGAAAGGAGTCACGTAAACAAAACACATAGGGATTTTTGAAATATATGTAAAATAGGCTAGGGGAAAAATAGACAACAACAAAAACCTGGTCATTGTAGACCAGAGCACAAAAAGGGAAAAATAAGACAAACAAAAGAAAAAAATTAAAATAGAGTTGTATACTGTACAAAATCATACCTGACCTTCCAGCTTAGTCCAAGAAATGTTTAAGATGCCTACCATTAACATGGAAACTCCAACAAATGTCCTTCTAAGTCTTTAAGAAAGAAAGTGTTCTTGCCAATTCTGATGTCAATAGAATATGGTCCCATCCATAGGGCATCAAATTTTCCATGTTTTCCCTTGTCTTCATGTATGTTATCCCATAACAAGACCAAGTCTCCAACATTAAAGACTCTTGGAGTGACCTTCTTGTCAAATATTTTCTTAATTTTTCTTTGAATTTGACATGTCTTTGATGGGACTCTCTTCTCTCCTCATCTAATTCCATAATCTGATTAATCCTTGTCTCATATGGACTTACTTCTTCTCCATCCTCAAATTGTTGCATGAACTGATATGTAGAAAGTTGTAAGTGCAAGGGAAAAAGGGCTTGAAGTCCATAGACTAGCTCAAAAGGAATCTTTCCAGTAGACCTCTTGGTTGTAACTCTATCTGCCCATAGTGCAAATTTCAATTGCTCACCCCATTTCCTTTTGTTTGTTTCCAATGTTCTTCTAAGGATCTTAAGCAAGTTCTTATTGCTTGATTCTACTTGGCCATTTCCTTGAGGATTATAATTTGCTGCATAAGCCAAGTTAATTCCATATTCCTTGCACATTTTTTTCCAATGGTTTAGCTCTAAAGCTCATGGCATTGTTAGTAAACTATCTTGGCAGGACACTCCAAATCTATAAATTATATTATTAAGAATAAAGTCCATGACTACTTGGTGAGTTTTCCTTCTGGTAGGAATGGCTTCAACCCATTTGGTAAAGTAGTCAGTAGCTACTAATATCCATTTATGACCAACACTTGAAGGGTCTGATATCTCACCAATAAATTCCAATCCCCATTGTTTAAATGGAGCTTCTATAGACACAGGCTGCATGGGTAGGGCCCCATACGCTTTCAATCTTCTAGAAAAGTGTTGACAACTCTCACACCTTCTAACCAACAAGGCAATATCTTTAAACAATGAAGGCCACCAATAACCTGCCCTCAAAATCTTATGAGCAGTGACTCTCCTAGCAAAATGACCTCCACATACTCCCCCATGGAATTCTACAATTATCTTAGGTGCTTCTTCTTCAGTGATACATCTCAAGCAAAACTCCCTCTGGGTTCTTCCAAGCTAGCCCATGATCTAGTCAAAATATACTTTTGGGAAACTAACTTGAGTGTCCTCTGATTTTTATCTAAGTGCATAGGACAATTCAAATTTTTTAAGTAATAGACAATATCTCTATACCAAGGCTGAAGTGCTTACCTTTTCATGAGGGTGCAACCCATCTTCTTCAACATTGTGAATTTCAACAATATGCAGATTGCTCTCTACCATTAATTTTGCAAGGCCTAGACCCTACACCAGCTTGGTAGTTTGTATGTCCATATCATATTCTTGTAATTTTTTGACCTAACGACATCTTTTACTGGATACTTCCATTTTAAACAAAATGTCCTTTACCATTGTGTGAGGCACATAGGCTACTATCTTTGAACTAAGAATATACAACCTGAAGATCTTGGTTGTTTTGACAAGAGAAAAAGCTTGCTTTTCCATGACATAATATTTCAGTTCAGATCCTTACAAATCTTTGCTAAAAAAGGCAATAATAGGATTTTCATGACCTTCTTCATTCTTTTGTAACAACACAAAGGCAATAGTGAATTCAGAAGAAAATGAAAACATTTGAAATTCCTTTCTATAATCAGGGTTAGTCAATACAGGGGAAGTTTTGAGTGCCTCTTTTATTCCATTAAATGCTTGCACAACCCCTTCTTCCCACTTAATGATCTGATCCTTTTTTAGCATACTAGTGATGGGGATAGTGATCTCAACAAAAATTGAGATGAACCTTCTCACAAAATTTATCTATCCAAAGAAGGATTGAATGCCTTTCTTGGACATAGGGATTGGAACCTTACTAATTTCTTCTACCCTTTTTGGATCAATCATGACCCCTTCTTGTGACACAATGTGTCCCAAAAAACTTTACTTTTTACACGCCAAAATGGAACTTCTTAGGATTTAATAAAATCCACACTCTCTACATCTGAGCAACATTTTTTCAAGGTGCCCCAAGTGGTCACCCCCTTTTCTTAGAGAAAATAGTTATATCATCTTGATATACTGTAATAAAGTCATTGATAAGACTAGAGAAAGCCACATCTATGGCCCTTTGAAAAGTTTCTCCAATGTTCATTAATCCAAATGACATCCTGACATAGAAATATGTTCCCCATGGGGTAGTGAAGGTAGTTTTGAATTGCTCTGATGGTTTCACTACCACTTGGTTATATCTAGAAAAGCCATCTAATGTAGATAACAACTCTGATCCTGTTACCTTTTGCAATAAATTGTCCATGTTTGGCAATGGATAATTATCTTTAAGTGAGGCTTTGTCGAGATTTCTGAAATCTACACAAAGCCTTATGTCTCCATTCTTCTTTCTGACTGGTACCAAATTTTCTACCCATGAAGAATATCTAGTGGGTTGGATTATCCCACCATCCCTTAGCTTTGTCAATTCTTCTTGCATCTTGGTTGCAAGAATAGGATTAATAGGCCTCTTCTTCTATCTAAAAGGCTTAGTGTGGGGTGCCAAGGGTATCTCATATTGAAACAATCCTCCCTGTAAGATTTCAACTCAGAATAAGACCAGGAAAGGAAGTCTTGATACTTTCTTAACAACTTAGTATAAGCCTCTCTTTCATTCTTATTCAGATTACTCCCTAGCCACACATTTCTAGGATCTTCGCCTGAACCTAAATTACACTCCACAACATCTCTTGGACAAAGTAGTAAATTTACAAACTTCTCTGTCATTACTATCAAAGGAAGATTCTAAACTAACTAATCCTTTTGGAATTACATTAGTTTTTAATTGAATTACTTCTTTACCAAAGAGAGTCTCTTTTCCCTCACACACCTCTACCATAGGTTCCAAATCAATGATATGGTCAGTGAACTCATCTTGGCAATTTAGAAATATGTGGATGTGTGAATCATTATCAAATACTTACCAGTGTTGTATATTATCAGGTATAGAGGGTCAAACCAACATTTCTACTTCAAATTTACAATAAGGGGATGAATCTTGATTGTCATATTATGAACCCAAGACTGCTAATCTATCAACTACTAAATTTTGGCTTCTTTCATGATATTCAATATTAAATGAATCAAAACATTCAATGAGATCCCATACTACATTTATGTACTGTTTTAATCTCTGATTTTTTGCTACATATATTTTCTGATTTTCTTAATCACTAACTCAGAATCCCCTTTAACTATGAGGTATTTTATTCCATGTCTCCAAGAAATTCTTAATCCTAGCAATAGTGCTTCATACTCATCCACATTATTGGTGCATTCAAAATTCAATTTAAAAGAAAATTGAAAGACTCATTGTTTGGAGAACTCAACACCACTCCTGCACCATTACCACTACTTGAGAAAGCTCCATCAAAGGTCATGGTCCAAGGGATTGCAGGGTCTTCAAACTGAGCATTTTCATCCATACATTGGTCTTCAAAATCAGCATTGCCTATAAAATTATCCATGTCTACATCAGTAAAAAACACTTCATAAGAAGCGTTATTAGGATCTTCAATGAGGTGTAACATATTATCTTCTCTGTATAACTTGACCAATTTTCCTTCCAATGGTATGGAAGCATATGAAATATCCATTTGGACATTGCCTCCCACACTAGCTTCCCACTTTCTTGACAACAACATTCCCCATTTGGCAGGGTAGTCAACAATGACAATGTTCATAGTCAAGTACTTCCCTAGATGTGTTGCCAATTGTACAATCAATCCTTTCACATAGCCCACCACAAGTACTTCTCTAGAATCCATAACATAGCATTTCCCAAAAGCAGTAGTTATCTTGAGATTTAACTCATTCATGACTGCAAGAGGCATGATGTTACATGAAGCTCCAGAATCAAACATGCAATTGTGCAAAAGCCACCCATTTATAATAAGTGATGTGAAAAAGGGGTCAACATCTAATTGTGTTTCTACTAAATAAGTTACCAAATATACCTCAGGAGGAGTTTCCATATCTTCTTCAGTTTCTTGTACCTCAGCTTCAACAATGGTGGGGGATGATTTCTCATTATCATGCTCTTTATTTGTAACAATCTCATCTTCTTTAAAGCCTAAATACTCAAAGGCCCACTTTTTATGCTTAGGGATCCTTAACAGTTCTACAATGGGAACTGTAATCTTTATTTGACTTAAAATCTGAGCCATATCAAATACATTATACTTGGGAAGAGGAGCATTGAAGGCACTATTATAGTTTTTTCAAATGGAAAAAGGTTCTTTTTAGTGGGGTTTGAGGTAGAACTTCTTGGTTCAGGATGAATTATAGGAGTTCTATTCAACACATTTTTCTAAGGAGATCCTTTGGGGATGTTAGAAAGAATAGGCATCTGAGCTTTAGTTTTAGGAGTTGGTCCTTTAATTTGTCTATTTCTAAGATTGTATTATTTTTCTTGAGAAACTACAACATTGATTAATAATTTTCTATCCTCACTGGAAGGAACATTACCATCATATTTCTTGATCATCAAATCTCTTAAATACTCAAAATCATCATTAGGCAATTCAAAATCTTGGGCCATATCAGCCTCAACATTTATTTCAACAGGTAGAGACTTAATCTTTTTAACACAAGTCAAGAAATCAAGTACAATTATGGCATAGAGGAGGTCAGTAGAAGATACACTTTGCTCACATTTTGATTGACATTCCAACATGCATACATCACTAAAATAAACTTCATCACTGTCATCATTTACAGGTGGATTACAAGGCACATGGGGTAAAAGCATTTGTCACACCAATCAATGCATGTTCTTCTTCAATAACAACTACTCTTCCCACTAAAGGGTCAGGGACTGCTTTGTTATCTCTATAATTTTTTTGCTTGCTATTATGACCCATAGGTCCTTTTCCTCTATCTTCATCCCACAATGCTCTCCTCTAGCTTGATTGCTAAATCTATTATGTCTAGTGTTCTGATGTTGATTCTACATATTTAGAGATAATCCCTTTTCAGCTCTTGCTAATTTATAAGAAATTTCTTTAACAACCCCTACCAAAGTTTTGACAACTTCTTCAAGGTTAACTGTCTTACTAGTCTGAGGCTTTTTTGGGTTAACCAACTTCACACCCTCCCTCTTTCGTGGATTTCCAACATCTTTAATATTATTTTCAATCTGGATAGCCATGATAAAATCTTGTCTCAAAGTTCTAGGATTTTTATCTCTTAAGTAGTATGCTATTTTCTTATCAAATGCAACTGAATACTTAATAAGACAAGATTCATCACTAGGTCTTATAATTTTGGCAATCTTGTCAAGGTTTTATTGAATCTTGTATTGAAGTCTTGGACACACTCATTGGGATTCTTCTTAATGTTCTCAAACTCAGACAATAGAAACTTGGGATCACTTTATCACCATATGAAACTCTGAATGCATTTTCATTTCCTACCATGAATCAATTGATCCATCAGGCAAGGCTTTGAACCAATCACGAGCATATTCTTCTAGAGTGTGTACAAACAACTTTACACATACATCTTCAAAATCAACCTCATAGTCCTCCATTAGATTCTGAAATAGCTTTAAATGATGATCACCACTGATAACATTATTTCCTTGAAACTTGGGAAAATCATTCTAATCTCTAACCTCATTTGGATAAGCTTCCATGTCATCAAAATTAATAGGTTTATATGTGTTAATTCTGAAAGGTTCTCTAGGAGGGGGGTCAACCATGTTATTCTTCACAGGAACTAAAGGTAGAGGATGTTGTAGCCAATGTTGAATAGGAGCTTGTTGTTCAAATGGTTCTTGAAAATTCTGATGAAATCTTGAGGAAGGAATAGATTCTAGATCAAATTCCTGGTTCTCCTTAATAAATGAAAGGATAGGATTAGGCTTACCAGATGCTTAAAAAATGTCAGATGTGCTAGAACAGTCCTCAACCAGTGGAATATCAAGATTATTATATTGACTACAACCACTCTTTAAATGTTGATTAGTTACATGCTTCCATATATGCTTTCTTTTCTGAACATAATCTAACTCAGGAAGCAACTTCTTTGTTAAATCAGACTTGAAAGAAGACCATAATCCTTCCAGTGTGCAAAAAATAGAAATTATATCAATAGTTACAATGGGATGAAACCAGTCTGTCACAACTTATCTTTATGGAAGTTACCACTAGAATATCAAATTATAGAAATAGATATAAACTCTAAACATATAAATCTCTGTAGATAGTCCCCGACAATGTCACCAATTTGGTGTTGGCTCCCAAAATAGCACCCCTGGGAGATGAGCAACTAACCTGAGTGGGATGGATTTGAGAGAGTTATGAACAATGAAAAGTTATTTTTGTTGATAGCTGGGGATTTTTCAACACTCAACTCAATGACTCAAATCAAGGAGGTGATCAAGAGGAACCTTCACAAAGGGGATGGATTTACCCTGCTACTTTTGGCTCTACCTGAACCAAGGTGAGAGGACCTAGTTAGGGGATATGAATAAAGGAAAAGATTTCAAGGCTTGGTTTCCTTTATGGTTAGCGTAAATCAATTTGAAGCAAGTGCAAGCCACAGATACAATAATTCTCTCAAAAGAGTTATCACTTGATTTATTGTAAGCACTTGACAATCAAACATCGATCCAAAGGCAGATAATAAACAACTTCAGATATTGCATTTACATAACATTGTTTTTCCAAGGCTACTTTAAATGATATTGGATCACAAACTTGGTGGGATTTTTAGCAAAAATTACTGGTAATGAACAAATTTAAATCCTAGCTTTGTAGAATAAGCATATGGTTGGTTCGTAGGTATGATATGCTTAGTTTGTATAAAGATAAATTATTGTTTGTTAATTGGGATTTGGAGGGGGGAGGAAAATTAATTTTATGAATTTGGTTTAATAGTGTTCCCATGGAATGAATCCATCCTTAACTATGATGCTTTGAAAAGAACAATCAATTTAACATGATCTGTGAAATAACATTTACATTCATTGATACTCAATGTGCACAAATGTCATCTACAGTCTTCACAATCCTAACTACAAATCATGGAGTTAGAGCTAAGATAAAGCACTTGTTTTATTTTTCTTATACACCCAAAATACCCTTAAGGGATAACAAAAGATATTCAAAAGTGATGTTTCCTTTAGGATTTTACAATAGAGCTGAACCACTGCAAAATATACACTATTATGCAATTCTCACAATGACTAGAAGAATGAAAAACCAAGAAATACCTTGTGTACTTGATAATGTAAAGCTAATGCAAGATAGTAACAAAACTATATTGCCTCTTTCATTCATTCAAAACATAAGAAATGGGAAAGTATAGCTTGATCAAAACAATCATAATTTATTTATGTAAGTTATGTCAAGGGGACATAAACAAATGCCCTCAAAACCTGCTAATGGATGTACAACGCAACCACCTTAGCTTGTCCTCACAGAACTAGACACGTACAATCTTGCAAGAAACTGGAAACTAAAACAAAAAAATAAACTTAGTCAAAAAAATCTAAAACTAACCCCAATCCACCTCTTCACACAAATGGAAGAATGTTACATTATATAGAAGATGAGAAGGAGAAAGAAAGAAGAAAAAATTGTTTTCCTTTTACAACCACCAACAAGAAGAATTAAAATCTTGCAAAGGAGCATGGGGTACCTACCAAAATCATTCATTCCTTCTGTCTTGCGTGCACAGAGAAAAAATAGACACCATACTTCATCAATTTGGGTGGTTGACCAATACTACATCTTTAATGCAAAAGATTTTTTCTAGTTTTTCTCTCACCAATTATCATCAATTCATGAATTTGATGATGCCAAAGTGAAGGGATTGAAGAGATGTTTCCAATGATATAATTTTTATAAGATTTGGAGCTCAGGATCGAAATATATGGCCCTATGAAGTTTTGCATGTCGGGAAGCACAAAATTGTGACACATGGCACCCTTTGATTAGATCATTTCCTGCCTCCTGCAAATGTGTGCACTAATTTTCCATTTTCCAGTGTCGGTATTTGATTGGCTCGCTGGGTCAGGATTTGCTTCTTTTCTTTTCTTTCCTTTCTTTTACGGGTAGGTCTATTCCTTAATGAAACACGAGCCACAACAAAACTGGAACACTTCTTCACCTTGTCAGACTCTTCTTATCCCTTGTGAAGCATGAGCCAATGAGAATGCTCCACATTTTTCACAAATCTTAGGTCATGTCAAACCTGTTGAGAACCATGACTGACCTCTGCAAAGTATGAGTAAATAGGGAAGCTCCACGCTACTTCGCATGTCAGTCTGTTTGATAATCCTTCTAACAAGGTGCAAAGTTCTAGCTAATGAGATCATTCCACACCATGCACTATGTCAAACTTTACTTTTCCATCAGATTGTTAGACTATGAAAAGTGAACCAATACGAAGGCTGAATGTAGCTTAAGGTTGTCAGTCTCGTCATATTTTACCTTCGCGTCACAACTTTAATCTTGAGTGGACTAAGAAAATTTTGGCTGCATTAAAATATTTCCACATATCCCTATTAACCTTGATGACTACCTGGACCAGACATTGTCATTGAGCTTAGTTTATTCCATGGACTTGAGGTCCATAAAATGTAAAAGGCTTAGAGACTATCGGAATGCCGATGCGTTCCCTGTCTTTAACCATCAATCTTCACCACATGTCCTCTTGATTTCCTTTGTTCTGTGACATGCTTACTCCTTTGTTGTGAGGATTTCTATGTCTCTTTGTTTCATGGGTTAGGAGAATTTGCGGAACACTAGGTTCCAACATTCCATGACTTTTCTTCATTATGTGGCTTTTCTTCAAAACCTGCCTAAGTGTAACTTTTTTTCCAAGCTATCCATTTTTTCAGGGGGGAAATGGATAACATTGATCTTTGAAGCATGGGGAATAATATGAAACACACAAAATTAGCTAACATTACTGGAGCTTATAAAAAATACCAGCTCAATCCAAGGAAATGGATTGAGCTCCAACAGGTTGTTTTGATTTGAAATGCATGAAGATGTGGAAGGAAATAGATAAGTAATGATTAGAAAAGGATTTGTATTTGAACGAGAATGAAAAGCATAGCAGGTGATGAATAGAAATATATGTATGTGATGTAAATATAATGGATAGTGTGAAAGAGAAATATAAGAGAATAAAATAATGATGTGTTGGTATTTGTATGATGAGAGAATGTAAAACAATGGTTGTAGTCGCATGTGATTATGATGAAGAGGGGGGGAAAGATGAACAAGTTATCCCTAGTGTGAGAATGAGGTTCATTTAAAAGCCCCCTCATCAGTCAAAAATGAACCATAGAACATGAATACGTCATCAAGAAATGGGTTTATCGTGTGCAAGGAGATGCTAGAAAAGATATGACATGAAGCACAATGCATGAGATTATATGCTTTTGGAGGTGCTGAAACCATATTTTCCATATTGATGCAGCTAAATAAAGATTATTTAGAGTTTCCTATTGCCTTCTCAATCAGAATATTGAATATTATGAGGTAAAATACTCATTCATTGAAAAGCATGTGCATGTTGTTATAAGAAGTTTGAAGAATTTCAGGCATCTAGTATCAAATAACAATATTGATTTGTTAGTCTCACATGCTGGTATAAAGGACTTCCTATTGGAAAAATATCTGAATGAGAAGAGAGATGGGTAGATAACATAAGTAATGGAGCATGACATTGATATCAACATAACCAAGTTGGTTAGGGGCAAGGGGTCATGTGAAAAACTTATTTCAAGTCAACAAAATGATGAGTAATCCATCTTAGTGCTTCAAAATGATCAAGAAAAACTAGCTGATGCTTTACCTACTCGTTGCTGGACTCAAGACATGGTACATTTCCTCCAAAAAATTCAGCACCCTCAAGGATTAAGTAAGGCTAAGAGAAGATATTTCAGACTTCAAGTTATTCCATGTGCTTGTAGATGGAATTTTATTTAAAACAAATGTGAATGGTGTTCTCTTAAGGTGCATTAAGACAAGTCAAATAGAGAGGATAATGCATGAATTCCATGATGGATAAGTGGGAGGTCACTTTGCTCCCAGATTCACCACTCTCAGAATCATGAGGGCTTGTTACTACTGGCCTAATCTTTTCAATGACTACTTTTCATGGGTTGATAAATGTAAAAAGTGTTTCTTATTTTTAGACAAGGAAAGGTTAACATCCCTTCCACTCCACCCAATACGAGTTGATCAACCGTTCATGCAATGGGGTTTGGAATTTGTTGGAGTAATCAACCCAAATTCAAGTTTGGGCCACAAGTGGAAAATTATTTCACCAAATGGACGAAGGTAGTTGCGCTCAAAGAAAGAAATGAAACCAACATCCTGGATTTTTATGAAGCTATTATAGTAAGGTTTGGTGTTCCTTCCACTATTATCTCTAATAAATCATTGGCATTTCTTGACACCAAGATATTCGAGAGGGCTATGAGAAATGGGATATATCTAAGCATATCCTCAAACTATTACCCCTAGGGCAATGGGAAAGATGATTCCACAAATAAAAAATTGTTAAGGATTGTAAGGAGAAATTTGGATGAAAACCAAAGGACTTGGCATCCAAGATTGAAATCAACATTGTGGGTAGATAGGATTACTCCCAAAAGATCAACTGGTCACTCTCCTTACAAGCTACTCTATGACATAGAAGCAAAACAACCAGTATCTCTTGAGTTACCAGCGTTGGAGATTATCAAACAACTAAAATTATTTAAATTCAAAGCCATGGAGGTCAGATATGCAGAGCTCATGGAGCTAGAGGAAATAAGGAACCAAGCCATACATGTAGATCAAGAATTTTGCGCTTGTTACCTGTCCAAGTTAATGCACCAAACTAAACACAAAAAAACTGAAAAACCTCAATGAAATTGATACCTGATGAAGATGTAGACGGATGAGGAAGCCGATGTAGATAAGACGGGCGCACACGAGCAATTCACACAATAGATTCGAATAACCTGTAAAACACCGATGCTTGACAGAAAAAGACCACGTTAAAAGATATTTAAGTGGACTGCCCGAGAAGCGGGTCCGAGAAGCGATAAGCTTCCTCGGCGGATGTCAGTCCACGTTTTCAATTAAGAAAAGAAGCATACATGATAAAAGATGTAAATAAAGACTAGATTTTCTGATTGCAGTAATAAAACAGAATCTAAACAGCAGACAGAAAGTACAGAAAACAGGGAACTATGAAATAAATGCTGGATTTGTGTTACCTGTATCCTTTTACCTATCTGCAGATAAATCGGCGTCGACTGGGTAGAATCGGCGTCGATTGAGACTGGTCGGCGTCGATTGACGGGGATCGGCGTCGACTGGATAAGATCGGCGTCGACTGGAGACAGATCAGTCAATCAGGGACTGTGCGACAAGATTCGGGAATTGGAAGGTGAATGTGGTCTGCTGGATGTGCCGAAGTTGGCGAGACACTGGAACAGGGTCACCAGATGATAGATGGTGGTGTGCGATGTTGATGTGACAGGGACAGAGTAACGGTGCTCCTCTCAGGGATTGATTCGGACAGGATCTGCCCTAATTTGATACAATTGATGCTAAGAAGATCTCTCTTTCTCTCAACCTGTATCTTTTGCTCTCTGCTCGCTTTTTCGCTCGTTCGTAATCTCTTCTTCGGTCTCTTCGCTCTCTTCGGTCCTTAGAACTGAGTTCTGGACTTGCTTTTATAATCGGCGCCGCTCCTAGAAAATCGGCGCCGACCATATGGGTCGGCGCCGATCGCGGAAAAGAATCCCGAGATGGCCAAATTGATTGATTCGAGAAAGATAAGACTTATCCCGACTACGGGAAAATATCCCGCTTAGGGAAGATTAAAAATAGATGTGATACATGGGTAGAATAAATTTGGGGTGGATAAGTGATTAAGATGCATGGGAAGAAGCGTAATTAAATATTTAATATTTAATCACTCATGGGCAAGATGTGATGGGATGAATTAAATTTGGAATAAGTGATTAAATCACAAATTGGATAATATCCCAAGGGGATAGTTGGTGACGTAAACGTGCCCCAGGTTACCTAAGCAGGTAAACGAATGTGAGGGACACTAAATTGAGTAACCAAATTTAGGTGTCTACATTTTGCCCCTTTTTGTCAAGTAACTTGCGATAAGCAAGGTTATGAGACAAAAACAAGGAGATGGAAGAAGAGAAGAATTTGTGGTGATGTGATCCCCCTCAAACTAGGGATGGGATGGATGATAGAACAGACGATCCCGAGTTTGAAAGAGGTAGATGAAAAATGCAGGATGCCCCAGTCGGATATCTGGAGTAGATCTGATCATTGATGACGCATAAAAATAAACAAAAGGGCAGCAACCTAAGGAACTCACATTGGTAGGGAAAACTAGCCGGTCTCCTCATGAGACGACGTTAGTGCCTACAGACCCATGAGTGTAAGGAGAACTGCAAAAATAGTCAGCATCTAAAGAGAGACACATTGGTAGGGACAACTAGACGGTCCATAAATCAGACGACGTTAGTGCCTACAGACCCGCGTAACTCTAAGCGGCCAAACAAAAAGCGAGTGCTCCACGCAAAGGGAACAAACTCGAAATAGACAAGGATATCTAAAAGATGCGTCAAAAGGCAAAATTCAGCACATCACAATGATCAGATAGATAAGTAGGCCAAGCATCAACACTACGGCAAACAGACATGAAAAATCGGCGGCGACCAAACTAATCGGCGCCGACCAAAACAAGCGGCGTCGACCCAAAAAATCGGCGCCGACCAATCCAGACGCATATAAATATGTGAACGGAAAACGTAAACGATTTATTTGCAACGTGACGATTGATTCAGAGAGAGATAGATTTGTGATTTGAACACAATGGAAGCCTCTGGGAGCGGACAGAAGCGCAGGAGGACACGACCTGGGGTAAGTGATCATTCTTGAACCCACTTTGCTTAATTTATTTTTTTTTTGTTTGATTTTTTTGTGCATGGGAGGCCAGGGTCTGGTTTACGTCCGGCCAGAAAGTCGGCGCCGATTGGTTTAATCGGCGTCGATTTGTTGTGGATCGGCGTCGATTGGTAGTAATCGGTGTCGACTTAAATGAACGACGCCGATTTTAATAAATCGGCGCCGATTGAAAGATATGCATTTTTTTGTGTTTTGGAAGATGAGATTTGGGGAAATAAGAGACTAATTATGTTTTGTGATGTCGTGGATGCAGGCACGAGAGGCTCTTCATATGAGGGATGCCATCCCTGAGCTATTGGAGATGATCCTTCCTGATGTGACAGATGCAGACTGGCAGCATTTAGAGCTAGCCGGGCTCGGGGGTTTCAGATATTATAGACGAGTGCCACGAGATGTGGAGCTCATGCGGGCATTAGTGCGACGGTGGGACAGCCACACGTGCACATTTTGGTTCAGGACGGGTGAGATGACGATCACCCATGAGGATGTATTCAGGATCCTCAGATTACCGATTACTGGGGACCCGATCGAGATCACACCTCGGGAGCAGCAGCAGAGGGCCCTGGTGCGATTATACAGAGATAGAGCAGATGACTCGGAGATAGTATCTGGGGCAGTGAGGATAGCCTCACAGTACAGGCAGGATAGCCCTCGGAGCAGGCGGATAGCCTTGATTCAGATGGCTATCTCCTATTTTGCCCTGCCAGACTCAGGAGGTGGGAGATTCCCATTGCTACTGCTAGACTGCGTTTGCGACATCTTGCAGCACAGACAGGTTTTTGCCTTTGCCGATGCCCTGATAGCTCAGGTATATTATGAGCTATGGATGTACACCACTGGTCGGAGGACAGGGATCGATGTCAGCTTTGTGCTTCATTGCTGGGCATACGAGCACATAGCAGTGATCAGGCCATCCGGGCTTCCTTGGATGCCAGCAGCAGTGGGGGGTGTGGATTATGGATTTCGGAGATGGCGGGCTGACATGGCCGCAGGAGATACAGGTAGATCGGCCGAGTGGTACTCTGAGCGTTTCAGGACGCTTACACCAGATCAGGTCATCTGGAGGCCATATCGGGCATTTCCGATATGGGTTGGTCAGGATGCCCACTTGGTAGCATTGAGACGGAGTCGGGTGGTCAGGGGCCGTAGGCCGGATATGTGGGAGCGGGTCCCATTCATGCGGATACTGAGGCAGTTTGGCCTAGTACAGACAGTACCGGCCACCTACACGCCGTATAGGCGGGATAGCAGAGAGACGGATTTGCCGATTTTGATCCCGGCAGACCCATTGAGAGAGGCCCCACCCTCCACAGACAGTGATGATGACGCGGGGGGTGGATGAGGGCTACGCAGCATGGTACGATACAGAGTTGCCACGACATCTCCCGCCCTCTATAGATGTTGATGAGGAGGACATAGCTGCTACGCTGGACAGATTAGAGGGAGAGCATGCCACCCTCACACAGACACATCAGGTAGCACTGGAGGAGATCAGGGCTTTGACGGAGGAGAGGGATGCCCTGATTGTGGAGAGAGACACCGCTCGCCAGGAGCGAGATACAGCGATCCAGCAGAGGGACCGCTACTTTCGGCACAGGGAGGCCCTCAGGGCCAAGTATGGGGAGACAGGTGCCACATCAGAGTCTGGCACACAGGGTACGACCCTAGGAGGAGTACCACCAGCAGCGCACCAGCAGTATCGTTACGAGCACCAGGTACTGTGAGCCTGAGCACGTACCAGTCTCTCCTCGCTGAGGTGAGATATTACGAGGATGCCCTAGCGCAGCATGCCCCAGATGTGCCTCGATACGGGGCGAGGAGGAGAGCAGCGACGGCGACGGCGAGCGGAGCCTCAGGCGGAGGGAGCACTGGGAGAGATCGAGGTGGGCCGAGACCTCCAGCAGCAGGTGCATCGAGCTCGATAGGCGGCGGCCAGGAGAGACAGCCAGGTGCAGAGGAGGGTGGAGGGGATAGTGTCCTCCACGCTTCAGATTTTACCATATAGAGATTTGATAGATTTTGTATTTGTATAGTGATGTAGCCTCGATTGGAAGGCATTGTATAGATGGCTTGATTGGAAGCCACCCATTTTTGTACAAACACACATGTATATATAGATTGATCACGTTATTTGTCATATAAGTGTACTCATGCTTTTTAATTTTGATATACATGGGTAGATGGATATAGATAGAGGATAAAATAGATGTGATTGGATAGATATAGATGATAGATGATAGAAATAGATGTGATTAGATAGATTGAAATGTGGATAAAATAGATGTGATTGGATAGATATAGACTGATATATGATAGAAATAAATGTGATTAGATAGATTGAAATGTGGATAAAATAGATGTGATTGGATAGAACTTTGATAGATGGATATGATGTAACTTGGATGTACATGTGTTTAAATATTTTGATGGATATATAGACAGATGTGTTTGATGTATGGATTAGATATAGATAGATGTAATGTACCTTGGATGTACATTTTGATGGATAGATTTAGATATAGATAGATGTAATTTTAATGAGAAATGAATAAAGATAGATGTTTTGATAGATAAGAGGAATTTTGATAGAAGATAAATTTTGATTGAATTAACATGTGAAATGCCAATTTAACAGGGTTGCAAGACAAAGAAATGGAGAATACTCCTCGCAAGAGCCAAAGATGAAAGCGGAAACAACCGTGACTTAGAAGAGAAGATACTCGGAGAAGAAGAAAAATGATAAGTTGGACTTCCAACCGACCATAGATAAAATCCAGAAAGGGAACCAAAAGACCAAGCATACAAGGCCCTATATAAGATTAAAATAAATCTGACACTAACTAGTCGCAAACCAGATCTAGGATAGAAACGGAAAGAAAAGTAAGTAAGTATCTTGTCGGAACTTACAAGGGACAGAATACATGTCCATAGTGGGAAAATAGGATTCTCCATATGATCGACAAAAAGGTCCTAAATCTCAGCTTCATGATTTTGATAGAAAAGCAAACTGATCAATGCGGGAAGTTTGCTTGATATGGAAAGACTGATCGATGCGGGAAGTCTTTCAGTGATGCTAAAAAGTGTAAAAATGGACTGGAAGGCTGATTGATTACAAAAAGCCTTGAATATTTCTTTGAGAAACAGCCGTCCTTCAAGGGAGCGGTCTGTATTTGGAATTTTAATGATAGCCATCCTTCGAGGGTATGGTCTATGTTCTTAGAATTTTTGATTCACTTGGTAATATATGGATAGCTGTCCTTCGAGGGATCAGTCTATCTTTTTGGATAGCATCTTTTTCTTTTTTTTTCTTTTTTTTTTTTTTTTTTTTTGAAACTTTTTGGAAGAAGCTGAGTTTAGACCTAGATAGATCAGATGGAGGGGAAGAGAACATAGAAGAACATGTACTCATGCCCCGAGTAGATCCAATTAAGATAAGTACTTGGGACAGATGAAGTGGTGATTAAGGTATTCCTACCATGAGGAGGAACATATCCAAAAGAAACGTGCAATGAGTAGAGCCGCGATACTCATATTTAAGGTAAACGAGGCAATAGGCGGAGAACCACACAATTTCAAATCACCACGAAAGTAGATGACTGGCTATTAGGACGGATGGAAGATCTGAGTTGCGACTAGATTTGTGTAAGATAGATTTTAACAGTAGAAGGGCCGTAGATGCAAGGCATTAAGAGGTTCCGCTTCAGGGATACCATCCATGGAAGATAAACGATAAGCCCCAGACCCATATTTATGAGTGATAATGTAGGGGCCCATCCAGTTGGGAGCAAACTTACCACGTTGACTCCTTTCGAGTGTAGTGACATTTTGATTTTCCTTAAGAACAAGGTCACCAATTTTGAAGTCACGGTGTTGCAAGTGCTTGTTATAAGCACGTTTGACACGCTCAAGATAGACTTGATGATGCTCAAGAGCGTTAAGACGCCGCTCATCTAATAATTCAAGTTGTGCTAGACGATTTTGACGATAATCCTCATCGGAGACAAATTCTCTGAGAGAAACACGGAGAGATGGGATTTGGACCTCCAAAGGAAGGACGGCCTCAGACCCATAGATGAGAGAGAAGGGAGTAGCACCAGTAGGAGTACGAATGCTAGTCCGATAAGCCCAGAGAGCAAAAGGGATATGTAAATGCCAATCCCTACCAGCTCGACTAGTTACCTTTGCGAGGATATTATGCAAAGTTTTATTGGACGCTTCGGCTTGACCATTAGCTTGAGGATAGTATGGAGAAGAAAAACTGAGCTTGATATTGAAAGCGTTGCAGAGATTCTGTAAATCAGCGTTCTTGAAAGACTTACCATTATCTGTGATTAGCTTGTGTGGAACGCCAAAGCGACAAATGATGTGTTGATAGACGAAATCAACTATGGGTTTAGCCTTTGTTGAAGAAAGAGGGATAGCTTCTACCCACTTAGTAAAGTACTCAGTGGCAGTAATGATAGAATGATGACGCTGTGAAGAACGGGGATTGATGAGACCAATAAGATCAAGACCCCACTGCGAAAAAGGCCACAAATCCACCGCAGGTTGCAAAGCCTGACTAGGGATGTGCGTGAGATTGGAATGTTGCTGACACTTGACGCACTTCTTAGTGTATTCACAACAATCTTGATTAAGAGAAGGCCAATAATATCCCAAACGTAAGATGCGCTTAGCTACAGCTAAACCACTAAAATGTCCACCACAGATACCGTCATGGACCTCCTGAATAGCTTTAGATGATTCATGGGTTTTGAGGCATCGAAGCAAAATACCATCAAAGCCGCGTTTGTAAAGAATCCCGCCTAGGATAGTATAGCGGTTGGCGCGTTGGACAAAAGACCTTCTACCATTGGGAGACAGATCTGGAGGAAGCACCGAATGAGATAGATAATCAACTATCTGTTGATACCACTCATCCTGAGTATGGGTTGTGACAGCATTGATTGACGTTAGTTGCCCAAGATGAGATGGTTGATCTAATCGTTGCACAGCCACATAAAGACGTGAGTCTTCGGTAAAAGGCGGGATAAGGGAGGCTAATGAGGCCATGGTATCCGCGAATCGATTTGCAGTACGAGGAATGGCTTGGATAGTGAACTTATCGAAAGATTGGAGTTGGGCAAGAACGATGTCACGATATTTTTGAAGGATATCATTCTTGCATTGATAGACACCCGTGACTTGATTAACGATGAGTTCAGAATCACCAAAGATGTCAATATGACGAGCGCCGAGATTAATGGCATTTTGAAGACCTAAGACAAGAGCTTCGTACTCAGCCATATTATTGGTGCACTCAAAGTTTAATTTGTGTGCAACTGGGATAGGCGTACCCCAAGGAGGAATCATCACGAAACCTGCACCTCCCCCTTGCTGGCATTTGGATCCATCAAAGAAGAGCTTTACTTTAAATGGAGATAGACCAAAATCAATTTGTTGGATATATTCATCGGGGAATTGAGCAAGGGGGTCTTGAGTGTCCGGAAGAGGAGCATCAGCTAATTGATCTGCAATAACCTGACCCTTGATAGACTTTTGCGGGATAAACTCGAGGTCAAACTCAGTCATGAGCATAAGCCAACGAGTGATGCGATCATTGTGATAAGGCTTTGCATGAATTGTCTTGAGGGGATTGACACTTGTGACAATATAAGTTTTGTGGTTAAGGAGATAATGACGAAGCTTAGAAGTTGCGAAGAATAGAGCACAACATAGTTTTTCAGCTTCGGAGTAACGTGTTTCATACTCATGGAGGGTGCGACTGATGTAATAGACAGCTTGTTCTTTACCACAAGTGTCCCGATGCGAAATCATGGCTCCCAGAGCATGGTCAGTCACAGAGATATAAAGATAGAAAGGCTCCCCCTCGCGTGGAGGTGTAAGCACAGGTGGAGAAAGAAGATAAGCTTTGAGATCATCAAAGGCCTTTTGGCAATGTTCATCCCACTCAAAATGAACATTCTTACGGAGGAGATGGTGAAAAGGTTGACAACGGTCCGACAATTGGGAGATAAAATGACGCACTGATTGAAGACGTCCTTGGAGACTGCGGAGTTGCTTTAAGTTAGAAGGGGGAGGCATCTCAAGGATGGCTTTTATTTTTGCGGGGTCGACTTCAATACCCCTGATGGAAATGATAAAACCTAAAAGTTTACCAGTGAGAACGCCAAACACGCACTTAGCTGGATTTAGACGAAGACAGAAGCGGATAAGCCTCTCAAAGAGAGGTGCAAGGATGAAAAGATGATCCTGACGGCGTTTGGACTTGCCGAGGAGATCGTCAACATAATCCTCCACAGTTTTGTGCAAGAGATCATGGAAGATGTACGTCATTGCTCGTTGATAGGTTGCTCCTGCGTTCTTAAGGCCAAAAGGCATGACACGATAGCAAAAGGTCCCCCAAGGAGTTATGAAGGAAGTCTTATGTTGGTCTTCTGGTGCGATGAGGATTTGATTATATCCGGAGAAACCATCCATAAGAGAAAGCATCTCATGACCCGCAGTTAAATCTACGAGTTGGTCGATATTAGGAAGAGGAAAATCATCCTTTGGACAGGCAAGATTAAGATCCCGGAAGTCGGTACAAATTCAAATTTTCCCAGTAGCCTTAGTTACTGGTACTACATTGGACACCCATTGCGGATAATCGATGGGTTGGATGAAGCTAGCCGAGAGCAAGCGTTGTAATTCTTCTTTAACAAGAAGGGCTACTCTAGGGTGCATTTTACGCAATTTTTGCTTGACTGGTTTGATGTTGGGAAGAGTAACGATATTGTGGACCACAAATATCGGGATCGAGTCCTGGCATATCTTCATATGACCAAGCAAAGGCTTGACGATGTTTGGAGAGAAAAGCGGTAAAGTCCCCTAATTCCTGTGGATTAAGGGATTGGCCGACCTTGATGATGCGAGGGTCTTCAGAAGTCCCTATATTAAGGTCGATAGTGGCTTCGTTGAGAAGGGTAGACGTGTCAGAAGGAATATTCTTGGGGAGATATGAATCCTCTGCCCCCAGATAGGTGAGGACAGAATCATCATCCGCACAGTGGATAGTGTTGATAGTAGGAGAGTCGTCTCCAACTATTTCAGGGAAGATTAATGGTATAGAAGCAGACCGATTGTTAGTCTCATAGACTAACGGCCCTAAGGAAATGGTATTGATCAAAAAAAAAAAGTTAGGTGGGATGGAAATGTCATCGTCCACATCGAGTGATGCTTCTGACTTAGTGGGGAAAGATGGTTCTTCAGTAGGAAGAGGCTCATCAAGAATAGTGACAGTGGCCTTTGAAAGAGGTTTAAATCCTAAACCAAATTTCTGATGTGGCATGAGAGTAGGAATGGATTTGAGATCATGTATACCTTGTTCATATTTTCCAAGGCCAAAACCTTTCCACGCGCATCGATATAGATAAGTTTTTGCAAACGTGGGATTCTGTAGATAATCAAACCCTGTTAGGTAAGGTTTGGCTCTAGGAGGAGAATCCAGGCGATAATGAGGTGTATCAAGACCACCGTAGATGAAATTGGTCTGTTGATTGGGCAAACCAATGGTGACGATGCGACCGAGACCTGGTTGATATTCAGGTTGTTTGTCTGGTCTACCATACTCATTAGGTTTGAGATGGGCATCGAAAGAAAAGAGAGGAAGCTCTCCTAGTGAGAAACGCTGCAATGTCTCTTCCAGATTTTGTAAATCCGGTAGTTTGGTTGCAGGTATGGAAGAAGATGAGGCCTCGTCAGGAGAACATGCATTTTCTTTTAAAGGGGCAGATCTTGTGGTCATGTCGCATTGTGCGGAAGGAAAAGGATCTCCTGGATGAGTATATATTTTGCCCTCATATTGATATTTTAGGCATCGATGGAGGGTGGATGGGACACAATGCATTGCGCGAATCCAGGAGCGTCCGAGGATCATGTTATAGTGGAACTTTCCTTCGACAATGTAGAAGAGTTCATGAAGCAGCTTCTTACCTACTCGAATGGGTAAGACCACAGTTCCTAGAGTGACTGCTAGCTGATCGTTAAATGATCGAAGGGCGAAAGGTGGGGGTGACACCACATTCTTTGGTAACTTAAGTTGTTCGAATGTGTGCGAGGAGATGACGTTGAGTGCAGCTCCACTATCGATCATAACACGTTTTAAGGTAGTGTTATTGATTTGGACTGTGATGAAGAGGGGAGCCTCCAAATCTTCGGAAGAAAGAGAAGGAATTTCTGAATCTTCAAAAGAAATGGTAGTTGATGGTCCATTCAGTCCAACAACCAACTCGAAGGGCTGGGGCTCATCGGAATTCACTGCGATGCGACGCAGATTATCAATCAAAGCTTGGCGATGTTGTGGAGAGGATTGGATGAGGTCAAAAAGAGACATTTTGACCGGAGCCTGGGTGAGTTGTTTCATAACACTCTCCTCAACAGACACGGGAACTTGAGCCCGAGGTGCAGCACGAATAGAGACCCTGGGTCGTGGGGCTGATGAGGAAGGAGAAACGCCTTCAGGGGCTGCAGAAATGACAACTCGTGGTCGAGATGCTGAAGATGAAGATGGGTTATCATAGTGTTGGGTTCTAGTGGCGATATGGATTGTGTCAATTTGGGAAGGTGGAAGATCAAGTGGGATGGAACCACTAGAGGTCTGAGTGGATGGTTGAGGTTTGGATGGGGCTAAGATGACAGGAGGTAATTGTTCCTCCTCCAGCAAAAGGTCACTTTCTTCCAGAAGGTTCTTGATAACGGCTTGAAGAGCTTTACACCCCTCAGTGTCATGACCCGGGGTACGGTGGTAAGCACAAATCAGATCAGAGTTAAACCAAGTAGGTTTCACTCCTTTAGGATTATAAGGTTTAATCGGAGGAAGGGTTATGGATGAAGATTGGATGAGTTGATGAAGGATTTCGGTATAGAATCCGGTAGACGAAGAGGAGGATAGAGATGATGAAGATGGTTCTTTTACCTTAATCGACTGCCGAGGTAAGAGAACTTGCATGTTAGGTTTAACAGTCTCTTTAGGGATCCTCTTGTTTGTTTGGACATTTGGAGGAGCAGTCTTGGGCACTTGAGATGGGAGCAAGTGAGACATGATTGACTTTGGTGGAGGAGGAGCCCCTAAAATAGATTTTGAAGATGAGGGATATGCGACAAATTTTGCGGTCTTTGGAGACAAAGGGGGTTGCTTGGTCGAATGTACTGATGATTTAGATAATGTTGGTTTAGAAGAGGAAGAAGCTCCCAAAGTAGATGAGATTGGAGGGAGATAGGGTGCCTTGGTTTTTGGTAACGAAGATGATGATCCTGATAGAAGAGGTGACGTCTTTTTAGTAGGTAAGTCTACTTTTCGGGGTATTGATGAAGAATGTGTTGTGGAAGAAGATGATGGCTTTGATAAGTGTGTAGGAGAAGACGCCTTCTCAGCGGGCAAATCCAATCGTTTATGAGGCGTGGAGAGAGATTTTTGTGGAAGAGCACCAAGAGTTTTGATGGTCCGAAATATGGGCTTTCCTTTTTCAGGGATGGTGACGACTTCAACGGCATAAGGTGATTGTAACCTTTTTGGGGGAAGCAAATGGGGAGATACTGATGGTGTAATGTTAGATTTTGGTTGTCTCGGTTTAGGTTCAGGAACCGAGTGTATAGGTGTTGGTGCTACTTCTTTTGATTTTTCCTGAATAGGTGAAGTAACATTGGTGATGGAAGAAGGGGGTGATGACGAAGCAGTTCCTTGGGAAGGGACTACTTCTGATGCAGTAATCATGGGTGAAACTACTGTAGGAAAAGAGATAGGAAGGGTCAAAATTGAAGATGCTTCCGTTGAAGTTGGCACAATGATAGGTATGTTCACCAAGGGCATAGTTGCGGCGGGAATGGGAGCAACAGAAGTGGATGTGTCTGAAGTGGAAACTCGAAGGGATGTAATTGCCTCGAGTATTGAAAGAATGTCTGATGATGAGATAGATGAGGATGACACTGTCTCGGGTATGGATGGTAGGTCAGACAATGGAGCAGAGAAAGATGACTCCGTGCTTAGTAATGTAGGAATATTCAAAGGTGGGCCATCTGAAGATAGAGGAATTCCAGTGATTGATGAAGTGGAAGGGGGTTCTGATTCGATTGATGGGTTTGCAGATGGATTGGTTTCAGAAGAAGAGTCCTCGGTAGAGATGAAGTTGATGGTGTGGGTGTTTGGTTTTTGAGATTCCGAAGAATTATGATTTGGGGCATGGTTAGGGAAAGGTTGTTTAAAAACGTCCAGTGCTTGATTTGGGGGAGCATTTGGGTTATCCAGAATGAGCTCGCATTTATCAATGAATTTTTGGACAAGGTTTTCGAAAGTCTGGCATCGTTCGATGTCATGACCCCTTGGTTCTATGATAATGACAGAAATCATTTTCCCTATACCAGAATGGGCGTTCTCGGCTTTCATCAATATCCCTAATGGGTGGAAGTTCGATCATGTCGAACTTCTAACATTTTTTCTAAGATAGAGGAATATGATTCCCCCAAGGGAGCAAAGGATCGAGATGATGAAGGCCCCTTTCCGAGCAGATGAAGGGTCTCTTCGTGATGGTTTGATTAGGAGTACTATCGGTTCTTGGATGTTTTTAATACGATAGCATTTGTGGACCCTTGATTCTTATCTTTAGGAGGGAAAGAATTTGGTTTGGTGAACCGAGAGAAATCTGGTTTAGATTTGGAGCGAAAGTTTTAGTTTTCCTTGTTCAATGGCACGAGATTCAAGTTTGCGTGCCATCGTGAAGGCTTCTTCGAAGGTATGAAAAGTTTGGATCCTTAACGTGGAAGAAATGTGACTAGCGCAAGATCGGTGTGAACAACTCGATCTGTTGGGATTGAGGAAGGGAGAAAGACAATTGGTTGATTATCCCTCTCCAACGAGCGACAAAGTCTGCAATAGACCTCATCGTCGAATTGGCGAATGTTGTAAAGATCTGTAATTGAGATCTTATGCGCAATATTTATTGAAAAGTTTTCAACAAACATCTGGGCCAATTGAGAGAAAGAAAATAAGGAATGTTGAGGAATATTATTATACCAGTCCAAAGCGGGACCCGCTAGAGACATAGGAAAGGTACGGAGCATGAGTTCCTGGTCCTGGACTGATGAAGGTAGCAAGCATGTTTGAATGCTCGCAAATGTTGTTGAGGGTCTTCCCGACTATGAAATTTTGAAAATTTAGGAAGTTCCCATTGGGGAGGATAAGGCTTGAAAGCTACTGAGGGGTGAATGGGTTCATTACATACTTCTTCAAAGGAGTATGAAGGGCGAGCCCCTTTTGTGGAGGCTTCCAAGTCTGTGATTTTCTTGAAGAGAACTTGAACCACGTCAGATTGAGGAGGAGGTACATTGGTATGTCCCACATGAGAAGCAAGTGGTGGATGTTGTTGAGGTGTCAATGGGGGATTCATCTGTTGATGGATAGGATGATAAGAGGAATAACCAGGTGTTCTGGGTGACACCGGGTGGGGTATTTGTTGTGAGGTAGCTTGCGTATAGGCAGGCTGTGAGATAATAAGTGGTTGAGAAAATGAAGGTTGGATGACGGATGGAGCCTGTGATTGGTGGACTCTTATGTTTGTTGATTGGATCGGGACAGATTGAGGAATATAGGTGTTGGTTGGATTGGGCATGTTGGGGAACAAGACCTGAAAGGGGCCTTCTACTGCCGGGTTAGGTATTAAGGGTGCCGATGTTAGAGGATGGGCGAAGGTCACAATGCTGGAATATTGGAAGAAAGACCCCCTAGAGGACGAGAAGTAGGAGCCAACTGACTATTCGGAGGGGGGGTTGGCTCATGAAGAGGTATTGACCTTGGGACATGATGGAGGGCATAGATGAATTGACGGCAATGTGCGGGTGTGCAGACGCATTCATTATAGCCAAGGCAGAAGACCTCTCAGAAGTAGGTTGTGGAATATTCGAGGTAACTGCGGTGTTAGGGATAGGTAAGACTAATTGAGAACTAGTCGACATGGTAGGTGGAAGAGAAAAGGGAGGCATAGGGGCCTCGCCCTTCTCCGTGGCTCGAGGCAAGAGAGATGGTGCAAACTGCTCTACAAAGGCCTGGGATGATCCACGAGGATAATTGTACACTTGTCGGATTGGTGGGTCTTGGTCAGATATTTGGATCGACTTGTGTACTAGGTAGTCCATGAGGGCTATTGGATTACGATCGAGGAAAGCCTGAAATTCAGGATCCCCGCGAGGACATACTCCGAGCCAGATGATATCTCGGGGGCTAGGAGAAGCTGGACGTGATGGAGGTGCTTTGGTTTTGATAGAAGGGATTATACGACCATGAGGGGGAACCAACTAACAGCGGTCCCGAGGAAGATTGGAGGGGTGCCGAAACATCCACGCTGGTGGTGATTTCGGGAGGAAGAAGGAACCTGTTGGGCCATTTTCCTAGATTGTGACCAGGTGATAACCGTCATAAACAAGCAAGCAAGAAAGAAGATTGTCCTAACTAATGCACAAACAATTCAAGCAGCGCAAGTGATTATCTCCTTTAAATTTTGATGCTTTTAAGAAAAGAAAATGTTAGGGAAGGCTTTTTAGAACAGGAACTACTCAGATAGCCAAACTAGGGATGGTTTGGGTAATGTTTGGTGAGGAGTCCCGAAGGCACTTCAGTAAAAGACCGGTACGTGGCTTGATATAGGGGCCTACCCCCGCACTTCACACACCGCTGCGATAAGGGAGTCGGGTGCTTTGCCAATATACCAAAATCTTCCGTGAATTTATAGCGCGGCCCGAGTACCGCGTAGGCTCTTCCTCTTGGATATCACTTCCAAGTAGGCGAGGCCAGGGAAGGAGTTTTGTTTAAATGCTTTATACCTAGTGATTTGGCTTTGTGTGCAAGGGTGAAAAATAAAAAATCAAATAGTGTCACTACCGATTTTGATCATTTTTCCAGCCTATTTAAAACTAGGTGAAAAGCATGCAGCAATGACAAAGAAAAAGTTCTTTTTAAGCACTTAAAAATGAAGTGTTTGATTTCGATGAAAACAAGCCAAACAGATTCTTCCCCAAATGCGATTAGGTTCTTTTTAAGCACCAAAAACTGAAGTGTTTAGATGTGATAGACAACCAATAAAGAAATCCTAAAAAGGAGAAAACACCGAAAAAGAGGAATACCTGTAGATTTAGCTCTCCAAGGTGTGTGGACTTCAAAAAGCGCGTTGTTGAGCTCTTCCCCTCGAACAATCCCATGAACAAGCAAAGTGCTCCGCAAGAAGAGGTTAAGCAAACACCAGAGAAAACCCAGAAAGATATATCCAGGTAATGGTGAAACGAAAAATTTCTATTTTAAGGAACTAGAAAAATTTCGAAGATAATGATTTCGCCTAAAAAAAAAAAGCAAGATTGAAATGATGCAATGAAATGCTCAAATAGGACTGATAGAAATCAGTGAAGAAAAGGAACAAAGTTCAAAACTAGAAAAGAAATGAACTTACCAATAAGGGACTTTGGTTAGTGTCCCACCGGGCGTGCCAGAATGTAGATCAAGAATTTTGTGCTTGTTACCTGTCAAGTTAATGCACCAACTAAAACACAAAAAAAAACTGAAAAACCTCAATGAAATTGATACCTGATGAAGATGTAGACGGATGAGGAAGCCGATGTAGATAAGACGGGCGCACACGAGCAATTCGCACAATAGATCCGAATAACCTGTAAAACACCGATGCTTGATAGAAAAAGACCACGTTAAAAGATATTTAAGTGGACTGCCTGAGAAGCGGGTCCGAGAAGCGATAAGCTTCCTCGGCGGATGTCAGTCCACGTTTTCAATTAAGAAAAGAAGCATACATGATAAAAGATGTAAATAAAGACTAGATTTTCTGATTGCAGTAATAAAACAGAATCTAAAACAACAGACAGAAAGTACAGAAAAACAGGGAACTATGAAATAAATGCTGGGTTTGTGTTACCTGTATCCTTTTACCTATCTGCAGATAAATCGGCGTCGACTGGGTAGAATCAGCGTCGATTGAGACTGGTCGGCGTCGATTGACGGGGATCGGCGTCGACTGGAGACAGATCAGTCAATCAGGGACTGTGCGACAAGATTCGGGAATTGGAAGGTGAATGTGGTCTGCTGGATGTGCCGAAGTTGGTGAGACACTGCAACAGGGTCACCAGATGATAGATGGTGGTGTGCAATGCTGATGCGACAGGGACAGAGTAATGGTGCCCCTCTCAGGGATTGATTCGGACAGGATCTGCCCTAATTTGATACAATTGATGCTAAGAAGATCTCTCTTTCTCTCAACCTGTATCTTTCGCTCTCTACTCGCTTTTTCACTCGTTCGTAATCTCTTCTTCGGTCTCTTCGCTCTCTTCGGTCCTTAGAACTGAGTTCTGGTCTTGCTTTTATAATCGGCGCCGCTCCTAGAAAATCGGCGTCGACCATATGGGTCGGTGCCGATCGCGGAAAAGAAACCCGAGATGGCCAAATTGATTGATTCGAGAAAGATAAGACTTATCCTGACTACGGGAAAATATCCCGCTTAGGGAAGATTAAAAATAGATGTGATACATGGGTAGAATAAATTTGGGGTGGATAAGTGATTAAGATGCATGGGAAGAAGCGTAATTAAATATTTAATATTTAATCACTCATGGGCAAGATGTGATGGGATGAATTAAATTTGGAATAAGTGATTAAATCACAAATTGTATAATATCCCAAGGGGATAGTTGGTGACGTAAACGTGCCCCAGGTTACCTAAGCAGGTAAACGAATGTGAGGGACACTAAATTGAGAAACCAATTTTAGGGGTGTCTACAATACAAGCAATGGAGAAAGATTAAGCTCAGATTAAAAACACATTTGACAAAAAAGCCAAGGCTAAGAACTTCCAAGTTAGTCTTAAAATGGGATGTAGACCAAGTCAAACCAGGTAAACACTAAATATTTGATGCAATATGGAGTGGTCTTTATATCATTTCAGGTTGTAATTCAAGTAATGCTTTCTAATTGTCAAGATTGGATGGAGAAGAGTTGTGGATTCCAATTAATGAGATCTATTTAAAGCATTACGACTGAAGTACAATTTCCTCCTCCTTGTACTTATTAGAGTAGGTTTTTCATTCCTCCAAGGGTTTTTAGACATTGTCTTTAGGTTCTATTCTCCTAGTGTTGTGCACACTATGCATGTTCCACTTGGAACATGCATGTCTTTTCACGTTTGTATATAGTTTTGTAGTTTTTTTGCTTTGCATAGTTGATTTCAGAGCCAATCAGCCAAGTTGGGAAATTTTCAAGATTCATCCTTGCCAAGAGATCATTTCAGTTATTCATACTTGGCAGAAATAAGATTTTTGGACAGTTTCAGGTTCAAGTTAAGTGATTCAAGTGGTCTTAGGGGTTCTTCTATTCCAGATCAGTTTTTAGTTTATCCAACAAACTCCGTGCCTAATGAATGCTTCAATGCCATTGGTCTTTCAATCTAACAGGAAAATTACCCCTAGAGGTCACCAAATTATTATCCATTTTTACCCCCTGACAAAAATGGACAACTTGAAGAAATTAGACTTGAGCAGTTGATGGAGCTTCAATGGAGAATCTAGAAAAAAAGTAACTTAATGCTTATGGGAACTTGGAATCAAGGTTGATGCACTTCACATCTTCTCTTTAGGCTCAAAGGTTCCATAGTTAGCCAAATTTGAGTAAAAAGGATAAAAATAGTAAAATTTTTCTTTGAGGCACTTGACTCTATTTTTTCTAATTCCCTATGTCCAAAGAAATCCAAACAATTAATAAGAATTGAGATTTAAATGAAAAAAGTTCAAAAATGAGAGAAGAAAGGAACGTAGCTTGGGGATCTCATAGGTGAGCTACTCGGTGAGTTAGATATTTGTGCGGGGAAATGGCATAGACAAAAACTAAAGTTTAAATAAAGAACTCCGAAAACCCACAGAGTAAACGGTGAAGGCATGCAGGAATATGACTCGAAAAATATGGGAAGTAAATCCTTGTCAAAATCCTGAGCAAAGATAAGTGGCCCAAAATCTACGAAAAGCATAAAAGGTAAAGGACTGTGTCGTGGGTTTGTGACTTACCAAGACTGTGAAAAGTAATAAGCCTCCCCAAACCCACAAAATTGATGAGACAAGTGACTTCGGTTTGTGACTCATGCCAACTGGAGTAGGTAGGGTTTGTAAGCCCGAGTGGAAGCAGAGGTGCTCTAAATTCACAAAAAGAAGAAAAAGAGAGAGCTACTCAGGAATATGATGCCCCGCAACTGCGAAGCAATGTTAGTTCGTGAACCCAAGAGAAGCAAACCTCAAAATTCTGGGAAGAAGGAGAAAAAGGAGTTGATGGAAACGAGTTACTCAACTACTAAAAATACAATAAGCTTCAAAGCTTACTCACAAACTGAGTGTAAAGACAATTCCTGAAACCTATAAAGGGAAAAGTTGAGGAGTTGTGCGGGAATAGGAGGAGACACTACTTTGAAGTAGTGCTCGTTTAAAGGTCTGAAGTTAAGCAACTCTGAAAACCCACAAAGAAGGGCAAGAGTGATGTAGGGATATGATATGACACTATTGAGAAGCAAGTTGGGCTCGTAAACCCACAAGTTGAGAAAAGCCCAATCGATAATTGTGAAAGAAAGAAAGGAATGAAAAGGCGTAAAGTGAGGCAAGTCGGTTAAACCGATGGGAACATACTTTCTCCATGGACTCCCAACATTTAATAAAATTTATAATATGGAATCATTTTTTTCAGGCTCTATACATGGAACCTAGAACATTCAGGATTTCTGTGAAGCTCCCAATAAAAACCCAACGAAGTGTCAATCATCCGATGCAGTAATCATTTGAGCTTCTAGAAGGATGGGACCATTGAAAATGACGCAAGAATTCTCTCTCTCTATTACTCTCTCGCTCTTCTCTTAGGATTATTAATTGTTACGTGCTAAGGCACATTTTTAGGGGGAATGTTCTGTGAACGGACTTGTCAAAAATTTTTCCAGATGCAAATTGGTTGCCAGCCTCTGACTGAATTATTTTAAAGATCCTTACTTTTTTTGGCATTGTAATGATATTGGTAGCATTGAGGTAGTAGGGTTGGTGGTATGAGGTTTTATAGGTGGATCCATAGATGTCATAGTTTGATACTAGCGTTGTTAGAGAGGTGGAACCCTTCCACCAATACTTTATAGCTTCCTACAGGGGAGATCACTATTACCCTAGAGGATGTTCATCAGATTACGAGACTTCCGGTTAGGGGACAAGCCATCTATAGCATCAAAAAGGAGGAGAGGGCTGACACTATGTGAAGGTTGTATGGAGGGAATGCTTGGGATGTGAGATACTCATCAAGAGCCTTTGATTACCAGACATTATATGAGGCTGAGAGAGCTGGTTGTCTGCAGATGACCATGATGATGTTGGGTATTTCATGTTTTACATTGCTAGATTCAGGAGGTGGATGGTTTCTGTGGATGATGACTGGTGTGGTTGCGGAGATGATGGAACACTGTACAATGTTTGAGTGGGCTCCTACTTTGTTGGCTCAGACATTTAGAGAGTTGTGGGTTTGGACTGCCCATAAGTGCTATGGGATTGATGTTTGATTTTTACCACAGTGTTGGGCAAATGAACACATTGCTATTGCTCATCCATTGGGGCTTACATGTGTCATTGATGTGAGACATCTAGGTTTCATGAGCTGGAGTCAGAGTCTTGGTCAGGCCAGGAAGCCCAAGGGGCCTATTTATTATAGGGACTTGATATCAGGGCTCTAGGTGGGTGATGTGATCTGGAGGCCATATGTGGATTTTCATGATTGGCATGAGTTTCCTCAAGAATTATTATGTCTACAACAGGATATTTGGATTCAGGATCGTAGAGCCGGGGAAGATGAGTTATTACATTTTAGCAGGGTCAGGAGGTGGTTTGGTCTTGTTCAAAGCATACCTGAGGATCCGATTCAGTACAAATGGGAGGATGGGGACACTGAGACTCCATAAGCTTTGGTAGTGAGGCCTATAGTTATTGATGAGAAGCTAAGTACTATGGGTCCTGATGAGGATGGGTGGATGGTTCTGATTGATGATGCGGGGTGACCTCAAATTTTGCTACATGGTGGGCCTGATCGTTGAGGACTTTTGAGAGGGTGAGGGCATCAGAGAGGGCTTGATAGATAGTCAGAAGAGTGTGTGCTTGGGCAGTGGGTGGAGCACAAGAGTCAGAGGAGGAGAGAGGTGAGGGTGATGACGATGTAGCCATAAATCTTGTAGTAGGGATGATCGAGAATGCCGCAGTGGAGGCAGAGAGAGACACAACTTGGAGAGAGTGAGATGACCTAGCGGGACTTTGAGATACCCTGATTGCAGAGAGGGATGGGCTGATTGTGCAACAAGATACCATGATGGGAGAACAAGATAGTCTCCAGACACAACTTGTACAGGTCTCTGGTAATAGAGACAAGTACAAGGGACACATGGACACACTGAAGATGGCCTTGGGGATTATGAGGCCTTCTATATTTGGTGTAGAGTTATAGACAATGGCCTGATCAAGTAGAAAAAGGGGAGCATATGTAGTACCACCTTCTAACATGGTTTTGGTAGTGCAGTATGATATTTTATGGGTGGAGAGGGACTATTATGTTGAGATGGTCATCTGGAACTATCTTGATGTTATTTTATATGTGGACCACTTGGCTGTCAAAGGGGAAACTCTAGCAGTGGTGAGACCTAGTGCTAGTGTGGTGAGCATAGGGAAGCCACCTCAAACACCAGAGAGAATAGAGGGTGGTGATGCTGGAGGTGAGATTGATGCTATGAGTTTTTATAGGTATGGTGGAGGGGAATCTGGAGGCACACCCACTCCTAGAGGAGAGGGTGGTCAGAGCATGATACTAGGAGATGTTGATTTTAGCACTCAATTTGTATATGATGTTATAGGCTCATTGAAGCCCATTTTTATCATGGTGATATATTGATTATTCAGACACTTATGATGGATACTAGACTCTGATATATTTATGTAAATATGTTGATGATGGACCATGGCTTGTACTTGTAATTTCTTAATGATGTATGTTACATGTTTTATTTTAAATGTGTTGATACTTCAAATAGATTTAGAATTTTTTGATTAAATGTGTTTTGATTTGGTTTTTAATATATTTTGGATCTTTTAAAATGTGACCAATCATAATATGTTAAATCAAGAAATGTAACTAAGAAGACATAGTAAAAGTGGAGAGAACACCCCACTAAATAATTTTAATATGTATACACAATGGGTTTAAGATAACACTTACACTTGTAGCCTTTCAAAATGTTAAATAAGACTGTCAATGGAAAATTTATAATGTATTCTTGCTAAGATAATGGAAAAAATGGGGGCCTTGTGGGTGTATGTCACTATGGAATAAAAGGTTCTCCTTTTAATGGGCTTATAGAGAATTGATGCCCTAACTTTTATAATATTTCAAAGAAAACTTGATCAATGCGGGAAGTTTACTTATAATGGGAAAGTTAGCTTGATGTGGGGAAGCTTTCCTGGATGATTTGTTGAAGGTGATCAAAGCGGGAAGCCTTATATACTATATATATATATATATATATCTATTATTATATTATATATATATATATATATTATATATATAAGGCTATCCATCCTTCGAGGATATGGTATACATTTTTGAATTTTTGATTTGAATGGTTGTCCTTCATGGGATTAGTCCATGATTTTGACTAATCAGGACTAAATCAAAATTTATAGTAAGCTGTCTTTTGAGAGAACAGTCTACTTTTTGATAATTTATATTTTGTAAATAGTTTTCCTTCAAGGGACCAGTCTATTATAATGATATATTTTAACAATACAAGAATCCAATAAATTTACTTTTGCTTTGTTAAGCTTAAGGGAAATAAAACCCTAACAATCCCATTTTAAAGGATGGGATGAGTATACACTTGACCTACACCCACATGCCCCATTTCATAATGTGGGTAGATAAGTGGAATTTATGTAAATGAAGCCTTTATTTGTAATTATGGAATAATTGGTATCATGATGATCAATGATTTAATAGTTGAAAGGCCACATGTGCAAAGCATTCAAGGGCTCCACCTCAGGTTCCCTGTCAAGAGAAGCAAGGCGATACTGCTCTTGACCCATATTTGTGTGTGATCATATAGGGGCCAATCCAATTGGGGGAAAATTTTCCATGTTTACTCTTCTCTAACGTAGTTACATTTTGATTTTCCTTGAAGTACAAGCTCACCAATCTTAAAATCACGTTATTTTACATGTTTTTTTTATGCTCTCCTAATGCATTGTTGATAAACTTTATGATGTTCTAGGGCTGCTAGATGATTTTCATTTAACAATTCTAGTTATGGCTAAGTGATTCTTGACGGTATTCATCATCAAGGATGAAATCCTTTAAAGATACATGAAGTGATGGGATTTGAATTTCAAGAGGCACAATGGCTTTAGAGCCATAGATGAGTGAATAAGGTGTCTGTGCCAGTGGGTGTGTGGATACTAGTTTGATAAGCCCAAAGGGAAAACAGGGATTAGGATATGCTAGTTTTTTCCTACATCATTTATGGTTTTCATGATAATTTTGCTAAGTGTTTTGTTCAAAAGCCTCATCTTGAACAATTTTCTTGAGGATAATATGGTTACGAGAAGATAAGATTATTATTGATTGTATCACATAGAGCTTTTTAAATTCCTTATTTTTGAAGGATTTTTCGATTATCCTATGACAAGCTTGTGCAGGATGCCAAAACGACATATGATATTCTGGTATATAAAGTTAATGATAGGTCCAGATTATGTTGAGATCAAAGGAATAGCTTCAACCCAGTTAGTGACTTATTCAGTTGTTGTGATTATGGAGTGCTTTTGTTGAGATGATTTTAGCATTGATTGCACCGATGAAGTCCAACCCCTATTGAGAGAAAGGCCACAGGTTCTGAGTGGGATGTAGCACTTGACCTAGGGATATGAATGAGATTAGAAAGGATTTGGAATTTAACGTACTTTCTTACATATGCACAACATTCTTTGGTGATAACAGATATAGTAATACCCAAGTTGTATGACATGCATTTAGTGATGACATTACAACTAAAGTCACCCCCACAAATACCATCATGGACTTCCTCAATTGCTTTGGTTAATTCCTGGTGATTTAAGACATCTGTAGTAGTATACCGTCAAAGATACGTCTATAAAGGATACCCCTTATGATGAAAAAGTGAGTGACACGTTATAGAAATGATAATTTAGGGGATTGTGATAGATCTAGTGGGATTTTAGATTCAGCAAGATAATTGTGTTATTTGTCTGTACCATAGACCAGGTGGATTTTTTGGTCAATGATGTTGATAAAAGGTAGCTCATTTTGATGTGAAGGATGATCTAAGCATTGGACTACTACGGACATTTTAGTCTTATATTTCATTTTTTTTGTTTCAAACAGAGACGAAGGGATCGAAGGGATGCCTTAGTGTCTACAAATCTATTAGAATATCATGAGGATGGATTAGATTGTGTAATGATTGAATTGCATTAAGGAGAAAGTTGATAATGGTTTTATATTTTTTAAGGACTTCATTTTTGCATTGGTATTCTCCTTTGACTTTTCTGACAACAAGTTATGAGTCTCCATAGATTTCTAGGATGTGGACACCTAAGAGAATGGTAGTATTTAGACCCGTGATCATGGGCTTCGTATCCTACAATGATATTAGTGCAATTGAATTTCAGTTTGAATGATAGTGGAAGTAGGATGTTCCAAGGTGGTATGATAACAACTCTAGTCTCCTCCTCCTTCTTGGCACTTAGCACTGTCAAAGAAGAGGGCCATTTTAATAGGGATGAAATCAAATTCACCATTATCAGACATCATTGATGTTATTGATGGATTCGTCAGGAGAATATTCATGAGGTATTTTCATCTGGGAGGGGTGTGTTGGTGAGCTGATCTGTAATGGCCTAACCTTTAATAGATTTTCTGAGATATGATTTCGATGGTCAAATTCAGTCATGATCATAAGTCATTGAATTATGTGATCATTTTGATAAGGTTTATCATGCATGGCTTCGAGCAAACTAAAACTGGTGACGATGTATGTCTTATGATTAAGGAGGTAATGTTGATGTTTAAGAGGTGGAAAAATATAATGCACAACATAGATTTTCTTGCTTTAGTGTAGCGTGTTTCATATTCATGGAGTGTGCAGATAATGTAATATACAACTTGTTCACGACCTTGATTATCATGGTGGACGAGCATTGCTCCTAGAGAATTCTTTGAAGTGGATATGTAAAGGAAAAATGGCTCCCCTTCATGTGGTGGAGTAAACATAGGCGGTGAAAATAGGTATCATTTGATTTCATTGAAGGATTTTTAGAAATCATAATCCCAATAAAATTCTATATCTTTGCAAAGAAGATGGTGAAAAGATTGGCAATAGATTAGAGAGTTGTGATATGAAATGTTGAATGGACTGCAATTTACCCTGAAGGCTGCATAGTTTCTTAAGATTGGATGGAGGAGGAATTTCAAGAATTGCTCTAAATTTTGCTTGATCAACCTTAATACCTCGGATGGATATGATGAACCCCAAAATATTTCAAGTGAGGACACCGAAAACAAATTTCACGGGATTAAGATGAAGAAAGAACTAGATGAGATGAGAGAATATTGATTCAAGGACATCAAGGTGGTTTTTTAGTGAATTGGATTTTCCTAGGAGGTCATCAATGTAGTCTTCGATGATTTTGTGGATGAGATCATGGAAAATGTATGTCATGGCTCCTTGGTAAGTGGCCCCTATGTTATTAAGACCAAATGGCATGACATGGTAATAAAAGGTTCCTCAAGGGGTGATAAATGTAGTCTTATGTTGATCCTAGATAGCGATGAGAATTTGGTCTCATAACCAGAAAATCCATCCATGAGGGAAAGCATTTGAGGTTGGCTGTTAGGTAGACAAGTTGATTTATGTTTGGAAGAGGGAATTCATCCTTTGGAAAAAAAATATTGAGATCCCTAAAGTCTATGCAGATGCGTATTTTTCCTTGAGGCTTTGGTTACAGGGATGATGTTGGAAAAACATTGTGGATAATCAATGGGTATGATAAAGTTAGTAGATAAAAGGAAATGCAACTCTTCCTTAACAAGGAGAGATATACGAGGATGCATCTTGAGAAGTTTTTTTTTAACTGGCTTAGCATTGGGATATGTGACTATGTTGTGTATGAAAATGTTAGGGTCAATCCTGGGCATATCACCATATGACCAGTGAAATATTGATGATATTTTGTTAAGAATGTTGTGAAATCATTCAATTCTTATGGATCAAAGACTGATCAACTTAACAATACGAGGATCCTGTGGGGTTCCTAAGTTAACATCAATGGTTGATTCGTTAAGAAGAGTTGGTGTATCAGAGGGTAGGGATTTCTAAAGAAAACAATCCTCACCTCCCATATGAGAAAGAATATCCTGGTCATCTTGACACTGAAGGATATCTATAGTGGGTGAATCTTCATCAACCATCTCTGGCTAAACAAGTGGTAGTGATTTGGTGGAGTGACTAGATTGATAAGTGAGTGGTCCTAAAGATACAATATTGATTAAAAAAATAGGCGGGATGGGTACAATGTTGTCTCTATCCATGGGATCTTCAGGGTTTGTTGATGGTAATAGTTTTGGTTCGGAAATAGTTAGGATGTAGAAAGTTTGGATGTAGTGGCTTCACACATGTCAGAGGTGAGTCTTTTATAGCCTAGTCCTCTCCTCTCATGAGCTTTAAGGGAATGTAGAATGGGTTGATTCATAAGTTCCTTGTTCTTAGCATCTGAGGCCAAAACCTCTCCACGCATAGTGATGAAGATACATGTGGGAGAAATTGAGATTATCGAGAGATTCAAATTTTGATGCAAATGGCATAGTGTGGTGTGTATTTACAATGTGGGATGGAGGATTATCAAGTCCCCCATAAATGAGACTTGTTTTGAGATAAGCGGGACCATAGGAAATCACATCTCCTACGTTTGGGTCATACATGGGTTTCTTTTTCAGGGTGACCATATGTTTTGGGTGAAGGGATAGAATTGAGCATGAGGAGATGATATTCCCAGAGCGTAAGATGCTTTATGGCCTCACTAAGAGAAGAATCATCTGGTAATCCAGAAGAGGGGATAGACATACTGGTAGATGCTTGGTTAGATGATTCAACTTTAGATTTTGGCACAAGGACGTAGTTTGGATGATACATCATATAGAAGTCAACAAATGGATTTGGATATGGGAACAATATAGGTTCATCCTTTATGTTTGTATTTGAGACATCGGTGGAAGGTGGAAGGAACACATGCATGGTACGTATCCAGGGGTATCCTAACAACATATTGTATTGGAATTATCCTTTGATAATGTAGAAGAGTTTTGGTAAGGTTTTACACCTACTTTGAGTGGGAGTATAACAGTGCCTAGTGTGGGTGTGATAATGTCGTTAAAGGATCAAAAAAGAACCGGCGTTTGTGTGACAATGGTGTTGGGAAACTTGAGTTGGTTAAAAGTGAGGGATGATATGATATTGATGGTGGCACCACTATCAATCATGACCCTCTTAATGAAGATGTCATTGATCTGAGAGGTGATGAAGAGTGGTAAGAGTGGTCTTTTGGTTTGAGAGAAGGAACTTCAGATGGTTCAAAAGATATGGAGGTGGATGCTTTAAGGGCACCTAAAAATTTTTAAAGGGAACTGGATCATTGGAAGGTACAATTATGGATCAGAGGGCTTCTATCATAGCTTGTTTGTGAAGAGGTGATGTTTGAACCAGTTCATACAGTGACATCTTGACAGGAAGATTGGTGTAATTGTTTGATAATGAATTTTTATATGGTGGTAGAAGGGGGTGTTGCTGCTTGTATGGAAATTTTAGCCTTTGATGGAGATGTTTGACTAGATTTTTCAGGAAATAAGGAAACAGACACCTTAGGATTACCAGATGGAGTTGATAGTTCAAGAGGTGGAGGTATAACGATGAAATTCTTACCCTCCTTAGACTCAAGTGATTCTTTGTCATAATCTTGGGAGCGAGTGGTGATATGCACTGCATCAATTTGAAGGGTAGAATTTTAGGAAGGGATGCTTCAGGTTTTGATGATGATGATGTTGATGCTAGCGTTATGTTTGATTGAGAATAAAGGAAGAGACGACTTCCAAGTTCCTATATTTTCAAATGAAAGGCTCTACAATTTTCTATGGAGTGACCAAGTGTCCTGTGGTAATCAAAAAAATATTTAAATTGTACCAAGCAGGTTTCCATCCATGATGATTTGAAGGCTTAGGAGGTGGCAATGTAATAAGTGATTGTTGAAGGAGGTCATCTAATAGGGTGGCATAATGCCCTTTAGGCCTAGACATAGATGGAAAAGAGATTAAGCCTTCATTCTTCCTAGGAGGAGGTGAGACAGGTTTTTAGCAATAGGTTGTTTATTTGTCAGCCATGGAGGATTTCTAGTTTGTTAAAAAGAAGATGGAGGATGAGGATCTTGTGTGGGTGATAGCTGTGGAGAATAGCAGGACTGTGTAGGAGATGGAGGGAAAGGGTCCAGTGTGGACCCCTTTGTGGAATGATAAATGTAGAGTATGGACTCACTATGGGAGCTTGGTAGATGGGATTTTCCCTTGTAATAATAGGGTGATTAACCAATATGAGAGAGTGAGGACCATGTGAGGAATTTTGATCTGGAGGGACATAATAAGGGCCCTCAAATTCTCGAATAGTGTCTTGTTTGGAATGTCTCGTAGGCCTCAGTCTTGGCATGACAAGAGGGTCTCCAAAAGTGGGAATGCCCCTCGTAGGAGGAGGTGGATGAAAAGGTGGAGGGCCATAGAAAATGATATGTTTCATCATAATAAGGACTTTTAAAGACCTGAATAACACCCTATTTGTTAGGCCCCTTTGAGGTTTTGGATGAACTAGGTGTATTTGTTGAAGTTGATGCTAGTGAAGGAAGAGGAGTTTGGATGATGTGATTAATGTAGTCTAAATGATCTACAGGTTTTAGATCATTTGTTTTTATGGATTGAGGATGACTACAACCTATGGTTAGCTTAGGAAGAGGTGGTTATGCTAAGAACATTTCAAGAGGTATCATAGCTATATTTGTAAATCCAGATGTAGGTGTAGGTATGGTTGTACTAGAGGATGTGGTTATAGGTTCGGTAGTGGTGTGTGAAGAGAGCATAGGAATGGTTTTAGTAACAAGTGGTGGTTCAAAAAATTTGAGTTTTTTGGATTTTGGTGTTGATTCATGTGGGTGTGATTCGTTAAGTGGAAAGGATGCAGGAAGGGTTCGAGTGATGGTTTTAGCATAGAAGGAGGCTCTGTAGTCATAATTTTAGGCTCGTTGGTTACTGGTGTTGATTCTGTTGATTTTTTTTCGTTAGGTGTGAGGTTGGACTAAGGAATAGGATCAATTTTTGTTATTGCATTAATGATATGGAAAACATTTGTTTGTGGTTGGTTGGAAGACAAAGGATGGTTTGGGAAAGGTTACTTAAATATGTCGAGGTTTTGATTCGGAGGTACGTTTGGATTATCCAAATGAAGGTCACCTTTGGGATTAAATCTTGGAGCACATTATAGAATGTATGGCATATTTTCGATGTCATGACCATTGACCCTATGGTACTTACAATAGTCATCATCTCGGTACAAAATGGGCTTGGATATTGATATGTTGATAGGTTGAATGAGAGGGAGAGATATCATGTTAGAAGTAAGTATTTTGTTAAAAATATGTGCTATAAGTCTCTCTTATAGTTGTGTAGTTATGTTGTTGATGGGGATGCTTGACGATAGGTTTTTCCTTGGAGCATATTTAACTATGATGGCATTGGAAGATGTTTTTGATTGTCATTGTTGGATGGTGATTTAGGTGGGAATTCATAATTTTGGTTTCTTGGGATGAAGCTTTACCCATCCATCTTCTAGAGCTCACAATTCTAGTTTACGAGCCATGGTAAAAGCTTCATCAAAAGTTTGAAATGACTGGATTTGTAATGTGGATGAGATGTGTTTAGTGCATGCATGAAAAAGACCTCGATTAACTTTGTTTGTGGTAATGTAAATGACATTTGATTGGTGACGGACCCTCCAATGGGTGACAAAATCGGTGATGATTCATCTTAAATTATCTAATGACATATAGGTCATTGATGGTGAATTTGTGGGCTATGTTGATAGAAAAGTGGTCTAAGAAAATTTGTGCAAGTTGTGTGAAGGAAAATAGGGAGTGTTACAGAATGTTGTTGTACCAGTCTAAGGTGGGACCGGTGAGGGACATGGGGAAGGTCCTCAGCATCATATCTTGATCATGAGCTATTAAATAACATGCATGACGGAAGGCATGAATGTGTTGTTGGGGATCTTCTTTGCTGTAAAATTTGATAAGTTTAGGAAGTTCCCAGTGGGGTGGATACGGTTTGTATGGTACTGATGGGTGAATGGGCTCATTGAAAATTTTATCATAAGAGAGTGTATTCTTAGATGAGGATGAAACAACTTCAAGAATGGATATGTGGCTTAAAAGGGTCTGGAGGGAATCTGATCATGTTTGTTGTTGTGAGGATGAGCCAGGTTGGAAATAGGATGAGTGTCTTGGTATTGCTGAGGGATGTTTTACTGGTAGAGAGTGTTTTGTTAATACGAAGCATTGTGCTGATAAGAGTTGTTCTGTTGAGGGATATGGTATTGTGGAATGTTTTGTTGAGGTGTGTTTTTTTGAGGGACTCCATATTGAGGAATGTTTTTTTGTGATACATTATGTTGATAAGGAATGTTTTGTTGAGGGATGTTATGATGATAAGGGATGTTTTTTTGTGGGATGTTTTGATAGGATGGGAAGCTTTGTTGCAAAGCTATAGGTTGTGAAGTTTGAATATACTGATATTGCAATGACATCATCGTATACGTGAGTGGATGTGAATATATGGGTGTTTGTTGGGAGTACATAGCAGAGGTGGTAGAGGATGGTGATGTTGTGGAATGCTTTGTTGTGGATACTGTATTGTGGAATGTTTTGTTGATGTGTTGATTGTGGCATGGAAATCAATGGTTGTGAAAGTTGTGGTATGTATTGTGAAACATGATGTGTACTAGCAATGGCATTGGTATTGACTAGTGGCGTGGTTATGGGAATGGACATAGTGATATTCTGAATGGGACTAGTAACTGTGTTGGGAAGATACAACATCGGTAAAGGCCACATAACTAAATGGATATGTTTGTGTCTATGAGGAAACTGGAGGAGTTGATGAGGAAGAAGTGGTACTATTTAGAGGAGGTGTGGATCCTGTAGAAGGACTTGGTGAAGATGTGGATTGTTGAGTAGATGGATTTTGTGATGAAATCATGTGAAGATCATAAACAGGTGCTGTAGAGACCTTCGATGGTTCAAGGTTGACTGGTAGAGGATTTTTCATTCGATGTTTCAAATGGATTAGTGGAAATGAAAGAGATCTGGGGTTGACTGTTGTTTGGTGTTTCAGATTGATTTGAGATATATGGATATAGTTGTTGGACAACAAGATCTTGGTTTTGATCAATGAGCTATGTAATGAAAGATGAAGGGTTATAGATGTGTGGAACAAATTGGGGTGTGAACGGTTACATTTGAACATTCCTTGATTATAAGTAAGCATTGAGGGAAATGGGATTTGAGTCTAGCATTTCTTCAAAAACAGGGTCTCCCCTATTGTAGAAAGGAGGCTCAGATGCTCTAGGAGAGAATGGATGTTCTTGATTCTGGTGTATGAGGAATTTGGCCATGGTAGTACTGTGGAGAATAGAAATATTGTTGTTCTATTTCATTGTTATAGTTGATTCTTGATTCATTCCAAGTTTTCTGGGTGTTAGAAAAGGGATTAGATGTGTCCATTTGATAATAAGGGATTTGTTGTTGTATTGGTGTTGAAAGTGTTGTGGTGTAAAATGAGGCATGTTGTTGGAATGTAGGGGGTGGAGTAGACATGTCTTCAGAGGTCTGGTTGTAAAGTTGTTGTCTAGTAAATACCATGACAAGAAAACACACAAACACTAGGAAATGAAAACTAACTAGATGGGTTGATTTACAAACAATAAGCACAAGAAGGAAAAATGTTGTTTTGTATTAATCTTGATTAATTATAGAAAAAGTGAAATGTGTAAGATGGTTAAAAATGGTCCTAGGAAATGGTAAGCTATGGATAGTTTTAGGTATGTTAAGGGCGGAGTCCTCCATATACCTGAAGGTATGTGAGGCCCAAATCTGTACTACTCAGTACGGGCTTGTATATTGGGGCCTACCCCCTCACTTCACGGTCCTGCTGTGATAAGGGAGTCAGGTGCTGAGCCAATATATATTGACAGATAAGAGATTATACTTAGCCTAGAACACTGAGATGGCTTCCCTATTGGGTGATGAAATCCCAATCAGTTTCACCTGGGTGGGGGTTTTTTAAATGCATTTTTTATTTTGAAGTGATTTGGTTGTGTGTGGGGGAGAATAAATGAATGCAATGATTTCACCTCCCTAATTAAAAATAGATGATCAAGAAGTATGTAATGGTTTGTTTTAAGAACCAAAATGAAATGTTGATTTTGATGAGGATAAAACAATAAGAATGCAAAATGGAAAGAAAAGAAGATGGTTTTAGAACTTACCGTGAGAGCGCTCCTATTTTATTTTTTATTTCAAATTTTAGCAATTTTTCCAAAGCATGTGTTTAGTAAAGCTAGAAGACAAAACTACCAGCAAAAATACCCTACAATTAGATTAGCATAAGACAAAAATAGAAAACAAGAAACAAAAAATTTGTTAAGAAATTAAAAGAAAAAATACACAGAGGAATCATGGCGATTGGGAAAAAGGTGATTAGCCTAATCATAGGGTGATTGACAAAGTGAAAACAATGGTTAAATTATTGATAAAGTAAAACAAGAAAATAAGGGACAAGGGTCCCACCAGGTATGCCAAAATTTTGAGCATGGTTTTACATCGGGTTCACTTGATGTCTCAAGGTGGGTAACAACCTAACTCAACCTCAGTATGGTGGGGTTTCTAGGATACTCGCGACGTGATGGATGGTGATTTGTGCTCTGTGAAGAAAGTGAACAAGGCTTTTTTTCCCTGTAAGAAAACCTACAAATCAAAACATTTAAACAAGATAATGTTAGTAAAATAATTGGGTAGGTAATCTAGAAAAATCCAATCCCAGAAGCCCAAAGACTTCCTTTAATGGATATCAACCTGCTCAAGAATCAATTAAGTTTTTTTATTGATAATAGCGATTGTAATATAATATGATAATGTGGAAAATATGACCAACTTATGTCACTTATTTAGGTGGACATATACATAAAAGTAATGACAAGCTTAGAACCAAAGATCAGATTCTTGATCTGTGTACAAGTTCTTAGAGAAATTAGATCCTACAGAATTAACTAGGCCTTCTTCCTCAGTGAAATAAGACTCGGGTTCAAAAATGAAATCCTAGCAAAGAAGTCTAACACTTCTTCCTAAGTATCATAGAGATGTGCAAGTGTGGTGTCAGTGTCAGGATGCTGATATAATTTTGTTAGTGTCAAATCTGATGCAGTGTGGTAGTCCTCTGGTATGTCTAAACCAATTCATAGTTATGCTCATATTGTGTAAGGTCTTCATGGAGCCTTTGAGCCTCATAATACACATCCCAAAATGCCTCAGTTTACTTAACGAATACATTGAGTTGATGTAAAAATGGCCTCTAGAAAATCAAATGGTGTAACTTAGATGGCACAAAGTTCTAAGTCATGAAGCATCTCATACTGCTCCCAGTATAAAGGATGACGGATAACAGGAAAAGAGTCAATGCCAACAACAAGGTAATTGTTACCTCCTAAGGCCATTTGAAATCACCATGCTGGGAAACAATGTTAGAAAATGACAGAAAAAATCAAGAAAGGTTAGGAAGATTATAAGGAATAGGAAATAAAGAAATATTGGATAGTAATCACCGACGATTAAGCCAATCAGCTGGCAATTGCTGTTAATTTTAACAGTCTATAGAAACAGAGACAAAAATTAATTAAACTATGATTTAAAGGAATTTTCAGAGCATATATGACATGATAATACGAACAATATTACCTGCCAACAATGATGGAAACTGATGAAAATACAATGATTAGATTGCAAGAATGATTGAATTGGATGATGAATGAATGAGAATGATTTGTCAATGGAAATGATTGATGTGATGATCAAGAAACAATCTTGAAGCAACGTAATGATGATGAAGCTTTTTTGAGGATGGTTGATCTCTGGTTTGTCTGAAAGAGATCAAATTTTACCTATAAAACACCAAAATTCCTCCCCAAAAGAGATCAAGAGACAAACTTATATAGATGATCGGGAAAATCACGGTGATTTCGGGAAATCTTAGTTAGGTGTCTAAAAGGAGTGATTTTCCTTCTATTTCAAACTTGATTTGAAGGATTTTGAAGGGAGTTAGGATGATAAGTGGGAGAGATTTGAACTTGGGCCAAGTTAGTTAGGATGAGGATGTGAGTTATTTTAGAAGGTTTTTTTTTTCAAGTTAGTCCTAACTAGTTAAGTGTGGAGAGGTGGTTAGGGATAAGTTAGGGGTGGTTGAGTGATATTTATGGAAGGTTAGTAAACTAGTTAGTTATAACTAGTGAGGTGTCCAAGTTAGCATGGTGAGGTGTGAGTTTATTTATCCAATTAATTAATTAACTAGACTTAGGGATGTGGTGATACTTATTAAAAATTTTAATCTAAAAGGGGCTAATGGGTGTTTTAATGTCGTGAAGTGTCGTAAACGGGTAATTTTTTTATCATGAATGAGCTTGAGATGGTGATAAAGAGGGAGTGTAGATTTTTTGTGTCTGGAATTAATATCCACATAATAATGCATTGGGAAATCCATGAAACATCGATAAGTGTTTAGGGATCTCCATACTTAGTCGATTTCAATTCTCCATTTCTTGTCGCGTGATGCTTCAATTCTCCTCCATATACCACAACTTTCACTTGTCAAATTTCACCCTTGTTACACAATATTGCGATGAACCTTATAGATCACCAAACTTCTCCAAGTCCACATAACAATCTTTTCTCATGCCACAAAGCCCTAGAATCTATCAGAAGCTTTCTAATTCTCAAACTCAAACCTTTTTGTTCCATGGGTTAGGAGAACCCATGGAACGCTAAGTTCCTTCAATCCATGGAACACTAAATTATAGTATTCTACAACCTTTCAAACAATTTTTTTCCTGATTCCAAAATGAGTTTTTGAGTTGTTGAGATAGCCCTAGAGGGTTATTTTGGACAATATTTGTGTGAATCATGGAATTATTTATCTACTAGATAGAAGATCAATGGTCTTAAAGTAATCCATTGGGCATGGAGTCAAGTCTGAAAACTTGGAAATTGATATGAAAACTTGAAATTATCCACTGAAATTGGCATGGCTCCACACTAATGAAGCTGGGGAACACTAAAAACCTCTTCAAAAGACTCTTGAATGACAAATATGTATGAAACTACTAGGGCATGTACAAGGCATAACGGGAAATAAAACAACACTACTAGAAAAATAATGTGTTGAAGAGCACTTGGAGTAACTAAAACTAAACTAATATATACAAGGTGGAACCTTTGCTTCAAAAGAAATGTTTTAGGTAGATCCAATTGATTTAAATCATAAGATCTTATCCATTTAACTTTGAGAAAGGGAAGTGTTGTGTGGCTTACATCCTAAGATAACATAGGGGCTACTTCATATGACACCAAAATTTGAGTTCCTTCCTAATTTGGATATGTTTTGGTCCCTTTTGAGGACAAGATCCCCTTTTTGAAAGCTTCTAGCCATTGCTTTCTTGTTAAAACACTTATTTATTTGAGATTGATTCTGATTTAATATAAATTTAATTAAATCTAATTACATAACAACTATTTTAATGAATGATATAAAAATGCTAATATACAATACAACACAAAAAAACATGTACAAATGTGAAACCCTAAGAAAGAGAGGGAGATAAAGAGACTTAGCTAATTCCAAAGCAATGTGAAAGTGATTTGGGTAGATGAACAACTAAAAAAAACTGAGAAGAGTGTTGTCAATTCTTGCTAGAGGTTCTGAACCTCAAGAATGTGCTAGACAGGAGCACCCATGGGAGGACAAGAGTGCTTGAGCGTTAGTGTCTCTGTAAATGATCCGGAGTTGGCCTCTTCTATGTAGGATGAACTTAGTTATTAGTCTATGCTTGTCTTTCTAGTTTCATTTCTTGATCACCAAATATACCTATAACCTACAAAAGAAGCTGTCTACCTGCACATGTCCCCAAACCACATCAAATCTAATAAAACAGATGTATAATGTGGATTCGTACTAACCCCAATGGTCACCCAAAGAGTGAACTTAGTACAAAGCATTGCACTACATTTTAGACTCCCTGTAGTTCTGTGTGTAATGATTCCCTAGGATGCCCTTGTGCAAGTTGCACAATGATAATGGGATAGATATAGAATATAACAAATGTATACAATGTGTGAGATGGAATAGAATAGAATTTCACCTCCTCTGATGTGTATGCAGAGTAATGCAACCCTTGTCCCTTGAGTGAATGTGCTAGATGGATGATTTGTAATGCTCTTTGTGCCTTTGGATGCAAGGTTTGGTGATAGTAGATAATGATAGTGCTTGGTCCTTAATTTTGAAAACACAACTATGTATTTATATGATTTCCTTTTTTGAATTTCATAATTGACAATTGGAAGGATGACCGAAAGTAGTGAAAAGTAATCAAAAAGTGAAAGGTGTCCAAAAGGATAAGAAAAAGGTAAAGACAGATAAGAGCGCCTAGGAGGACAAGAGCGCCTGACACTAGTGTCCTAAATGGGTGCTAGTGTCTGAGGCCATAGGAAAATAAGAAAATCAAATGTCGACAAGAGTGTAAGATGTATAAAGGCTAAAGGGAGTTGTCAATTACTAGTTTTCTTGCTTAGGAATCATGTCAATGCTAGCATACTTTTGGACCTAGAAATATACCCAAGTGCATAGATTTTGTGTATACATTTTCCTCCACTTTATGATTTTGAGTGAATACTCGATAGCATAAAGTAGATAGAATATGCATATCTTATGATCCTGTAGAGAAGATTTTTGCCAATAACATGCTGAGTGGACAAGTGAAACGTGAAGTGATCGTAAAGTGAAGCGTGAAATGATCGTAAAGTGAAACATGTAGACTAGGAAAGGGAAGTGTGTTGGGGTTATAATATTAAGTGGGAAACTGCTTATTTATAAAACCTGCCAAATGACTCGGGTCAATAAAAAAGTGGATCATGACCACCCGCCTTGTATATAACAAGGTGATCCTTTAGGGATTGGCTACACCTGGTTATAACATTTTATGTGAGATATATGTGTGAGTGAATTTGTAAGACTCATGAGTAGATGTATGAGGTAGTTGATAATTCTGTAGTGAAAGTGTGGCTATATGTGAAATAGTGGGAGTGCTAGGTAAAAGTATATTCTCAATAAAGATAAGTGATTTTTCAGTGGGGTTTTTACCTTTCATGGTTTTCTCACTTATATTGTGTGTCATTGTGTTATTTACTTTTTTTTCATGGTATTTACATTATGTAATATGCAAACATAAACATCTCAAGCTATGTTCTAATTATTGTACTTCATAATCTTAAATCTTGGGCAATCTATATTGTGGATTAATAATTATTTAATTATTCATTCCCATAAAGTTCTAACATGGTATCAGAGCTGGTGATTACACTTGTGTAGGATAAATTTAATTTTTTTTGATCTAGAGCATTATAAAATTATACCCATTCCAAAATGATAAATTGATTCAAATAACACAAATTTGTCAAACTTACAAAAATTTGCTTTTCTTTCCTAGTCAAGAAACCTTCACAAAATATGAAATTTTTGGATTAAAGGAAAAAATGGGCTTAAAAAATCATTTCAACATATTTCTCAGGACCAAATCATTCCCCTCTATTAATCAAAATTGTTCAAGTAATGAAAACCTTCAATTTCACCTCTATCTCAAAAAACTGTCAATTTTGGTTTCTCAAGGGTACGTTAATGGTGAAAACTCATTGGGAGTAATCTACAACTCCCAACACAAAATATATGTATTTTTGAGTACCCTTTAACCTATTACAGGTGTAGGTTGGATGTTTTGGCACAAATCTCAATGTAGATACCCTTTCTCAATATCTCACCCTTCTAAGCCTGACCTTCTCAACTAGCTCTATCTAGAGTCAAAACTTGGAATTTTTTTTGATATGATAATTCCTCAAACATTATCTTGACCTTTATGACTACCCATTTAGACAAAATTTCCCTGTGAAAAATTTCAAGATACCTTTCTTTGGAAATAACCCTCCAAAGTCCACCTTATCAAGCTCATTTAGGCCTCTTGACTGGTTCACTGTACTCAGAATCAAACTATCAGTAACTGGGCCAAATTAGATGACCTTCCAACTTCAACAACTTTTAAATTCATTTCCTTATGTTTTTTTGATGTTCTATACAAAATTTCAACTTTTACAAACTTGTACAAGGCTTTTCAAATCAACTTCTCTCCCAAGACTGTCACTATGTTATCTAACCCTATAAGACCTTCTGAATCAAAGTTATGATTTCAAAAGGAACTAAACAAAGTTTTTTAACTGTGATAATATAATCTAACACCATTTTGGACTAATAACATCCCCATAAGTTTGTTTTCTCTACCTCCAACTCTTTATCACCCTTTCACCCATCTATTCTTGGCAATTTTACATTATCTCTGTCTTCTACAGTTGATTCTTAGAATGTTTCTAATATCTTCTGCATGGGGGTCCTTGGATAACTAAATATTGAAAATTATTTATATAAAACCTTTTAAGATTATTTCTTCACAATATTGAAGCTTAATCCATCTAGAAAGCTCTTCAAACTTAGACTTGTGACTTCAAACCTCCACCTATAGGCAGAGTATCTGACTGTCATAATTATCCATCAACTTGGACCTCATCTTGCATGTATTTATTTTTAAAAAATCATGGGAACCCTATGAAGATAATTTCTACTTGTTTTTAGTTCTTGGATACATATACAAAGTCTCTAGCCATCTTGCCTCTACAAACCCTAAGAGGGTTTCACCATAACCTAAGAACCTTAGAAAATTAACAACACTCATAAAACTCACTTCCTTTATTTAAAAATTCTTCCACAGGTATTTACTCACCCTCCAATTCCTCTTGTAATAATGGTGAACCCTAAATTTAAAATTTACACACCAACATGTGATTCTTGAATTGACTGGGTTTTTTCACTAAGAACAGAGTCTTATACAACTAATGGTCTCTTCCTTACAACTGAACATCTCACAGTTTTTCTAGGCTTTGATAATATTGAAACAAAGTTTCTTTTTTTTTGTCTCTTCTTATAATAGTCATAGAAGCTTCAAACCCCTTAACACTTTAAATAGAGTTTCAGAAAAAACACAATCATTGTTCAAGAAACAAAGTTCTTTCTCCTTCACTTAGATCCAACATTCCAAAATCTTTATTCATCATTCTTGTTCTCAGAATACTCCCATGAATGCTTATATTATTTCTTCTTCTTCACATAAACAAATTCCTTTCCAGGCTAAACTGTGAGTTGATTATCCTAAAGGAGAAATGTTACAGATTTATCAAGAATCAACAAGTAATTTCAAAGGCTAGACTTAGTGCATGCATGTAGAAATCATTAATAAAAAAGAATTTTTACTCTTACTAATACAAAGAGGTCTCCATTTCCAAGGTGTATAGCATTTCCTTGACCATATATATCTATAACTTTGAGCAGTAATACTGTATATTTACAAGAAAAGACTACAAAATTCTTTTTTAGAATTTTTCCTCCTTTTCCATTCAAATTTTCTCCCCCCTCAAGGAGTTACCAATAGGAACATATATATCCCCTCATAATTTCCCACCTTTAAGATAAATCTCTCTCTTTTACATAGTTGTAACTGATTCTTGTGTACATGACTTGAGGTTTCAACATAGAGAAAGGAATTTTATCCTTTAATTACATCATTTTCCCCATTCTTATTCATTAGGAGTCTTATACATCATAAATAAACCTTAACAAGTCCCTCTCGCCATGCTAAGACCAATAACATCACATCCCAAGCCAAAAAATGTCTAAGACCAATTCAAATTTTCATAATGACACTTTTGGAGGGAAACATATTATTTAAATTTTTGAATACTTGACTTCATTCAAACATCATATCATGACTCTAATGACCTCCTAGAACACTTAAGACCATCATCCCAAACCAAAATTGATCAAAAACACCAAAAAATTACACCTTGGAGAGATTCTCCTGCGTCAATTTTTGTTGATTCACAGGTGTGAAGAAACTTGAAGTGTTTCAATCTGCGAAACCCTAGTTGTTCCACGATTGACCTCAAGACTAATTAGGTTCAAAACTCCATTTCCAGCTAAAATATTGAATATTGATTAATTTTTAAGATATTTCTTGTGTGTATTCTTTGTATCCTCTACTATCATTTACATGCATAGATATTGTATTTTCACCATTCACAATCTTGTTTTATTTAATTTCTTGAGCCTTCGTGACAATTTCATGGTCCTTCATAGTTTTCTCACTTGTTTGCGGCTTATTTGATTTTTTTTCACACTCTTTATAGACGTTATAGCTATGTGACTAATTTGAATATTTAGAGTCTTCATTTAGCGGCTTTCTTTGGTCTAGTCTTCCGGTTTTTTAGACTTGCATGGCTTTAGTCTTCTGGAGATTTTGCAAATCATCAACGGTTTTTTAAAACTTGAGTAGTTCTCTTGGTTATTCATGCCTTTCCTTTTTAGACTTTCATGAATCCTATTGTTCTTTATCTATTGACCTAATATTTTGGAGGATCACCAAGACTTTAAGCATCCGCAAAACACTCATCCCTTTGTCTGTGACTTTCAAAATTTCAAAATTTAATTATTTGATTTTCTCTACTTCACGGCCTTCTACAAATTGTTGTTTGTGTTTTGTGGCCTTCCTTCTTGGGTCTTGAACTATGTTTGGATATGTTCATCAAGTTACATTTGAAATTATAATCTAATATACTTTTTTTTTCAATATCTTACTATGGCTAGTTCTGCTGGTTTATCAATGGATAAATCTCAATTATTAAATGGAACAAATTACAATATTTGGAGAGTTAGGTTAAAATACTATTTCATTGTGATAAAATTATGGGATCTTGTAATTGGTATGGAGAAACCACCCATCAAAAGACATGCAAACCCTTAAAATATTAGCTTCTTCTCCTAGAGATCTCAGGAAGCCCTATTAATCCTATTGCAGAGCATAAAAGATGAATTTCTACTGCATATAGGTCATATTGATTCTCCAGATGATACATGGAAACAATTATAAATAATGCATGAAGGTATCCGCCTCTCCAAAATAATTAAACCTATAATGGAATTGTTTACAACTCCCATGAAAGGGGATGAAAAATTTGTTAATTATCTATCTAAAATTAAAAACATCAAAGCTTAGTTGGATGGATGTAATTGTGAATTGTTTCAAGATAAAATGCTATATTTTATTATTCAGATAAATATCTATGAAACATTTAGAAAATATATCTCCATTCTTAACTCTAAATACCAAAATGAAAACGATCTACCTAATTTGGACACCCTTTCTTTGCTTTTAATTCAAGAAGAGCGAGTTATGGAAAATTTTGATTCAAAAGAGACTACTACTCAAACATTGTTCTCTCAAAATCATAAACCTTATCAAAATAGGAATAATATCAACAGGAAATCTAACATCAAATCAAAATTTAAAACCGATCCTAAATCTAATTATGTTAAGAATACTCAGAATTTAAAGTGAAATTTAATGGGACATGTAAAAAATGTGGCAAATTTGGTCATAAAGAGTCTAATTGTCATGTGAAATTCAATAAATTTGTTAAAAATACTAAAAACAATAAATATAAAAATTGGAAGAGAAATCAAAATCAGAAAAAATCATGAAAATAGTGCCGAGCATTCTATTTCCCTGTCAACTACTCTTTCAGCCTCAAATGACAACGAATGGATTCTAGATAGTGGTGCCTCTAGGAACAAGAAATGTACTTGGGATATCCTCTTAGATGTTGTAAAATGTGAAGAAAAAACATACATCTAGGAGATAATTACATCATTAGATATGAAGGTTGTGGAAATGTTAAACTAAAAAATGGAATAATCAGATATGTCTTGTATGTTCCTTAGTTGAAAAAGGATCTTCTGTCTTGCTCTCAACTAACTAAAGAAAATTGTAAAGTTGTTTTTCTTTAAGATAAACGGTATGTAAAAGATAAACTCAGTAATGTTATTGCTTCTAGTATTCAGAAAAATGACTTATATATTTTTGCTGGTTTTGTGTCTAAATCTTTGTTTTCTTCCTCTTTTAGGAATGATATTCAACTTTGACATGAAATATTAGGTCATGTGAATTTCAAAATTTTGTATGAAATGTCTCACCTAAATCTTGTAGTTGGTCTCCCTAATGTGAAATTTGATCTTGAAACATGTGAAAGTTTCTTACATGGTAAGCAACATGTTGTACCATTTCACAAACATCATGATCCCAATTCCTCTCATCTATTAGAGCTGATTGACAGTGATGTGAGAGGCCCACTTGAATTTCCTTCTCTCAGTGGTGCTTTGTATGCTGTATGCTGTATTGATGATTTCTCTAGGATGACCAGACCTTATTTCATTAAGAAAAAGTCTGATGTATTGTCTAAATTTCAAGAATTTAAAGTTTTAGTTGAAAATGCTTCTAATCTAAAGCTAATAATATAGGTGGGTATGTTAGTAATTTTTTTGATGAGTTCTATGTATCATGTGGGATTCAAAGAGAGTTGACTAATCCCTATTCTCCACAACAAAATAGCATTACATAAAGGAAAAATATTACTGTCTTAGAAATGGCTAGGAATATGATTCATGCAAAAAATGTGCCTAAGATTTTAGGGGAAGAAGCTATATGAATTCTATTGTCTATATCCTTAATATATTTCCTAAAAAATCTCTTCATCAAGCTACTTCTCATGAAGTATGGACAAAACAAAAACTAAATATCTCTTGTTTAAGAATATTTGGTAGTCCTTCTATCTTCATTCCAAAAGTTAAAAGGAAGAAGCTTGACCCAAACACCTATTCCTATATTTTTGGTGGTTATGGTTGTCAAACTAAAGGATTGAGAGTCTATGATACCTTCAAGCATTATATAGTTGAAATCAGGAATGTTAATGTTTTGGAAAAGACATTCTGCGATGCTTCCTTTGAACCCTCCTCAGTTTATTCTGAAATAAAGCCTAATAATACTTCTCCTAACAATATGGAAAAAAAGTTCAAGAGGATGATTATCATGATCTAGATATGATGGAGATTGAGGGGGAGTCATCTCAAAATGTGTTGCATCCCAAGATTCCTAAATGGGCTCAAAATATGGTTAAGGATTCTCATCCTGTTAGTCTAAGAAAGGTTCCCCGTAGTCAACATACTTATCATGCCTTTATGACCCTATATGAGGTTGAACCACAATATTTAAAATAATATTGCCAAGATGATAGATGGATTTAGGCCATGAAATATGACTATAATGCTTTGATTAAAAATAAAACTAGGGAACTAGTCCCCCCTCCTAAACGAAGCATTGTAGGATCCAGATGGTTGTATAAAATTAAGTATAACTCTGTAGGAGAAATTGAAAAATTCAAGGAAAGGCTAGTAACTCGCGGTTTCACTCAGAAACTTGGTCTTGACAATGTTGAGACTTTTTCTCCTGCAGGTAAGATGAGCACTGTTATAATTCTTCTTGCTTTGGCTACCCAATATGGTTGCGAGATACACCAAGTAGATGCTAAAAATGCATTTATCAATGGTGATCTGAAAGAAGAAATCGACATGCATCAGCCCAAAGGTTTTGAAGAACCTGGTAAGGAACTATATGTTTGTAAGCTAAAAAATTATTTATATGGTCTTAAGCAAGATCATAGAGCCATGTATACTAAAATTAATAGTTTCTTTCAGGATATTGGTTTCACTAATTGTTGTTCTGATAATGATTTGTTTGTTAAGTTTGAAAATAATTAGATTATAATTATTGTTCTATATGTTGATGATCTTTTGATTACTAGCAGTGACAAAAATTTAATTGTTAGAATCAAAGAAAAGTTAAAACAACGTTTTGAAATGACTTATTTAGATTTGCTAAATTATTTTCTAGGCATGATTATATTTCAAGATCATAAATCTATTGTTGCATCTCAATCTCAATATGTTGTGAATTTACTTAGAAGATTTAACATGATTGACTATAATCTTGTTGCCATTCCTATTGAAGTTGGTGTTAAAATAGATCCTAAACCCACATGTTCTAAATTTGAATTTGCTCCTACTCTGTATAGACAACTAGTTGTTAGTATAATTTATTTGACTATTACTAGGTCTGATATTTCATATGCAGTAGGAGTTATCTCTAGATTTATGTAGGACCCTTATGAGAATCATAGGAAAATGGAAAAAACAATTTTGAATTATGTTAAAGGAACAATAAATTATGGTATGTATTATTCTTCTTGTGATAATGCAAAGTTATTTGGATATTATGTTTTTGACCATGTTGGTGATGCTATAGATAGAAAATACACTTCCGAATATGTTTTCAAGTTGGGTTTAGGTGTCATCACTTGGAGTAACAAGATATGCCACCGAAAGTCTCTATCTCTTCTACTGAAAGCAGAGTATAGAAGTGCTATAGAAGCAAAAAAGGAAGCCATGTGGTTGAAAATACTGTTGGATGAAATCCATATGGTCGAATCAACAGGAAGAAATACTCTTCTTTGTGAAATTCATAGTTGCATTGAGTTGCAAATAATCTAGTTCAACATTAGAGGACAAACTCATATCGAAATTTCATATGCACTTTATTTGAGAAAAATTCCTAGATGGTGATATTGATCTCAAGTTCTGTTCAAATAAAGATCAAGTTGTATATATTTTCATGAAGCCACTATGTGTTGTGAATTTTTGAAAGTTTCATGTGCCTTGTTAGGCCGTTCATAATTCATCCATTTAGGGGGAGTGTGCATGACAATGTCCACCTCTTAATAGCCTGAATATTTAAAAGTAGATACTCCCAAGACTATTTCTATGTTGTTTAAGTAAAATTGTCAGGTATATGAAGTTTACTTGTAATTCCCAGTGAAGCATTAGTTATGATTATTCCTTGTGTTATAAAAGGATTCATAATTTGATATAAGTTTTCATACTTAATCACATTATCTTGAGAATTTGTTTATATTCCTTTACATTACACTTTTTTTATAGAATCCGTAGAGCGTTGTTTTGAACCATGGAAAAACAATGTCTCACGCACTTATTTGAAATACCCATAATGTATTTATAGTTAGTTCATGAAGCTTGTATAAGTCTACAAGACACTGCAATAGTGTACTGTTGAGTTGGAAAACCTGTAGGACTCTGACTTTAGTGCACGAAAAAACCACAAACACTTGTGTAAGAAGTGTTAATGCATTTATAATTGTATTCGTGGCTTGTATAAGTCCATGAGACACTGTGGTAGTGTACTGCGGAGTTGAAAAACCCACATGAACTCTTCTTTAGTGCATCGTGCAAAATTGTAAAACTATGCAGAACACGTGTTTTTTGGATGGTATCCTAAATCATGTAGTGATTTATGGATTGTAATTCCTTTTGTACCAAAAGGTGACGTGGCATAAGGAAGAAATGTTAACATGTTTTGTATTTTTTCCCACTTAACATAAAGGGGGAGTTTTGGGGTTATTCTATTAAGTGTGAAACCATTTCTTATTTATAAAACTCGACCAAAAGACTTAGGTCGTACTTTTAAAAGAGTTGATCATGACCACCCTCCTTGTATATAACAAGGTATATAACAAGGTGATCCTTTAGGGATTAGTTACACACGATTGTAACATTGTATACAAGCTATATGTGTGAACAAATTTGTAAGACTCATCAGTAGTTGTATGAGGCAGTTGTATGAGCAAGTGTGAGTTTGTTTAGCGATCTCATGTCAAGTGTGAGTTTTTTGGGTGATCTCATGCCAAGAGAAGACTGTTGGAGAGAGAGGTCTAGTTTTTATCTCCTTCCATGACACTTCCTGAATAAGCACCATTATAGATGGTACATTCTGATTTATTCCAATTGCTTTGATTCGTCTTGATTGTAACTTAAATGTATTGATAAAGTGAATTTTGTAAGTGGAGACAAGTGCTTGTTATTATAAAACTGTTATGAAAGATGCTAGAGATTGTGCTGATATGAGAAATTGACTATTATTTCCCCCAAGACACAAGTGCCCAAGGGGAACACAAGCTCCAGGTGCTACTGTACGATATTAGGTGCTAGTGTCTGTCTTTGTATTATATCCAAGTCTGATTCTGGACTGTTCTGTGACTATATTATTATGTTGATTCTGTATTATAGCTCTGAGTTACTGTAGGGTGATTTATTCACCCAATAGATGTCCCCCTTGTTTTGGGTACATGTGATGACTGTAGGAAAATGTGGTCAAAAGGAGAGGACCCTGATCTGATATGCATATATGAAATGGATAGACCTACAGGGGGTAGGGAATGTGCATGCTAAAAACCAAGGCATGTGAAAATAAGAGAGGCTATTACAAGTGTTAGTGCATACAAAACAAACATGCAATATAAGACAATGTAACAAGAAAATAGGAAGACAAAATAGACCATGAGCAACGGGTTTCATATATGGGACATCTCTCACAATGTCACAAGATAATCAGGGCCGAAGCAACCAAAAGCATACAATGATTAAACAAGACATATGACATGACCCACAAATAATAACAAACAATAACAAACAATATGTATAAGATAACCATGGTTTTATATAGTCCTGCAACGCAAATGCTACACATGAAGTACCCGTTAGTATGATAGAAAGATAAATAGTATGTTAGAGTGTTATTAGGAAATAAGGGATAATATATGCGGAATAATCGCTCACAAAATGCAACGGTAGAAAATAATATGCTAAAAATATTACAGATTTCAAATAAAAGTGCAGAATAAAAATAACACAACACAGAGACAATATTTAACGTGGTTCACCCAATTTGGGCTACGTCCACAAAGAATCACTTGCTCAAATTTTATTACAAGTCACCGATCTCTCAATACAATACCTAGATCTGTTTGCAGCTATGCTCAACAAACTCTATAAAATTCACACCCGAATTCAGACACATCTGCAATGTTACATGATACCTACCATATGCACAAAAGCACCTAAGTAGACAACTGCTTAAGTAGTTTTACAAAATTGTGGGTATCAAAACCATGGTCCAAAACCGTCCCATAAACCTATGGATCAAAATCACGCCCATATGAGAAAAACACGTTTCCCGGTATATTGGGCATGTTTTTTTTAGGCCAATTTTTTTTCTTGGGGGTTGCGCCCTCGAACCACCACTACGGGGGGCTACCGCCCTCGGACCTGGGGTTGGGGCCCGACCTGGACCTGAACCCTGGTGAGACAACTGTGGAAAGTGTACATTACTCTTAGTGTATAGTCTTTAACACTTTCACACATGAAAACATGCTCCACAACCTAATAAGTATGTATATAACAATGAAAAGGAAAGTGAAAGTAATGAGAAGTAATCAATAATGTGCTAATAGGACCCATGATATGTGGAGTGTGAGAGTAGTAGAGGTAGATGCCCCCAGGAGCCTTGGCAGGACTAGCAAGGGATTCCGTGTCAAGCATTATGCATTTTGTAAGGAGTTGGACAAGGTTATGCCCCTAAAAAGTAACTAAGTATCTAAGGCGTGAAGCCTTGTGGCATGCAAAAATAGGATGCACGAAGGCATGCATAGAAGTAATTCTCAGAGAGGTGCACGAAGGATCGCGCCAGGGTAGGATGGATTCAGGACTTAGTAAGTTTTGGACAATAGAAAAAGATGTGCATAGGGAGTGAACAAAAAAGTGACCAGATACAGATGTGGATAAGTTGTGGAGACTTGTGAATCAAGGAAAGGATATTCTAAGGCATCAATATGGTTATCATGAAAGGATAAGGAGTCAATGTTGTTAAGGATTAGCTGACACATGCATTCTAGAAGGCACTTGATTGAGGGAAACACATGGTGACACCTGACATATTCCTAGGTAGTGGTAGAGAAATGATGAAAATGATTCCATCAGGCCTTCATAGGTGATGATGAGAAGTTAAGAAGATAGGAGAGTGATGATTCTAGGGGCATGATGGTCCTTAGATAGGATAGATAAGTAAGGATAGATAGGAAACTAGGGGAGTGTGTGGAAAAATATATGTAATGGTGAGCTCTGTGATGTAAAGAAAGCTCTGCTAGTATGAACATTAAAAAAAAACAATGGAACTCTCTTGATGTAATCTTGGCTACCATATTTTGGCTTATGAATATAATGAAGTGATTCTGAAACACTCATGTGATGGATCTTGATCTGTGTATTTTTCCTTTGTGTTCATGTGTGTGTTATGGGTTTTCTTGATGATGCTCATGGGTTGATTCTACTTTCCTTTAGTTGATCATGTTAATCTATGCTTGGAATGCATTAGGCTAGGAGTTAGTGCTTACATCTTGAATTCCATGAATGAATGCACTTGTTTCTGGTTATATTACATCCTCATGTTAAGAAAGGAACATTCTCATGAGGCTCACATAAAGGAGGGACTCGGTGCCTACTGTGCCTCGGGTGAGCTTCCAGGATAAGACTGGATGATATGCCAGTGTGCTTGGGATTGGTTGCTGAAATAGGTGGTGATAATAGAGACTACATTTTGGTTCCATTGTCGGGACCTCTTTTCAAAGATGTTGTGAGAATGATGTGTGATGACAGAGTGCTTGACCTTGGACAATGTCGAAGCATGGCTTAAAAGCATGGAGGATGAGTTTTCTCAGAGATTTAGTACTAGACCTGAGTTTGATGCATGTAAATGGGTAGAAGAACATTTGTATCATGAGTTGTATGAGACCTTATTTTGTTGCTTTCTAGTGGATTTGTATGAATGGATTTTGACGTATGCATCTAGATCAAGATGGTACTATAGATCTCATGTGTGGACCCAAGATGAGTATCAGAGGCTTGCATGATGTTGATCTGACTTGGACATGTGTTGTTGATCATTGGTGGAGTAGAGTGTTGACGAGTTACACCTTGGAGTATGTGATTTCTATGTATTCATGTCCAGAGATTGTTGAGTTTGAGTTTTTGAGGGAGCCAAGAGGATCGTTCTTGCATGTTATCCCTTTAGCTATAAAGATCTTGATCATTACACTGAGTTTGGAAGCATTTCCTATGGCTGGCTAAGCTTCTTCTGAGTGCTAGGTGAGGAAGCTAGGGTGGAGGAAGATGACAGACCTTGTGGCTGAAAAGGAGAGGGAAGAGAGATGACTCAAGTATAATGAAGCTCGTGAGAGGGAGTTAGATAGACAATGTGAAGTTGTAGGAGTGATGGATTTATGGAGGTAGATGTTATGGGAAGGAATTGAGGTTCACACAAAGGATGTGGAGCCTGAGTAGTCTGTGCTACCCCATCTTGGAAAGCACGGAAGAGAAACCCCCTCAGCTTCTAGAGAAGGCTCGTCATATGAAGAAAGGAGAGGAGTCATTGACGTGCATCTGAATCCACCTGGTGACCAACCCTTGGCGCTTAGCTTTCCAAATCCAGAGATAAGTATTACTAACCTAGTTGGTATTGGTGGAAGTGACCGATCAACACCTAGGAGGTATAACTTTTCATTTGGCACATCTATGGCTGCACAATCATTTCCTGTGTTTGGAGGTATATTGTTTGGAATGAAATTTGGGAAAATTATGGGTACACAAAGCTTGGGTATCACATCTGGAAGTGGTGTGGGACACACATCTGGTAGTGGTGCAATATCACAGACTGTTGGCGTGCACAGTTCAGTGCAACAGTGGGGACACAAGGCGTGACCACTTCAGGACCTTTACCAGCTATGGGAGGTGGATTGGTGGAATAGGAACTAGTGGAACCTAGTGGACCTGGTGGATCTGGAGGATCTGGTGGATCAGGAGGGAACATAGGCACTAGTGGATCTAGTGGATCTGGTGGTGGAGGCAACACCAAGAGGGAATCAAGGTTCTGGATCAGGTGGACAAGGGCCTCAACCACCTCAGCAAGTATTTTTCAAAATGTCTTTGCATCTACCAGACTACAAAGGTGTTGAGGATGTTGCAGAACATGTACACAAATGTGAGCTACTATGTGCACGTGAAGGGGATCACTACCCTGGAATGGAAGGCAAGTCAGTTTGCAACAATGTTGCAAGGATGCACATGCATAGTTGGTACCTGGAAGTATGACCCCCACCAGATAGTGGTAGATTACACCACATTGTGTAATGCCTTCTTAGCTGAATTTCATATTCCTGAGTTTGAACAAAAGAGCATTAGCATGCTGAAGGAGATTCAACAAGGTATGGGAGAGAGTGTGTGGGAATATGATGCACATTTTAAGACTCTCTTATCAAAACTATCTTATGATATTCATCCTTCTTAGCATGCTCAATGGTTTGTTGGAGGGTTGATAACACCTTTTAGGAGAGCACTTTCACACAAGACTTTCATAGACCCGCATGAGGCCTTGGAGGTTTCCCTTGTGCTGAGGCTGTAGGAAGCATGGATACTGGTGTTAGCCCTTTTCTTGAAGCTCAGATTGCTGCAATGCAAAGTAGCTGGAGAAGCTATCTGTGAACTTGTGCCCATGAGACTCGCAGTGGCCTATGGTGCATAGATTGTGAGGTAGAGGGGCATACAAAGGATAATTGTCCTCAGAGATCAGTACGTACCATGACAGTAGACTGTGAGATTTTCCACAGAGATCATGATGCAAGTAGGTGTCTACTACTATAGCGTGATCCATAAGAATGTGTCTTGTTATTGCAAGATTTTCACCTCCACTACTCATGACACCAAGGATTGTAGATTGATTGACTAGATACATGATGCCATTGATATTGGTGTGTGCCAGACCAACATTGCAAATAATTCCAAGGATGATGGTCATCACTATGAAGGGAATGTAGATGGAGGAGCCCATGGAAGAAGCTTCTGTGGAGGATTTCGAGGTCGAGGAAACCACATAGGTGGAAGAAGTGAGTTCCCATGTGGAACTTGTTACAACTGTGGGTCTATGGAAGCACTATAAGCATGAATTCCCTGATCTGTTACAATGCTCTTGGTGTGGAAAGAAGCACAAGTATGAGGAGTGCCCAGAGTTATTTGAACACATGAGCCAACAACAGTGGAAGGATAAAGGCATAGGAATGGTAAGTGTGAAGAAGGCTGACTCGCAATGGATGCCAAGGGTGGCATGCGTGAGTCAGAGTTAGAACCTGTACTGGTGACAACGTGAGCTGAGGTTACACATGCCAAGGGAAATACCAAAGCAAAGGCCGCTGGTTACTAGAGAAGAGGTGGTGCATGGGAAGTATCCAGACCCTACTCATCAGAAAGAGGTTTATCAAGAGACCATGGATGTAATTCGAAGCCTACAAGGAGAGATCCAGTGCCTAAAGGAGTAGTCATGGTAGTTAGAGCAAAGGAAGAGCACTGAGGCTCCACAGAAGGATCTGGATGAGGTCAGGGAAGTATGTAAAATGCTGAGGTAGGAGAATATCATCCCTTTGCTAGGGGAATGGTTATGGGAGAAAGTACCATGCACCAGAGGAGAGTGAGTGACAGGTCCTACATGCTAACCTTCCCCCTCACACCATTGATTATGATAAGGAGATTACCTTGAATGCAGTAGTTGACGGATGATTCCTAAGAAATATTCTGATAGATATGGGTGCGGAAGTTAATGTTCTTACCTTGGATGCCTGGAATCAAATGGGAAGGCCCCCATTACAACCATCTTCAAATGTGTTGTATATGGCTAACAAGACAAAGGTGATGCCCATTGGTGTCTTGAAGGACATTGTTATCACTATCCAAGGGGTGAAATTCACTTGGAGACTTTGAAGTCTTGGCACTAGCTGAGGTGGACAACTTTCCAGCATTACTTGGGTGCACCCCTGGTGTTATAAGAACAATGCTGACCTATGGTTCAATAAGGGGTACATAAGTTTTGAAAACAAGGAAGAATGGGTTATTATCCCTTTAACTGATGGGAAGTCAACACCCTATACTGAGCCCTTGGGAGAAGAATTCCTTGATAGAATCTATGTGTGCACTATCAGGGACCCTGAGGTGATTAATCCTATGGAAGGAGTTATTCAGTTCGAAGATGCTCAATCTATGAGTGATACCACTAGTGTAGCATGTGAAAATTGGGTGCATGGGACTTATGAGTTAATTGGGTGGAAATTGAGAGGCTCCATTACAAGAGTGACAAGGGTGTGCCCACTTAGGCACCTGAGAGGGAAGCAATTACCAAGCTACACTGGGGATGACAACCCTGATGTTTTCCTATGAGCCATGGAAGCTCAATGGAGATGTGAGATCGAACGAAGGAGCATGCTTGTCTACACTTTGCGTGGAACCACAACACATTGGTGGATGGTGCATCAGGCCAATCTTCTAGGGTGGTGCGAGGTGAGGATTGTGCTCTCTATTAGATTCTTCAGGAGCAATGCGCCAACTAAAATTTGTGTCTATGATGGGAAAGGATCCACCTCAGATCATGTCCAGGAGTGCGAGAGGATCTGGATGGAAGGTGCAGAGGCTTTACCTCCTTCCCTCTGGGTGCAAAGTTCTATTCCACACTACAAGGTTATACATGTGCATGGTACATTCATTCAGAATTACACCATCAGACAGGGAACTGGTGGGAGTTAACAAATGACTTGATTCAAACCTTTGAATATCAAAGTGCTAAGCCATTGGTGAATGAGGTGTTATAGGTTGTTAAGCACCTAACTATGGGAGACAGTGCCATGATGGAGGATAGAATACTGGAATTATTGGGTGAACCTAGCTTAGAAGCATGCACTCTGATGAGGGAGAATCAGAGGAGATACAACTTGAGTGCACTTGCATGGAGAAAGAGAAGGGAAAGTTGGTCTATGTGATAGATGGTGAGGAAGTGGAGAACTTGGATGTTAACCATACTATGGGTATGCGTGAAGTAATAGATAGTGCTGATGAGCAAGCACACACCTACCATGAACCTCTCAAAACAAAGAAGGTTAACATTGGCTCAGAAATGAAACCTAAGGAGGCTACTATTGGGGACTATTGGTCAGAAAAGGAGGTTTCAAAGATCATTGATCTATTGTGTGAGTTTCAGGATTTATTTCCATGTGGGTACCATGAGCTTAAGGGAGTTCACCACTCTTTAGGAGAGATGGATCAAACTAAAGGAGGGAGCACACCTGATTTGGAAGAGACCTTACCAAATGAACCCAAATCTGTGTGTCTGGGTCAAGGAAGAGATAGACAAGATGATCACTTCAGGTATCATTGAAGCTGTTGAGGAATCAGAATGGATAAGCCCAATGGTCATTAGCATTAAAAATGATGGGAGGATAAGGATCTGTGTTGATTACAGAGATTTGAATGTGGTATGTGTCATTGATCCCTTTCCAACTCCTTTCACCGAGGAGATCCTGGAAGGAGTAGCTGGGCGAGATCTATTCTTTCACAGATGGATTCTTAGGGTATCATCAAGTTAGAATTACAAAGGAGGACCAAGAAAAGACAACTTTCGCCACTGAGTGGGGAAGCTTTTCCTACACAGTCATGCCTTTTGGACTGAAGAATGCACTTGCTGTGTTTTTGTGCATAGTGGTCCAGAATTTTAGGATTTTATCCATAAGTTCCTTCAGGTCTACCTTGATGACTGGACAATGTATGGACTAGTGAAAGACCATTGTGACAATTTGTGGTTGATGTTCAAGAGATGCCAAGTAGTTGTGCATATCCCTCAACATCAAGAAATGTCTCTTCACTACTCCATTTGGAACCCTGTTGGGGCATATCATATGTAAGGAAGGTTTGCTGGTGGATCCTGCCAAAGTTTCCATTATTATGGGATTGGGGGAACCTACCAGCCAGAGCGCAGTGCGTGGATTCCTTGGGCATATAGGTATTACTCAGAAATTTATTAAGGGGTATGCCAAAATCACCACACACCACTAGAAGGATTGTTGAAGCATGGATGTACATTCCATTGGGGAGAGGTGCAACAGATGGCATTTGACACATTGAAGAATAAGCTTATCACTGCACCCATATTACACTTTCCTTCTTGGGATAAGCCATTCCATGTACATGTTGATGCTTCAGGGATGGCGATTGGGGAAATCTTAGCACAACCTAGAGAAGGAATTGTTGACCACCCCTTGTGTTTTTCTAGTAGAAAGTTGACACCAACAGAACAGAACTATACTACTACTAAGCATGAAGCATTATCAATGATCTATGTGCTGCACAAATTTAGGTAGTATCTATTGGCAACACCCTTCATATTCTACATGGACCACATGGCATTGAAGTACTTGGTAAACAAGCCCATTTTACAAGGGCGCATATGTCGGTGGGTCCTGTTGTTTCAAGAGTTTGAGTTTACAGTTGTTGTGAAACCAGGAAAGAGTAACTCAGGACCTGACCATTTATCTAGGATTGAATCAGGGGAGGATGCATAGAGCATTGAGGATACAATGCTAGATGCACAACTGTTTAGATTGTGGTGCACACCCTCTGACTTGGAAGATATTATTATGTTTCTCAAAATGGGTGTGGCACCAGAGGGAATGAAGACCTTGGAAAGGAAGCAGTTAGCCATATGCATCGCACCCTACATGTTAATTAGTGGAGACTTATACAAGCTAGGCCATGATGAGGTTTTGTGCCGGTGTGTGTTAGAACATGAGCATGTTGCAATCATGGAGGAAGCACACAGTGGGATTGCAGGAGGACACTATGCAGGGAATGCCACCACGTGGAAGATTCTACTGGTAGGGATTTGGTGGGAAAGCATCTACTAGGATTGTATTGAGTTTTGCAAGGCCTGTGACCATTTCCAGTGCCTTGGAAAACTAGGAAGAAGAGATGAGATGCCCTTGAGATCGATAGCTAGCGCAGAACCATTTGAGAAGTGGGCCATTGATTTTGTAGGACTGATTTCACCTACCACACAAGGACTGGTTCATGCTATATCATTACTTGTATTAATTACTTAACAAGATGGGAAGAGGCAACACCTACAAAGGATTACACAACAACCACAACAACAAGATTCCTGTGGGAAAACATACTCAATAGGTATGGGTGCCCTTTAAGCCTGACTAGTGATAGAGGCACACACTTTTTGAATGAGATGGTAAGATTTTGTTAGCAGAGTTCATGGTGGCCCATCACAAGACCACCCCATATCACCCCCAAGCTAATGGAACCACTGAGGCATTTAACAAGATACTGAGTCACACGCTGACCAAAATTTGTGATGTGGGAAGACAGGATTGGGATGAAAAAGTCTCACCATACTATGGGCATATAGGACAACCTACAAGAGATTGAACAAGGCCACACCATTTCAATTGGTGTTTGGCGTGGAAGTTTTTTTACCAGTAGAGTTTATGCTACCATCCCTATGTATTGCACACATAGGAGGATTAGCTGATGAACAAGCACTACAAGAGCGCATGGAGAAGTTAATGTAGTTGGATGAAAGGTGATCACTTCTAGGTGGAGTCAAAAGACTGAGAAGGTGACAAAAAGCATGGCATGATCACCATATCAAAAACAAACAATTCGAGGTTGGGCAGATGGTCTTGCTTTATGACTCCAAATTTCTGCACCATCCTGGGAAACTGAAATTCCATTGGTTAGGACCATACATCATCTCGTACATCCTCGATTCAGGTGTGAATTCCAGTTACAAGCACTGGATGGGATGAGGTTACCAGGTTACTTCAATGGGAGTAGGCTGAAGCCCTACTATAAATAAGGCTTATGTGTAGTAAAAAATAAGGCAATTTTTCCAATTAGTTTAGATTTCTTTTAGTCCTTTTGGTTGTTTCCTTTGTCTTCATTTTCAGCTTTGTGTTGTGCGTTGGTGTGCCGGTAGCTAATTACATTGTAAGAGGTTCTATGCACAGGGGACCGCACATACATTTTTGTGTGGGGTGAGGTAGCAGATATTTTGAACATGGAGGCCAACAACTTCAACAGTGGAATGTTGGGAAAATTAACGCGAAGATAGAAGAACGAGCAACGTAATGGCTAAAATGCATAAATTTGTAGTTATGAAGGTGGGTTGAAAGAATATGAAGACCACAAGAAGGGAAGGATCACGCGGTATGACATAAGATAGGAAACATTATAGGGAACTACTTAGTAGACAATGCAGAGGTTATGTACTTTGGCATGGAGATGCGCATGAAGGAGGTCTGTGGCAGTTTAAGTGGTATTGGAGTGCCTAAAGGTTATAGCTGTAAAGCATGAGGGGAAGTCGTTAGAAGTTGACTTAAGTGAAATAAAGTGTTTTATTAAAAAGTGACATTAGGACATGTGGTCGGAGGAACTCTAAGGCATCAATAAAGTATAAATAAGAGATAAGGATAGTCATTTTGACTACCTTGCCTTAGAGAATTTCTTTTGTGCTCCCGAGCTCGAAGTGCGATGAAGGTTTTTCAAAGAAGAGTGATGTGAAGTACTATCATGAACCAGTGGACTTGTGAAAAGCTGTAGTAAAATCTGTGACATAACACAAAGGGAAGAAGACAACAGAGTAGGAAGGAGGTGACATGAAAGAGAAGTGGGGAAGTTGTCGAGTTAGGGAAGTTGAAAGAGAGGAACATAACACCTAGGGCACGAGTGAAAAAGGAGAGGGAGATGGCACCAAAGAAGGCTCGAACAAAGAAACTAGTGGTGGAAAAGGAGGATCCAATGGAGATCTACTTAGAGATGCAATACCCTCCTTGGAGTTATTAAGGCCGAAAAATGGAGCTCAAAGCTATATAAATGTAAGATCAGTGAATACAACCACAAAACATCTGATAATGAAAAATTGATGCGGGCAGACCTAGTGTCAGACACTCCGATGGTGGATGAGCTTGGAAACCCTAAGGTTGACGACTCAGTACAACAAGCTGCTATAAAAGACTGGAGTTTTGTAGCTATGGGAGCTGCCCTTCTTTTCCAAACCCACCCCACTTTTCAGGTGGTTAATGTCATGGGTGCATGAATATTTCTTCTACTTCATAGGAAGAAGAATGAGGATCACATGCCAATTGATTTGGATGGTTACGGGCCTGTGGAACATTGGAGAGGATATGACACTTGATTTATGTGCCACAACCAAGATTGAGGAGCTGACGAAAAAGCTAAACTACGAGAAGGGGGGAGGGCATAAGTAATTACAGATCTCCCAGACCCAATGTTGAGAGTCACCTCCCAACTCATTAGCTACAAATTGGGTGCATCAGAAAGGTGGATGGACATTAATTGGAGGTTCCTGTACATGGCCTATAGGGTATCCAAGAGGGCACACTACAAATTTTCCCAATTCATTGTGAATGGCATCATCGAAGAGGTGTAGGTACAGAACGAGGCAGGAGCAAAGATCACTTGGGAGCTCCATCCTGTTATTGATCATGTTCTGGGAGATTGGTGTCCCAGATGGACTAGATGAGAACATGTGGGTTCACCCACCTGTGCACGCATCCCCTAGTCCAATTCACAAAGTTCACCTGTGATGGGACCATCTCGAGTACTTACAAGGCTCAGATGAATAAATGGTTTGAGTGTTTGCATGGGGATTTTGAGAATGAGTGGCACATCCCCCATGAGTTACCACAAGTTGTTGGAGACAAGGTAAAATTTTCTGTTACCCAACATTTATGTCTAGTGAAGTTTATGATGGCCAAAGGAGAGATGGGGCCATGGTAAAAACTCCCCTTCACATTCACAACCAAATATATGAAGTACCATCAACCGGATCAAGGACATGTAAAATTTGATGTTTGATGCAGACAAGGTGGATGTTGATGTCCACACATTGTGCGCTACATATAAGTATGGTGCTCGACTTGCCTACGTCAAAGTTTTGGAACCAGATTTCCTAGACTTACACCCACAAGTCAGCATTACCATCAAGGGGTATGTCCATCGGGTGTTCGTGTAGCTGTGCCCCAAAACTCAAGGAGGGATTGAGGTGGAGGTTACATACTCTCCCTTTCCAAATCCATGAGAGATGCCAATCCCACCCATGAAATAAGTGTAGGAGGAAGAGGAAGAGGAAGAAGAACAAGATGAAGGAGGGTTGGATACCTCCAGAAAGAGGAAGTACTACATGCGATGGACTGGTAGCAAGGGTGCCAACACTTTGGTACAGGGTGGTGCCAAGGCTTCATTACTAGGGAACGAGGAGGAGGAGGAAGAGAAGGAAGAACCTGAAGAAAAGAGATAAAAGATGCCTGATGCATCAAGCCCCACTGCAGACTCAGAGGAAGGAGAGGAAAAATACCCCACCACTTTCAAAGTAAAATTGGAAGTAGAACTGGAGGGTCAGGAGGCTGAGATAGAAGACCACAGATGTAGGTGAGGCATGAGGAGAAGGAGAAGAACAATCTATAGGGGCTGAGAAGAGTCCAACACGTGGGGCCACTACACCACAAAACACCAACCCAAAGGGAGATAAAGGGGACTCCTTTACTATAAAGGAGGATAAGGGATTCACCCCTGGGGTGAAGAAGCAAAGAACCAAGTGCATAAAGCTACAAGGAAGAAGTGGACGCCCGTGTCCCCACACATGGACTTTGTGGATGACCCCATGAAGGTCTTATGCACAAGATTCCAGGCCACCCTCCCACCAGAAAGTTGCATGGTTAGGATTTAATGGATCAAGACAAGGGTGTGCCCAGGACCAGGAAGATGCTCAGCTGGAGCATGCACTACCACTGCTGAGGAACCTGAGTTCAAGGTCAATGATCATGTGATCGAGACCATTCACTTGAAGAAGGGAGGAGATACATACAAAGTGGTGGATCCTAACCACCTAATAGATGAGAAGGCATGTAATGCATTGAAAAATATGTCGTCAAAGGTAATCTGACACAGTCTGGATATAGGTGCCACTATTCAGACCTTGATCACAGAAAGGAAGAGAAAGGAGAAGGAAATAGATAAGTTGTGGTAGGGGTTAAGGGGAGAGAAGGCGTGGAAAAAAGAGGAATATGACCAAGCTGACACCCTCATGAAGAAAATCCTAGGGCAATGTTCGACGTTGGTGAACTAGCCCAGGAATGATTATGGGGATGAGATAGAGTACCCTGAGGACCTCATGGAGATGTTACTCGTTAACATAAAGGATGGCGCAGGCCCCACAAATACAAAGCTCGTAAAGTAGAAAGAAGAAAACATGGTTGTAATTGAAGCTTGGATCATGGAGTTAGAAGATTTTCTTTCCTAACTTAAGGAGGCAAATATACTAGCGGATAGGGTCTTCAATAGCTATAGAAAATGCAAGCCAATCGTCGACATGCAATTGATAGAGGAAGAGGAAACCCTCAAAGTGTTACAGGAGACCATCCCCACTAACAAGGCAGAACACACACAATTGGTTGTTAACACCATGGCCCAGAAAGAGAAAATCAAGACAAAGCGCGAAAAGTTGGATTGTAGAATCAACAAACTCTACGACTCCATCACTGAATGGATGGATGAGTTTGAGGGTTTCTATGCAGAGCTAGGGGTGGATATTAACACATTGAGAGGAACGGTGGAAGAAATCACCCCAGACCAAGTACCAAGTGTCATGGGTGAAGTTCTAGGTAAGACCTTATCAATGTTGAAGGCTTGGGAAAAATTTAAGGATGAGATAGATGTGGAGTTCCCCGAAATCCTCCAATTGGTCATATTCTTTATTCTTTATTCAAATTCTCTCCTAACCTCTATTCTTTATTCTTTTCTGTAGTATTCTTGTTGACATAATTTTTGTTTGAAAAATGTAGAGGCTTGCCATGACAGAAACTAGTTTAGTGTGGGGTGATGTTGGGCCCCTAAAAAGTAACTAAGTACCTAAGGCGTGAAGCCTTTTGGCACAACACACACAAAAGTAATTCTAGGAGAGGCATGACATATCATGCTAAGGAAGGATGGAGTTGGGACTTAGTAAGTTTTGGATAATAGGAAAAAGATACACATAAGGAGTGAACGGAAAAGTGACTAGATACAAATGTGGATAAGTTGTGGAGAATTACAAATCAAGGAAAGGATATTACATGGCATCAATACGGTTATCATGAAAGGATAACGAGTCGAAGTTGTTAAGGATTAGTTGATGCATGCATTCTAGAAGGCACTTGATTGAGGGAAACACATGGTGACACTTGGCATATTCATGAGTGAAAACAAAGTTATATGCAATTTTCCACTTCGAAATGAAAACTTTCTATTTTTAGAATATGAGCTTGTGCTATGCTATTCTGGGGCATATCACCTGTCTTGCTCCAATTTCACCTTCTGAACCATCTACCATATTCCAACCTCTTCTGTTCCTAAGATATTGCTATTTTTAGCAGGTTGTTATTTGGTGACCTGTTATTTTGGGAAGAAGCCTTTTTATGTCTTACTTTACATTTTATCCCTTTTCTGATTGTCTTGAGTGATCCAACTTGTAATTCAGTGGGACTCATCATTTATAACATGAGAGGAAGTATAACATATGCTATTTTATTAAGCGGTGAAATGACCTTTGTTTGCGATGGGAACAACTTTTTTGGATTCGGCTCTTGGTCACAAAATCGTACTCCCATTTTCATCATGATTCACTTTCCCGAAAGCTCATAAATGAAAAAATTAAAATTTACGTCTAGTAAGAGCTTCAGGTATGGATATACCAGGTTAGAATATTGATAAAAAAATCAGTCCTTCATATCTCAAGCAACTTGAAAATTCATCATGCAAAAACTAGTTTTAGAGAAACTAGATTTTTTAGAGACCCTTCCCTCCAAATTTTAGATGATTTTTCCCACCAGATCTTAAGGAATTTGAAAATTTATTTGAAGAGGGAAGAATGCTAATAAAAAAAACAACCCTCCATATCCATAAAAAATAGGGACTTCATGGCGCGAAAACTAGTTCATGTGAAACTAGATTTTTCAACGATCAATCCCTCCAAATTTTTGTGCGATTTCACCCAATGGAACCCTGAGAAGTGGAGAGGTAGCTCGCTGATTTTTTCCACTACTGTGTCATGGAAGCCATCAATGGAACTTGAAATTTGCAGGTCTGGTTTTTGTCTCCATTCGTGAAGAAATCAACTCCATTGTGATAGGTTTTTGCTTCTTGTCTCACTGGTGGAATTTCTCTTTAATCTGGTTGTTGGTTTGACGGGAAATTGAACTTTTTCTTCATGGAGCCGGAAGTGAATTTTTTTTCACTGTGAGCATTCCTTGCTACAAACATGAGGTTTGAATATGATTTTTTAATGGCCTTCAAGAGATAAGAAAAAAAAAATAGATGGTTTGTCAATCCGTGCACCGGTTTGGAAGATTTCTTCAAATTTCAATTTCATGGCAATGGGATTTCCACTGCTCTTCTTCTCTATTCTTCGTTTCTTCTTATTATCTCAATGAAATATTATTATGATACCAATGTATCACCATGGGGTAGAGTATTTCATTGCTTTGGTGAATTTGGTTTGAGCTTTGACAATGGTGGAGTGGTGGTGAGAAGTTGCAGAGAAAGTTACAAAGCAAGTTGTGCATGGAGGAGTTAAATGTTAGAAGTTAGAAGTAGGAGGAATTTTTAAAATTTAAAAATTATGTACAGAGAGGGTTAGGAATTGTTAGATGTTGGGGACAAAAACTCCCACCAGAATCTTGGAGCTGACATGTGTCCTCCCAAAATTTGGCTAACTCCGGAACTCGCTCCAAGAGGACAACTTGACATCTTGATTGGAAATGTCCTTTGAATCCAATGGTGGGGGTATTCCCTGAAAAAGCATATTTTTGATTTGGTACTCCACCTATGCATGAAAAAAACTACTTGTAGGACTAATGCACCAAAGTGTTGTGAAAAAAATGATTTCACCATATTGTAGGGCTTAAAATTCTATTTCTAGCGATGTTTTGGTTTTCTCCTAACTCTATCCAGAGCTCCCGAAATCACCTTCTGAGTGACTATTTTGGCATGTGTATTGACTACACATGTGAACCCTAATTTTGGCGAAACTACCCCAAATTTTTCGTGCCCTTCCATAATCTTCATGAATAATTTCTATGATGTCCCAAGACCTTTGAATCACCTCCATTCTGATCCACTCCATGGGCTCGCTCTATTTCTAGGAAGGCCAATGATAGCCCTTCCTACAATTGCATGTAGCTTGAAAATTTTAATGAAATCCAAAAATAACCTAGGGGGAATGAAAGGAATTTCCTAAATCACCCGGGGGATGAGATAATGTTAATCAAGATGTCACTTGGACTAATTAGATGGACCCAGGGTGTCTTGGAATGATATGACTTGAAAAAATTAACACAAGGGTATAGTTGTCATGCTCATAAGTTATTAATTTCCTTGTTGCACATTTACATGACAACAACTGGCTCTAGCTTGGGGACATGACATGGAGTGAGTGTAGTGAGGACATGATATGAAGAATCAAAAATCTTAACTTTAGTCAATATGACCAGTGCCTTATCCATTGGGCCCTGTAGAGTCATGTAAAACTTACAAGAGAGAAAGAGAGTGAAGAAGGAAATACACACACACACACACAAAATGATGGAAATGAAACACACGACACACAACATAAAGGGAAACACACCACAGAAAGGAAATTATATACAAGGGCGGGACATTTATAGAGGCATGGAAAGGATATATACATACTCGGCAATGGGTTGATAAAAGTACACACCATCATGAAATATCAGATTGAAGCACAAAAATTGTTATTTCATCAAACCATGCTTTTATGATGGCCTTTCATGGATTGAGAAGAAGAATACTGATAATAAATCCATCCTTGTACTCATAATGTATTGAGAATGTTCCTTCATCCATTGAAAATTTGGTTAACCTCTTGAAACTTTTACATTTTGAATATTCCTCTTGATGTCCCACAAACATGAGACACCATCTCTCCATGTCTTCGAGAGTGGGAAAATTGTTGTTGTCATGAAATCATTCATCTTCTTTAAATTGAAACTTCAAATTGTCTCTTATATTAGAAAAAAACTTGGAAGGAGTGAGAACAAATTGGTTTTCTTCCCATTCAAGAACTTCCCTGAACATCCCACTTTGTTTCTCTGACCAATTGTTTTCAGTCATGGAGGTTAAATCATTGAGCCAGAGGTCTTCATCATCCTTAAGAGATTGTTGCAGCATGGGAACATGTTCAAGATGAATTGAAGCTTGGAGGAAGGTGAGTGCAGTCTAATTTTGGATCATTTAGAAAGAATCATGCATACTCCCGCTTTGTTTTCTAGGGAAATGGTTTCCAATATGCATTTTTTTAGAGTGCATCTTGATATCATTTTCAAAATTACATATTTTGGTTTGGCCGTATAAGCATTCTCCACCCTTCATTGGATTTTTCCATATGAACTCTTGATTTTCATTGATGGACCACTATGAAATGGTGGGAGCAAGTTGGTTTTGAATATACTCCAAACATTACTGCAGATTTTTGCCATGTTTTGAACAACTTTCTTCAATGTAAATCAGCTCAATGTTTTCCCTGTTATCTTCTTACATGGTGGAGGTGTTGTCTTCAAAACTAGAGATGTCTGAAGGAGATTCATGAAATTTTATTCTTTTGCACTTATGAACTACTTCGCATGATGTGGAAGAAAAAGACATGTTTTCATGTCCATTCTCATCAACCGAAGTATTAGAGAAATCATCAAGCTTATCCAACTGCTCCATATCAACATAAAAAATTGGTGCACCAAAATAGGAAGCAAAAATCAACTCATACCTTTCTTGTATCTCCATGGCCCGAGTTAAGAGTTTAAGACTTAGTTGAGGATCTTCAGTTTCTTATGCAGCCTTCAAGATATATATATATATATATATATATATATATATATATATATATATATATTTTGATTGATAAACACTTTTGACCGGAGCTATGAACCGGAGGGGTAAGGGCCCTAACCCTAAAATAAAGAATAAATGAAAAGAAGGTGCGAAGAGAAGAATGAGGAGGATAGCGAGGAGAAGGAAGAAGTGACGCCGAGCAAAGAAACGAACGCCAAAAAGGAGTAGGACAACAGCCAAAACCGTAGGCAGCGGAAGATCGAGCTGGCTAGACCAGGGAGGATCCTGCGCGTGAGTTGGCCTCCTGAAGCAGCAGTTTGAAGGTGGTGCTGGCACGGTCCTTAAGTTCATTTAGGTGATCGACCACAGAGTGGACTGAGAAGAGTGCCACGTCGACGTCAACCATAGGGAGAAAGAACTAATCCAAAGTAGGTGAAAATTTTGTGTGAATGTCACCAAATCCCGGTACTACCTACATAAGCACTGGATGCCACGTCCAGAGCCAAGGGCGAGCTCGTCAACTTCCTTCACCCACAGAATGGGATCTGGGAGAGAGACGTTGACCAATTGGTCATGTAAACCGACCCGACAGACTACATAAATTTGGTCCACAGCCACACGTTCAACATCTGCAGAATCTGAATGGAGAAGAAGACAAAGAGAGACGAACATGAAGGCAATGTCAAAGTCTGTTCTCAGACGTCGGGCTTGAAAATGAATGGAATCTCCAAGAATAGTTTTGATTGCTTGGGCCTCCTCCTACAAGGAAAATTTGAAAATCATAGAAAGGTGTCGCCGATCAATGGCAGAGGAATCAGCCAATTCGTGGAATTGGCCGCGAAGCGTGATGAAAGGAAAGCCAACGAAAGACATGAAGAAGAGAATGCTGAGTAAGGAAAGGAGCCAGGCAGGAGATGACATAGGAAGATGGGAAAACAACATTTAAAGAGCACTTCCCACACGAGAAATGGGGGAAAAACATCCCTGGGGGAAATGAAGGAAGCTGAGGTCGGGTAGACTAGACGTTGGAGACAAGAACCACGTGTGAAAAATAGCCTGCAAAAGCGATAAGAAGATCCGCCGTCGAGAAAAAAAAGGGGGAAATGATCTCCCACGCAAAGAAGAATGCAACAGATGTGAGAGGCCTCTGCCCAACAACTAGGATGAGCAAGCCCGATCGTGGGAGAGGATGTTCGAAAGTCCATTCCAATCATGAGCTGAACTGGAAGTGATGCTGGCGGTTGGGTGATCGATGGCATAGTTTGCAAGGAAGTCTGCCTCGTGATTTGTTTCTCGAAAGTTGTGGGATATGTTCCAGGATCAGATTTTGGCAAGCCAAAAGAGAATTTGGGGGATGAAAAGGTTATTTTTCCACAAAGGGGATAAGCCTCTAGAACCCATGAAAATAATAATTTGGGAGTCCCCTTTGATGGATAAAAAAGGACAACTAAACTGTGTAGCCATCTTGACCCCTTCCAAGAGAGCATGGGCTTCGACAGAGTTGCACGTACCATCTTTGAGTGGGAAGGAGCCAGCTCTAATGAGATTACCACGATCATCTCTGAGAATACAACCTGTACTAGATTTACCTAGGTTGCCTCTGGAGGCACCATCAAAATTGAGTTTCCAATGACCCTTCGGGGGGGGGATGCCACCTAGCTCTTTTCCTTTGAATGGATTTTTCAACTTGTGAGAGCCCTTTTTTTACAATTGATCCTGGTTTGAGGAGCTTAATGAGTGGCCAAGAGTGCATAATCAAGAAATCCCTGGATGAGAAGGTTGAGAAGGATAGGAAATTAGCGCTAACACACTCTGAGATGGCCACTTCCAGCTTGTTGAGAAAGGCGGGAAGCTTAACCGCTTGTTCACTAAAAATATGAAGATAACGTTCCCACCAAATGTGCTAGAGAAAGAAGTACGGGCCGATGCACCAAATAGAGTTGAGAGAACTATTGGAATTGAAAGACGACCAAGAGGAAAGATTCGCAACAATGTTATTACATGGAGCCCAGGCTAGATTTAATTTGTTCAGAAGCCAATCCCAACAGTAAGAAACAAAGGGGCAAAATAAAAAGAGGTGATCCAAATCTTCATCTGCAGCACCACACAATAAACACTTGGAGGGGCTAGAATAGCCCCAAGATTGCCGCTTGACTTGGGTAAGAACCTTCTTTTTCAAAACTAACCAACCAAAAAAGGTGACTTTTGGGGTGATGCTTGGATGTCAATAGCCAAAGGAACATGGAGACCCTTGACCAGAATGTGAAATGAGAGTATTATAGCCAGCGTTCACCGTGTAAGAGCCCGAAGCATCCCTAAGCCAAATTAAACAATCATCTTTGTTGAGAAAAAGAGCATTTCTGTCCCGAATGGTATCCTCGAAGAGGATGGAATCTTGAGCATTAGCCCCAATGGAAGAGATATCTTTCTAGATCCAAGATGGCGAGCCGTCAGGGTGTTGGCTATCGTAATAAAAAACCATAGGACCCCAAGACTGCTTTTCTATGTTCATTACGCCATTAAGAGCATAAGAAAGATTAAGTGGGGGGAACCATTCCAAATTTCATTCCAGAAAGAAATGACCTGACCGTTGTTGATGTTCTAGGTGACCGCCTCAGCAATTAGGGATCTAGATTTACAAAAAAAATTCTAGATATGTGAGCCTCTTGGGAGCTTGGAACTGGATAACAAAAGCTCAGGACGACGCCCACCGAGATACTTATGAGAAAGAACTTGGAAGGCCTTCCTTTTTACGTTAGAAATGAAATTCCAAACAAGATTTTCCCCAAGGGCAGTGTTCTGTAGAGCAAGATCCAGAATACCCATGCTGCCCAGACGTTTGGGAAGCTTGACCAAATCCCAGTTAGCAAGGTGAAATTTGCGCTTATCACTGTTACCTTACCATAATAAGGTTCTCACCACTTTTTTGATTTTGAGCAGAACATATTTTTGAATCTGTAGAACAGATAACATGTAGATAGGAATTTCAAGGAGCATCAAATTGATTAAAAGAGCGCGACCAGCCAAAGAGAGCCATTTGCCTTTCCATGAGAGAAGTCTGGAGGATAAAGAGTTTAAGAGCCCATTCCAAAGATGAGATCTGCCAGTGCCATGAAAGAGTGGAATGCCCAAATATTTATGTGGGAGAGCTCCCACAAAGAAGCCGAGAATTTCTTTGATCATGCATTGTAGTCTAGGGGAAACATTAAAGATGAAAATAATAGATTTATGAAAGTTTATCACCTGACCAGTAGCATAAGAATAAGAGTCAAGAATGGATGAAATCCGCTTAGCTTCTAGGATAGTCCCTTGACCAAAAAGAAAGGTGTCGTCTGCAAATTTTTGATGAGAGAGGGCTGGAAGGTTGGAGGTGGTGTGTATACCTTTGAGGGAACCATCTTGGATAGCGGATTTGATGCTACGATTGAGAGCCTCTGCAAACAAAATGAAGAGGAAAGAGGATCACCTTGTCTTAATCCTCGACTACTATGGAAGAAGCCTTCCGCTGATCCATTAACCAAAACAGAGAAACGAGGTAATGCAACTAAAGATCCAATTACAAAAATGCTCACAGAAGCCCATGGCTTGAATATATTTGAGGAGGAACCTCCAATTGACACGATCATAGGCTTTGCTAAAGTCTAGTTTCAGCATCATGCCCACTCGAGAGGAGGCATGTAGAGTATGGATCAATTCATGGGAAATAATGATCCCATCAGTAATAGACCTACCGGGAATGAAACCACTTTGTTCATGAGAAACCAATTTGGGAAGAAATGGGCTTAATCTATTTGCAATAGCTTTGGGGACAATTTTATAAGTTTTGTTGTAGAGAGAAATAGGTCTGAAATCATCCATTGACTCGGCAGGAGATTTTTTAGGAAACATGCAAATGAGGGTATGGTTGAGAGTTCCTAAAATCTTTCCCGTAAGCCTTGATTCCTCAACAACTTTCCATACTGAAAACCCAACAACATCCCAAAAATCTTGGAAGAAAGAGGCGGGGAAATCATCTAGACCAGGTGCTTTATCTCTCTTCATAGAAAACACAATTTTTCGAACCTCATCCATGGAGAAAGGGGAAAGAAGCAGGGGTCTGATGAAAGAAGGTGGATTGCGCTCCAAGGGGAGAGGCTGAATCATTCAAGAGCTTATTGAAATATGACACCACTTCGGTTTTGATTTGGGATTAAGAGGACGCAATAGATAAATCATCTAGCTTGAGAGAAGAAATGTAGTTGAAATTTATTCTGGCTTTGACAGAAGAAAAAAAAAAACTTTGTATTTTTTTTGCTGTCTATCAACCAATTTCCCTAGATTTTTGATGCCAGTAAGTTTCCTCTTTGAGAAGGAGAACACCCAATTCCTTTAGAAGATATTTTTCTTTGAGGAAATTTGCCTGAAACATACCTTGAGCGAGAATAGAATCATTCAGATTACAGAGTTCCTACTCAACTCTAAGTTTTTCCTGAAAAATGTTTTTGAAACTCATAAAATTCCAGCTTTGAAGTTTGTCTTTCAACAAAGAAATATTTTTGGATAATTGGAAAATTCAAGTCCCTTTGACGTTGGAAGCCCACCAGAGATTGACTAAAGGCTTTAGTGAGGGATCATGTAGCCACATATTTTCGAATTTGAATGGTGAACGGTGGGGTGGAAAATCAAAGGAAATATCAAGAGAAATAGGGAAGTGATCAGAGATGGAGAATGGAAGAACAAAGATTTTAATGAGGAAGTTATTCTATAGCCAGAATTCTGAAACAAGGAATCTGTTGAGACGCAGTGGCAAGGAACTGAAACCAGGCCTCCTGTTATTCCATGTGAACCAACCCTTACTTGGTTCCACATCGACCAATTGAGAAGAAGAAACAAAAGAGGTAAAGTCAACCTAAGAGTAGGGCTGCCATTGAATACCACCACGCTTATCACGATCAGAGAGAGTAGCATTAAAATCACCAGCTATGATAATCTTGGAGTTGGCAGCGGAATCGAGGACCAAACGAAGTCTAGTCCAAAGTTCTCTTTTTTTGATCAGATTAGAGAGGACATAAAAATTGTAAATGAAAAAGGACTCATCAAAATGTTTAATATGAACTTTACACCAGATATAGTTCGATTCAACGAGAATGGGCTCAATAGCACAACAACAAGATTTCCACATAATACCAAGACCACCCAAGGCACCAATAGAGTTAGAGAAGCAACCTTCCCAACCTTTCCATCTTTGAAACCAACCATTTAAGTATCCATCCTCAAACATCTTGGTTTCCTGAATTAGGCAAATATCAACAACAACATCAGTGGCATAGCATCTTAATAGAAGCTATTTGTTAGGGGCATTGAGGCCCCTAACGTTCCAAGAAAAGAGGATCATTTGGTCTTCAGAGAGGACTCGCCTCTCCTATTTGTTGAAGGGAAGAAGGAACAAAGTTGAATTTGCTTCCCAGCGGAAACCTCGTTAAGAGAGAGTTTACTCTTATTAGGGCAGCCCATAATACTTTTCGGACCAAGATCCATGTTGAGTAGGGCAGGTGTTGGGAGAATCGAACCAAGCAAAAAATTATCTGAAGATTGATTCTTGTGAACAACCTCCTGTGGATCAATGGGGTCACCTTTATTTGACTGTAGAATTTTGTCCTTATCATTAACCCATTTTTCCAAAGAGGAAGTGTTCCCTCCCAAGCTGATGGAGATACCTTCATGGAAAAGGGACAGAATCCTGGTAGAGTCCTTAACAACTGCGGCTATTTCTTTAACAAGAGAGAAAGTATCGAGATCTAGAGAAAGGGATTCACGAGTAGGAGGGGGTCAGAAGAAACCAAGCAAGTGGAGAGAGGAGGAAAAGCAAGAGAGGGGGTGGAGGGTGAGGGGGCATGGGGAGGAGGGGATTTTTTTCTCCATTCCAGTTTGCTAGAAGAGGTAGGATTTTTACAGAATTTGTGGATATGGCCATGTTTTTTACACTTGAAGTAGTTGTTGGAGACACCTTCGTACTCCACATTTTTCTCCCAGAGCCTAGAGGGGGTGGAAATGAGAATGAAATATTGAAGCTTTTGAGTGTGATCAATAGAAATGCAAATTCTAGCGAAAGAGGAAAGGGTACCTTCCAAGGAGATAGGGTCAATGTGGATGACGTGTCCCAGACTGGAACAAATTTTAGTGAGGATTGAAGCAAACCAAAACTCACTGGGCAGAGAATAAAGTCTAACCTAAACATGAAACCCTTCAGTATCAGCTCTGTTACAGTCAAAATGTGGTTCCCAGTCGTGAATCGCCAAGCCAGAGTCAGAAAGAAGAAAATATTTCCTCACCATGGTGTCATCCTTCTAAGAGGTGCTCCGAAATAATACTAAGAAAAATCCCTTTTCAAGGAATAAAATACTCAGGCCACTACCCCACTGCATTTCACACCAGTTTTGAATGCCTGATACCGTCAATCATCTACTGATAAATTTTGCAAAAATTTCCCTAGAATAGAGATGCTTTATTTGGGCTGCAAAGACGATGTCGTCCTCCAAGGACATGAAAAAGGAGGTGTGCTGGTCCATGGGAGGACGGAGTAAACCAGGATCATGTTTGTCATGGCCTTCCTGCACACTGTCCAACACAGGGCAATGAGGGCCTAGCCGCTTTTGCAAGGCTTCCGATAGGCCCTGGCCTGCGTGGGGCACCAACGCCTCATCACGGGGAGGTGAAGCCAAGTGGTCATTGGAGGGGATGGAATTCAAAAATTATGACCGTTCTATACCGCGGGGATTCCGCTTCCCTTTCACCATCACCTCCAGGAGTTATCACCTTTCCCAATATTTCTATATCATACATTAACTAAAACCTATTACCTACTTTACTCTTTGATGTTTATTAATTCAATTCTGCCTTCAAGATATATTTTACGAATAGTTCTTTTGAAATTTCCATAGACTCATTTTTATCCTCATTAGAAGAATCTTCTTGTTGTGCCTCTAGGAGATGGCTAAAAATCTGATCCATATGGGCCCATGATTCATTTGAAACATCCTCGTTCACCTCTTCCGTGCTTTGCATTTCCAAATATTCACTTTCTTGCAAACATGGGCATACTTGATTCATGACACCTACTAACAAGGAGAAGAGGTCCAATCTTCATGGGAAGGGCACTCCTTCGATCTCAAAATCCATATAATCTTCTTCTTGCTAAGAAGCAGAGAACCATGTTGGGGAAATAGTATGAGAGTAATTTTCAGCTACATCTTGACCATCCATTAGTGAATCTTCTTTCTCAGGTGAAAGATAAAAGGCTATGTTTTCACTGTGATGATGATTTTTCTCCCTGAGTGAGTAGAGGTTATGTTTAGATTGTTAATTCTCCTCAGATTTGAAGAGAGTGGGATTCTTCCATTTGATCATCCATGATTACATCAAGAAGAGAGTTTGTTTCTTTGAATTCCTCCATTTATTCATGCAAAATTTCTACATCACATGAAGAATCAAAATAGGAGGGAAGATTATCTATGACCATCTTGAATTCATCAATTTTTCACATCTCTCCATTTCATCATTAATTGAAAGATCAAAATTTGAAAAGAGATCATTCATGCCAACTTTGAATTGGCCATATTACTTCATCATTGATGACACAGTCTTCAAAGAGAATTGGGTCATCGATTGTGTAGCAAGCATCAACCTTGTAAGGTGGAATATATAATTCCTCCTATGGCATGTGCCTCAAGCTAGATGGAAGGTGGTGAATGGCGATTCTACACTTCCCATCCAGGCCTTCTCACATATCTTGGATATGAAATGAGGTGGTATCTTTACCATGATAATCTTGTATGACAGTGGGCATGTTGCTACTAGAGAAACGTATAGAAAATGTGATTCTTACTGGGACGCCATCCATAGGAGGATCTCCCAATGTGTATCCCACATAACATGCTACAGCCATCTGAGTCATGTTACATATTGAACATGTCCCCCTCTCTCTTCCTCCATTTTATGTGGAGCTTCAATGATGCCTCATATCTTCTCCGTAAAGCTAAAATTTCAGGGTATGCTCCTCTAGAATTACTACCCAATCACCAGAATTTAGGGTCAAAATTGCCACCTACTTATGCTACTGAAGCCTTTCCACTTATCGGCTTGGCAAAATACAAAGGTATCTTCATCATTTTAATTATCATATGAATTCATTTAGACATCAGTAGAAGAATGACAACGTTCTCTATGCTTTAAAACTAAGAATATGCGAGCACCTTGCAAGCATCAGGGTCTTTATTTCATCTTGATACACAACATTATGCCACATTCTCATCTTATTGAATTTTGATTAAATCTTCACCGGGAGGCCCAAGGATATGTTCCCTCTTCAGTGGTATTCAATGAGCTTCATTTCGGGTAATTAATAATGTTACTTATCTGGTAAATCGAATGAGCCTCCTATCCAACCCAATGTCATACCACCTTTAGGAAATACTCTACCCCTTCTACCTCCTCGCTATTAAGTCATCTATAATGTAACCAATCCATTTCTTACAAGAATTTGACATATTCTTTAGCTTCAAACCTGATCTTATGTCTTCTTTGAATCCATTCCTCTTCATCGGTGACATGTTATTTCTTCTTTCCTTTGTCAACACTAGTCCGGAACCATGGTTGATCAACGATCTTCTTTTCTGGGAAGACATCTTCTTCTTCTTATTCACTGCCACTCATTGGTGTTAGGAATATCTATGTTGTAGTGTGAACATAGAATATTATGTAAGTGATTATATTATCTAGGATAATATAATATGTGTTGTAATAATTAATTACATTATTGTAAATGTAATTATGAGTGGGTGAGTAAATATTGTTATGAGTTGTTGAGTAAACAAATCATTAACAATATTAGTTTTGTGAGAAAACAAAATCTCACGTATAATAGCATGGAGTTGTTTTAGGAGTTATGTGTGGAGATATTTATGGAGATTATATCTCCTTAAATATAGGAACAACATCTCCTATTTAAATGGATGTAATACTTCCTATATATTTTTACTAGCATCTACTACTCTCTCACTCTATTCTTCATGCCTATCTTTCCAAACATCACATCATCCACACTTCACTCTCTATGCTTCATGATACATCTTTCCTTGTATATTCTCTCAATCACATACAACACTCATTTCTTGATGACACACTCTTGTTCTATGGGTCATTCTTGACTATTGAGGGATCATTTATAAATGAACCTCATCTCATACACATCCAATGGGGGAAACATGACTCCTCCTCTCTTCACATATTGCACATCACAACACACCAAGACACTTGTGCAACATTTTACATATATTGGCTACATTTACTGTTGTTAGCTTATTCTACTTACATGTTACACTTTTTTTCCTATGCTAGATGGATTTTTAATATGTCATTATATTTTTCTATACACACATGCATTTTCACTTGGTATCTTTAGGTACATTCAAGGCCTTTCACAGATTCATACACTATTCATGATGCTCAACACCTCTCTTTACTAGTATGGCTGAGGCTCTTTGGGGCATCAAACTTTACTACTCTCACACTCCACATAACACAAGTTATATTATCAAATTATTTACTACTTATCATTATTGTCACTTTAATTTTCGATGATCTATACATGCTTTGACATATTTTTTAATCTCTAACATGCTAATGGGTGCTTCATGTGTAGCATTTTTCTTACAGGTTCAATACAACCATAGCTATCTGTCATTTCTAGTTTCTTATTGTTTGTTATTGTTTACGGGCTATGACTTATGTATTTATTTTTTATTTTTTTCTTATGGCATCTTTGAACCTGATTGTTTTGTGACATTGTGAGTGATGTCTCATATATAAAAACCACTTTTCATGATCCATATTGTCTTCACACTTTCCATTTACATTGTCTTCTATTACATGCTAGCTTATTTTTACTAACTCTTGTTACTAGCCTAATTTTTTTGTATGTGCCTTGGTTTCTACCATGCACATCCCCTACCCCTGCATGTATCCACTTTCAAATATGTATATCAACTTCAGGTCCTCATCCTTTGAGCCAAATTATCCTACATTCATCACAAGCACCGTAAATGAGGGGGTGCATTTATTAGGTGAAAAAATAACCCATGTATCAGATCAAAACTTTAGTACAGATCAACACTGTACAAAACCAACACAGAAACACAATTACAGATTAGTCCAGAATTAGACTTGGGTCTAAAACATAGAGTAGAAACTAGTGCCTAGACCTGGAAAATAGTGGTGGGTTCTTATGTCCCCCTGGGTGCTTGTGTCATGGGAAAAAAATAGTCATTTTATCACTCCAACATAGTTTATGAAAGTTCTCAAATCAGTTCTCTAGTAGTAAGCACTTTCCTCTAATTATAAAATTCAATCTATCATTTACAATTAGTTATAATAGGAATAATATGAACAAATCAGGGATGTACCATATGCAGTGATACTTATTAAGAAGATTCATGGAAGGAGAGAAAAGATAGACCTCTCTCCCCAACACTCTTGTCTTTGAATGAGATCTCCCAAAAAACTCACTCTTGGCATGAGATCACCCAAAAACCTCACCATTTACATTCAAATCCATAAATCTAAGTAAATAGGATACTTTTCTATCTCATACTCTCTTACATATCTAGTGCACACTTTCCTTTTAAACACTTTTACACTCTTTACTTACGTATACATGTATTACTCTAATTTTTCATATACAAAATTTTGAATACTTTCTCGCACTTCTTTTACAGGTCTGTCCTTAATACACAAATTTTTTTAACTCACATCAATAAACAAAAACTCCAACAACACACTACTACACATACACTTCACCCCTAGGGTCTACTACCCATTCCTAGTTTTCATGCTTCACATTTTCGATCACTTCATGCTTTACTTGTCCACTCGACACACTATCAGATACACTCTTCTCTACATGATCATAAGGTATGCATCTTCTCTCTACTTTATGCTCTATGAGTATTACCTCAACAAAATAAAGTGGGGGCAAAATATAGACACAAAATCTATGCACTTGGGTACATTTCTAGGCCCTAGATTATACTAATATATACATTATTCCTAAGAAAGAAAAATAGTAAATGATAATGTATTTTAAGCCTTTTGATTTGTCTCTTATAATTTTATTGACCTTACACACCCTACAACCCTATCAGTATTTGACTGATTTATCTTTTATGGCCTCAGACATGTTGGTGAGAAAATTTGTCAGGTAGACAAATTAGGTGTCTCCACAAACGTTCATGAGGCTACGCCCCTCTGTATTTAATGATATAATTCCCATTATTGAAAGTAAACTAATCCTAATATTATATAAATGTTTCTGGGTGACCATATGTGGCTAGGTGATCACAATAGGGATGCACTCCACTGAACCTGTGGCAAAGTGCTTGCAATGAAGGTACAAGGGAGGAAATTACTAACGATGAAGGGAAAAAAGAGTCAGAATTTATGCAAGGAGATATTACTTCTATGCAGGTAGAAAATTGCAGATTCCTACACACACCAGTAACTGGAGTAGTTCGATCAAATGTACTAATATAGAGGAAGAAACAATAGTACAAGCAACAGTAGGACCAATCAGAATTTAATGAACACCAAGTTATCAGTAAATTCATCTAGTCGAGGACACCAAATTCCTCTCCAATTCCATAAAGGATCAATTATTGATGCTACAAGCAGTGAATTGTACATAGTATGAGAAATAGAGGAAAAACATTGAGAATAAGGGAAATAGAAGAAGAGTAAATTTTATTCCACTGTGTAGTGATGAATACAAAGATCTCTCACCAAACTATCATAGATTCACAATTCTAGCATAGTAAGAGTTCTTCAAAATTATGGAATCCCCATAGAATGGAGAGACCATCTATAATTTCTAGCAATCTAAATTTTCCTTTCACATCCCTCACATGACTCTTCATTTCCATATTCCACTCGTGACCTTTCATTTTCCATGAATTAAGTATTTCTCTTATAATTTTGAGAAAATACTTTTTACAAGTTTAAAATAAGTCACTTAAGTGAATAGGACAAAATACAATGATGATGCATAATGAACGAATTATAATGGAGAGAGAAAGAAGAGAGAGGAAAGATATGTAGAGGGAAAGGATGGAGGGGAAAAGACTCCTCATAACAAAATGATTTGAATGCCTTAATGCAGATTATGAACTTTGAGGGTGAATATTTATGCCACTGGCGATCTTCTACACTGATGAAGATTGCTCCCTTGAATAACTTTGAATCATTTTCCCAATCCAAGTTATGACCAGTAAATTCTATGATGCACAGAAATCCTAGACCACATAATGAGTGTTCAAAAACACTATTTTGAGGTTTACCGATTGTAAGCTTGAGATGAACACATACAATTCCCTTACGATGACCCTCCTTGAAACTTGGTTGATGAACCCTTTGACTTGTTAAAATCATTCATGTCCAATTCACTTTGAATCACCTGAATCCTTAATTGATGAAGATGAATCCACATGACATGCCTGTGTGATGCCATGATTTGATTTTGTAAACCATTGCACTTGAGATGATGCATTCCAGAACCTTTAAGAAGTTCTTAACCATCCTCTTCAACTGATTGATTACCATCTCATTATCTAGAAAGGGAGACCAAACATCAGAAAGGTGACTTGAAATTCAATGCTTTCCTTGACAACTATCCATTTCGAAGTGAAAAATTACTATCTTTAGTAATATGAGCATGTTTTTTACTTTTCTGGGGAATACCAAAATGATGATGCTCGAATTTGACCTGATTAATCCATTTACCATATTCCAACATCCTGTGTTCATGAGATATTTCTATTTTGAGGACAACATGCTATTTTTAGTAAGTTGTTACATGGGGCAACTTACTATTTTGGGAAGTAAGTATCGTAGTTATGTCTTACTTCCCAACCTCAACCGACTATGGTAGCTTGAATTATTTCTTCTTACTGGGTTCCAACTTTCCTTTTGGACGGGACTGATTATTTATAGAATATGAGGGATTTTGGAACCAATATACTATTTTTAGTAAGTGGTGAAAACTACCTGCGAGTGCGAGATGAACAACGTTTTTGGATTCTACTCTTGCTTGCACGATACTCGTGCTCCCATTTTCATCACCATTCACTTCTTTAGAAAGCTCAGAAATGAAAAAATTCAAATTGGTGGCTAATAAGAGCTTCAAAGTAACAGATCTACCTATGTAGGAAGGAATGCTGATTTTTAGTAAGTCCTGCATATGTCAAGAAACTGTTAGACTTCATCATGCAAAATACTAGTCTTGAGAGACTCTAGGTTTTATTTCGAGGTTCTACTCTCTGCGAATTTGAGATGAATTCACTTCGTCTGAAAAAGTGGGAATTTGAATAATATTATTCATCTGCGGGGGAAAAATAATGACAAAAAATTCAGCCCTCCATATCCCTAAAAAATAGGGACTTCATGGTTCGAAAACCTATTTCATATGAAACTATATTTTTCAATGATCATTCCCTCCAATTTTCATGCGATTTTGCCCACTGTAACCCTGAGAAGTGAAGAGGTAGCTCGCTGATTTTTTCCAGCTAACTGTGTCATGGCGGCCATCAATGGAGCTTGAAATTTTCAGTTCTGATTTTTTTCTCTCCATTGCATGATGAAATAAACTCCATTGTGATAGGTTTTTGCTTCTTGTCTCACTGGTGAAATTTATCTTTGATCCGGTTGCTGGTTTGATGGGAAATTTAACTTTGTTCTTCGTGGAGCCGGAAGTGAAAATTTTTCACTATGATCATTCCTTGCTACAAATAGGAGGTTTTAATATGATTTTTTAATGGCATTCAAGAGATAAGAACTCAATAATAGATGGTTTGTCAATCCGTGCACCGGTTTGGAAGATTTCTTCAAATTTCGATTTCATGGCAATGGGGATTTCCACTGCTCTTCTTCTCTATTCTTCGTTTCTTCTTATTATCTCGATGAAATATTATTATGATACCAATGTATCACCAAGGGGTAGAGTATTTCATTGTTTTGGTGAATTTGGTTTGAGCTTTGACAATGGTGGAGTGGTGGTGAGAAGTTGCAGAGAAAATTACAAAGCAAGTTGTGCATGGAGGAGTTAGATGTTAGAAGTTAGAAGTAGGAGGAATTTTTCAAATTGAAAAATTATACATAGAGAGGGCTGGAATTTTTTTCCCCTGACGTACCTCATCTCAAAGAGATGTGAGGGACATCAATTTTCATGGTGAGAAAGATGGCGACACGTGGCAAAGATCCGACGACAGAGAGTGAGAGCTAGAAAATCGGCACTTAGGGGCTTGAAGCGGGTCACATGGGCGAAAAAAAGCATCCCTTAGAAGGATGGGTGAATGTTTCAAGGTTTGATATCCTTGAAATGTGAGGGACATGAGGGACATCAAATGTCGTGGTGATCTTGGAGCTAACACATGGCAAAGTTTCAACGATAGGGAATTTTAGCTCCAAATTGCACTCGGGGGCTGAACTTACAATCCTGAAGGTCGCATGGGGTTCCAGAGGTCACATGGGGGCTGGGAAAATTTTTGCAAGGTTGATATCCCTGACCTTGAGGGACTTTGGGGAAAAAAAATCCCACCAGGATCCTGGAGCTGACACGTGTCCTCCCAAAATTTGGCTAACTCCCGAATGCACTCTAAGATGACAACTTGAGACATTGATAACTTGAGCTCCCAATGAATGATTTTGGTGAAATTTTATATAATACTTACTAGAAATGGAATTTTTAATCTAATGGTTGGGGTATTATGTTTTTATTCTTCCATTTGATCCCTAAAAAATTGGATTTTTTATTTGGTACTCCACTTGTGCATGAAAAATACTGCTTACAGACCTAATGCGCCAAAGTGTTGTGAAAAAAATGATTTCACCATATTGTAGGGCTTGGAATTATCTTTTTTGAGATGTTTATTTTTTCTCCTAATTCCATCCAGAGCTCCCGAAACCACCTTTCTAAACTCAACAGATGTTTTGGCATGTGTATTGACCAGGCCCGTGAACCATAATTTTGATGAAATTGCCCCAACTTCTCTGTGCCCTTCCAGAATCTTCCAGAATCATTTCCATGATGTCCAAAGAACTTTAAATCACCTCCACATCCACTTTGGATTTTCTACTCCACTCCCTGAGGTTGCTCCAATTCTAGGAAGGCCAGTGATAACCTTCCTACAATTGCATGTAGCTTGCAACTTTTAATGAACTCCTAAAATCACCTAGGGGGAATGAATGGAATTTCCTAAATCACCTAGGGTGATGAGATAATGTTAGTAAATAGGTCACTTGGACTGACTAGACAGACCCAAGGTGTCTTGGAATGATAGGACTTGAAAAAATTAACACAGGGGTATAGTTGTCATGCTAAGAAATTGTTAATTTCCTTGTTGCACATTTAAATGGCAACAAGTATCTGCTACTTGGACACTTGGGTGATCCTCCTGATAAAATATTGTGTAATTGACATTGATGGGGATAGGAAAATAAGGATTTATATGATATGTGGCAATGGTTTTAGACCTGATGGTAGATTTTGTGCCATATTTGGTTCTGAAAAGCATGTGAGACTTATCCGTGGATAGGTATCCGCCAATATTAGGAATGAAATCCCACAAAAGGCACAAAGTAAATAAAGGGAAAAGGCCAATAATGAAAACATCCCGCGGAATTGAGAAATTAAGACATGTGTGTAATGTGATGCTTATACTTATGGAAACTCTAATAGTTCCCATCGTGGTCCCATCAATTTGCACTGCTCCTTTATAGAGTGACTCATATTCAAGACCAAGTTAGTCTACTATTTTTTAGGCACTAAACTACTTGCCCTTGAGTTAATCACGCAATTGTGCACAAGATTGTTATTTATGATGAGACACACATAGAACGGTTGTGGCTTCATTTTCTTACCTAGTTGGTCACCTATTTGTTGTACATTGATGAGCACAAATTTTCTTTTCTCCTTGGACGATTCATGCAGTATAGAGAGGTCAGCCATGGTGGCCTGTAGAATATCTCTCTACCCAGGAATAGCTAGAGATTCCCACATTGAGATATTCACATTAGTATTCTTTATCTACTCTTAGATCTTGAAGGGAGTACCCATGGCCTTTTGTAATAGAGGAATGGTGTTTTCCTTTCTTATCTGATATATCTGTAATCTTTCTTTGGATGAGAGAACCTCTGAATTCCATAAAAATTCTTTGAACTATGAATTTTGATTGTCTTACATAAATTCCATGTTACGTGGGATCTGTTTGTTTGGTGGATCCATAATTTTCTGCATATCAATAGTGCATTGTGGGTTTACTACAATCTGGGGATCGTATGTTGAAGCATGGAATCCACCAAAGTCCACGAGATGTCTAAGTTGGGGATGTAAACTTGGTGAAGTAAAAGGTAGAGTACTTTCCTCTAATTTCTTTCTTTTTGATATGGTGTTCATGGGTACACTTGAAGAAGGTGGTTGATTTATCCCTTGAAGTTGATTGATTCTAGAAAACTCCTCCATTAACCAATTTACAAGTGAAGTATCACTTGGAAGTATTTCTTAAGTAGTCCCTTGTTGTGGATTTTATTCCATGTGTGCATTTTGAGAGAAGGATACATTTTGGACCATCAAATATTAGATTAGGATGTCATTGGGGCAGGTTGCCTGGTTGTACATAAGATTGTAAGGGAAACACCACTCATAATATTACACAAGATTATTCTATATTGGAACCAAAGCCTTAGATAAACTAGCCATATAAGGATTATATGACTGAAAAGGCTTTGTGGGGGTAATTTGATTTTTAGGAACTGCTAGGAATGGAATTTTTTTTGGTAGATAAGGAGACTTATTGGGTTGGTATGGAGGCTGATAAGGTCTAAATGTTTGAGCTTGCTGCCTCTTCAAAGATACCAACTCATTTCCAAATTTCTAAAATTACTTCATGACTTCTTGTAACTCACTTGAAGGGCTTGTAGAGGTAAAGGCTTGACTTGAACTTTGGCTTCTTGGAAATGGAATAGGAGCTAATTCAGATGTTTGGTAAGGTAGGGATGTCCTTACCTTTGGAAATATGGGGATTGGAGGTCTAAGGGAAAGTTTACTAACATGAATAATATTGTATTTTTCTCTAATGCCAATATCATAGGCATATAGTAATGTTTTACCCCCCATGAACTGAATCATGATAGAAATGTCACTATTTAAAGCCCATATATATAATAAAGAAATGCATACTGAGGTGTAGGTTTTACCATTTATGGGATTCTATCCCAAGTCCTTTAAAATCTGATATTAAATTCATACATTAACTTGTGTGGTGCCCTCTTTGTTGTAGTCAACTGCTCTACCAAAGATAGATGGTCTAACATATCTTAAAAATGGTTGCAAAGAGCTTCCCCTAACTCATCCCAATCGGTAATATGATTTATTCTCAAACCCTTGTACCATTGTAGAGATTTTACCTTGAAAGAAGCATCCAATAATCTGATTGCTACATTGTCTTGTGTAACATGATATACTGAAAAAATATTTGCAACATCTTTGTGTTCATTTGGAGTAGTGTTCTACCCAGTGAATAAAGGAACAATTTTCAGGGATGTAACTGGAATTTCATCATATTGGGCCAAAAGTAAAGGGTTTCCTCCATTGAATGTGAAAAATTCTTGATTTCTTTGGTGAGCCATGAATGTGATGGGTATTAGAATTATTAGTAAAAAATCACAGCACCCCCAAATGAGTCATCAGATCTTCTTTTCTAAGGAATATTCATTTGGTGTGATTCGCATAACATTGAGTTTTTCCCCAAAGTGTGAAACTTTGCAAATGGAAAAAATTCTCTAGATTAAAGGTTGGTTCCTATTCCTTTGTTTAGGAGAATACATGGAAATTTGTAGAGGACCTATTCCTAAACATAATCTAAGTTTTACCAAGGAGACCGTGATAAAAGGAATCTAAGAAATCAAAACTAAGCTATGAGGTAATGCATCAAAGGAATGATGAACATTAGCTTTACTGGTAGACAAAAACCAACAAAATGGATACAATAATCAAGCACATGCAACCAAATATATAATGAAAGACCAGATGAGAGCAAAGGAGACAAGAAAGGATCTAAAATCGATGAAAAACATGTTTTATTGCTATGTAGATTGATACAATGCATTACAAATGGCAAGAAGGTAGGAAATGTATTGAAATTTAAATGGAAGGTCTGAAATCCATGAATTACTTTACCGGAAGAAAAAGGGAGCCTACAAAACAAAATAATATCCAACCCTTTACATTGAGTTACGACCCTGCTTTTATAGACTCAACACAGAGGGGAGAAAGAGAGATAAGTAGGGAAAAATAGTCTGAAGCTCAACCATTGCTATTAACGCCTTTCACAAAATCTTCCCCCAAATCTATCTTGACTACATCAATTTCTTATTCAGTTCCTCGAAGGAGGAGGAAACGATGGATCAGATCAAATCCAATCTGGTTGTTGGAAAAAATAGATCCTGCATTAATTCCCTGAAGACTTTTCTTAATTTTTCTCCTGCCTAACCTCCCCAAACTTAAAGCTTTAGATCTCTATGGTGTAGATGAGGTTGATATCTTTCCAATGGTGTTAGATTTTCAATATTTTGAGCCCCGAGTCAAAATATATGACCCTTCAAAGTTTGTATCAGGTCCGTACAAAAAGGCAGGAAAACTGGTTTGAAAAACGGGCCCCCTTTTAATATGGGACACGTGGAGGGCTGACCCTTACTTGGAAACCTACCTTCAAATTTTCTCTAGAACTAGCACTGTTTGGACACTTGGAACTCTCTACCGGCTCGTCACAATGCATTGGCTATTCACTCTATCCCCTTTTTGAGACTAGATGCATTGAGGCTCCGCGCTCGCTTAAAAGCCCGATCAATATTTTCCTTTAAAGGAGTGTTAGGTTGATACTTGGAAGCCTTCGTAGGTCTTTGGAAATTTCAATGACCTCCCTCTTACCTTTTCAGACCTTGGACTACGTGGCAAACTCACGCTTGTTTGAGCCTCAACTTTTGGATTTACCCTTGGAGATGCGCCACTTGGACACGTGGCAGTCTCCACCAACACTTCTATACTTATCCCTTTTTGATGCTCACCCTGTCTTCCTTTTTACCTCTGTTGACCATCTGCTACATGGAGCGCTAGCACAAGTTTGAGTCTCTGCCTTGGGCTCCCATTTGGAATTGTGCTGGGCCGACACTTGGCCCCTTCCCCTGAGTCAGAGACTTTTCAATGGCCGTGCAAATTTTTGGAGCTCTGGACGTGTGGAATCCTAGCACTCGTTTGAGCTTCCACTTTTGGATTCAAATTTGGAGAAGTTCCGTTATGACACGTGGATCTCTCCACTACCTCCTCCATACTTAGTCAATTTTTGGACTCGTTTTGAATTCTTTTGAGCCTGAAGACATCAGATCTTTTCCATTTCTTCTCTTTCTTGCTCCTGGTTTCTTTGTGATGCTGATCCTCTTTCTCTAACCCTACGATTCTATTTCCGAGCCCACCTATAATTTGTTTGTTGGATTTAAGGCACAAATTCGCTCGATAGAGCCGTTTCTTGAATTTCTTCTTATATGGGGTCGTTTGATCTTTCGCAGGCCCCACCACTCCATTGTAAAGTCCCTATGTAACCTTGTTTGTCATCCTATAATGTGAGCTTGTGGGTTTGACTCATTTTCTTCAAAATTTCCTTAATTGTAGGAATTTTCTTGACCAAATTTGTCAAGGGGAAAATTTGGAATAACAAGAACCCTAGAAGATAGAAAGAAAGGCCTACCAGAGGAGGAGTAGAGATAACTCTACTTTGAGGTGATGGTAATCTTTGTGTAGATATTCCTCTTCTTCTTCTTCTTGGTGACAACCACAAGTAGTCAAAAGGCTCTCCACTAGTTATCCTTTGTCTTGTTTGAACTCTTCTCATGAAAATAAGGCACTTAATTGCTTAAACCAGTAGATATGATGATTCATAGTTGCTAGGTGTGTTGTTGTGAAGCCTCCAAAGGCTAGATATCACCAAGATACACACAAAAATATTAGTGAAATGAAAATATATCCTTTAGTGTGGTCCTACTGAGTGTGCTAGAATTGTTAACACACAAAAGTTGCATCCTTTGAATGATCATGAATGAGCATAATTTTTTTTGGCGAAAACAAGATTATCTTTAAAGTGTGTTAATTTTCTCCTTAAGACAAACCTCTAGAGAAGGTTGGTTCCTTATCTCCTTTCTCAATACACACTAACCTAAACTACTAAGATGTAACTAAGTCTAAAACTAAAACTAAAACATATATGATATGGGCTTGAGAGAGAATGAAAAATATACAAAAATGAAATAATTACAATGCACCAGCACTAAGATAGGCTTCAAATATGAACAGAAAGACACAGAGGAACCACATATGTAGAGATTTAATAGAAACATAGAGTTCTAAAAGATAGATGTATTGTATTTAGTAAGTATCCATCAAATTTACAAAGCAAAGGTTATATGCCTTAAGAAAAATGCAAAGTTACATAGGTTTAGAGGTGAGAAAATGCATTGCTCCAAGGAAGAGCATGCAAATTCAGTAGAAAGGAACCCATAAAATGTGCCTAAGCACTTACATTTATACAACATCAGAATGAGAGAGAGGGAGGGATGACGGGAAACTCAAATTTTTACCTACCATGAATGGAGACAACCTACCACCCACAGATCCCGTTTCCATTAATTTCCTTGAAAAAACACCATTTCTTCTACAACATGCCCTTAGGTTTTATAGGTGATGGCATGGGCACCATTTGAGCTTTTAATCCAGGTAGGTGAGGTGGTTGGGTGTTTAAAATGAGTGATTATGTATTTTCTTTATTTCTCTCAATCTCTCGTGATTTACTTTGAAACTTCCTTCAATCCTGTAACTTCTTATTCAAGCATGAAGGATCTAAAGAGATAAAGTGAATGCAACAAATGTCATGCAATTTAAAGTAACACACCAAAATATATGATCAATTTTTTTCTTCATTATGTGGTATTATGGGTATGATTTTCTTGTCATGTGGGAAATTCCTTTGAAACACGACCCTTTGGGTGTTCTCTAGATGCTCTATGGTATCCCTACATCATCCCTTGGTTTTTTGAATTTGAATGTCCTCAAAAATTTAGAAATCCAAAATAAACCAATCTCTAACCATCTGCAGAACCTTTCCTCATGAAACAACGTGGACCACTAATTTCCTTGCACTTTTCCTTCATGCTGACACTTCAATCTGCTTCCTCTATCTTGTAGATCTAACATTTGTGGAATACTACATTTGGAAAATCCACAGAACATTGGTGGATTTCCAGACTTATTCGATTTCAATTCTCCATTTCCTATTGTGTGGGTGCTTCAATTATCATCCATATCTTACAACTTTCAATTGGCAGAATTCACCCTTTTTACACAATATTGTGATCAAACCCGTGAATCACCAAATTTATCCAAGTATACATAGCACTCTTTTCTCATGCTATGAAGGCCTAGAATCCATCGGAATCCACCTAAGTCCTAAACTCAAACCTCTTCATTCTGCAGGTTAGAAGGACCCATAAAATACTAAGTTCCTTCAATCCACGAAACAATAAATTCCTTCAATCCACAAAACTCTAAATTCTAGTATTTTGTGACCTTTCAAATTTTTTTTTTCCAAAGTCCAAAATGATTTTTTGAGTTGTCAAAATAGTCCTAGGGTGGTTATTTTAGACAACAGGTCAATCTTGCATAGATCACATTCATCGCCTCTCAAGATAGGCATTCCTCCTAGTGTAGACATAAATGATGCGTAAGAAATGTATATCTACATCAACATTCCACACATAAATTTTGACCTTCACAACATTGGATATTTTGTTATTTATATTGGTGAAATAGATTTTTTGTGAACCCATAAATGAGTTAAGAAGACATTCTCTCATCTATCATCAAAATCCATGTGAGTGAATAGTGTTACATCACGAAGAATTGGACTTGGTCCTCAATGAGATTTGGTAAGATTTTTTGGATGTGCCACTCATCCTCAAAGGTTTCCTTCAAGTTTCTTAGCTAGTTATTAAACGTAGCCTTGAAATCCATTTTCATGATAATAGGGCAAGTGTGTTTCTTGTATAATTGATAGGGGATTGTTCTCTAGAGGGAAATCCCACTTTACCTCTCCATCTCCCTTAGGTAGGTATATCTCTTTGAAAAATAGAAAAATGAGGATCAAGCCCAAGATAAAATTTACTTTGGAGACATGTGTGGCCTTTTTTTCTTTAACCGTACTGTTGTCAAAAATATGCCCCCCCCCTTTTTGCTCATTTCTTATGGCCAACTCCTTTGTTCCCCTTCTCTTGCGCCTCAGTCTCCATTTTTTGATTATCAGGCACTCAAAGTTTCTGGAAGTGGCACCATTGGATAGAGATTTTTATCAGCTTTCCAGAAAGGTAAAATTTTCCTCGTAACTCCTCATATTTTTCAAGTTATGGCTCGGTGGAGATTTTGTGGGAAATTTTTCCCCTAGGAGGCCCGCGCCAATGGGAAGCTGCCATGTGTCCTAGGGAAGTGGCGGAGTGCGGAGGAAAACTTGAAAAAATTCCAAGTGTTGGCAAAATTTGCAAAAAGAGAAATTTTAGCCCGCGGGCCCGCAGGTGAGTAGGGGAGTGCCACGTGTCAGAGGGGGAAGCGGAGTGAAAATTATTTAAGTGTTTGGCGCATGGGAGAATTTTGAAATTTTGGCCCGTGGCCAATGGGGTGCTGCCACGTGTCCTAGGGGAGTGGCGGGGGCGTCCGGGGGGAAGTTGGATTTTGGGCCAAGTTTTGGTCAAAAAGTCAAAACAGAAAATTTGGCCCGCATGGCCCGCGACCAATGAGAGATCGCCATGTGTCAGCAAATTGGTTCTCCCGACGCAAGGAAAATCGGGTTTCAGGGGTGGAACAACATGGATCAAAAACATGTCGGGGGTTCTCCAAAACCCGACACCAAAGGATATGTCGCAGGGGTTCCAAAACCCGACGCAAGGAAAATCGGGTTTCGGGTGCGGAACAACATGGATCAAAAGCATGTCGGGGGTTCTCCAAAACCTGACAGGCGCAAATTTCCGACGCGGAAATCGCCAGTTCGCCATTTTTTTCGAGGTTGTTGGGTTTTTTACCTACCGCCATGAAGAAATGAGTTAAATGCAGTCTTGGAGGTAGTTAGGGAGCTCCAAATTTCTTCTCCTCTCTCATTTTTCTTGTATAAATGCCTGGGAGAAGCTCTAAAAAAACATTGGACATTTTTGTTTTGGTCCCCTCCTTTCTTCTCTTTGGCAGGTGGAGTTGTGGAGCTTAAACCTCCCATTTGAAACTGTAATGCAACCTTTGCCTATTGGCATTTTTTACAGTGTATTGTATCAAACCTTCGGAGCAAATAAATGCATGACTGTGGATGTTTTCTCAACCCTCTATGTGTTTCATTTTTGCATCCACCTGATCTTTCACTGTGAATATGTTTATCCGTGCATGATATTGCATTGCATTTCTATGGTTTGTGTTTATTGGCAAAACATATGTTCTTCATTCCTCGGTGCATCACCCCCATAGTTTAAGTTTTATTTTTTATGCATTCTCTACCCTGTCTCCTTGGCAAGATAGATTAGGTTTTTGGGTAAATCCTCTGCATTTATTCGTGCATCTGAACAGAGGAACAGGAGCTGGCCTTCATCCGGAGAGCTTTTCCGATTTCGCGAGGTCCCACACTTGGGAAAAGCTCCATGTTGTGCAGTCGCATTGAGACTTTCAACCCATCGTGTTGTGGAGTCCCAGGGGTGCTTTGATTTGACATGATAAAAAAAAATTAAATGCCTATAATCACCTAAAGGAGCCCTTTCTCAAATATTTTTTCATACCTGAGTGTCAAGAAACAAATAATTTCTACTTAGAAGTATGTAAACAAGACACAACAAAAAGTGTGCCAGGGGTGCTTTGATTTGACACCAACAATTACCACAAATTTTTTTTGGGGATCATATGCCTCAAATATTCTACAAGATGTCTCTACATATACTAGAGTATCACAAGGTAGAAAATGTAACTGAGCTTGTGTATAAGTGCAAGACAATATGTCTGACGAAGGAAATATAGTTTTCTACAACCCTTATACAAAATTGCATACTTGGTATAAAAATCATGATAAAAAAAAATTAAATTCCTATAATAAACTAAAGGAGCCCTTTCTCAAATATTTTTTCATACCTGAGTTCAAGAAACAAATAATTTCTACTTAGAAGTATGTAAAACAAGACACAACAAAAAGTGTGCATGCATATGATGTGCATTCCAAAACATTGATCTCTAAGATCTCATATGATGTGTGCTCAATTCACCACAAGAAATGGTTCATTGAGGGGTTTTATGCATTCTCTACCCTGTCTCCTTGGCAAGATAGATTAGGTTTTTAGGTAAATCCTCTGCATTTATTTGTGCATCTGAACAGAGGAATAGGAGCCGGCCTTCATCCGGAGAGCTTTTCCGATTTCACGAGGTCCCACACTTGGGAAAAGCTCCATGTTGTGCAGTCGCACTGAGACTTTCAACCCATCGCGTTGTGGAGTCCCAGGGGTGCTGTGATTTGACACACCAACAGTTTTGGCATGCCCGGTGGGACAAGAAGTCATTCCATGAAGATTTGAAGGAGTTTTCGTGAATTTTGGATCAGAAAATTGCAAGTTTTAAAATTTTGGATTTTGCTCTGTCCAGACTGAACTCTGAAATCATTTTTCAAGGGTTTATCTTGCTCAAAACAGGTCAGAATTTCAACAGTTGGTAGATTTGAGGGGAACCTTAAAAAGGGTATCCTTAGTTTTTTGATATTTTGATTTCCAAAATTTCGGGTAAACAGTGATTTCGGGTTTTCGGGGTCCGAAAACATCAAAGCAGACCCAACAGTGCTTTCAGGTTTTGGGGGACGTCGAGCATGTCCCGAGTTCAAACCATGTCTTTCGGGTTATGTGAGTTGTATTGCATGGCCTGAGTTCCGCCTGTAGCTTTCGGGAATCCACAGCTGAAAACAGGGGCCAAGATTTCGGATTGAAGTTTGTTTACCCCTGGATCCTTCAAATTTCAAATTATATTTTCAATACCGTCAAGTTTGGTGTGTAACTTGGCAAAATCCAGCCTTCTAGAGGCTTGTTATCTGACACATCTGGTGACTCCGAAGGGATAGAGTTCAGTGGTGTAGCAGCACAAGTTGCCCAGGACACATGAGAAGAATTCAGACAAGGTCTTATACTCGAGAAGAAGGACTATTTGTCCACTTGCAACTTTCACCAGGTTGGGGAAGGAGAGGAAGAAGATCACAAAGATTTCCATCCCCACCTAACAGGACTTTGTCTACACCTCCACCTGGTAGACCTTTTCTTGCATCAACCAGGGTTCTTAGGCCAATCGTACTGGAGTATCTACCACCGAATCCCTTTGTCAATTTCACGGGAAGTAGTCCACTTGCCCTAAATGCTCAGAATCAAATTCCAGTTGCAGCGCTAAAGAATATACCCTATTTCACAGGAGAAAATCATACTACTCCTATTGATCACATCCAGGATATTGCTAATGTATGCGCAATCCACGAAATAAATGAAATGGATGTTGTAGTCAAGTTGTTGGCTTCATCTTTCAAAGGCAAGGCCTTACAATGGTTTAGGAGCCTAGCAGCAGGGTCTATTACAAATTGGAACCAACTTTGTTCAGCTCTTTGTAGCCAATTCGGGGAGAGGGCGGACAATTTATCCTTATTGGAACAGCTGACAACAATCAAAAGGGCTCCCAACGAACAAATGGCAGATTTCAACTTCAGGTTCCAACGGACATGGGACAGGATCCCAATAACTGTTAGACCAACTGCCGAAGGAGCATTCCTTTATTTCTTAAAGGCTATAAATTCGGACATAGCCATGATGATCCAATCAATGGGAGGGACAACGCTGCCAGGTGCCTACGACACAACAATCAGAGCAGAGAACTGTTTGATCCAAGCTGGCAAGCTTGCACCAAGGCCGCTAATGCCTCTCTATCCAGATATGGGAAATCCTACAACCAGTCAAGCACCAGAATTGAATCCTATTCCAACTCCTAGAAATCAAAGCAATAATGAGGCATCCACATCTTCAAATACTTCAAAGGAATTGCAGGAGGTTATGAAAAAATTGCAGAACCTTGGAAACGAGCTAATGACTATCAAAAGACAGCAAGCTCAAAGTGCTAGACCGTATCAGCCTCAAGCACAGTACCAGGCTAGGCCCTCATACCAACATAATAGACCACCACCGGCTCAAGCTGCAAATCAGAACCAAAACCAAGGACAACCCCAAGCTGCTAGGCCATTTCAGCCGTATGATCCAAATACAACGACACCCTCAAGGGCCTTGGTTCCAACACAAAACAACATGGCACATGAGTACGACTGGTGTTACCCTTGCAATCTACCTCACAATCAGTCAACATGTTTTAATGGCACACTGAATCAGGCCTTGATGGTGCAAACCATGGGTGTTCCTCAAGAACCAAGCCATGAGGGGAATCAGCAGCAAGGAACGCAATAAGAGGGACCTCCGACAGAAACCACATTGGCAAATTGGAAAACGGAAGATTTCTGTGGAGTTAACCAACAACCTTTTCAAGGCGTGGCTGCCAACACACGGTCAAAGAAGAGAAGCATAGAAGAAGGACAACCATCTAATTCAGTTGTTTCTTAACCCACTCTTACACAACAGGGGGTTAGCAGACCAAACATAGCTCCAAATGTGCAAAATCAGCCTAAGGTACCGGTTGTAGCAACACATGCACCTGTTCAAGTTCCAGAAAAGGTTGCACCAAGTAAGGGACAACAAAAAGACAATTCATTCCCCTTCAACATCATCGATCAAATGAAGAAGACACATGTGAACATTTCCATGTGGGAATCACTGGCGATCCCAGGACAATGAGACTTATTGCAAGCTGCAATGGCTAATTGGTCTGCCACAAATGTATCAAATCAGGGACATGAGAAAGTTCTCACTAATGCAGTTCAACATGATGGGGGCCAGACAAGAGAAAATTTGAAGCCTCCACCTTTCTATGTTTCATTGATTGTTGGAAACCACTTGGTGCACAACTGCATGATAGATTCAGGAGCAAGTAGTTCGGTGATGCCGAAGCAGATAGCGGATCAACTGGGTCTGAAGTATGAGCCAGTGCTGAAAGGAGTAGTACAGCTAGATGGAACGGCAGTGGGAACAGTTGGGGTCATCAAGGGGTTAAGCCTAACACTACATTCATGTCCTAATGTTACAGTCCTGCAAGATGTGTCTGTAATTGACCTCCCGCCACTCTTTGCGTTGTGCTTATCAAGAGACTTCACTGCAAAGATTGGTGGATATTTATCTGCAGATTGGTCGCACATGATTTTTAGAACAAGGTATGGGGCCAAAGCAACAATCAGATCAGAATCAATTACCAATTTCCATATTGAGCCTCATGTACCAGGTCCTATCAATGCAAATTTCTCAGCCTTTGATCAGGAGGAGTGTCCAAGTGATCTAGAAGCAGGTACTAAGGTCGAGGGAATTCCTGATTTGACTTTGGATGAATGGGCAAACAAAAGTCACGAATTTGACCCCTATAAGGAAATTGAAGAATCTGAATTGGGCATGTATTGTGTACACGAAGAAAATTCACCCATTCCCGACGTCATTCAGCCTGAACAAAGAGATGAAAGCAAAGTTTGGAAATTATTCTTCGATGGTTCGAGAAGCAGACAAGGTGCTGGAGGTGGTGCAGTGTTGATTTCACCATGAGACATCAAATATTATTTAGCTTTTCATTTCCAGTTTTCTTGTTCAAACAACACAGCTGAATATGAGGCCTTGATTCATGGACTTCATCAAGCCAGGAAAAGGGGCATAAAGAACCTGCAGGTGTTTGGAGATAGCGAGCTAATCGTCAACCAAGTTAGGGGACAACATGCTACAAAGAACGACTTGCTAAAGAGCTAAAAGAATAGGGTATGGGACCTCATTGAGGATTTCGAAGCTTTCAACATTGTGTCCATACCCAGGAAGAAAAATGAGGCTGCAGACAGGCTCGCAGTAGTTGGAGCAACGTTTGATGTGGTTGACAGCATCAGAAGAGAAAAAACGCAGCCACACATCCATGTGGTTGTAAGGCCAGCAGTTCTAGATAATAACACAAGCTAACATGTGTTTGAGAACGATCAACAGATTGTCAATTTCTTGCAAGAAGAAGCTGAATTTTCAGCTAGAAATTAGGATAGGCTAGAGCAGCAGTATGGGGATCAAGTAGTGCAACTGCGGAAAAACAAGCTTCCTAAGGGTTTGGTAACGTTGGAGTCTATCTTCAACCCTAACGACCAGTTTCGTAAGGAAAAGGCTAACATACAGGTCAAGAGAGAAGATTCAGAGCCAATTCCAGTTGGGGAAAGCAAAACACTTCAAATTGGTAAAGTGGCCACTGAGTAGGAGAAATCAGATTTCATACAACTTTGCCAAGAATTTATGAATGTCTTCGCTTGGAGCTATGAAGACTTGAGAGGATTTGATCCAAATTTGGCACAACATACCATAGAATTGGATCCGGATGCTAAGCCCATCAGGTAGAAGCAGAGACTAGTCAACCCTCACATTGAGCCTCTAATGAAGAAAGAGCTTAACAAGCTGATAGAGGCAAGCATTATATTCCCGATCAAGCACTCAAGCTGGGTTGCGAACTTGGTCCCGGTCAGGAAGAAGAGCGGAGAAATTAGGTCGTGTGTAGACTTCCGAGACCTCAATAGGGCATCTCTCAAAGATCATTACCCACTTCCTTCGATGGAACAAATATTACAAGTAGTATCCAGTTCAGAGAGATTCTCTCTCCTAGATGGCTACTCAGGGTATAATCAGGTGATGGTGAAAGAAGATGACCAATTCAAGATGGCTTTCACCACTAAATGGGGGACATATGCCTACAAAAAGATGCCATTTGGGCTATCAAATGCTGGAGCCACCTTCCAAAGGGCAATGGATATGGCATTTAAGGGATTGATCAATACAATAGTTATAATATATCTTGAAGACATCACTGTATTCTCAAAAAATGCAGTGGATCACCTCTTTCATCTAAGGCAGGTATTTCAGAGGTGTAGAAGATTTGGGGTATCATTGAATCCCAAAAAATGCATATTCTTGGCTCACAAGGGAAAACTTCTAGGCCATATTGTTTCAAAGGAGGGGTTGACGATTGACCCAGAGAGAGTCGAAGCAATTCAAGCTTTGCCATTGCCAAGTCACAAGAAGGCTCTTCAAAGCTTCTTAGGAAGGATCAATTTTGTTCGCAGGTTTGTTCCAAACTTTGCAGCTCTCGTAAAACCAATAATGCTGATGTTAAAGAAGAGCATGGCATTTAAGTGGACATCTGAAGGCAAGGCAAGTTTCGAGGCAATAAAGGAAGCTATATCTCAAGCTCTGACTCTTATCAATCCAGACTTCTCCAAAGATTTCATGTTATATGCCTTCGGTGGTGGAGACACAATTTCTGCAATCCTGGTATAACGGAACAAAGAAGGATTAGAACAACCAGTTGCTTTCTTCAGTCAAGGCTTGGAGGAATATGAAACTAGATACTCTTTCATTGAAAAGCATGTCCTCGCAGTGATCAGGAGCTTAAAGAAATTCAAGCACCTAGTCTCAAACAACAAGATCCAATTGTTGGTCTCTCATGCATGAGTTAAGGACTTCCTTCTAAACAAGGATCTGAATGAGAAGCGTGCAGGATGGATAACTTGTGTCATGGAATATGACATCGAGATCAAGGTCACAAAGCTAGTACGTGGAAAGGGACTATGCGAACAGCTAGCCTTGAGTCAACAAGTTGAAGCAGGAGATGAAAAAGAGACTGCTTTGGTACTACAGGATGGTCAAGAACATGAAAATGATGATGTGCCTACTCCTTGTTGGACTCAGAATATGATACACTTCCTACAGACAGGCCTATGCCCTCCAGAAATGAGCAAAGCAAAGAGGAGATACTTCAGATTACAAGCCATTCCATATGTGCTTGTTAATGGTGTTTTGTTTAAGAAAGACATCAATGGAGTTCTATTGAGGTGCATTGGGACAGGTCAAATTGAGAGGGCGTTACGAGATTTTCACGATGAAGATTTCGACGGACATTTTGCCCCACGAGTAACAGCTCTCAAGATAATGAAAGCAGGATATTATTGGCCCACAGTGTTCAGTGACTGCTATACATGGATAAGAAAGTGCAAGAAATGTGCACTCTTCACAGGCAAAGAAAGACTACCAGCACTTCCATTGCACCCAATTTTGGTTGACCAACCATTTATGTAATGGGGATTGGATTTCGTCGGGGTCATCAATCCAAACTCAAGCCAAGGCCACAAGTGGATTCTCACGGCAACGGACTATTTCACCAAGTGGACTGAAGCAGTAGCGCTCAAAGAGGCAAATGAGTCTAATATACTAGACTTTTATAAAGGGATAGTGACCAGGTTCGGTGTGCCGGCCACTATCATTGGCATTCATAGGTTCTAGGATTACAGAATGGGCTGTCAAGAATGGAATCTACTTGAGCACCTCTTCAAATTATTACCCGCAGGGTAATGGACAGGCAGAGTCCACGAACAAAAATTTGCTAAGAATCATCAGGAGGACCCTGGATGAAAATCAAAGAACATGGCATACTAGGCTAAAATCAGCATTGTGGGCTGACAGGATAACACCAAAGAGGTCTACAGGTAATTCCCCTTACAAGTTGGTCTACGGAAAAGAGGCAGTATTGCCTATATCATTATAACTGCCTGCATTGGAGTTCATGAAACAATTGGAGTTGGCTGAGTTTGAACCAATGGAGGCCTGGTATGCAGAGTTGATGGAATTGGCAGAAATTAGAGAAAATGCAGTTCAAACAATTGAGAAAGACTAGGCCTTAATGAAAAGATGGTTTGATAAGAAAGCAAGAGTAAGGACCTTCCTGGAAGGGGACTTAGTTCTGAAATGGGATGTAGACCGGGCAAAACCGGGAAGGCATTCCAAATTTGATGCCATTTGGAGTGGCCCCTACATGGTCACGGGATGTAAAAATAGCAATGCCTTCCAATTGTCTACATTGGACGGAGAAGAACTTCCGATTCCGGTGAACGGAATCTATCTTAAACATTGCTACTGAAGAGAGAAAAGTTCTACCCTTGTAAATATTAGCCTAGATTTCAATTCCTCTAAGTGCATGTGCACATTGTCTTGTTGTAGTTAGGTTTCAGTTTCCCTAAGTGCTTTGGCACAGGTTTCATTGCTCCCGGGTTGGTTTTCTACAGTGCAGCATATTCTCGGAGAGGGAGTTCAAGTATCAGATCGGTTTCAGGTTATTTCTTATGACTCCGTGCCCAATGGATCGCTAAAGGCCATTGATCTTCTACCTAACAGGCAGGTAACCCCATGAGTCGCCAAATTGTTGTCAAAAATATGCCCCCCCCCTTTTTGCTCATTTCTTATGGCCAACTCCTTTGTTCCCCTTCTCTTGCGCCTCGGTCTCCATTTTTTGATTATCAGGCACTCAAAGTTTCTAGAAGTGGCACCATTGGATAGAGCTTTTTATCAGCTTTCCAGAAAGGTAAAATTTTCCTCGTAACTCCTCATATTTTTCAAGTTATGGCTCGGCGGAGATTTTGTGGGAAATTTTCCCCTAGGAGGCCCGTGCCAGTGGGAAGCCACCACGTGTCCCAGGGAAGTGGCGGGGTGCGGAGGAAAACTTGAAAAAATTCCAAGTGTTGGGCAAATTTGCAAAAAGAGAAATTTTAGCCCGCGGGCCCTGCAAGCGAGTAGGGGAGTGCCACGTGTCAGAGGGGGAAGCGGAGTGAAAATTATTTAAGTGTTTGGCGCATGGGAGAATTTTGAAATTTTGGCCCGCGGCCAATGGGGTGCTGCCACGTGTCCCAGGGGAGTGGCGGGGCGTCCGGGGGGAAGTTGGATTTTGGGCCAAGTTTTGGTCAAAAAGTCAAAACAGAAAATTTGGCCCACATGGCCCGCGGCTAATGAGAGATCGCCACGTGTCAGAAAATTGGTTCTCCCGACGCAAGGCAAATCGGGTTTCGGGGGCGGAACAACATGGATCAAAAAACATGTCGGGGGTTCTCCAAAACCCGACACCAAAGGATATGTCGCAGGGGTTCCAAAACCCGATCGCAAAGCAAATCGGGTTTCAGGGGGCGGAACAACATGGATCAAAAGCATGTCGGGGGTTCTCCAAAACCTGACAGGCGCAAATTTCTGACGCGGAAATTGCCAGTTCGCCATTTTTTTCGAGGTTGTTGGGTTTTTTACCTACCGCCATGAAGAAATGAGTTAAATGCAGTCTTGGAGGTAGTTGGGGATCTCCGAATTTCTTCTCCTCTCTCATTTTTCTTGTATAAATGGCCGGGAGAAGCTCTAAAAAATGTTGGACATTTTTTTTTTGGTCCCCTCCTTTCTTCTCTTTGGCAGGTGGAGTTGTGGAGCTTACACCTCCCATTTGAAACTGTAATGCAACCTTTGCCTATTGGCATTTTTTTACAGTGTATTGTATCAAACCTTCGGAGCAAATAAATGCATGACTATGGATGTTTTCTCAACCCTCTATGTGTTTCATTTTTGCATCCACCTGATCTTTCACTGCGAATATGTTTATCCGTGCATGAATATTGCATTGCATTTCTATGGTTTGTGTTTATTGGCAAAACATATGTTCTTCATTCCTCGGTGCATCACCCCCATAGTTTAAGTTTTATTTTTTATGCATTCTCTACCCTGTCTCCTTGGCAAGATAGATTAGGTTTTTGGGTAAATCCTCTGCATTTATTCGTGCATCTGAACAAAGGAATAGGAGCCGGCCTTCATCCGGAGAGCTTTTCTGATTTCGCGAGGTCCCACACTTGGGAAAAGCTCCATGTTGTGCAGTCACACTGAGACTTTCAACCCATCGTGTTGTGGAGTCCCAGGGGTGCTTTGATTTGACACCAACAATTGACCACAAATTTTTTTGGGGATCATATGCCTCAAATATTCTACAAGATGTCTCTACATATACTAGAGTATCACAAGGTAGAAAATGTAACTGAGCTTGTGTATAAGTGCAAGACAATATGTCTGACGAAGGAAATATAGTTTTCTACAACCCTTATACAAAATTGCATACTTGGTATAAAAAATCATGATAAAAAAAAATTAAATGCCTATAATCAACTAAAGGAGCCCTTTCTCAAATATTTTTTTCATACCTGAGTTCAAGAAACAAATAATTTCTACTTAGAAGTATGTCAAACAAGACACAACAAAAAGTGTGCATGCATATGATGTGCATTCCAAAACATTGATCTCTAAGATCTCATATGATGTGTGCTCAATTCACCACAAGAAATGGTTCATTGAGGGGTTTTTGGTACCATTTCATTAGACCCTGTCACACAATAATATCATAGAACCGAGGGAATATCTAGAAGCCATGCTTCACACATAATTTTTTAGAAGTAGCAATAATAGAGTAAACCCATTTATCAGAAGAAAAAATCATGTCCATGGCTAACCATTTATAAACCAATCACCAGTAGTTCACATGACACACACAACCAAATTTAGTGTACATATTACAAGGTCAAAGGGCACACTAAGATAAATTGTGTTTGGTGGAATACATGTGCCTATTTGAGGGATTTTAAAATATGTAAATAATACCACAAAATTTAAAATTATCTTCTATTTCAGCATACCACATAGAGAAAGGTGTCTTATACTGTAAGATTTACAATGCACACTGAAGATTGTCGCATCATTGATCATATTCATGAGATGCATGAGCTTATGATGAGACAAGCTACTACTAGTAATGCACAAGGGGTTGAAAATGGGAATACATGTGGATGATAAGGATGGGTATGAAGAGGTTGTGATGGTGGAATAATTCCATCATGAACTTATTATAAACACGGGTCATGAAATCACTACCAACGTGATTTCCTTGTATTCCCCACATACATATATTGTAAGGGAAAACACAAGGTGAGATATTTATAGATGTGTATGCCACAATGAAGGAAAAGAGAGAGAGGGTATGGGAATGATAAGAATTGTGAGCACCAAAACACCAAAATGATATCCAAAGCTTGAAATAATTAGGGTTATTTAAGGACCTTGGGTCAATATAACTACATGTAGAACTACAATGTGTGTAAAATCCCATTAAACATCACTAGAAACAATCAAGTGTGAGGATCCACATTTTGGGAAAGTATATCTTGATGGAAAATAGTAGAAAGGGGTCTTACAAAATATTATGGGGTTAGTTAAGGAGATCCAGAGAGAGGATAGAGTTCTTGAAAGAACAAGTGTGCACATGAAATCAAGTACGTAGGTATCCAAAGACTAAAGAAAAAGGTATGGATGAGTTTCATGAAGTGTATAGGACTATTTCACATAAAAGGTGTCATTCCCTTACTTGGGCAGTGCTCTTTCATAAAGTCAAATAACTTGATATTGGAAAGCATCTAGGTCATGTGAGTAGTAAAGAAGTCAAGACCACACAAAGTTAGAAGTACAATCAAGAAATTTTAGTTGATGTTGTGATTGATGGATGTTTGATAAATGGCATTTTGGTTGATATAGGTGCATAATTAAATATCCTTAGTTCATATTCCTGGAATAATATGGGTCATATTGTGCTTCATCTATTTCCTCATATCTTGCTCATGGAAAACAATACACGTTCTCTACCAATTAGGGTCTTGAAGAATACCATCACCAACATCATGGGGGTAAAGTTGTAATGATAATTTAAGGTGATCAAGTTTTTTGAATCCAATAAATTTCCATCTCTTTTGGGTAGACCTTGTTTTTACACTAATAATGCTTATTTTCACTATAAAAAGCGTTACATAAGATTTTTAAAATGACTTGAAGTGCGTGGTGATTCCAATGGATAATGGTTAGGGTCCACCATATGTTGAGTTTATCAATGATGGAGATGATATCAACTAGCAAATTTACAACATCATTGTGAAGAACATAGGACATTTTGATCCATCTTCTGACATAATTCTTTAGTGGGATGATGCACATTATGTATTTGATATAACTTGTGTTGATTGCAAAAATATGCGTAAGGCTTTTATGAACTCATAGAATGAGATTATGTAGCGATCAATTCAAACAAGTGACCTCTACTTCCTATTTAGAGGTCCCCAAGGATTTGGTATGTGTGACACATTGGAAAAGAGAATCCATACCTCTTACCTAATTACCATGGGGGAAGTGACATCTATAATTTCCTTGAAGAAATGAGGGAGTATGCGTCATAGGAAATGACACGTATCAACTCATTAGTCTACGATCTAAGAGGAATTAAATTGTGTTGATGTGTGATGCAATCCCTATGATGGCAACATGGAACTGAATTCAGGGTGTTATGCCCATTAGATTTTGATAAAAACTAACCACACGTGTGTTTCCCCCAAGTTATAATGGTTGCACAAAACTAAAATAACACTTGTCCAAGTATGAAGTAATTTGGATAGAAGGCCTTGTGACATTATCACCATCCCTTTGGATACATGCTTTCTATTACACATTGCATGTTTGGGCATGCACATGATATATGAATTTTGAAGGCACATCATGCTACAACTATTTAGGAGGTTATGAAATTTTCTTTCATGCATACTTTTGCATTTGCTTCACATGCACCAAATCTACACCAGTATTTTATAATGGATTCAAGTCATGATTTTTGGTGTTAATGTTGTATGGGAAGAGAACATGCTTTCTCTATGGAAATGAAAGGGAATGTTTTTTCCTAAAACACTTAAAGAGTACGATGTCAATAGAAAATTGAGTGAGGAAGATGAACATGTATGTCTAAACAAAAATTGTCTATGCAAACAAAAGGTAAAAATGGTCTGTTAAGTAGAAGAGGAGCCCCATAGAGAACCATCTAAATGTTATATGAAATGATTAAAAAAATGACATAGGAAATAAACCATATAATGAGTGAGTCAAGTCAATAAAGGTTAGTATTGGATCAAAAGAAGAGCCAAAGATAACCATAATAGGAAAATACTAGTTTGAAGTAATGACATCTAAGATAAATTGATCTTTTGTGCGACTACCAAGATCTATTATTGTGGAGATATAATGAATTGAAGGGAGTGCATCCTTCAAGCAGAAAAATGTACATAAATATGTTGATGTAGCTAAGAAAATTTGCAAGAGACCATATCAAATAGAACCCAAACCTACGTGTGAAGGTAAAGGAGGAGATTAACAACATGTTAGTTGCTAGAGTGATAACACATATTGATAAAAACAAATTGGGTAAGTCCTATGGTAATCATAATTAATAAATATAGGTGAACTTTATATTTGCATGGAATACTTGAAGCTTAATAAATTTTACATCCTTGATACCTTCCCATTGTGCTTCACTAAATAAATTTTAGAGGGTGAAGTAGAGGGTGAGATTTAAACTTTCACTCATGGGTTCTCAGGGTACCATCAAGTTCAAATAATGGAGGATAGAAAAAACCATTTTTTCCACCGAGTAGTGCTCTTTCACATACACTATCATTCCATTTATATTGAATAATGCACCCACAATATTATCACACATTGTAGTAGCGGCATTGAAGTTCCTTCAGGTGTATCTTGATGATTGAATTTTCTATGGTCTTGTCAAAGATCATTTTGACAACATCCACTTGATCTTTGAGTATTGATACCAAATTCATATATAACTAAACTTAAATAAGTATGTCTTCATTAATCCCTTTAGCACTTTTCTTGGCCATATAATTTGTAAATATGGGCTTCTAGTGGTTCTTACAAAGATAACAACTATTTTTCAACTAGTTATTTTGGAGACATAAAGGGATGTGTGCATGTTCCTTGGACACCACGGGTACTAAAAAATTTTGATACTTGGATATCTAAATATTGTCACACCACTAGAGAATTATATCAATAACCAAGGGAGTTTTTTAGTGAGAGGAAGCATGGCAACATGATTTTGAGGAACTGAAGGAAAAATTGGCTAGCGTTTTGATCTTACAGTTACCAAACTAGACCATAAATTTTCATGTTCATTTGGACATATCTAGCATAGTTATAAGTTTCATTATTACTCACATGCTATAGGGAACTATGGACAATCCCATATTCTTTTCATGTTGAAAGTTGAACCAGTAGATCAAAACTATACAAAAACTGAGCACGAGAGGATTTCCATAGTATATTTGTATGAAACATTTCACCAATACTTATTGTTCACCCCTTTATTTTATTCAAATATAATATGGTGCTAAATTACTTGATCAATAAGGTGTTTCTTTGTAGGTAAATTTGTTAGTGGATTATATTGTCCCAAAAGTTTCAATTCTTGGTAGTTGTCAAGTCTAAATTTTGGGGTCAAACCACCTTTCACACATCAACACGAGTAAAAAAAATTCCAACCTTAAGGAAGGGATGTTAGATGTGAAACTATTTCAAATAAAAAGTGTGTTAGATGAACTAAATGATATTGTAATATTTCTATATTTCTGGACTTACACCTAAAATTTTGAATTTGCAACAAAGGAAATAGTTTAGTAGTGAACACATCACCTTATAAAAGCATAGGTGGAGTGTTAGAAAAAATGGGTCATGATAAATTATTGCATCAATATGTCATTATTAAACCCTAGTAATTGGTATTTTCATTGAAATCAAGTGGTATTGATGGAAAAGGAATGGTGAGCGGTGAAGTGAGGCTCTGTAAGGGACCATGAAGGTTGATTGGTAGAGTCTTATCAGTGGAATATTGAAACATTCAGGATGGTTTCATGAGCAATTAGGATAGTTTCAATGTTTTGCAGGATTGATTAGTAAAGTAGGAGTCCATCAGAGGTATGAACATGGTTACTAAGCTTGGAAAAGGTGTTCTTCAAGTCATACATGATGTTTATAGCATGGGAAAGATTTTCTGGAGTAAGTAACAGGTCAAGTGTTGTTTTGGAAAGAAAATTTGTTGTGTGGATGAATTTGTGAACTTATTGCCAACGCTATGGGAATATAAGTTCCTCTACTTGTATGGTTGCAGCTCCGTGTTTACATGTGTATGAAAAAGTGGTTTCCATGGTGGCCTTTCAGCTGGGGATCCAACATGGGTACTCCACTGAACCTGCGATAAAACTACTAATTTCTTGTTAGAGAGGACTTTTCTTAGAGAATGAGAAAGGGAGCGAGAAAAATGGAGAGGGATTAATGTCATGGGTAGAACATCAGAGTACCACACCCATTCATCAAAAATTTCCAAAACACATAAATCATAAGAAAACAACCCTGTAAATGGCAATAAGAATGGTTAGGATTTATGAGCACAAACTTATATTGATTGCTTGAGTAGAAATTGTACATGAAAATAAGGGAAGAATGCAAAAGTGAGGAGTAGAAGAATTTTCTATCTCTTTGTTCTTCATACGGATCACTCTCTTATGAAATCACAAAATGCCCAACCCTTTGATAAGAGAAGGCCTTTACACTTTATGGAAAGACAGGTGAATCTTTGCCTACCCCCAATGAATTTTCATATGTCCTCACACAACTTAAAATTTTTCACATTCTTATGAAATATTAAGTCCATTTTTATAAAATAAAGGTGACTTATTACATTATAACATTAAAGTGACTTTTTAATTACAAAAATTAGACATTATGAAAAAGTGTAACCCCGACAGAGAATTAGAACATGAAGAGAGAAAGTTAGGGGGGGAGAGAAGAGGAAAGGAAGAAAGAAGAGAGATAAGACTAGGCCAATAAAGAAGCTGCTCTCATCGATTTTTCCTTACTACCTCATTGTTCTTTGACCATCTCGTGTTGGGAAATATCGTATCCTTTGAAATCTTTGCTAAAACATGCTTCTACAGGGGCCAATTTGTATGTGTGGGGAATACACATGAAACTCAAAGACTCTATCCAACCATCAGTAGCATCATTGATATCTTTGAATTTATCAAACTGTGACTGATGTTTCTCTGTGATGAATGCAATTGTAGCTTGAATCCATGATATTTCCTCTAAGTTGTCCTTATTGAAAGACCATGGGTCTCTAACTACTTTCTTGACGTGTTCTTTGAATGGACCCAATAACTCATATGAAATGGTAAATTCCTCTATCATAGGCAATTCAAGTTTCTAAATTCTTTTGTTGATGCGATCTTGTAGCTTATATGCCCGTTCTTTGTTCGAGTCCAATTCGCCAAAGGATCAATTGATCATTTTGTATCTGGCGATGAGAGTACTTTCTGACACATGTGACAAGTCCTTTGATGGGGCAACACATATTTTCTTACTTATCAATTATCTAGAACATGTGTTACCCATCTCCTCCACCAATGGGAAAATTGGATCGCAATGCTCCTTTTCATTTTCCAATTCTTCTCTGAGTGTTTGAGTTTCCTCCATAGTTGTGGACATGTATTTGAAAATTTAGATTACCTCTAGGATCAATGATTTTCCTTTTTCCAAGATAGTACCCATCCATTTATTATTTTCTCATCCCTATATGGTGAAATATTCAGTCTTTCTAATGGATTCCAAATCAATGCTACTTATTGGGGCTACTTCCTCAATCTGAATTGAAGAAGCAGTTAGATCCACTAGATGCTACATGTAAGAAGAGAGTGTTTGCACTTGTTCTTACAAGTCTTCAATCCTTTTCTTGTACTCTTGATTTCTCGCCATAAGGCGATTGGAAGATTGTTGAAACATATGCTGATCTCCTTCATGGGTGGTTAGAACCAATGGAATGGTAGTCATTTCGTAATCATATGGTGTGATTTTTTCTATCAGCTTGATTATCTTGGGTCAAACCACTTCAATGTACTAATCCCCTGTCTTACCGCTATAGAAGTGTGAGGTCGTATGAGAAAATTTTTATTTTCTTTCCTCTGGCGAATGATGCTATTGCTGATAGGTTAGGGATTTTGACTTATTAGATAATACAGGTTTCCTTTTAAATTGTCTCCCTCATCCAAGGGAATATCTCACATTCTTCTGGCTCTGCAACTTTCATGCTTGTCATCTTTGGCTTAGGTTGAAACGTTATTTCCTATGAAGGGGGAGTGAGAGTGACATCAGGAGGAGGGAAATTTATGGCTGTTCAGAAGTTGAATCCTAAACTGCTTCTTCTTTCTTAACATGCATCTCTACCACTAGATCTTCCACTATTTTGAATTTTTCAGGTGACCACTCATGATAGGGGACTTCCAACTCTACAACCTTCCACTTTGAACTTGCTCCTAAGTGTCCTGAAATTTAAGTGACCTCTACAACATTCGATGATGAATGATACGAGGTGTGTCTTTGAGGTGTGGGGAAAATTCTAGACTTGAGGGAAGTAAATTTATCCTTTTGGAAACACTCCTTTGTTCTCTTGATCACCTTATCCATTTGTTATGCGATGTCGTTGGATTCACAAACACTCCAATTTACCTATGGCATAGGGGAAGTCTTCGCCACTATGTACTCAGGATCATACAATTCAATTCCATCATCTTGCACACCTTCTTCATACCATGGAAACTTGAACTTCCTCATCTCTCAGATTGTTATTCTCATATAGTCTCGTTCACGGACATTGAAATCATCCACACAATTAGCCCAATAACCTTCCATTTTTGGAACATGGCACAACTATGGGACATAGAATGTGTCTGGATAAACTGAACTATTGAAATTATACCTGGGGTTGTATGAGTGCAAACTTAGGTGTGTGAAGGCCACCTCTAGGTGGGATGCATCATTGAAATCATTGCATGTCAAGACCCCAAGTGAGATGGGGAAGGAGGCAAGATTATTCTTTCGGTTCCTACATTTATTATTTACTTGTACAAGCTAATTGCAAAGATTGAATAATACTATCTGATCACTAAGGTACTGGGGTAACCTTAGTGGGTTTTGATCAAAGCCATAGAATCAGATATAGGAGAAAGTGGGGAATTGAATGAAGTATGATCCATATCTCTTTATAAAATATGTCACTTGTGGTGACATGCTTGATTGCGGGTCACCTTCCAGAGTCTTGATCACAAACATCATGAAGATATCATTCAACCAAGAGAAGTACCAATTAATTTATTTCAACACCAATTGAGGGAAATTTTCTAATGTAGGGAATTTCACAAAGATGTTACGAGCAAGGGTAAACCCCTTAAATGGCCTTGAGCTAGTGAGAAGATACACCAAGTAGGAAGTCATGAAGAACTTCTTTACCATAGGAACTTGGAGTAATTGACGATGTAGGTTGTCACTTATGATCTAGCCCCAATATATTTTTTAATCTCCCTCAGTGATTGTAAGTTTGGAGAGTGTCATCCAATCTTGGAAATCCCTCATGCTTGCCTCTCCCATCACCCTATTGAGAAGAGTGATAAACTTGCATCTTGAGAGAGTCTTGGGAATTTGAGAAGGCTTTCTCCTCTTCATCCATGAACCTAATGTAATACCTTGCAGATAAAAATATGTTTTGTTCCACTCATTCACTACCTTTTATTTTGATATGACGACCATGTTATTCCATTTGGGAATTTTCATAGAAAGTGAGATAGCCTTGGGAGCAATCACAGCCATGGTTGTGCCATCATCTACTCGAATGGTCCTTATCTCTAGTTCATAATGGTGTGAACAAGACAAGACCAAATTGATGCTTTGCACAGAAACTAGATGTCCACCCACTACAAACAACCCACTTGTGAACACTTTGCCTTCAATTTGTCCCCTTTTGTTAGCTAACATGCATGATTTAAGATAGTCAAGATCCATACAACTGATATCACTATCACTCACCTTAGAATACTCTGATGAGAGGGCCTACACTGTTTTCCTCCTATGAATTTGAACATCATCTTTCCTGAAGTAGTTCTTATATTTGGAAAAAATAAATTACTACTTTTAGTAAGTTTTAAAATTCACTTCTCTTGACCTCAGTTGGTGATGTTATCTTGAATGATTACCCCTTGTGCACTCTTTATGTAGAAACTGTTATTTTGATATGAATTACTATTAATAGTAACTTCCTATATGGGAAACTTATTATTTTTAGTAAGTGGTGTTTTCCCCCCTTTTTGATTGCACCTGCAAGATTAGCTTTCTCAATTGCCCCTGTGAATATTGTTCCCTCTGAAAGCACTCTTTGAGATGACTTACTATTTTTCGCTGATACCCCTATAAGGAACTTACTATTTTTAGTAAGTGGTCATTTTCACCATTTTTGGCACTCCTCGATCATTCCGATCTTTTGATTATCTTTGATACAGACCATCCTTTTCGTAACTTCTTCTAGAGATGGCTTACCAAAGAGTGCACCTTGAGAGCCGACTTGTGAAGGTCATAACTTGAGCTCCCAGATTAGTTTTCATGTGCTTCCTTACATGATTTTGCATGAAAATGAAATTTTGAGATGAATGGTGAGGGTACCAAGACTTTATTATGACTGAATCAACCCCAAAAATATCCTTTTTTCTTGGAATTTCCCTAAGTGCACGGAAAAAATGAGTTGGCCTGAGAAATGCATGGTGCTTGAAGATGATTTTTTTTCCACCATGTGGGGGAATTAAAAAGATTTATAATGATATAAGTTTTGGGTATTAAGTTATTCCAGAGTCCTTGGAATCATTCCTTGAAGATACAATGTTTTTTTCGGTGCAAGCTCCTTTAGGCCCAAAAACCCACTTTTGATTAATTAGCTCCTTAATGCTTGAAACATCCTAGATTTTGCCTAAATTAGTTCCTTGGTGTTCTTGGATCTTAGATACACCTCCATGATGAAAAATATACTCCTACACTACTCTAGTGATGATGCACCTAGCATAGAAAGGATGGTGAAAACCATTTCTAGCTTTGTGGAAAACTTGCCTTGCAAAACCACTACCTCAACATACTTGAATGAATTTACTTGTTCCTAAATCACCTAGGGGGTATAATGACATCACATATGGATCCTTGGGGGACCATAATCGACTTGATATTGAGGTTAGGATAGATCTGGGAGTGTCTAGGAAGGTATAACATGAAAAATTTGACACTAGGGTATAATTGTCCCATTTTCCAGTGAATTTTTCCCATGTAAAAACACAGGACAACAACTGGCTCTAGCTTGGGGACATGATATGGAATGATCTCAGTAAGGAAATGATGTGAGAATTCCTAGAATCTCAATTTTAGACTTGACCAGTTCCTTATCCATTGGGCTATACAAAGTTACTTAAACAAATACTAAGAAGGAGAACACACACACATAAAAAAAAACACATGACACGTGGAAAGGAAAGAACACACACAATAGGAAATGGAAACACACCTAAAAATAACCTATGGTATAGATGTGGGGGAAAACCCACTTTCATTTCTTGTATAATTTGAGATATTTCCCATTGTGGGGCAATTCAAATGGTTTTCCATCCAGATATGATAAATAGAAAGAGCTTTCTCCACATCGTTCCCATATCTGGAATAACCTAAGCCATAATGAGTTGAAATTTCCATGACTACCCCTTGGATCTATTTTCTTGTCCCAGAGTAAGAAAAGATCTCTGACTTTGAATTCACAAGCCTTCACCTTTTTATCACATAATATCTTCACCTTTAACTAGTGATCATTTATTGTATCCACTACGTTGTATCTGTCTTCTTCAAGTTTCTCAAGGAATAGAATCATTTTATCAATGAGATCACTGTAATTTTCATAATCCACTACTTGAAGCAACTTTAGTGTAGGAATATCTATTATTACTATAATCTCTACCTCTATCCATATAGAAATTGTAATGGAGACATGCCTATGAAATTCTTTGGTGTTAAACTGTCCACCCACAACACATCATATAGCTTCTTGTTCTAGTCCCTTTGATTGTCTTCCACCAACTTTCAAAAAATGGTCACAATGTTTTTACTACTTGACTCTTCTTGATTATTCCCTTGCGGGTAATAGTAAGATGTATGTGATAGTGAGATCCCATACCCATAACAAAAATCAGTTAGTTGTTTTGAAGAGAAGTATGTGGTGTTGTACACCATGATCTTTATGGGCACACCGAAACAGATAATGATATTCTCCTTGATGAACTTGCAAAATATTTCGGTGTTATCTTTTTTTTTCATAATAGATTCCGCCCATTTTGTGAAATAGTCCATTGGTGTGAGCACATAAGAGTAACACACACTTTAATGACGATTCAAGACTCCAATGAAGTCAAGACCCCAATGTTGAAATGGTTCTTAAATTGTCATTGAATTGAGGGGAGTGGAAAGCTGAGGTCTCCCAACAAACTACTGACATGCTTCAGATTTAGATACCCATTCTTAAGTATATGCAAATAGATTCGGCCATTAATATATACTAGAGAGGATTTTGTGGGCTGTCAACATTGATGTGAAGTGTCCTCCGTAGATGTGATCATGGTATGATTTTAAAAGTTTCTCCTATTGTGCTTTGTCTACACACTTGAGAAAATAACCATCCAATCCTCTCTTATAGAGAATTTTGTTCCAAATGATGTACTTGGCTGATTTCAACTTGAGGGTCATCTGTTGCTTGTAATCCAGGTGAGGAGGGCATTCACCATAGGTTAAGAAATAAGTGATGTCTACATACCATTCATGTGTTGTGCTTACAAAGAGGACCTAAGACAAACCTTTTAAAAATTTAGAACAAGAGAATTCCTTTTCACTATGATGAGATTTGTGAGCCTCATCTTTAGCCATCAACCTGCACAAACTGTTTACCCTTACAAAATTAGAAGGCTTTATCTCCAAATTGTACTCCTAGTTTCTTGCTACAAAGTTTCCTCTCTTGGATCATGGATCTTGCTAAGTGAGGATAGATTTGATTGTGGAATTAGGTACCATGAAAATGGTGCGAGAATTGAAAATGTAGAATCAAAAGTTATTTACCACCTTAACCAATACATAGGCATGCTTATCTAATTCATTGTAATTTAATTCATGGTTCTTCAGTGGTGTGCTCATGAAGGCGATAGGAGCTTCTATACATTCCTTGTTATTTTACACCAAGATGGATGATATGGTATGTTCTGAAGTATAGTAGTATAGGATGAAGTCATTGTCAAAATTGGATCACACCAGAGTAGGTGCCTTTGCTATTTCTTATTTTATCATGTCAAATGCCTCCATCCCTTCTTTGTTCTATTTAAAGCTGACCTGAGTCTTCATCATCACTATTATGTGTTTGGTTAATTCTAAGAATTTTGGGACAAAACGTCATAAGAAATTAACCTTACCAAAGTAGAAGTATACCCCCTTTTTTCTTGTAGGCAATGAAAGCTCTTGGATAACCTTTATTCTTTTAGGATCAATTTTTGCCTCATCCTTGTTCACTATGTGTCCAAGGATCTTACCTTCAGTGACCCTGAAAATGTATTTATTTGGATTTAGGGATATACCATGCTTTCTACACCTCATGAGTACCTACTCCAAATGTTGAATATGATCTCCTCTCTTCTTCGAGAAGACAGTCAGGTCATCTAAGTATAACACAATGTAGTGCTTCAAATATTTGAATGCCAAATCTATCTCTTGTGGAAAGTCACTCTTGGATTAATTAGGCCAAATGAAATTCTGTTGTAGGAAAAAGTTCCCCAAGGTGCGTTGAAGGATGTTTTGGTTCTTTCCTCCTCAGCACTTCAATTTGATTATACCCTGAAAATTCATCGAGCAGTGAGAGCTTCTCGGATCCTGTGACATCTTTCAAGATGTGATCCATGACCGGGAGAGGATAGTTATCTTTTAGCAATGCTTGGTTTAGGTTACAAAAATCTACACAAATCCTTATCTCTTCATTCTTCTTTTGCACTGGAATAAATTTGTATACCCACATAGAATGGTGGGTATGGAAGATGATCTTTGTATTCAACATTTTCTGCACCTCCTCCTTGATTATATCAGTAATTTTTAGATTGTAGGGCCTTTATTGTTTCCTAAAAGGTTTTTATGCATTTCTTTGGGTTGGAAGGATTTGAGCTCATTATCCGAATAAGTGAATACCTCTTCAAGATATTGCAAATATCCATGATTTAGTCAAATAAAAAACAAAACATTGCACAATAAAATAATAAAACCAGAGATATTGTAATTCATTCGGGACAAATTCCTAATGGAGATATTACATATAAATAGCTTAATGAACTCCTATAAATAAGGATTCAATGCTAATCTCTAAGTCCTCTCAGTATCCCAAATATCTGTCAACTATGAGTTGTGCATTACAAATGTTTTGCACACTCATATATTATTTTATAATTATTAAAAACCTATTACTACCAAATAACCAAAACCACTCCTAAGTGTTCACACTATGAACAATATTTTTGTAACAGTCACCCCCTTAGTGTGAACATGGGGAAATCTATCTCTTATACCTGCTCATGATCTACAAAGAAATGAAGGTTTTCAATGAGTACCAACAACTCAAATAATACGAGGTTTTCAAAGAGAACCTCCAACTCAGAAAATGGTTTTCTAGTAGAACTAACCACTACATAGCAACATACATTATTTTGTTCACATCATTATTTCTAACTTAGAGGGATTACAAAATAGAAATTATGCTCATGCAGGAGCTTTAAACAAGAATATTACTTCTGTTCATTATTACAACATAAATTAAACACACCACACAACAAAAATAAAAGGTCACCAATACCATGATGCAATCTCTTTTTTGGTGACTAACAAGAGATGCCAATTTGCCTCCATCCTCCTATGCCTCCATTCTCCATCAGGCACTACTTAGTATGGGTAATCATCTTCATCCTCATTCTATTTAGGTTCATCTTCTTCTTCATTCTCTAACTCTTCTTTAACAATTGTATTAGCTTCATCCATTTTTAGCTTTCCTTTTATGATGTCCTTGGCACGAGTAATACAAAAAGAAAATTTATGTCCTTTTTTCCTACAATAAAAGCATTCCAGTTCCTCTTTTTTTTTGGAAAAATTAGTATGTGTCCTTTTAATATAAAGAGCAGTTTCTTCCTCAATATCTTCTTTTGTTCTTTTTTTCTTCAGCTAGTAATGCATAAATCATACTTTCAAGTGAATGAGAAGGCATTTGACCAAGAGTAAACACTACATTATTATATTTTGGAGGTAAACTATTTAATAAAATAGCTTTTGCATCTTCTTCATCTACCTGAGCACTTACTTCTGTCAGTTGTCTTAGAAGAGATCTAAGATTGTTAATATGACTTGACATAGTTGCACCCTCATTCATTTTCATACTTGAATAACTACAACTTAAGTGAGAATTTAGCATTCATAGCCTTTGCACCAAATGTCTGACTAAGCAAATCCCATATATCTTTAGATTTTTTTTTCTAAGTCTATATAATGCAACTCAATATCTGATAAAGCAAGCCCAACAATGGATTTTTCTTTGTCATCCTTGGTTTGCCATTCAAGTAATTTTGCAGCATCTGTTGGTTCTAGTTCTTTTCCACTCACAATTCCCCAAAGGTTCTTGTTCATTAATTGCATTTGTATTTTCACCATACATGTGTGAAAATTTAATCCATTGAATTTATCTAATGGAATTTCCATAATAGGTGTCGAACTCAGTCGAAAATGCACCCTTACAATAAAATTTAAACACTGAAAGTAAAATTTTCTAACATATTTGCCAAAAAAGAATTTTTTTTTGTCCAGTAATAGAAAACATAGGATCAATGTGTAGAGATTGAAAAAATACACATTTTTTAAAAAATGGCACATTAATCTGAGTTACCAGCTGAAAGTTATGGAAATTTTTAGTTATAACTCCAACATCTTCCCGGACCCTTTCCAAATTTGGATTTTTTTTTCTATCCTTCAATTTTTTTCATCTACGTCCAAAAAAGGAAAGAAACACAATACCTCTGTCACTACAGATCTAGATATTGCAAGAAGTCACGTCGCAGCCAAGTATGGATTCACCTGAGTGAAGCGTCACAACTTTTGGTAGATAAAAACGTATGTCACAGATTTGACTCCAATGAAACACGTAGGTCACAGATTTGATTCCAATGAAACATGCAGGTTACAGATTTGATTCTAATGAAACAAATTTGATCTAGATCTAAACACCTCACAAAATCCTATAGGTTATCATTGCGGTCTAACCCTCTCTGATACCAAATCTTGTAAATATCAATGATTTAATCAAATAAAAAACAAAACATTGCACAATAAAATATTAAATCCAGAGATATTGTAATTCATTCGAGACAAATTCCCAATGGAGAGATTACATATAAATAGATCAATGAACTCCTATATGGAGTCAAGGCTAATCTCTAAGTCCTCTCAATATCCCAAATATCTCTCAACTATGATTTGTGCATTACAAATGTTTTACACACTCATATATTATTTTATAATTATTAAAAACCTATTACTACCAAATAACAAAAACCACTCCTAAGTGTTCACACTATGAACAATATTTCTGTAACACAAGAGTGATATGAATCTTCTTTTCTCCTCGGGTGAACAACATTTTCCGATGTTTACCATTCTGGGATTTTATGGAGTCCCAATATTTTATTTCTCAAACTCACCAGTACACCTTGAAGATTCTTTTGCTCTATATTTGATAAAATGATCATACTTATCAAAGAGATCTTCTAGCGACACTAGGCCTCTAGGAATCTTGTCTCCTTTAAGATAGAGTAATCCCTCTTCATTAATGCCTTCAATTCCTTCTTTATCTTCTTTGGCTATAGAATCCCTATGTGGATTCTTACTTTCTTTAAAGAAGAGGCTATCGAAGTTGTCTCTCTATTCTAAGAAGCTCAGGATCTGATTTTTCATCATTGAAGACTTGCTAATGGTTTATATTATTGGGCATGCTTGGTCTATAAACCATCTCCATGGTCACTTTAACTTTGTCGAAAGATGGACATGGTATCACTACGGAAGATGATACTACAAGAGAATCGACCCTTTCATTATGCTCTCAAGGGATGGATTCGATGGATAATGCATCGAAAAATTCAATGCAGTCCCATAATTTGTTTCTATAATGTCAAATTCTTAGATTATGCACTTGGTATTGCTTCCAGGATAGCTTCACTATCACCTCTGTGTCTCCAAGACACCTGAAATTCTTCACACTCATCAACTTTGTAACATACATCCCTAAGAGGAGAGCTTTTTATTATGCACTATTGTTATTATTTTCAAATTACATCTTATATGAAAATGGAAAAGATTCACTTGAAGGTGAATTCAACACTACGCTGACCCCAAACCCTGTGCTTGAATGTAATCCATCAAACTCCATGGTAAAAAGCTAATCTTCTACCTCTTCCATAAGGAAAGGTAGATTTTCATCCCTCTCTGATGTGAGAAAATAATTTCCCAACCCGCTATCTTGGAACAAAATGTTCACCCTCGGATTATCTGATTTTTGCACTATGTATTTCATCTTACACTCCGGTAATAGTTTCTTCATTTATTCTTTTACTATTATGGTCGTAAAGGACCAATCCATTTTGATTTCACCACCCAAATCCTTGTATAATCTTCTACTTAGTAACATCCGAATGATGTTGGGATGCCTGCCACTAGGATAGTGAACAACGCTTTCTTTTGTGGGAAATTGGCGAGAGATACTTGAGTACCCTTTATTTCTACCCACTAATGGTACTTATTTATATTCCATGGAATAGCAAGAGATGTTTACCCGAGTTAAGGTAATTCCTAAGGAATTTTCTACTTTGATGGACATCACGTTGTTAGAGGATCCAAAATCTATGATACAATTGTTGATTTGGTATCCTTTGACCAAGATGGATAGGTAGAAAGGTTCTACCTTGTTAGTGTTAGATGCGCTACTAGCATGGTTTCCAAGGAAGGTGTGGATGGGGTAGGGAGAAAACCTTTAGTACTGGGGTTTGCAACATGATATTTTAGGGTACCTTTTTGAACTGTGTCAAAAAACCTCTCGAATTGAATTGGGTTCATTTGTAAATATTCCATCTTTGTGATTTGAAATTTAGTTCTATTTACATATTCAACATAATCAAATAGATATGTGGGGAGTGAGGATATTGTTCCAGGAATGGTAGTGGTTTTGCATTGAGAATATGGTGCTACTTTAGGAGCTTCAGTCTCTTTAATATATGTGGTAGCAGGTTTAAAAGAAGGGGGAGTTGTCAGTTTAGCTTTATCCTTGGTGGATTTAGCCGGGGTAGCATTGGGTGAAGGGATATTCTTGGAAATAGATTTGGAACTATGGGTTGTACCAAAAGACTTACTTGGAATAGTAAACGGCTTCTTGATTGCCAATGGATCTAGTTTCTCTTTGGATGAGTCCATTGATGGTGGTAGCAACGATCCTTTATTGATGATTTTATTCTATGGGACTTCAGTAGGAGGACCTTCTTTCTTTTTTCTTTATGGTGACTACTAAGGACAAAGCTCATTTCTTTGACCATGCATGAGTGAACACCGTGCACAAGAAGCTTGGTGCTTATTCTTTCATCATCATCTTTGCTTACTGAAACATACTAAAAAAGGCTATTTTGCATACCACCACCAATTTATTTGACTTCAAGGTAGTTTCCATCGCCACCCTCTTCTTCCTCTTCTTCCTCTTCCAACTCTTCAATATCTTCTTCCCCTCCTGGTTCTTCAGCATCAAAGGTGACATTGATAAAAAATTATTCAAGAGCAAGCCAACGAGGAGGTGGAGTGATTCTTGGCCTATTTGGAGTATTTAGATTTCTTAGCGTGTTCCTCATGGTGATTTGAGAAAGATTTTTCTTCAAGGTAATCATGTCATCAACCATCTTTTGGATGATTGAATTAGTGAGAGTTGAGTCTGAAATTTGACCTTTCTGTTTTCCATTAAGCCCCTTTACTTTTCTAGATAATATTAGGCCATATTCTATTTCAACCACATAATCTTGTGCTTATTTCAAATCCCTAGGTTTGGATCTCCTAAGGAAAAAACTAACCTCTGGTGGAAGAGAACTGATAAAGAATCTTTTCAGGTTGTTATCTCGAGGCACGACATCTTCATGCATCCTTTTGATTATCTGGTTATGCTTGGCTATGAAATCTCTCATAGACTCGATCCTAACAGTCTTATGTAGTTTTGAATTTGTGCTCAAAATTAGTTTTAATATATTCCCAGAAAGTGAGAGATTTTGCAGGTAAAATATAAAACCATTCGAGAACCTTTTCTTGCAATGATTCCACAAATAATCTGAACAATACATCTTCATGATCCATGCCCAACATGTTGTAAGTGGTGATGAATGCCACTATGAGCTCCTCGAGGAGTTGAGAAATGCCTCCTCTAAATTTTGGAAAGTTCTTCCTCGATCCTCATGGTAGCTCATGGAGTGGTTGTTTAAGTTCAAGTGGGTCATGATTTCTACCCCATGGTACATTTGGTCTACGTTCTTCTCAGTCTGCCATTTTGTTTCTGAGTCTATATTCTAACCTTTTTATTTCCGTGGCTTGGGCTATTGCTCTTGTGTCTGATTTTTCTTGATCTCTTTCAATCTCTTCAATTTCAGCTCTTATCTCAGCCTTAGCTCTTGCTTCTCTTTCTTGAGATTCTTCTTTAGTTTCCATGTCCAAAAAATATTCAAGATTCTTGTCTATGTATGGAAACTCGAAATCTAATGAGTTGACAATCCTTGGGATTCTAGTGGAAGCAGTTTTTGGATGAAAGGGAGACCTTGGGTTTATGAGAATCTCTTTCCTTCATTGAAGTTCTTCAAAGATAGAGTCATTTTTTCCTCCTTGCCTTTGTAGCCGAGTATATCTTCTATATGTCAATTTAAAAAATTATGCTCTTCTTTGAGGTGCATGTATCTCTCTTTCTCTTTCTAATTCTAGAGCACACACTTCTTTAAGATTCAAAACTCTTATGGCTATGAAGTATTGTGTGAAAATTTATCTCCTGTGCCAAATAAATTCTCTCAAATTAGAAGTAATATCCTCTTGAATATGGAACAATAACCCAGGTCTTTCAGCGGGAGGATTACCTGGAATAGCCATGGTTTTGAGGCATAAGGCTCATATGACTTTTCATAATCCAAATTTTTTATTTTTGGATATTTGGATTTTTTTGGGATTTTTTGAGGTCGTATTTTAGGTGTAGATGCTGCCAAGTCTACTCTAGTGGTGGGCGCCAAGAACTGTTGGCGAGAAAATTTGTCATGTGGATAAATATGTGGACTTCTTGCCAATGCTTTAGGAATATAATCCCTTCTAATTTTATGGTACAACTACGTGTTTATATGTGTGTGAAAAAGTGGTCTCCGAGGTGGCCTTTCGAATGGGGATCCGATAGGGATTCTCCATTGAACCTGTGGAAAAACTAACAATTTCTTGTTAGAAAGGAATTTTCTTGGAGAATGGGAAATAAAGTGAGAGGGATTAATTTCATGGGTAGAAAATAAGAGTCCCACACCCATTTATTATAAATTTACAACACACATAAATAAAAAGAAAACAACCCAATAAATGGCAACAAAACTGGTTAGGATTTATGAACACAAAGTGTCAGTAAATCCCCCAATCAAAAAGGATAAAAACTCCTTGTATTGATTGCTTGAGTAGAAATTGTACATGATAAGAAGTGAAGAATGCAAAAGTGGGGAGTAGAATAATTTTCTATCTCTTTATTTTTCACAGGGATCACTCTCTCATGAACTCACAAAATGACCAACCCTTTGAAAAGAGAAGGCATTAACAATTTATAGAAAGAGAGGTGCATCTTCGCCTACCCCCTAATGAATTTTCATATTCCCTCACAGAACTTAACTTTTCACAGTCCTTGGAAATATTAATTCCCTTTTTATAAAACAAAGGTGACTTATTACATTATAACATTAAAGTGAAATTTTAATTACAAAAATTAGGCATTATGATAAAGTGTAACCCCAACAGAGAATTAGAACATGAAGAGAGAGAAATTTTGGGGGGAAGAAGAGGAAAGGAAGAAAGAAGAGAGATAAGACTAGGCCGATGAAGAAGTCGCACCCACCGATTCTACCTCGCTACTTGACCATTCTCTGACCAGCTCCAGTTGGGAAATCTCAACTTCTTTGAAATCTTTGCTAAAACATGCTGCTATAGGGGACAATTTTTCCACGTGGGGAATACACATGCAACTCAAATACTCTTTCCAACCATCAATACATCATTGATATCTTTGAATTTATCAAACCATGACTGATGTTTCTCTGTGATAAATGCAATGGTGGCTTGAATCCCTGATAGTGCCTCTAAGGTGTTCTTATTGAAAGACTGTGGGTATCCAACTACTTTCTTGACATGTTCTTCAAATAGACCTAAAAAATCATCTAAAACGGTACATTCCTCTATCACAGGTACTTCAAGTTTATGAATTATTTGGTTGATGTGATCTTATAGCTTGTAGGCCTGTTCTTTGTTTGAGTCCAATTCACTAATGGATCGATTAATCATTTCATATCTAGCGATGAGAGTACTTACCCACACACATAAAAATTCCTTTGATGGGGCATCAAATATTTATTACTTATCAATTCCCTAGAATCAATGTTCCCCATCTCCTTCACCAATGGGAAAATTAGATCCCAATGCTCCTTTTCCTTTTCCAATTCTTCTGTGAACATCCGAGTTTTCTCCGTAGTTGTGCACATGTATTTGAAAAGTGAGATTACCATCTGGGATCAATGCTTTACCTTTTTCCAAGATTATACCCATCCATTTATTATTTTCTCATCCCTTTATGGTGAACTCTTGAGTCTTTCTAATGGATTCTGGATCAATTCTACTTATTAGGGCTACTTCCTCAATCTGAATTGATGAAGCAGTCAGATCCACTAAATGCTACATGTAAAAAGTGAGCGTTTACATTTGTTCTTCCAAGTCTTCAATAATTTTATTGTACTCTTTATTTCTCTCCATGAGGTGAGTGGAAGATTGTTGAGACATATGCTCATTTCCTTCATGGGTGGTTAGACCCAATGGAATGGTACTCATTTCGTAATCAGCTGATTTCATTTCTTCTATTGGCTTGATTACCTTAGGTCAAACCACTTCAATTTATCATTCATCTGTCTTGCCACTGTAGACTGTATGGGAAAATTTTATTTTCTTTCCTCATCCAATGATGCTATTGCTGATAGGTATGGGTTTCCTTTGAAATTGTCTCCCTTATCCAAAGGAACATATCACCTTATTTTGGCTCCACAACTGTCATGTTTTTCATCTCTAACTCAAGTTGAATGGTTATTCCTTGCAAAGGGGGAGTAAGAGTGACACCAAGAGGAGGGAGATCCTATGGATGTTTATTAGTTGAATCATGGATTTCTTCTTCTTTCTCAACCTGCATCTCCACCATTAGATCTTCCAATATTTTGACTTTCTCAGGTGACATCTTATGACAAGGGACTTATAACTCTATAACCTTTCACTTTGGACTTGCTCTCAAGTGGCCTGAACTTGAAGTGACCTCCAAAACCTTTGATAATGAATGATATGAGGCATATTTTTGAGGTGTGGGGAAACTTATAGACTTGAGGGCACCACATTTATTCTTTTGGAACCACTCCTTTGTTCTCTTGATCACCTTCTCTATCCATTATGTAATTTCTCCATACTCACGAACACTCCAATTTACCTGTGGCAAAGGGGAATTCTTCACCACTCTATACTCAGGATCGTATAATTCAATTTCATCATCTTGCACTCCTTCATACCATGGAAACTTGAACTTATTTATCTCCCTGATCGTAATTATCATATAGTCTCATTCACAAACATTGAAATCATCCACATAATTATCCCAATAGTCTTCTATTTGTGGAACATGGTGCAACTCTGGGACATGGAATGTCTCCTAATCAGCTTGAATGTTGAAATTGGACTTGGGGGTGTATGAGTGCAAACTTAGGTGTGTGAAGGCTGCCCCTAGGTGGGATGCATCATTGACATTCTTGCATGTGAAGACCCCAAGTGAGCGGGGGGAAGGAGAAAAGATTCTTCTTTCGGTTCCTAAATTTACTATTCACCTACATAAGCTACCTTTAAAGCTCAAATAGTACTATCTGATCACTAAGGTACCGGAGTAACCTTAGTGGCGCTTGATCAATGCTAGAATCAGATATATGAGAAAGTGGTGAACTGAATGAATAATGATCCATATCTCTTTAACAAAGAGGCTACTTGTGGTGATATCCTTGATTGCGGGTCACCTTCAAGAGTCTTGATCACAAACATCTTGAAGACATTGTTCTCCTGAGAGATGTGCCGATGAATTTCTTTCAACACCAATTGAGGGAAAATTTCAAATGTAGGGACTTTCATAGAGATATTTTGAGCAATGGTCAACCCCTTAAATGGCCTTGAGATGGCGAGAAGATACACCAAGTAGGAAGTCATGAAGAACTTATTTATCTAGGAACTTGGAGAAATTGATGATGCATGTTGTCGCTTATGATCTGGCCCTTGTCTATCTTTTGATCTCCCTTAGTCATTTTTAGTATGAAGAGTGCCATCCAATATTTGAAATCCCTCATGTTTTCCTTTCCCATCACCCTGTTGAGAAGAGTGATTGCATCAGAAAAACCTCATGGAACTCACATCTTGATAGAATCTTGGGAATTCGGGATGGATTTCTCCCCATCTTCATCCATGAGCCTAATGCAATACCTTGCAAATACAAATATGTGTTGTTCCACTTGTTCACTGGATTTTCTTTTGATATGATGAACATGTTATTCCATTTGGGAATTTTTATAGAAAGAGAGATACCCTTGGGAGAAATCACTTCCATGGCTGTGCCATCATATGCTCAAATGGTCCTCATCTCTCATTCATAATGGTGTGAGCAAGCCAGCACCAACTTCATGCTTTACATAGAAACAAGATGTCCACCCGCTACAAAAATCTCACTTGTGAACACTTTGTCATCATTTTTTCCCCTTTTGTTAGCTATCATGCATGATTTAAGATCGTCAAGATCCATGTAAGTGACACCACTATCACTCATCTCAACATACTCTGATGAGAGGTCTTGCGCTAGTTTCACTCCTATGAATTTGGACTTCAATCTTCTTGGAGCACTTATTATATTTGGAAAAGGAAACTTACTACTTTTAGTAAGTGTAAAAATTCACTTCTCTTGACCCTAGCTGGTGATGTTAGCTTGAATGATTACCCTCTTGTGCACTCTTTCTGTAGAAACTATTGTTTTGATATGAATTACTATTAATAGTAAGTTTCTATATGGGAAACTTACTATTTTTAGTAAGCGGTGATTTTTGCCCCTTTTTTGACCACACCAGCGAGATTATATTTCTCAATTGTCCCTATGTATACTGCTCCCTCTGAAATCACACTTTGAGATGACTTACTATTTTTAAATAGTACCCCTATAGGGAACTTAGTATTTTTAGTAAGTGGTCATTTTCACCATTTTCAGCACTGCTCGATCATTCTGATCTTTTGATTATCTTTGGTATACACCATCCTTGTTGCAATTGCTTCTAGAGATGGCTTACAAAAACTAGCAGGCACCCATGTAGGAAGGCTTACTATTTTTGGAAAGTGGGTTTCCGGGAATAGGTTTGCGATGAAATGAACTTCCCTGATATGGTTTTTTTCTCTACAACACTCTTCCATATTTTTAGCTAATCGGTTGCAGGATTGAGAGATTTTAAAATTCTAATTTTTGTTGCAGGAAAATTGGGGTTTCTTCGAAACAAAAATATAGACTTCACATGCAAGTGATTTTTTTGGGAGATTCAAGGTGTCTGAGAAATTAGATGAATTAAAAAAAGGAACCTCAACCAGTTTAACAGTTTATGAGATATGAAAATTTTCTCCTCCACGGATTTCAAGGTTTTCACATAAATTTTTTTGTTTCTTCTTCGTTTAAATCCATTTTTTTGTTTCTTTTTATTTTTAGATTATGTTAGTCTTCATTGATTATTTGAGGGAAAAAATGTTGGATTCAATATTTGGAATTTTTTTTCCAGCATCCCAACAACATCTGGAGGTGTGGGGGATGAAGAATGGTGAAATGTCCAAGTGTTCCCGCTATTTATAATTTTGAATTGTGAAGGGAGAGGGCAGGGAAAAATTTTCAACACCTCATGTCCCTTTGAAAAGGTTCAAAGGGGAAATGAAAATTCACCTTTCTGTCATGAAGACAAGTGGCAAGTGTTTATTTGTTGTGCAAGTGGAGGAGGGGGCTAAACTGGAACACATGGGGGCCGAGATATGGTCACATGTGTGTCCAAGAGGAAAAATGAGGGTGGGGCACATTTTTATGTCCCTCATATCCCTTTTCAAAAGGGAAAATATGTTCAAATTTTTTTTCCTTGCTCTGGGAATTCCAAGTGTCACACATGCGTGGTTAAGTGGAGGGGTTAGTCAACATGGTTAAAGGGGCTGGAGAGGTGGTTTTCAGGTCATATGTGTTACCGGAAGAATAAATGGGGGGAGGGAAAATTTTAATGTCCCTAATGTACCTTTAGTGAGGTGAAATAGGGAAATTAAATTATTTCTTAACCTTATCTTGACACGTGTCTAGGTGTGAAAGTGGTTAAGTATCAAAGAGCGCACCTTGAGAGCCAACTAGTAAAGGTCATAACTTGAGCTCCCGGATGTGTTTTCAGGCACTTAATTATATGATTTTGCATGAAAATAACATTATAAGAAGAATTTTGAGGGTAAAAATACTTTATTATGACTGAAACACCCCTTAAAATCTCATTTTTCTCAGGATTTCCTGTTGTGCATGGAAAGAATGAGTTGGCCTGAGAAATGCATGGTGCTTGAAGATGGTATATTTTTTCCACAATGTGGGGGATATAAAAATATTTACAATGATATATTTTTTGGGTCTTAACTCATTCCATAGCTCTTAGAATCATTCCTTGATGATCATGTGCTTTTTTAGGTGCAAGCTCCTTTAGGCCCAAAAACCTGCTTTCGGTGAATTGGCTCCTAAACGCCTGAAACTTCTTAGGATTTTACTAAATTAGTTCTTTGGTGTTCCTAGATCTTATAGACACCTCAATGATGAAAAATATCCTCTCACACTGCTCCAATGATGATGCACCTGGCTTAGAAAGGATGGTGAAATCCCTTTCTAGCTTTGTGGAAAACTTGCCTTGAAAAACCGCTGCTCTAACATACTTGAATGAATTTGTTTGTTCCTAAATCACCTAGGGGGGTATAATTCCATAAAATATGGAACTTTGGGGGACCAAAATAGACTTAAAACTGATGGTAGGATAGATCTGGGGGTGTTTGGGAAGGTATGACATGCAAAATTTGACACTAGGGTATAATTGTTCTATTTTCAGGTGAATTTTGCCCATGAAAAAACACATGACAACATGTTAAGAGTCACAGTTGTATCTATCTCATGTAGGCCTAGTTATAGAGCCTAATGAGGTGTAAGAGATAAATTTAGGTCATGGCAAGATTAGGTAAGTATGGGATAAGTCTAGAAACATTTCCTAGGGCATGTATGAGCATCCAAAAGGTCTATTCTAGCTCCTGGAGGCAAAATTCAAAGGTTCAAAAAAATGACCGCGAGGAATAAAAGTGAATGTTGAGGTCACTGAGATGGATTTGAAATATATAGCCAAATTTATGGCTAAAAAACCTATAAAATGTGTAGAGGGGTGTATTTTTGTGTTTCATGTCAAGTTTCATCAAGTTTTGAAGAAGTTTATGAAAGTTATGCAAGTTTTTTCTAAAATTGGTTTCTTAAGGAAGGAAAATCGAGCACCCTATCTTCTTAGCATAATTTTTTTATCAATCCTTATTTGAATAAATCATAGAAGGAATTTTTGAAGAGAGCTCCAAGCTTGAATTATTGCAAAATTTTTGAGGTAAATTGGTTGGGAAACAAAGAAGTGATAATTTTTCTAACAAGGTCTCTCTCTCCTCAAGCCTTCTTCTTGAAGCGATGGGCATAAAATGTGTTGTTTTAGATTCAAATCAATTGGGTATGTCATGAAAAAGTCTCAACAGTTTAGTAAGCTCCTCCTAGGTTAGAATGGTGACATCTTGATTCTCTACGTATGAATGCTTCATAAATTTTTTGCTCAGTGGGCTACAAGTAGTGCTCATATAGTCATGTGGTCTGAACAATACAATTATGTTGGTGTTTTACAAAGCTACTTCGAGATAGAGTAAAAAATTTGTATTCTTTCACAAGTTACAAGTATTTGGATGATATTTCTAGTATGATCCATTGATGAATCATTTTGGTGTTTAGTGCTCCATGTCCTTAAACTGCCATAATACTACATTTTCCTAAGAACATTGTGGACTATGATGTGCATGAAATGTTCTCTACTACAAGTAATACATTCAAGAGGTTATAAGGAACTTTAAGTGCTCCTTAATTTCTCTTCTCTTCTTTGTTGGTCACATGAGTAAATTTATGACTGCCAAGAAATATACAACCTCTGTTTACTTCATGTTGTTCATGAAATTATTTCCTTTGAGGTTCTAAATTCCCTCTCACTTAAGTCAACTCTGAGGAGAAAGTGAGTAAAGACAGTAAAGATGGTGTAGGGTTCTTGTTTAAAATTCTTCTCTCACTAAATTATTATGAGAGGCAATATAGAGATAAAATCCCCCCCAAATTTGGGTGTTCTACTAACCTTCACAAAATAGAGAGTATAGTCTTAAAATGACTATCATAATTGTTAAAATTTTCCCAAGCCTCTGATAAGAAATCTTAGTGAAGAGGACCAAGTTGGTCAAGTGGCACAAGGTGAAAATTCGATGTGTTGAATACTTCTAAAGATTACCTAGGGTTTGATTTCTAAAACCCTCAATGAGCACAATATGTGGGAACAAGAGAAGTTAGGTTTTCCCAAAATGTTTCAGGATAGTGAATGAATTTACAAGATAAAAGAAGAACATCCTAGAACATAAAACATGCATTGTGAATCTTCTCAAGCCATGTATTTTGTTAGTTTTCTTCTCAGGATCGTGATAGTGAAAAAATGTAGCAGTGGTTTTTCTCAAGTTTGTGTTCCATTAGTTATTGATTTGATTAAACCTACTCCAACATTGCATATTCCAAACGCCTTCAAAATGATGATACAATGATCATGAAGGTCACGCTCTCAAAAAAATATATTCCCTAAAAATTGTATCAAGGAGCTATCAAGAGGAATAACAGTACACAGATGAAACTAGAGAGTTGTTGGAAAAATGAAGTAGCTTAAAAAAAGTATTTCATAGAATTTTTTTTCTCTGCTTACATGTGGAAAAATTTCTTTTAAGCTTCAAAATGCATTTTACCAAAATGTGAATGTGTAAAGACATGTGTGTACGTTACAAGACATGGTATAAGTCCAAAATAGAATAAAGTCTGCTAAGACAAAAATGCAAGGAATTTCAGAAGGTCTAACTCAATCATTTGATATAAAAGAATTATGAACAAGCCTGAAAGTGTGAAGATAAAACTAAAGATTGTCAGATGGTATCATGACAATTAAAAAGGTAAATTACTTATGATGTCTCCTCACTTCACTTACCTCGAATGGTCAAGTGAAAAAGTGAAAAGTGTTAATATGAGAAGTGGAAAATGAAACATCATGTGAAGAACAAGGGATGACCTGCTGAAGAAGTGGAAGTTGAAGAGTTGAGTTATTGCTCTCTAAAAAACGAGCCAGTATAGAACTTAGTGTTGTTGTTGAATAATGGAGTAGAGCTGAGATGATTATATAAGTCTACTATGTTTATGATGAAGGTTGAAGCCTTACTTGTAGATTGAAATTTGAAGGAAGAATTCATCCAATGAAGGGTGCAAAGTATATCTTGAGAATATCATTCTTGAAATATAGACACTGAGGGGTGAAAAGCTTAGAAGAGTCTGCGGATGCATGATAAGACAAATGGAGGTCTAGAATTTTGAGAGTGGAGATTAGGATGATGAATACATGGAGGAGTATGTACATGTATAGATGAATAAATATTTCTCTTGCAAAGAATGAATGATTGTGAACAACCTTGCCAACCAATGTGTATGTAACAAACTAAAACAAAGGAAATATTGATAAAACTGGAAGTTTTAAATAATCTTAAATGATAGAGGCTACTGTGAAAGACTAATTAGGAGAAAAAGAGATTGAAATAAGAATCTTGTGTTGTATGATTCAGTGAAGGAGAGCATAACAAATAAGTGTGAAATGAAAATTTTGAATTGAGCCTTGTCTTTGATCAGGTAATCATTAAAGAGAGACTAAAAGTAAAACTGAGATGAAATTGAGCTAATTTAGGTGTAATTATCAGTTGCATAAGACAACAAGCTAAGTGTGACCAAAATTCTGGAACAATTGTAAGTGGCAGGTTGGGAGTTGTAGTTTCCCTATGAGTTGAAGCTCACTAAAGGTCAGTTGTAGCTTACCCTAATTTGGGAGTTGAAGATTCCAGAAAATTTTAAGCTTGTTAAAGACTGAGTTGAAGCTTGGTTAAATTTTGGATTTACAGCTCTAGGTTCAGTTGAAGCTCAACCATGAAATCAATGTAACTCATACAAGATAATTTTGTCTTAAGTATAGTTTTTGGTTTCAGTGGGTTTTTTACCTGTTTGGGTTTCCCACATTAACTCTTTCTATGTGTGTTATTCATACTTTTATATGCTTGTGGAGATGAGTTTGATAATGATAATGCAAATTGAATGACACTTGACATCAGATAAAATTTTGACATACATTGATCCCCCCCCTCACAGTGTCCTGATTTTCAACAGTCATGGATCATGAGAGAGCCAAAAGTGTAAAGGAGTCATAGGTGGACATTATGTAGGAGATGAAACCAATAGGAAGATCCTAATAGTGATTATCTAGTGGAAAAATATATTCATCGATAGAAAAGGCTAAGTAATAAGGTACAACCATTGTTGGTGTGTAGAAAATACAAACAATAACTATGAAATGCCATTACACTTGGTCATTGCATAATAACTATTTGAAAAATGGGCCATCAAATTTGTAGGTTCATTTTTTCTATTAATGCACAAGAAAGGGGTGTGGTACATTATTACCGTGACATATTAGCTGACTCATTAGGGTGAAGCCATGTCAAATCGTAATTACATCACAAGCTTCATTTGGGAGAACATTGTTATTCGGTATAGATTCCTACTCAGTTTGACAAGTGATAGGAGAGCCCACTTCCTAAATGAGATAATGCAAATTTTTCTTACAAACTTTATGGTTGTGCACCATATGAAAACTCCCTACCATCCCTAGGAAAATGGAAATTTTTAGGCATTTAACAAGATTTTGGGGAATACAATTATTAAGATCTACGATGTTGTAAGGTGTGACTAGGCTGAATTTTTTTTATAGTTCTATGGGAAAATAAGAAAACTTACAAACATATAAATAAAGCAATACCTTTTCAAGTGGTGTTTGGAGAAATTTTTTTACTCCCAATGGAGTTTATAGTACCTTCACTATGGATTGTGTGCGTCAGAAAACTAGATGATGAAGAGTCTAACATAGCAAGGCTTGAAGCTCTACTATAGTTAGATGAAAAATACGTTATGGTGCACTAGAGATAGAGCGTATAAAAAGCAAGGAAAAAAATGTGGATTTATTTCCACATTAAAAATAAAGTGTTTAGAAAAAGTGCGTTGATTCTATTGTATAATTCCAAGTATATGCACCACCAAGGAAAATTGAAAAAACATTAGCTGGGTCCCTATGAAATCCATGATATTTTGAGCACTGACGCTTGTAAGCTTAAAGTTTTGAATGAAAATATGTTTTAGAGGCATTTCAATGGTACCCATAAATAGTTTCATTGTAATGAATAAGGCACATGCCACTATTTAGGTTATACAAAGTTATTTAGTATATTTCGTAGGTTTATTTTGTGTATTTCCATTATTGCTTATAAACATGTATTCATGCGCAGTTGTAATCTTGAACATTGGTAAAAGCATTTTTTTCCCATAGAGTTGTCTATCATTTATGTAATAAAAATGTGATGCAACAACATTATCTTATATGATAAATTAACCAAATTTTTACACAATTGAAAGTTCTCGCGTGAAGGACCACATGCACATATAGCGTGAGGTGGAAATATACCAAGTTTCATATACATGAATATTTTTGGAAATGAAGCTATTGCATGATTTGTGCATAAGAGAAAAAGGGAAAGGTTGGAAAATCTCAAAAAATTAAAAATTAAGGTCTTTATGTGTAGCATGAAGGTGAAAGATATTTTGGACAAAGGAATAACAAAAGAAACGGTTTAGGGCGTGTGAAACAAAGGGTGGGAGGGAGAAAGTGTATGATAGGAAGCCATGGGAAAAGAGGCACATATGATAAAAGTAGTGTTAGAAGTACAGGAGATGTAGCGCATGACCCGAGAATGTAGGCGACAAGTACAATAAAGCACGTTGAGTAAAACAACACTTGAAGAACCCACATAGATTACAACATAAAAATGCATGAAGATGTTGTCATCAACAACTTGAATTAAGTTTGAAACTCCTAAATTACATAAGAATGTTAGGGATTATATAGTGTTCACATTGTGATGTCTTCTAACTCATTATATTAGAATGAGTCTCGCAGTATTGTACGTGAGTTGTTTATACAACTCACTCCTCTTAGAATAGGCTTTGTTGAGTAAATCAAGGAGGTGAGTGAGAGGTTTGTGGTATGTTGATTAGAGTTGACTCCCCTTTGTTAGGAGATCAATCTCTATTTATCGTAAACTCTAGTTGAATAATAACATATCGATTACTTATGTGTTTCAAATTGGTATCAGAGCACAGGTTATTTGAGCTCAGCCTGTAGGTGTTGTATCTTTATGTGGAGCAGGACCAGATGCTTGTTAAACAATGGAGATGTCTTTGTTGCTGCAAACCTATAATATGTTCCATAGCCTCTGCTACACTTCGTAGGCTATCACGAGCATAGCATATACCTGGACGTTGATTTTTCCATATAGAAAAAGTCGAACACTTGCATCTTTGCAGAGCTGGTTGAATGGGTCTCACACGTCATTAACTGCAAACAAGACTGAAATGGCAACGTAGTTTGAAAATCCAAAGCACCGACCAAGCAAGAATTAACATGATAATATTGCTCCATCGACACAGCCAATCGACTGTTTTTATATGCTGGTCTGATCAATACTCTGTGCATGCAACAAGTTAGAGATTCTTACACATTCTTGACCGTCCCCAACATAATATGCAGTATGCACACGACACTTTAACGTGGCTGTTTCTGACGTCTCATATGCATAATTTACAAGTCGATTGGCTATCAAAAATATTGGGCGTCCACTGGCAGATTCCCATGCAATGCACAGTTCGCATTTATTCTCACATGCACATGCCATGTTGTAAAATGCCTCTTATCCCTGCGTCATTCAGGTTCTGATTTGTTATTTCGCCAAACATCCTACCCATATTTGTGGGTCTTAGTTTATGTTTATTTTGTATAAGTTCAGCTGAAGTAATAAGTGCAAAATAAATTGTTATAGTGTCAAGTGAATTACCATAGTCTTTTGTTATTTTAAAAATTGATATTACAGTATCTAGTTATGGTCAAAAGTATTTTTATAGAGTCAGTCAAGTAATATTTGCCAATAAAGCTGTCATCACAATGAGTCATTTAGTCTTTTTAGTTGTAGTGTCCAAATAAATAGGATTTGTAATTAAAATGATATTACAAATCTAATTTCATATATAGTCTATATTGTAAAGTCTATGATCTTTCCTTGTCAAAAGTCGTTTTAAAGTATATTATTTTGTATTAAAAAGTAATCTTTAATTACCTTTTGGCATTGTCATTGGGTCTATTTTGAGATGCATTGTCAGTTGAAACCGACGTCTCTAGTTATTTCAAGATGGAAAAATTGAGCCTTGTTGAGAAATTTGAAGGGAAAGACTTTCGCACCTAGCAGATCCAAACTCAGTTGACGCTGATTGAAAAAGACCTATGGGAGATTGTCGAAGGGACACTGGTAGCACCAACAAACTGCCAACAAACTCAGCAAATGGAAGGTAAGAGACAGAAGAGCACTTGCTGTTATTGGTTTGGGATTGTCTAAACCATATCTGCATCATGTATATTTCAAGAAAACTTCTAAAGAAATTTGGGATACACTAAAGAAATTTGGGATACACTAAACAAACTAATTGGTTCACAAACTGAAAGTGCCCAAATAACAATGAAGCAACGTCTATATGGTTTAAAAATGGAAGAAGGTGGAAACATGGTAGCTCACATCAGTAAGTTCAGGTCATTGATTAAATCAATTAGCTGGGATTAATGAGGCTGTGAAAGATGACAATTCTAATGCCATTGTTCTTAACAGTACGCCTCGATCTATGTCAAATATTGTGTTTACTGTTGAGAAAAAATGAATGCAAGTCTGGAAAGTGTAATTGCTACATTACTCGATTAAGGGAGTCAAGTTTTTGAACTAGAGGAAAATGTAATAGTTGCAGACAATAAGCCTAGCACATCTTTCAAACATAAACCAAATTTCAAAAAACAGACAAGGTATACTTGCCATTACTATAAGCAGCGTGGACACGGTATTCTAAACTGCAAACAAAGAGCACATGACCTTATTGATGGAAAGTTGAAAGAAAAAACCTATGTTACTGCTGAAGACAATGAGGAAAGTGATTGGGGAGAAGACATTCTTCATTCAGATGATGAAGCCTCTGGTAAAAAGTAATGAAGACTACCTTTATTGATTTGCAATCTTTGGAGGTCAGGAGGCATCGGAGGAAGAAGGTTGATCAACAACCTCTCGTTAGTCACTAGCGACGAGGTTGCTTCTGCTTTAGTGACATCTTTTTCAGGGTTTTTATGTTTTCTTGTGTGGTGTGCAAATAATACTTGGAATGTGACTATATATTCCTATATTTCCCTTGATGTAACAGTAAATGTGGAGATTCAAAGGACACAGCTATGTAACAGTCAAGAGTCTTGACAAAAGAAGTTGTTTTAGTTGATAATAGTTCCTATTCCTAGTTTGGCTCCCAAGTGGCGAGAGATGATGTTGACTATCAATTGGTTGATGTATCAACATGAAATAGTTGTTGTATATGTTCCTGAACACCAGTGTATGAGTGTCAAGCACAGTGGTGATATGTTACAACTTCATTGTGACTTGATTTAACTCCCAATGTTCACACTAAGAGGGAGAATGTTAGGGATTATATAGTGTTCGCATTGTGTGTCTTTTAACTCATTATATTAGAATGAGTCTTGCATATTGTACGTGAGTTTGTTTATATAACTCACTCCTCTTAGAATAGGCTTTGTTGAGTAAATCAAGGAGGTGAGTGAGAGATTTGTGGTGTGTTGATTAGAGTTGATTCCTCTTTGTTAGGAGATCAATCTCTATTTATTGTAAACTCTTATTTAATAAAATATATCGATTACTTCTTTGTTTCAGGGAAATGGGAGTGACATACACCTAGTACCCATTTGGAAATTTGCAAAATTTGATCTCTCTCTTTCGTAGATACAATGGAAACACCTTAGGTCTGTGGGTATACCTATTTTGAGGTGAGTCTTTAGTATCAAGGCTGGTTCCTTGTTGATGTATCCTAAATTGATTCTGGGGTTTAGGGGTAAAAGATGACTGTAAAATAATTATAACTAAGGTGATACACCAAATTTGTATGAGGGCTTTGACTGAGTATATGCACAATTGATATGTGAAGGATTTTTGATGCATGAACCAACAATTTTCTACAGAATTTAAGGGAAAAAACACTTAGAGGTATTGAGGGAAAAATATCACAACAACACTGATAAGTTAACATGCACATTAATATCATGCAGAAACTACTGAATTTGCAACAGGGTAAGATGATTAATCAGGGAATTTACATTCACAAGACTAATATAAACATACACAAGACTGCAAATAATTGGGAAGGAAAAAATTCTTCACACTCAGAAGGAAAAACTGGAAAAAATTGCTTCAGTACTCCTATATCCAAAAAGTCCTCCAGAAGTCCTCTTGTGCTTTGCAAAGGCACACAATATATAGCAAAAATAAAATTCACCCTCTTCCTAAAAATAGTCCTAAGGCTTGTACTCGCCCATGCATCTCTATTTTTATCCTTTATTTAATAATAGATAAAGGAATAAAAATAGAGCATGCAATTACAAATAGGCATTATTAGCCTTAATTACAATACAGTCAAACTGAAGTTGACTGTTCTATTTTTAAGAAGAGAAGGATGAATAACTTGCTAAAAATAAGATTTCTTGCTAGGCAAGTCTCTCTCCATGAACATGCAACTCTGTCTTCTTCTCTATTTGTCCTATTGTGAAGGCATGCAAAAATAATCCTGTGTATTGAGCAAAAATAAATTACATTAATTTGTAATACTTTGCAAAATAATTCATCCAAATATCTATCCTGATTGGGACCACCTTTGTCTTTGATGTTGACACTTGTTCTGTATTCTAGTGATCACATGCAAAACACTCCTCTGCAAGAAAATAAACACTTTTGATCTCCAATACTTTAGTAAAATTATTCACCTCTCAGTGGGGACCACCTCTGTTCATACAATTGTCTTCAACTGAGTTTGGCCACTCTTGTGGACTTAGCAAAAATACATGCCATAATACTTTAGTCTCTGCCACCTTTGATAAATACATACATGTATATGTGTGTCGACATTTGAATTTGAAAGAATATAGTTTAAAATTTTACCTTTTCGTGATAAGCATATGATGGCATTTTATTATTTGGAAATGCCCTATTTGCTTTTAAAAGGCAATTCAATGATAATTTATTTGAACGTGGGGTTGGCCCCTCCCCACATGACTCACCCCTTCATGGTTCGGTGGCATTTTACTACCCCTTAGGGTTGTTTTTGGGTTTGCGGTTGAAGATCTTTGGCATTTTTAAACTCTTCTGACTTTGCAAACTTTAATCTTGAACATTTACTTTAATCTTGGCACTTAGGGGAATTTCAAGGGAAACCTATATTGTGGTTACTCACCTTGAAATCTCTGAGCATACGTGTGGCACTGTTATTGACCTTTTATTTGAGTCCTTCTTATCTAAAGTTATCATTCTTGAACCACGGTTGACTATGTGGACTCGTTTCAAATTTTGCATGCATTAAGGTAACTCCCCATAATGATCACTTCATTTGTTTTTTCACTTGCAGAAGCCCTGGAATTGTTTTTTTTTGGCCATTGTTTGAACTTTTGAGCTACAATTCCTTCTACAAACTTGGTTTCCTGAACTCTCGTGATCTGTATTTTCATATGTTTGATCTATTTAGAGCTTTTGAGTGATTTATGGGGTGTTATTGTTGATTATTCAATTTGCTCTGTTATGTTTGGTCTTTGCAATGGCCTCCATGGTGAGTTCTGAAGCTTGACGATTCTTCTCTGTTTTTGGGATCTTTGTGGTCTATTGGTGCCATAGTCGTTCTCTTGGAGCTTGGTTCTCTGCAACTGTGAATACATACTTGTATGGCTTTGGTTCTTGACCATTTTTGAAAGCTCTGGTTAGAATTTGTGGCTCCTTTAATTTCGAGGAAGTCATTACCATTTGAACTTCTTCCGACCACGGTTAGAGGTAACTCTAGATTCACCCTTTTATGAATGGCTCAGTAGTATGAATACTCTGATTTTGCTTGATATTGATAAGCTTGTGTTCATAACTTTCTTGGTTATTACTGTTAGCTTTCTTCGAATGATAATGGAGGGTTTGCTAGATAGTTTACATTCTGGGTATTCCATATTTTGCTTTGCTATCCCTGGATCTGGATTTTTTCATTGAGAGTTTATTTGTATATCTTTGTGGGCCTGTGTTTTTGTGCACTTGAATGTGGTCAATTTTTTGCTGATATCATTCGAGCTTGAATTTTATTGCTCATAGTGTTCTGTGATTCCATAAAACTATGGAAAAACCTTATGGGTCTGCGTTATCTTGTACTTTGAATTCTCTGACCTTAAAATGGTGACTTAGGTATATGTTGGTTACAAAATCTACTCATACCCTGATTAAGTGCTTTCAAAAGACAACCCAAAAATTTAATTCTTTGATTGAAAGGTCTCAGATTGTATTATGTTTTCTATTTGTGCCTCTAATCGATTGTTAAAAGGATTAGTGAGTTCATTCTCCTGAGCAAATTTGTGTGAATCTTTTCAATGTTGCATTGAAACGCCACTTTTGAAGCTTTCAAAAACTTTGGATCTTGAAGAATATCTCAGACCCATTATCTGTATCACAAGATTGTTACTTGATTATTTTTGACTTTGATGGTTCGTCCCGGGGCCTCCACTTTGTCTGGATTTTGAGAAATTTCCTTTCATTTAGGACAGTCATTATCTTGAATATTCTATTTCAATCTCCATTTTATAGAAAACTCTGGGTATTTGTAATTTTTTATGTAATACCAAACTTGGTATTAACTCACTGTCAATATTTTCTTGTTTTGTGATCTGAGCTCTAATCTATCCCATGGGACATTTTCCTGTTTCTCATGTTTCTGTCAGTTGACTCAAATATTTTTTTCCTTCTATCTTATTATGGGTCTTCACTGGAATTTTTGCTTCTTTCTGTTGAGAACTGAATCTGCATCTTCTTCTCTACATTAATAGATCTATCTCCTTCATCCTGTGCATATTTAGATCCAAAATATACTTTGTGCTTTGAAGATTGAAAAATCCTTTCTGCAACTCTATACTGGACATCATTCTTATTTCAGTTGTGAATAACTTTGAAACATTTGATTATGAGAAATGAAAATTGTAACTGAAAACTGAACTTAAGATGTTTTGTATCTTGTAAGTGGCTTTCTGGAAATTGTAAACAATTCTTTATCTGTTGTAACACCATTTTCAGGCATAAGCCTTGATTCAGATGCTTTGTTGAAATACAGTAACTTATTTCTTTTACTTAGATACTTTATTTCCTTGATAGTAGTATTTCTGGCATGTTGGAAAATCTGAAATGTTGATTTTTCATGGCGAAGCCCTAGAATTTTTTTCTAGAATTCTCTCTTCCATCCATTTCCAGCTATAGTAGTTGTATTTTCTGATTCAGAATATAGAACATAACACTTCATGTTTGAAGCTAGATAAAAATGAGACATCATAACTGTTTATCTTGATCATGGCATGCTTTACTGTTTTCCTGTATCACTTACTTGATTTAAATAATTCCTTTAAGCATGTAGTAGTTAAAAGCAACATGATGGAAAGTTGTAAATGTCCATTTTACATGGCGAAGCCCTATCAAAATTTTCCCAAAATCTTTCTTCATTCCTTTTCAACTGTAACCTTCTCTTTTTAGCCAAACATCAGCTTTCAAATTCTACTTCTTCCTTCTATAGCAAACTAAAACATGTATTTCTATCTCCCAGTCTCTCTTCTGTACTGTAACTTCTTCCACTTCAGAATGGTTACTGAAACCTTGAGTTACATTCTTCTTTTTATGCATGCACTTATGACTTGTTTATTTTTCATTGGCTGCAAACTTGTACCTGCACACTTAGGAAAATAGTTAGAAAATACTTAGGCTTTTTGGCCTCTCTTATGTCCATGTTTTCTTCTTTTCTTTTCTCTTCCTTCATTCTATCTGAGTGAATAAAGCATGTATGCAGTTTGATATTCAAGTAAATTACATCTCCTGTTATTAGAGATTCATATGCACGAATTAGGATAGTCTAGGAATATGAATTGATCCCTGAGCTCGTAACTGATAGTTATCCTTTTCTTCTTTTCAGGTACAGTGGCTTCTACAATGGAGATGAAGAAGAAGCTGGAAATGGAGATGTTTTCAATCAAAGAAAGAAACCCCAAGGCAATGATGGGTTCACTCATACTCCTTTGCTTTCTCTTTCATGCATGTGTACCTTTTATTTCAGTAGTTGTACTTTACTTTTAGTTACATCCCACGGCTTGTGTGGGAAACATTTGACCTTCCTTGTGAATAAAACATTGAATTTTGAAATGAGTTGTGTATTCCCTTCTGCATTCTAGCTTCTCTGTATGGATTGTATAATGAACTAAACAACTTAGTAACATAATTGAATGTCTTAATCATGAAGGAAAGAAACATTGATGAGAACTTGTAACATTCAGTAATGAACCCTGATTTTCTGATATCTGTATTTTTGTTTGCTGCTTCAAAACTCAGCACTTCACCTACTCTGTAATTTTTCATCTTCATCAAGACAACACAGTTGTCCTTTGGGGCTTTGTGTTCTTTTGCTGAAGATGGCATGAAATTGTAGACTATGTGATCTGTTATGTTTTGTGACAGCACACATAACTACAGATTTCATTTAATCTTATAACTAATTCAGTAGTAACAAATGATATCCAACTCCCTTAGCTTAGGTATACTTCACCCATGACTTTCATCGTAATGATGAAGTTTTGAGTTGCCCATTTTTGCACAAGTGTAAAAATTGTCAACATTTCTGGCGATCCTATGCGGGGAAAGCTACCTGCTAGCTTATAGACTAGTGCCTTGCTCTTGTCCATTGGGCATGGAGTCCAAACATATAACCAAAATTTTCCTTTTCAAAAGGTCCAACCCTTCCAAAACAAACTAAAACTGGGAAAGGATCTGGTAAACCAGATCACGTGCATGAATGCACTTATTGAATTGAAAAATGATGCAATGTGCAGAAACTACACTTATTGAAGGGAAATCCTACTCTAACAATCACTGTAAGATATTCAATAACAGTGTTTGAGAAACATACCATTCACAAGAATGAAGTTCCTCTCCATTCAGCTTCGAAAGCTGAAAAGCATTGTGTTCCTTGCTAGCTGAAATCATGTAAGGACCACTCCAGAGTGTATCAAACTTTGAGTGTCTTCCTGGCTTTGCACGATCAACATCCCACTTTAACACAATATCTCCTTCATTGAAGACTCTGAATTTGGATTTCTTGTCAAAAGTCTTCTTCATTTGTTTCTGATTCTTTTCCATATTCAAATGAGCTTTATCTCTTAGCTCTTGTAATTCCATTAACTCTGCATAACGAACCTGTAATGGTTCATTCTCAAGAAGCTCCATTTGATGCAACAAATCCAATGTAGGTAACTCAACTGAAATAGGCATTCTTGCTTCTTTTCCGTACACAAGTTTGTATGGTGAATTGCCAACTGATCTTTTAGGAGTCACTCTGTCAGCCCAAAGTGCTGAATTCAACATCAGATGCCAAGCTCTTTGATTATCTTTGAGTGTTCTTCTGATGATCCTTAACAGATTCTTGTTAGTACTCTCAGCTAAGCCATTACCTTGTGGGTAATAATTAGATGAAGAACTTAGATAGATTCCATGGTTGACAGCCCAATCTGTTATCTTTGCACCAAGAAATGCTAAAGCATTATCTGATATGATAGTTGCTGGAACACCAAATCTGTAGACTATTCCTTCATAAAAGGATAGTATTGAAGCTTCATTAGCATCCTTCAAGGACTATTGCTTCAGTCCATCGTGTAAAATAATCTGTAGCAGTTAAGATCCACTTATGTCCTTGTGAATGAAGGTGGGTTTATCATGCCAATAAAGTCAAGACCCCACTACATAAAAGGTTGATCAACTGAGATAGGCTGTAAAGGCAACGAAGCTAGATGTTCTTTTCCAACAAAGAAAGCACATTTTTTACACTTTCTAATCCATTCAAAATAGTCTTTGAATATGCTAGGCCAATAGTAACCAGCTTTCATAATTTTTAAGGCTATGGTACGTGCTGAGAAGTGACCTCCTGCAGGTCCTTCATGGAATTCTGATAATATTTTCTGAATTTTATCATAGTCAACACACCGCAACAAGATTCCATTTATATCTCTTTTGAACAACACATTATCAATGAAGATATAAGGTACAACTTGTAATCTGAAATACCTTCATTTATTCTTGTCCATACCTTCCAGATAGGTCCCATGTTGTAGATAGTTAACCAAATCAGTCATCCATCTTGATTCCTGAAACTCTTGAACTGACTCAGGTTGCTGATTTTCTGGTTGAACCATAATTTTTGATTGCTGATACGTAATTTCAGCATGTTGTTTTGAATCATCTGGTTCTGTAACTTGTTGTTTTTCCATATCAGCAATTAGATGTTCACATAAACCTTTCCCTCGAACCATCTTAGCAACCTGAATATCAACATCATACTCCATGACCTTCGTTATCCAGTTTTCTCTTTTCTCATTCAACTCCTTATTTAGTAAGAATGCTTTCACACTTGGATGAGAAACAAGAACATGGATTTTATTGTTCGAAAGCATATACTTGAAATTATTTAGTCCTCTGACTACTGAAAGTACCTATTTTTCAAGAAATGTGTACCTTGTTTCGTAATCATGCAAGCTCTGTCCAAAGAAAGCAATAGGCTGCTCAATATTTTCATCATTGACTTGAGTTAATATAGCTGAGATTGTTTCAGCTCCTACAAGTGCATACATTGTAAAATATTTATCAAAATTTGGATTTGCAAGAGTAGGAGCTTGAGAGATAGCTGCTTTGATTGATTCAAATCCTTCTCTCCCTTCACTGGTCCAAGAGAAAGTTTTCTCTTTCTTTAGCATAGCTGTGAGTGGTTTAACCAATGCTACAAAATCTGGAACAAATCTTCTAACAAAGTTGATTTTTCCAAGAAAACTTGTAATGCCTTCTTATGATGGGGCAATGATAGCTGTGATATGGCTTCGATCCTGAAAGGATCAATTGCTAAACCTTGCTTAGAAACAATATGGCCAAGTAGCTTGCCTTGATGTACTGAAAAGATAGACTTCAGTGGATTCAAAGATATTCCAAATTGCCTGCACAACTGAAAAGTCTGCCTTAAATGCATTAGATGTTCTTCAGAATATTTTGAAAATATAGTAACATCATCTAAATAAACAAGGATGCATTTATTTAATAAGCTGTGAAAATCCATGTCCATTGCATGTTGAAATGTTGCACCGCATTTGAAAGACCAAAAGGCATTCTTTTGTAAGCATAAGTACCCCACTTGGTGGTAAAGGCTGTTTTATATCTATCTTCTTCCCGGACTAAAATCTGATTATATCCACTGTAACCATCTAGAAGAGATAGTCTATCTGAACCTGAGACTGTTCTCAAAATCTGATCCATATTTGGGAGTGGGTAATGATCTTTTAATGAAGCCTTATTAAGATCTCTGAAATCTACACATAGTCTGATTTCACCATTCTTCTTCCTAACAGGAACAAGATTGGCTACCCAACTTGAATGCTTAACTGGAAAGATAATACCTGATTCAATCAACTTAGATAATTCTTTCCTCATCAGAGGTTCTATTTTGGGATTCACAGGCCTCTGTTTCTATCTAACAGGTTTAGAATTTGGCTGCAACTCAATTGTATGTTGTGCTAAACTGGGATCAAATCCTTTCAGATCTTGGTATTTCCAAGCAAAAACATCTTTAAACTCCTTGCAAAGATTAATAAATGACTACTTTTCAGTTAAGGAACATACCTTTCCAAGAAATAGCTTTTTCCCTTCATCAACTGAGATCTCTTCGTAATTATCAGCGTGGGTTGACATTTTAGTCTTGACCTTTCTTAACTGATTGTCAGTGCTGAAGATGTCTTCCAATGTGACTAGACCTCGAGGCAGTTTATTTGTCTTCAACTGAACAATCTGGTCACCATATAAGTGTTGTAATTTATCCTGATTAACTGCAGAAAACTCAGCTTCTTGCTGCAAAAACCTACAGATTTGATCATCACTTTCAAAAACTTTCCAATTTGAATCATTATCAGGTATTGAGGGCCTGACAATTAACTTTATATGAGGCTAGATTTTGCTATTTTCAATCTGTTCCAGCACTTCAAAACTAGCCCCAACTGCTGCAAGTCTGTCTGCATGCTTGTTTTCAGCTCTAGGAATAGACTGAATGTTAATAGCATCGAAATATTCCATTAAGTCTGAAACTCTATGTCTGTAAGACTTCATTAATGGATTCTTACAAACATTGAAATTTCTTACTTGATTGATAACCAACTCAGAGTCACCAAAAATCTGTAGCATGTTGATACCTCTCTTTCTGGCCCAAAGTAAGCCATGAATTAAAGCTTCGTATTCAGCTACATTGCAAGTACATGAAAATTGGAGACTCAAAGCTGAGAAATACCTTTCATTCATTGGGGAAGTGAGCATCAGACCTGCTCCCTATCCTTTCTTGTTCTTAGCTCCATCAAAATGAAGCTTCCAAATCCCTTCTGTTGAATCTTCTATTTTGGACAGTAAGGGAAGTGGTGTATTTTCTTCATGCATACAATACACACCAAACAGGTGTTCTTCAACTTCCTTAAAAGGATCATGAGCATGTTCTTCCACTGTCTTTTCATCCATAAACATGTTAGAAACACCATCTAATGCTGAAACATGAGCTACCTCATCAAAATCAGACTGATCTAGGGCTGAATAATTAGCCACTGCATTTGAAGAGTGAGGCTCAATGTGAAATCTGGCCAATGGCTCTGAATTGATAGTAACTTTGGTACCATAACGAGTAGTGAAAAATAATAAGGACCAATCTGAAGAGAGATAACCTCCTATTTTTGTTGTGAAGTCTCTAGATAAGCATAAGGCAAAGTATGGAGGTAAATCTACAACAGTTACATCTTGCAGAATAGAAACATTTGGGCAAGCATGTAACGTCACTTCTAAATTTTTTATTATACCAACTGTATTAGTTGCAGTTCCATCAAGCTGTAAGACACTCCTTTCTGTAGGCTCATACTGCAAACCCAATTTTTCTGCAATCACTTTTGGCATAACTGTGCTACTTGCACCACTGTCCACCATGCAATTATGAACTAGATGTTCTCCAATAATCAGTGATAAATAAAATGGTGGTGGTTTCTTGATGTCATGAGCATTCAGAACCTTCTGAACCATCCACTTAACTTCTTTAATGCGGTCTTGTTCAAATGTTCCAAGGACCATGTCTGCCTTCTGAACTTCCTTTTCTGCTGTATTTGAAGAAATCTGCAGCTTAGCTAGTTCATGAGAAAGTAAATCTTTTTGTCCAGGAATACTTAGAGCATCCCACATTGAGATGTTAACATTATGATTTTTCATTACATCAACAATGTTGAAAGAAGCAACTGTTTTAGAGACAGATTCAACTGTCTTAGAGTAGGCCTTAGCGAAAACTGATTCTGCTTCAGCTGCCTTGGATATCTGAGGTATAAACAGTCTTCTTGGATCAGGCTGTAGCTATTTTTGATGGCCTTTATCAACTGGAACACTTGTTGTTTTTTGAGGAACAACAGGGTTGTTGGTTGACTTTGGAACTGTAGATGTTGTCTTATCAGTGACAGTAGGCAGGATAGGCCTATTTTGTTGTTTTTGACTTTCAGCAGCTTTCCCTTGAGCCCTAGTAGTGACTGCAATGAAATCCTCCTCATTAAAACTGACTAAATTCTGTTCAGGTGCTTTCTGAACATGAGTTTCTTGCTGCCCACCCTCCATTTGAGGCATGAACAATGTTTCAGATTGAGGTTGTGCAACAAGATTCAGATTCAGAAAAGCATTTGGGCAAGTTGCAGCTGAATGAGGTTGATTGCAAGGTTGACACCACTCTTCTGTAGCCATATTAACTGGGACTAAAGTGTTAGATGAACTAGGAGCCTTTGGGTCAAACTGCCTTTGCTGGTAAGGCTACCTATAATTTTGATTTTGTTGATAGGGCTGCCTGTTTTGTTGATTCTATTGATTTTGCTGATAAGGAGCCTGATAGGGTCTGCTAGATAATGCAATTTTGTTATCAATCGAAGTCAATTTATTTCCCATAGTTTGCAAAGCTTTAAATACATCATCTGATGGAGCTACAACAGTAGGTTCTATGATTGTAATAGGCTGAGGAATAGGTGCTAAATCTACCGAAAAGGGCATTGAAGGCCTTGGTGCCAATTTTCCAGCTTGAATAAGACTATTTTCAGCTCAGATAGTGATATCGTAGGCTGCTGGGAGTGTCTCTCCCCCCATTGACTGAATCATAGTTGAGATATCACTATTTAATGCCCTAAGATAATAAAGGAAAGCATGATCAGCTTGAGGCTTGACACTTGCTGGAATTCTTTCCCAAGTTCTGGAAAAATGGATATTGAAACTGGACATAAACTCATTGGGAGCTCTTTTAATAGTAGACAACTGTTCAATGAGAGACAAATGATCTGAATTATCCTGGAACTGTTTCAGAAATTTTTCACCTAAGTTATCCCAAGTTCTTATGCTTCCAATTTCTAGGTTTCTATACCATTGCAAGGCCTACCCTTTAAAAGATGCAGCTAAAAGTCTTAAAGCTACATCTTCATGAGTGATATTATGGACTGCACATAGGGCTGCAACATCTTTGATATGTTCAGCAGGTGTAACCTGATTTTCACCCGTGAATGATGGCAAACTTTTCATGGCAGCATTAGGAATGTCATGGTAAACTGGGATTACTAATGGACTGCCATTAGTAAAGGTCACAAAATTCCTTGGTGGTTGAATAGCCATTTGAAAAACTGGGATGTTAATAGAGAAATTGATACGTGGTGAAGGAATATCAGGAGGAGGGTTATCAAAACCAGGTCTATTATAAGGTAAAGTATTACCAACTCTTCTCCTTCTAGCAGAATTCAAGGGTAAAGAAACAAACTCAGGAGGAATTCCTCTTACCGATGATCTTGTAGTCACTTTAGGCATGGAACATGTTGCAATACTGGTCTGAAATCAGCTCTGTGGAGTCACCAAAAGATCTTCAAATCTTTAAAATAAATTACTGCAACTTGCTCCCGAAAGTGACTTTGTAACTGCTGTAAATCTGTTGTAGATCTACTGTAGAATTTGTAACTTGCATGCAGATCTGATTCGTTGTCCCACCGGGCGTGCCAAAAACTGTTATCTCTCGAAAGTGCACCCTATAGAGAGATGGCTGCAGGTTTTCTAAGCTTGCAAAATTTGATCTCTCTCTTTCGTAGATACAATGGAAACACCTCAGGTCTGTGGGTATACCTATTTTGAGGTGAGTCTCTGGTATCAAGGCCAGTTCCTTGTTGATGTATCCTAAATTGATTCTGGGGTTTAGGGGTAAAAGATGACTGTAAAATAATTAAAACTAAGGTGATACACCAAATTTGTATGAGGGCTTTGACTGAGTATATGCACAATTGATATGTGAAGGATTTTTGATGCATGAGCCAACAGTTTTCTACAGAATTTAAGGGCAAAACACTTTGTTGTACTGAGGGAAAATTATCACAACAACACTGATAAGTTAACATGCACATTAAAATTATGCAGAAAATACTGAATTTTGCAGCAGGGTAAGATGATTAATCAGGGAATTTGCATTCACAAGACTAATAGAAACATACACAAGACTACAAATAATTGGTAAGGCAGAAATTCTTCACACTCAGAAGGCAAAACTGGCAAAAATTGCTTCAGTACTCCTATATCCAAAAAGTCCTCCAGAAGTTCCTTTGTGCTTTGCAAAGGCACACAATATATAGCAAAAATAAAATTCACCCTCTTCCTAAAAATAGCCTAAGGCTTGTACTCGCCCATGCATTCTATTTTTATCCTTTATTTAATAATAGATAAAGGAATAAAAATAGAGCATGCAATTACAAATAGGCATTATTAGCCTTAATTACAATTGGTCAACTGAAGTTGACTGTTCTATTTTTAAGAAAGAGAAGGATGAATAATTTGCTAAAAATAAGATTGCTTGCTAGGCAAGTCTCTCTCCATGAACATGCAACTCTGTCTTCTTCTCTATTCTGTCCTGTTGTGAAGGCATGCAAAAATACTCCTGTGTATTGTGAAAAAATAAATTACATTAATTACAATACTTTGCAAAATAATTCATCCAAATATCTATGGGGACCACCTTTGTATGTTGACTTGTTCTGTCTTCTATTTGATCACATGCCACTCCTTGCAAGAAAATGGACTTTTGATCTCCAATACTTTGCAAAATTTTACCTCTCAGTGGGGACCACCTCTGATTCGTACACTTGTCTTCAACTAAGTTTGGCCACTCTTGTGGATTAGCAAATATACATGCCATAATACTTTAGTCTCTGCCACCTTTGATAAATACATACATGTATATATTGTCGGCCTTTGTATTTGAAAGAATATAGTTTAAAATTTTACCTTTTCGGTGATAAGCATGTATGATGGCATTTTGCATTATTTGGAAATGACTATAGTTTGGACTTTGAAATCAATGCAATGATAATTTATTCGAACATGTGGGTTGGCCCCTTCTCCCCACGATGACTCACCCCTCAATCATTTGTCAGTGGCATTATAACCTAGGTTTTTTTTCTTTGAAAAATAGTGAAGATTTGGGCCGTCGAACTCTGTGTACTGACTGATCGCAAACCATCAATCTTGAACCTGTGGTTAGGGTTTGGAACTTGGCATTTAAGGTGATTGTGGAAACCTAACTTTGGTTACTTTTGATCTTTTTGCATGATTATTAACCTTTAATCTGAGTCCTTCTTATCTAATGTATATAAAATATCTGTATACATCAATCTTGAACCATTTGAGTTGTTGACTCGTCTCAAGAGTTTGCATGCATTAAAACTAAAGCCCTAATGATCACTTCATTTGTTTTTTCACTATGTGGGTGAAGCCCTGACAGATTTTTGACCTTGATGCCATTGTTTGAACTTTTGAGCTTGGTCCTTCTTGCAAAATTTTCTTGAACTCTCATGATTTGTATTTTCATATGTTTGATCTATTTAGAGATTCTGAGCGTTTATGGGGTGCTATCATTGATTATTCAATACCCATGATGTTATGTTTGGTCTTTGCAATGGCCTCCATGGTGAAGTTTTGAAGCTGGATTTTAAATTTTCGGGATCTCTGTGTTCGATTGGCCATTCCAACCTAGTCATTCTCTTGGAGCTCAGTTTTGGTGAATACATTTGTGATGGCTTCGATCTTGACTTATTTTTTAAAGCTCTGGTTAGAATTGTGGCTCCTTTAATTTTGAGGATTTTCATTACCATTTGAACTTTTCCAACCATGGTTAGAGGTAACTTTGATTCACCCTTTTATGAATGGCTCAGTAGTATGAATACTCTATTTTTCTTGATATTGATAAGCTTGTGTCACCTTTAACTTTGATCTCTTATTACTATTAGCTTTCTTGAACTGACTATGGAGGGTTTGCTAGATAGTTTACACTTCTGGGTATTCCATATTTTGCTTTGCTATCCCTGGATCTAGATTTTTTCATTGAGAGTTTATCTGTATATCTTTGAGGCTATGTTTTTGTGCACTTGAATGTGGTCATTTTTTTGCTGATATCATTCGAGCTTGAATTCTATTGCTCGTAGTCATCTTCTCATGATTCGATAAAACTATGTGGAAAAACCTTCTGGGTCTTTGTTATCTCTATACTTTGATATTCTTGACCTTAAAATGGTCTGTAGGTATATGTTGGTGGCTACTCATACCTGATTAAGTGCTTTCGAAAGACAACCCAAAAATTTAATTCTTTGATCGAAAGGTCTCAGATTGTATTATATTTTCTGATTTGTGCCTCTAATCGATTGTTAAAAGGATTAGTGAGTTCATTCTCCTTGCCAAATTTGTGTGAATCTTGTCAATGTTGTGTTGAAACGCCACTTTTGAAGCTTTCCAAAAACTTTGGATCTTGAAGAATATCTTGACCCATTATCTGTATCATAAGATTTTCTTACTTGATTATTTTTGACTTTGATGGAAAGTCCCGGGGCCTCCACTTTGTCTGGCTTCTGAGAACTTTCCTTCATTTACTGGACACCATTATCTTGAATATTCTATTTCAATCTTATATTTATAGAAAAGCTCTGGGTATTTGTAATTTTTTAAAAATGGATCATTGTTCTACCAAACTTGGTACCGTTAACTCACTGTCAATGCATTCTGTGTTTTGTGATCTGTAGCTTCTGATCTATCCCATGGGTTCATTTTCCTGTTTCTCATGTTCTTTCAGTTGACTCAAAGATTTTGTTCCTTTTCAATCTTATTATGGGTCTTCAATAGGAATTTCTGCTTCTTTCTTTTGAATGAATCTGCATCTTCTTCTCTACGTTAATAGATCTATCTCCTTCATCCTGTGCATATTTAGATCCAAAATATACTTTGTGTTTTGAAGATTGAAAACTCTTTCTGCAACTTTGTACTGGACATCATTCTTATTTCAGTTGTGAATAAATTTGAAACATTTGATTATGAGAAATCATTGTAACTAAAAACTGAACTTAAGATGTTTTGTATCTTGTAAGTGGCTTTATGGAAATTGTAAACAATTCTTTATCTGTTGTAACACCATAGGCATAAGCCTTGATTCAGATGCTTTGTTGAAATAAAATAACTTATTTCTTTTACTTAGATACTTTATTTCCTTGATAGTAGTATTTTATGGCATGTTGGAAAATCTAAAATGTTGATTTTTCATGGCGAATCCCATCTTTTTTTCCAGAATTCTCTCTTCCATCCATTTCTAGCTATAGTAGTTGTATTTTCTGATTCAGAATATAGAACATAACACTTCATGTTTGAAGCTAGAAAAAAATGAGACATCATAGCTATTTATCTTGATCATGGCATGCTTTACTACTTTCTGTATCACTTACTTGATTTAAATAATTCTTTAAGCATGTAGTAGTTAAAAGCAGCATGATGGAAAGTTGTAAATGTCCATTTTACATGGCGAAGCCCTGTCAAAATTTTCCCAAAATCTTGTCTTCATTCCTTTTCAACTGTAACCTTCTCTTTTTAGCCAAACATCATCTTTCAAATTTTGCTTCTTCCTTCTGTAGCAAACTAAAACATGTATTTCTATCTCCTAGTCTCTCTTCTGTACTGTAACTTCTTCCACTTTAGAATGGTTACTGAAACCTTGAGTTACATTCTTCCTTTTTATGCATGCACTTATGACTTGTTTATTTTTCATTGGCTGCAACCTGTACCTACACACTTAGGAAAATAGTTAGAAAATACTTAGGATTTTTGGCCTCTCTTATGTCCATGTTTTCTTCTTTTCTTTTCTCTTCCTTCATTCTATCTGAGTGAATAAAGCATGTATGTAGTTTGATATTCAAGTAAATTACATCTCCATGTTATTAGAGATTCATATGCACGAATTAGGACAGTCTAGGAATATGAATTGATCCCTGAGCTCGTAACTGATAGTTATCCTTTTCTTCTTTTCAGGTACAGTGGCTTCTACAATGGAGATGAAGAAGAAGCTGGAAATGGAGATGTTTTCAATCAAAGAAAGAAACCCCAAGGCAATGATGGGTTCACTCATACTCCTTTGCTTTCTCTTTCATGCATGTGTACCTTTTATTTCAGTAGTTGTACTTTACTTTTTAGTTACATCCCACGGCTTGTGTGGGAAACATTTGACCTTCCTTGTGAATAAAACATTGAATTCTGAAAATGAGTTGTGTATTCCCTTCTGCATTCTAGCTTCTCTGTATGGATTGTATAATGAACTAAACAACTCAGTAACATAATTGAATGTCTTAATCATGAAGGAAAGAACATTGATGAGAACTTGTAACATTCAGTAATGAACCCTAATTTTCTGATATCTGTATTTCTGTTTGCTGCTTCAAAACTCAACACTTCACCTACTCTGTAATTGTCATCTTCATCAAGACAACACAGTTTTCCTTTGGGGCTTTGTGTTCTTTTGCTGAAGATGGCATGAAATTGTAGACTATGTGATCTGTTATGTTTTGTGACAGCACACATAACTGCAGATTTCATTTAATCTTATAACTAATTCAACAGTAACAAATGATATCCAACTCCCTTAGCTTAGGTAAAAATACCTAAAAAATATGTAAAGGAATTAAAATACTTGGGCATGTTGATGGACAACCTAAATCTAATGATACAAACTGTGCTCACCAAGTGACAGGGGATTGAAGGTTAACTATTATAGGAAGCACTTGAATTTTTTGTTGAAGCCGAGAAATGGTTACCTAAGGGTGTTCAACCAAGTTAGTGTGGGGTGATGTTGAACACATATTTTTTCACAGTATAAAATGTTTTGACTAGGTATTCTTTTGTTTAGAGCATAAGGCATTTTTGGTCGGCACATGTGCACCTATGTAGGAAGAAAATATTAGTATATGGCATGTGCCTAAAATTTTGAGGGAACTCTACTAGTGTGCACAAAATTTTAAGGTAAAGGATACATTTGACGTGCACAAAAACAAGGAAAGATCCACTTGTCTCATGTGAGAAAGAACTTGAGCACATTCCATTATGGGCTACATGCGAGGATTTGAATGGTGAAAATAAAGGATAAAAATGACCATTAATTATCAATTAAAGGATTAATTTCATGAAATAGAGGGATATTTGGAGCACAATAACAAGTTAGTTGCACTTCATAAATAGAAGTAGAGTATCCAAACAAATAGGACCAAAGAATGGAGTTATGCATGAGTTAAAGATTAGGATTTTCTTCAACATGCATACATGTTATCTAAAGATTGCTAATTAAAACATTGTAAACTATTTATTTAAGGGTAATATAGTATAATTGATAAATAGGTTAAGGGAAATACCCCACCAGCATAAATACCCCCATTTGGGCAGTTGTTAAAGGGCGTTTAAGGAATGCTAGAGATTCAAATATTTATTATTGTGATATAGAGACAATGTAGTCTAGGATTTGAAGTAATAAAATGGTTATTCATGGTTATTGTACATTTATCTTTTAAGTTACTAGGCCAGTAGTTGTTTCATCTATGTTCTCATGCATTTATCTATATGAATATACAATTCTTGATTAAATGTTGAATAACTATGAAATTAGTTTAGACATCATGATACAATCAAAATTTATGGGAGCCAGTCTACTCTCAGACCTGATATGAGCGCACAAGGTGGATCACTTATGTGATAAGCAAAAATAAGATCTTGCCTTTACACAACGCACACACATTTCTTGTAGAGGATAAACTAGTGCAACATCCTAACACATTCCTTTGCACTCTTCTCTACATTCTTGGGCCATACATTGCCCCTAGTGTGCCTCAAAAATATAATTTCCTCACACACCTTCTTTCCTCATAGTTATCTTTCATACACCCTTTTTTGTTTCTACCCTTCATCTTGTGCACTTTTCCTCGAGGTTTTTACTTACTTTCTATGCACCCATTTTGTCAAGCCAATCACATGGTGTATTCACATATCACAATATTTTATTTTCTCATAACAAAAAATATGAACCCTTGTCATTATCGAAGTTCTTCATACTTAGACTTTCTCTACCCCATCCATGCATGCAAATTTGCTATGATCTAAGTGTATTTTTTTACTTATCATATAAGTTACATTTTCACACCTCAATTTTCACCTACACATATAGCCACTCACGTAGAGACATATACAAGTTGCATCTAAAAGGGTACTTGAATATTTTTAATGTTAAACTAATGATTACAAGGGTGTGAGGATACACACCTATTGAAATACATAGTGACACCAATAATTATCTATCTACACTTGAATACTAGACTATTATTATGACTTCCTACTCTTTGACTAGTGACATACACCTTATTGCCTTCGTGGATGGTAGGACTTTAACCTACTACAATTAAAAGTGATATGTTAACATCTCTCCATTCAAATTATTTAGTTTACAAGCCCCAAAGTATAAAATGTCATGGATATCATAAGGTCCCAACCATTATGCCTTTAGTTTTCCTGGGTGGTGCACATACTTTGAATTATATAAGATAAATAAAGTGATTGTATTCAACACCTTATTTTTAATGTGTCAATCACGCCACACATTTTGTCAGGGTTTCTCCACCTTTTCTCTAATTAGCAATGACACATGTGTCATATAGATTTATTAATGCTTCAATACTTTAGCAATAAAATCCTTGTCATCTAAATTTGCATTGCGTGCAATTCTAAGATATATAATCATGAATTCCATATGGAGTACACATTTTATGCCAAACACAAGATAAAAAGGTTTCACTTTTTTTAACCACTTGTATGTAGTTCTGTAAGTCCACTTAATAGGTGATACTTTATCATCCCAGTCGCATCTTATCACGTTGTATATCTTTATAAGAATATTACCCATGACCTTATCATACACCTATATAGTGTCATTTTCTTGGGTGCGATAAGGAGTAGTCTTATGGTGCACATCCATAAACACTAAGAGAAAGATGCACACAGTCTCATTGAAAAAGTGAGTCCCCTTATCACTTGTTAATATGAGAGGGCACATGTAGTGAATTATTATGTTTTCCCAAAGAAACCTTAAATCAATCATGGTACTATAATTTCTTGCAAGTGAAACTTCGGCCCAATAAGTGAGATAGTCAGTCATCACGATGTTGTATGTTATACCTGTTCTACGTGAACCTAGAGAAATTGGGCCTAAAAAATCAATAGCTCACTTCTTGAATAGTTCATGTGACATCATTAGTTACAAATGTATCTCATCACACCTATTATACTTATTAATATGCTAACAATGATACAAATGAAGAACATATTCTTTGGTGCCTTTGAAAAGTGTTGGCCACCACAAGATGGCCATCACCATATTTCTATCCAATGCATTACAAAAATAATATCCTCTTACATTGGCCTCATGCAATTCATGAAATATTTCCTACTACACATTTTCTATGACACAAATGCACGAAAACTTCATCGTGCCCCATCTTATACAATTTTCCTCCAATAAGATGGTAATCGACAACATGCCTTACTAGTTGTTTCTTTCCTTGTGTGCTCATCCTGTTAGGAATGTGTCCTAAGGTAAAAGAGGTTGTAATATCCACTATTTTACGAGTGTATGTTGATTTATGAAGAGTTATATGTTGTACATGCCTTCATATAGATCATATATGGGCTCACCATTTTAATACACGACATGTGGTAAGGTTTTGAATTAGTTTTCCAAGTTTGAAAACAACATAAAATTGAAATTTTGGAATATAATGATCCATAGACAAATTCATCTATGGAGAAAAACCTTTTTATACAAGTACTTCAATGCCATATGGTCAATGTAAAATACAAATTTAGTGGCCAATAAGTCCTGACAGAAATTTTGTAGCATGTTAACCATTGAAAGTACATTGTGTTCATTTTTTGTGTAATTTTGTTATACTAATGTGATATTTCTGCTGGAAAATTATATGGGGTGATCTAAATTTTTGTTTCCTAGATGCATGAGGATGACACCAATTGTCATTCTAGACATGTCTATGTGTACATGGAAAGGAGGTTTCCAATCAAGAAATTGTAAGATTGGTATGCTCACTATCTTCTACTTGAGTGCTTCCAAAGTTTGATAATGTCATTCCATTCATTAAAAAGTTCCACACTTCTTGAGCCATTTTTCTAGGGGCACGAAAATCATTGAAATCCCCTTATGAACTTTATGTAGTAACCAAAATGTCATAGGAATGCATGCATGTCCCTTTGAGTCTTCAAAAACTCCAACTGAAGGATAATGACAATATTGGATTGCTCGACCAATATTCCATCCTTAAAAATGATATGGATAAGTAATGTGCTAAAAGGAGTCATGAAGACATATTTCTTGAGATTTAGAGATATTTTTAGTTACCGAAAATGTCTAAACATCAAGCACAAGTAGTTGTAATGATATTTAATTAGAACATATATATCCCATTCATCGAGATATACTTGAACAAATTTTACGATGAAGTAGTCAAATACCACAACCACAATGCATGAGAAGATGACATGTGCATTATTCAACCCAAAAGGCACCACAATGTACTGAAAAGAAACCATTTGACAAGAAAATTAGTTTTGCACCCATCCTATTCTAATATCTACATCTGATGGTACCCTGAGAAACCATCAGTGAAGTTATATATCTTGATCCCCACAATACCTCCAAGAATTTCCTCGGTGAAGGGCATTGGGAAGGGATGGACAACAAAAATGACATTGAGATGCTAATAGTCCACACATATATGGATGCACCCATACTTTTTAATGTTAATGACCATAGGTATCATCCAATATGAATCATAAATAGACTTGATCAAAATGATAATCAACATGTTTTCAATCTCCTATTTCATATTGCACACAAGTTCAGGTTCATTTTGTATGGTCTCTTGTGAGCTAATTTTGCTCCATAAATTAACTTTATGTGCATATTTATTAAAAATGGATGCACACCCTTCATTTATTTTTAAATCTACTAGAATAGATCCTAGTAGTCCCAAAAAAACTTGATGATATTTGACATCTCTTCATCTGACCAATAGTCACCAATATTTGTGACCTTAAGATCCTCCTACAAACCAATATGCACCTTCTTAAACTAGAGTATTTCATGTAATGAAATTAAAATGTAGATATGTTTTCCCCATACAACAACTTATAACGAACACGTGCAAGCTATAGTATCATAATGTGAAATTAACATACACATCATTCGTGTAATAGCCTATCCCATAAGTATTCCTCCTTGTATGCTTACTCGAGGCATGAGAGAAGACTAGTTCCTATAATTTTTCACTGTATCACGACGACTAAGAGATAATCATGCATAAATAAATAAATAAATAAGAACACGATAAATGAATAAGATAATCAAAACCCATTAATATTCATATCTTCAACCCTATCAAACACACATATATAAAATAATAATAATAAGCAAATGAATCGTTTAGAAATCACTTATATTTAATTTACAATGCTTAATCGACAATATTCATTCAATAATAATTCCTTGTCAAGTGTTCAAATAACGATAAGGAGGTGTACATATATAGTGATGGGTAATTTCCCTTCATCATTTTAATCATTAATCATATTGGTTTTCATGTACTAGTTTGTCTTATAAATCTAGGATCAATGTGCATGTTGGATACCTTATGTATACGTGACATGTTCCACATTGATATTATATTCGGATTCCACCTTTATGTCTTTATTCCATGTCGTCATGATCATTCCAAAAACTTTCCCTCGTATTCTTGTTATTTACGCCGCCTTCTTATTCATTTTATCATGCTCCAAAAAAATCATTTCTCTATATAACTTTCCTCACCAAATTCTAGATCCAGTACAATATTTGTTTCCACCATGTTAAGTTTTACATGTGCCATCCCGATCTTGTGCGTACCAAATGTCAAAGACTTATCCTTGTGTTGCATGTGCCAAGTGTTACTTCTAAACCCCATATCTATTCTACACGTGTCATTACAAGAGGTCCCAATGCTTCTAAGTCTCAAACCTGTTTAAAACCTTATCAACATAAAATGAGTGTCATTATATAATATTAGGATGTAAGGGTTTGATAAACGGGGTTATTTTAATTAATTAATTTACAAATACCTATACACAGTGAAAATAACAAATTAATTATTATAAAAATGAAAAATGATAGCTAAAAAAAAGAGAGGAGATGGAGACATAAATGCGTAGAGTGGAACATAGGAGATATATATGTGCAAACTAGGTAAATTTTTTTATCTCAATCTAAATATGTTTTTCTTCTGATAGTGCAACTAGATACTGTCCATATCCAGAGTTTTACAACTCTTCCCTTATTGGTCAACCCCTACTTAACCAACCCAAGTGTTGTACTAAATCCCTTCGAGTGGGGTCAAACCTCATTTATTTCTCGTAGTGCTTTGTGTAAGTTTGTGTACAATCTAAACTAAACCATTATGTGTGTCATCTTGTCTCTTGACTAAAAGAAATTGGGATAAATATAGAGTATATAATGTATCTAACACATTAATAGTGTGATGTGGTGTGCTTCATTTTTTAGAATAGACCCTTTTGTCCCTTGAATACCTTTGGTAATGTTTGGAGTTATTTTTCCCTTGCTAAGACATGGATTTAAGACCTTAGAGTACCTGAAAATGGAGGAAGATATAATCTTTGACTTGATTGAGTGCTTTATATCTTTATTAGTGACTCTTATAAATTATGTGCAAACACTTTAGAGTGGTTTTGAAGTGTCTTGGGTGCTTTAGTGTTTTTTAATAGGAGCTCGTGAGAGTGTTAGGTGAGTTATGAAGCGATATTGAATTGCTTATGTATGCTTCTGGAGGTGAAATGTCATGCTAAGTCCTATCGTAGGAAGATGAAATGGCACATATACTATCTTAAAATTGGAAAAAGAGTCGTTAGATAAGAGGGTCTAAGGCTTCATAGGTTTTCCAGGACCATAGTCCATAATGGACCCAATTTTGTATGGTTTTGGAAAATAAAATAATGATCTAAAATAAAAAATTTAGGAGTGATGCCTGAAGATAATGAATGCTTTGGTTAATTAATATTTCTTGGATGAATGACAAAGCAAATTTAGAGATGAGAAAGTCAAGAGCTTAGAGATAGAAAGATTTATTGATTAGAATTATAATGTGAGCATTTGTCTTAGCAAGAGAAAAAATCTAAACTTTTCATTGCCAAAGGATTATTTTTCAAATTTGAGAGTCTATAACACCTAATCAAAACATATAGTAAAATTTCTTATGCTTTGGTTAATTAATATTTCTTGGATGAATGACAAAGCAAATTTAGAGATGAGAAAGTTAAGAGCTTAGAGATAGAAAGATGCGTTGATTAGAATTAGAATGTGAGCATTTGTCTTAGCAAGAGAAAAAATTCAAACTTTTCATTGCCAACAGGATTATTTTTCAAATTTGAGAGTCTATAAACACCTAACCAAAACTTATAGTAAAATTCCTTTTGCTTTGGTTAATTAATATTTCTTAGATGAATGACAAAGCAAATTTAGAGATGAGAAAGTCAAGAGCTTAGAAATAGAAATATGTGCTGATTAGAATTAGAATGTGAGCATTTGTCTTAGCAAGAGAAAAAATCAAAACTTTTCATTTCCAAAGGATTATTTTTCAAATTTGAGAGTCTATAACACCTAACCAAAAACTTATAGTAAAATTCCTTATGCTTCACTAGATTTGGTACTTAGCCAAAATATGTATATAATTTATAAAAATTTGGGATCAACAAGTGTATATTTGGTCATATGCATTAATTCCTTTTGTTTAACCTTAAAAAAACATCACTTTTTAATTTCTCTTCAATGGATTTCGATGTTTGATGACCTAATATGAGTCCACATCTCTTATAGGTTTGGAGGCATTATAGCATAAGATCAAACCTGAGAGAGTGCATGGTAAAGCGTGGATAAGATGAACCTTGGTGTGGTGTCATGCGTAGATGACCTTCAATCCTTGTAGTTTTTTAGTCATTAGATCTAATTATTTATCAAACACTGCATTATTTGAGGTAATTTTTATGTAGATAGTGCTTTGATTCTAAATGGTTAGGGGACCTACCTTTGTCTGATTCCTAACCCTTTTAAGGTAATAAAATATATTTTATTGATTAAAATAAAAAAATAGTAAATTTAATTGACAAATATACTTGACTCAGATCGCAGGACAATCGCAGTTGCGGTTCATCGAAAATCACAGTTGTGATTCTCACATGTGTTGGAATTCTACTAAAAGAATGTTGCAGCAAGTTTTATCACTGCTTTGAGATTCACTTTCACTTCTTCAAAACCTACAAGAATGAGATATGCAAGTAAGAGATAAAAAACTCAAGTATAACCTTAGTGCAAAAAGAGTCAGGGGTTGTGATGAGGGGGTGAGTGGTAGCATATAGTTTTTGAGTGCATATGGGAGTGTGACACATATGGGTGCAATAATAGGGACCATAGTGTATTGGGCATGCACATGGGTAGGTGGGATTGACAAAATTAAATGTGAGTGGGTGAGGGTTAGTAAATGCATGATGAGGTGGTTGATGGGGTGGGAGTGGTACGGTCAAGTCACATGGTTGTGTGCTCACACACCTATGTTCAAATCTCCCTGAGGCATGATCCTATATTAGGTGATTTTTCCACTAGATGCAGCATCTCTGCTCATTGCAGCTGTAACATTTTTGTTTCTTCACTTGATACAATCGATAGCATTTCGATTTAAGATTCAATCAGGTTGTTGCTTCACTCGTTGCAGTCGCTTCTTCACTTAGGTTGCTGCTACATTTGTTGTGGTCGCTATCACCGTGGTTATTGCTTCACCTAGGTTGTTGCTTCACTCAAGTTGCTACTTCACTCACTGTAGATATTGCATCTTCATTTCATTTCATGGTTACTTCAATCGGGTTCTTAGTGTTGGTTCCATTAATTGTAACAAGAATGTGGGTCCTCTCCAAAGAATCCTCAAATGTACAAGGATGTGGGTCCTTTCAAAACCATTAAAAAATTACCCTCCCTCCAAAAAAATGAACGGTGAGGTGTATTTTATCCCCATTTTGTGGGGTTTTATATTTTTTATTTTATTTAGTGGGATTATTTTATTTTTTTGGGAATTTTGTGTTTTATGAAGTTTTTGGTATTTTTGAATTAGAGACCTTATACGCAAGATGCATTATCCAATGTATACAAAAAGAAGTTAAAAGATATTTTTGACCTCTTACATCACATACTTGTTAGGAATCTCATCAAAAAATAGAATCATCAAAGATAGGTTGAAACTAATTTACATCATAGATGGGAGATTCATCAAAGATTAACTCAAATAATTTATCCTCATTCAATTGAAGAAATTATCATAACATTCAATACAAGCATCCTACAAATCTATCCATGTGTTTATTTTTAATATTTCCATTTCACATCAAAATAAAAAATTAATTTATCAAATGCATTCAACATTTTTTTCAATACTTCTTTACTAACCTTCCTAACCTTCTTTACACACGACTTGCTTCTTTTTTAAACATTCATTTTATTAGGTTAGGGTTTTTTTATGTTGAAAGTACATAATTTTCATAGTTACACTCTTTCAACATTTCATAAAAAATTCAAGAAACTTTATTTGAAAGTTACTAAATCCAATTTCAAACAAAAAAACACATAAATCATACACATTGACCTGGATATTAAATTATGCTTGCCAAGAAACAATAAATTACAATTTGAATCCTTTATTCATGTCGTTATAGAACAATTTGTTGCAGATATAACTAGGTTGATATTGATCCAATATTATGTTGAAAAATTCAATAAAATCACCTCAAAATTGTATTTTCCTAGAAATAAATTGCATCAATCCATTATTACATCAAATAGTTATGCACCTTGCAATACTCAATTCTATGCATTAGTAATAGAGTATAGATTGAATCAACACTTTAGTGACCTAATTGATAAAATTTGTAAATTTATGTATAATGTAGGGTATGTCTCAATTTTGAATTGGTCTCACAAGGTAAATGTGCAGTGGTTAGTGTTACACATAACTTTGCAACACTAATATGTAAGGAAAACTTGCACAAAGTCATATGTAGGTGTATGAGAACATGGGCATTACATGAGACATTTTCAAAGTGGATATAATATTTGTACACATCTTTGGGGTGTGCACATGAAGTATGTACATAGTGGAGCTTGTATTATGGTGTGGAGTTGTTCTGCACAACATACAATTTGTCATCAACACTTGTTTGATTGAACTAGTCAATTGGAGGTAAATAAAAACATATTGATAATACTTCGACATATTTGGAGCGTTATGCAATGATGAATCTACTCAGTGATTAGTGAGAAATATTTAGATTCTCTAATACATGGATTTTACAAAGGCATGGGAAAACTTAAATACTTGTAGAGTATAAGGAATGAATATCAGAAATAATTGTAACAATATTCACTATTGTTGATTATGGTTAGATGGTCAAGTCTAACTATGGAATGGGCCAATATTCTAACAAATAACATTGTTGAAGATATTGTTGTATAATATTGTGAATGGATAATATTGATTGTATTGTAGTTGTAATATATAAGTGCATGGACTAATAAATACTATTACAATGCCTTGATTAAGGTTATTCATTGTATTTATAAGCTAACTTTAAGTTAATATAATAGATCAAAGTTATTGTGATGTTTTTTTTTATTCAAAAGGGGTTTCCTTGGTGAAATATTGTGCTTATATCTTTTGTGTCATTTATTTACATTGTTTAGATCATAGTCCAACAAAGTTCTCTGTTGTGTTTACTTATCATGCAAAGACCTCAAATCCTAACATTTGGTATCAAATCTTAGTTTAGAGCTTCATGAGAGTTGGTTTTATATGTAATAAGTGTTTGGTTTGGGTGGGAGTTTTGTTATGTTGAAATTATTATGTATATAACATGTTGAAAATCATAAGAATAAAGATCGACAAGTTTAATGGAAACCTTTTGGGTTTTGGATACTCACAATGGAATATATATTTTCAGATAGAGGTTAATGGATGGTTTCATCCATAATAACACCTACATGAATGAAATAATAAGTTTGGGATAAGATTGATAGGAAAGTTAAAAGATTTATTAGACTTTGTCTATTAAGTTGAGTTTTACTAAATGTATTTGATGAAAAGACAAAGAGTTTATAGGAGAAGTTAGGAACATTGTACCAAACTAAATCTTTGGTCAAAAATCTATTTTTATAAAAAAAACTATATTCATTAAGGATGAGTGATTGTGACTACATTACAAAGAAATTGAATTCATTATATAAAGTTCATTTTTTGTGGATATAAAAATGGATTATTAATATAGGTGTATTATGCTTAATTGCTCTTTTCTAGACTCTTATGATAACCTAGTAATGGATTTCTAACACCTAATATAAGTTAAATATAGATGATATTATTGTGGCCTTATTGTAAGCAAAAATTTGGTGTAAGTATTTTGAAGATCATCAAATAACATCTAATATATGATGAATATTATAGGATAAAAACATGTAGAGATTGGGGAATAAGCATGTGAAGTCTACAAGAAGATATACAAGACTTTATAAACAACTGCGACTTCTCTCAACAACAATAAAAATCTTTTACAAGCATATAACTCAAACACAATTCTCTAGTTCTCATATGAGGCATAATAATAGAATATTGAGGCCCTCATCTTGAGAATAATACATAAAGATTTTAATGTGCATGACTTATTCATTCAAAAATTGACACGTTGTCATGAAACATGCATTAAAAAATACTGTAAAGTGAAACATTCTTCATTCATTTCTACACTCGAGACAACTTCAACATGATTATATATTCATTACTCACATAAATATTACACTTCCTTACATTCTAAAAAATGTTGAAACTTATTTATTGGTTATACATCAAAAATACACCAAAAAATCAACAACCATGTGAATCATATCTAAAGAACCTTCTTCAAGCTCTAAAATTTAACTTTTAATCTAAGCATGTGACATCTGACTATTTCTTCAAATGTTCTATATGTTTCCCCATGTGTTCATATAAGCGTTCTTGCTTGATCGATCCCTAACTATCTGCAATTATTCTTATCCAAATGTCCTCTTATAACCTTTTCTGTGACTCTTCTCATCTTTTTCTTTATGGTTGGATCCATATTTCCTCTCTTATTGGTGGGATTCCTATAATTTTTCTCCTTAATTTTCTCAACCACGGAGTCCCACTTCTTCTTTTGTGTAGAAATAAGTATGGGAAAGGTTTTTGTGGATGGTGATATACATAGTTATTTAATATGATTTAATTCCTATGACACCTTTCTTAGAGTCAAAATTCCCTCATATTGGGATCCTTTTCTATATCCAAACAAGTTTTTTCTATGCATTCCAACTTCATTTTCTGAGACCTCTCATGTAGCTAGTACTACATTTACCTATTGTCTGCTCAAATTTAAGTTAACAATCAACTAGTGCAGTGATCTCAAGTTTTATTTCTTGTACATATTTTATAAATTATTCCATAGTTTATTGCTCTTGTGGTTGGTCTTCATACTTATTTACCTTTGAATAAGAAATTTTCTCTTCCTAACTCTCCTTACCAGTGGTCCAACTTTCTTTGTTATTTGAACTAGTGTTTGAATTTGTGAATCAACTATTTTTTAATAGGTCCCTGGTCTTATGAAATGTTTTACATCCAATCAATATGAATTTTCTTCCCCCACAATAACCGTGTCCTTTCTCTTACTTATGATCATGTAACTTCTCAATTTTTAAAAAAATCCTTAATCTATTTTGATTTTACATGGGTTTCTCCTTTCTCCCTCTTGTGAACACCATTAAAGGAAATCATTCACGGTGTAATTTTTCACAATCTCAACCTATGATAATATCTCAAATTAATATGGTTAAATTTATCCCAATATATCTCAATATCCTCTTTTATGACTTGAATCATAATGTGTATATCACTCCTACTAAAGATAGCTCACATTCAAGTTCCTCAAACTATAGATCCTATGGAAACAACACCATTAAAATCAAATCAAACCTTCCTAATACCCATTCTTAATATATTCCTAAAAATACATCTAATAATACTCTTATGGATATATAGACATAAAATATATGCACTTTGGTACATTTATAGGTTCTAAAGCATACTAATATATACATGATTTCTAAGCAAGAAAACTAGTGGTTAACAACTCCTTTTGGCATTTTGGTTTCTTTATCTCTTACACTTTACTAGCTTTACACATCTTACAGCTCTGTCAACACTTGACTAATTTATCTTTTGATGGCCTTGGACACTAGCACCCAATTAGGAAAGAAGTTCCCAGATGCTCCTGTCCCTTATGGGATCCCTTATCCTTCTCTTTCTTCTTCTTAATCTTTTGGGTACTTTTCAATTCTTTGTAAGCTTTTAACACTTTGGGTCAAAATTTAAGTTTTCAATTATGAAATTCAAACAAGGGAATCATATATATACTTAGTTACATCTTTCAAATAAGGGGCCAAACACTATAAGGATTATCTATCACCACCTAAGCTTACAAAAAGGCACAAGAGAATTATAAAGCATACATCTAGCACATTCATGCAAGGGATAAGGGCTACATTGTTCTATATACACATCATAGGAGGGGAGTTCATTCTATTCCATCACACACATTCTACATACTCGCTACAATCTAGAACTATCCCGCTATCATCATGTAACTTGCACAAGGGAAACCTAGGGCATGGATACATACACACACACACACACACACACACAAAGAACTACATGGATTCTGAGATGTAGTTTAGTGATCGCTCATAAGTTCACTCTTCAGGTGAACGTCGGGGTATATTTTTAAATATATTTGATGTGGTTTTTGGACATGTATAGGTAGTCATCTGTTTTGCAGGTTATAGGTATGACTGACGATCTAACAATGAAACAAAAGTGACAAAGGGTGAATGAATGTGAAGATCCTCAAACCTAGAAAAGACCATGTTCCAAGCATCTGAGTAGACACAGGCACCCAGATCAGTCACTAGCACCCAGGGCACTCCTGTCCTCCTATGAGTGCTTCTGTCCTACACATTTCTAGGGTTTTGAACCCTCATCAAGTCTTGATGACACTGTTTCCAACTTGTTCCAACCGATACACAATATCGATCATTCCCAGGTTGCACAGAATCAACTAAGTCATCTTTCCTTTCTCATTTTCTTAGGGTTTTACATCTTTGAATTCTTATTTCTTGTACATTACTGTAGTTTATTACCTAAACATCATTTTTTATAGTAGTTACTCTGAAATTAGTTTAATAGAAAATTAAAATAAATCACAATAATACCAATATCAATAATCCTCTTGTTACTATCCAAAATTCACCACTTGATATCAAACTAATTATTATCAAGTTATTGGATTAAAATGGTTGGTATGCAAAAAAATACTAAAAATAACATGACCCAAATAAAAATTAAAATATTGTAAATTGCATGCAAACATCAAAAAAACATTATAAGGCCTACTAATAAATTTTATTTTCCTTTATTTCCTTTAGATGCTCATGGGAACCCATTACTCCTACCTCCAATTCAAAACATGGTTTTGCAAACATTATAAAATGAACCTCTATCGCCCTACATCACTTCTATGGACATTAAGGGGGTCTCATCATATATTGGTTATGACATTCAACCAATCCATCCCTTCATATTAAATACTTTGAAAACACATACAAAGAGTGTATTCAGAACAAAACATATGTAAATACCAAGCTATTAGCCAAAAAATAATAGGCCTTCCTTTTGGCCATGCTTTTATTAACAAAAAAGCTAAATTTAGGAACTACAACTCAACTTACAAAATAAGTTAAACTCAAAATAGAAGAACTAATAATAGTAAAACACTCCTAAACTAATTTTGTACTTCCAATTAACTTTAAAATAGATGCATGGAGCCCCTGGAAAAAATCAACATGAAAGAAGCTTTTCCCGAATAGAACTATGCAAGCTAGGTATGCTTTCAAAGCCTGATAATAGATTTTTCTTTAAGAATGTGCCCCAAGGTTCCTAAAATATAGGGATTGTTATAAAATTAGCATATTTTCAGTTATCTCAACTTAGAAAGTGTCTCCCACCTCTTTGGGGGTGAATACAAAAGAATTTGTACTTATATGAAAACAAATAATTGACAGTCTATTTAAAAAAAAAACAGCTATTTTTTGAAATCACTGAAAAATAACTTATTTGGTCCTACTTGATTAAAAAAACACATGAGTAAAATAATTAAGTCCTAAAACATTCTAAAAATATATTTTTAGAGAATTTTTAAAAATAGAAATTATCTAAATCTGGTAGAATTTCAAATACCAAAATTGGCATCATTCCCAATAATGAATCCTCCTACAATCGTGATGAGGATATTTTTGAATTAAATGATTTTAAAATTGCAATAATGTTTCATGATCATCCACATATATTATATCCTTTAGCAAACATGATGTTTTCGATAAAGAAACTTCTATATACGCTAATACCCTTGATTATGGTGATAAAAATAATACACTATATAGCCCTCTTATGGTAATGATTACTTTTTTCCCCATGTGCAAGCTAGACACCTTGATGCTCTCAAAGATTGAAACCTTGAGGTTACTCTTTTATCTTTGTTTCTTATGTTTTTGGTCATACTTTCATGCCACTAAGATTCAAGTTTTAAACTAATAGAATCCTATAACTACAAGTTCACCTTAAGCATTTATTATCTAGAAAACACCTATCCAAGTATGAACTAGTGAGATAAGAAAATAGGATTACTATATTCATACTACATATCATGGCGTAAGAGGACATAAGTCTAATTTATCACATCTATACGTAATGGTTTTTATAAGAGAAAAGTAGCATAACCTTATATATATGTGGAATCACAAGGGAAAAGTAAGGTCAAGGGTTTTATTTGCATGCAAACTTTCATGATGCAGTAGGAGAACTACATTGAGTTGACGTGTAGTGCAACACTTAGTGACTCACAAATGGGGTGACCACCAAGGTCATTCCAAATGAAGCATTTACATATTTTTATTTTGATCAAATGAGTGCTTGAGGTTCTTGAAAGAAGCTAGGTTTATTTTGTAGGTACAAGTGTGAAACCTAGGGTTGCATGTGAATTTAAAGATATAAAATTATGGCATATGTGACAATAAAGAAACTAAGAGAAAACCATAATCCTGTCACTTACTTGTTCAAGACCATACAACATGGTTTTTTTTGTGAAATATGGTCTTTCCCCTTTGTATGATCCTACCCCTATATGATTTGAGTGAGCAATAACTGATATGCACATATTCAAAATTATTCATCCTTTCCAGATTCAGTAATTGAAACAACTAGAAATCAATCTGAATTAGCTAAGTCACTCATCAAAACCTGGTTTTACCTCTAATTACTTTATCAATTTGGAATGTTTGAAAATAAGTTAGTTTCCATTATGTGACTGTAGATTACTGTAATTTGAATTATTCATTTCCATGTAATATATAATCAATCTTATTTAAATTATTTAGATTAACCTATTGTAATTAATTTAGGGGTAGAGGATTGAACGTATCTCTCCCTCCACCAATTGAGGTTGATGCAAGTGTACCTCATGATAATATATTTAATGATAATTCTCATTTTTCATTAACATCAATGTGTTAGTCATTCCACTAATCATTGTATTAAGCTTAATCACGTTATACAAGTTCTTCTCACTATTGATGCCATCAAATGTAATCCTCCATATGAATCTAATCCTACTAATGATGATGAAAAGCTAAAAATATTTAGTGACCCACTTACTAAGCATAATATTACTAAAACTACTTTGGAGGCACACCATGCTTACCACACTATACCTCCACCTTCTTCTGATCATACAATCAATGTTATGATTGGTATTGTTACCACTACATATGCTTTGCTAGTTATTAATTTCAATGACATTGTTATGCCACATAATTTTGTTTTTGATACACTTTATATTCATGTTTTTCTATCAACATATTATACATAATGTTTTAATTGATATCATTGTTCCAAATAATATATGCACTCTTTCGTTGTTTGCGTTCTCATATATATACACTAAGAAGTAAATCATACTTGATCCTAAGACACACTTAAGGAATATTGTTTTCCCTTTCATAGTTATATCTTCTACCTTTGACATCCCATTTTTGGAGGCATCTTCTCTTAGCTTATGTGACATGAATTTAGGTTGCTCTTGGCTTGGAAATTTTACACCTATACCTTCATTACTACATCAGTTTATAGCTTATTTACAATAAACAATTGGTTAATATTAAGGATATTTAATTTGAGTACTCTATACATCAACAACTTGTCCCAACATATACAATTAATCTTCATATTCCTAGTACATCTACATAGAGGCCTTCTAGTTCTCATGTTACATCTATTAGGATACTCACTCCTAGTGCATCTATGCATAGGTATTATAGGTCACATCCCACTTCTCACAGAGCACCTTCTCTGTAATCTCTGACTAGGACCCCCTAAACATATATCACTCATCATGACAGGTGTTCCCTCCCTACCCCTTCTATGTCACATGCCATATTTTCTACATATATTATACATGAGTATTCTCTGTATCTTCTGACACTTGTGAAGCCTACACTTCCTTCACCCATTATCTGTAATGTGCCTATTTATGAGGCTCTTATTGGGTAGATATTTTTCTACCCACTTTACTATAAATACATGTTTTCAAAATAACTAAAAAACATTAAATTCATCATATAATAATGAAAACATTTGTTTATTCACAAAAATACAAGACTATGACATGTTTATGGTTTGATTGGTTGGCTTGTTACTTTATACATTTTATTTTTCATGTTGGATTGATAGATAACATATATTTTCTAGATACTCTTTATACACATGCATTCAAAAGGTATATTGAGTTTGATGCAAGACACACATAGGATAACACACGATGAGATGTGTGTAGACACCAAAATCAGGTCACACTTCACTTAGCCCCTTGTTAATTAATCAACTTAAACACACTTACCTAACCATGGCCCCTTTCACGCCACACTAATATTAATTTAATTCATCTAATTAAATTAATCTCTATCCTCATCATAGCTATTATTTAATTATCCTAATTACCTAATACCCACCCCTCCACCTCACCTAGCCACCTCACCCTAAGCCTATTCTTAGTATGTTCCCAAAACTAACTAAGACCTAACCAACACCCTAAAAATAAATGCCTACACCTCATTCCCGCAGACACAAATGGCAACTTCTACTCTTGTCCTGGAGGAATAGAGATATTTGGAAATAGTTACAGCCATGATCTCCTATTTTTAGTTAACTTGGGGAATCCCACCTTAACCAACGCCGGTCACCCCTAAACCGATGTTAGTCAGACCGTAACCGCTGTTGGTTAGCCTTAATTCCCTGGGGAAACCTCATTCTAGAGGTTGGAAGTTTTAGAGAACATGGGTACACATGAAAAGGAAGAGATCAAGAATTTTATTTCGTACAGACATCCAACACTCACTGAGAAATCATCCAGCAACCATCTAGCACTGATTTTGGCATAGAGATGATCCAGTCCAACAAGAAGGAGAGCACAGGCAGCCCATGCAAGAGCTCCCCAACGCTTGGTGATTCCTCCACAACATCCAACCACTCATCATCATCTCCATTCTTCATTCATAGGCATCCAGGCCAATATTTCGAGTAAGTAGAACCTTTGCTCATCTTACTCACTTCATTAGTTTCAGTATTTTCATATTTCTCTATTGTTATTTGCTCTGACAACCACTTACCTATCTCATTTGGTAGCATTCCCTCCATACCCCCATTAAAACCCTCGCAAAACCCCATCTAAACAACTTGATTCCTCATTCTGATCAACCAAGCCCCTTTGTACAACCACAAAGAAGACCCAAAAACTCGTTCTGTGATATTCCTAGTATCCCACAGTAACCATCATCGATTCTTAATAACCAACATTGTTTAGCCCATGGTACATCGGCCTCATGCCACCATTTTTCCAACCCAAATTATAGCCCATCCTAGCTCCATCCAAACCCCATTAGATCTACCCACTAGCCTGATATCCCACCTAGACCTCATAAATATCCCACTCAGCTTCCTATCAACTTGAAAAAACCTCCTCCAGAACTCTGTTCTTGACCCTCTACCATTTTTTCAGTGACCGGTGTCAGTCACCCTTAACCATCATTAGTCACCCCTAGACCGACATCAGTCTCCGTATCCACCAATACAACTCATAACAACAAACTACCTACTTGTTCCTGAGTTACCCATAATTGCTTGTGACCTTTTCCAGACCTTTTCCAGACCTGCAGAAGCCCAGAACCATTTACCTGGCCCTTGGATCTTGTTTTAACTTAGCCTGTTGAATTAGATATTTCTTATTGTGTTTTATATGAGATGTTTAAATCATATATATTACAGTAAGATGCCATTTAATTTATTTCTTGCATTAAATTGTTTAAAACAGTAGATTGATAGCCCTTCCAAGAAGTATCACACTTCTGGGATCTAGCATACGCTAGGCAGTCCATTGCATATACTATTTAAATCTTTCTGGTGGTCTTGCTTTCTATTTCAGGTAGTTCCTCCTAGCCAAAGGGAAGCTCTCACAGTCAGCTGTGGATCAAGGAGTCAACACACGTGCAACAACCTACAACCAACATCTTCAACAGGTATTCCTCCTATGCCAATTACCCTATTTGTTTCGTCAAAATTCGAAGAAATGATCTTGAATCAGGTTTCTTCAATATCGTTAAGAAGGTTACCATGACTGACCTATACTCCACGTGTCAATATGACAATGAATTTATTGCAGATTTTGTTGCTCGTTGGCATAGCTTGATCAATCAAATTACATTCCAAATACCATAAACTGAACTTATCGAACTCTTCACATGGGCTTGTGCTAGGCATATCTCACCGACCTTGTAGGTCTAAACCTTCCAAACCTTCGACAAAGCATTCACCATGGCACGACAAGCTAGAGATTCATGCTATCGAAGAGAAGAAAATCCAAGTATGTAATAAGAACTCGACATTCAATTCAAATGACGCCTCTTATTCTTTGAAACCATAGAATAATTATTCAAAATTTAAGGGAACCACTAACGCAATGGTACTAAAAGCTGGCCCAACTCATCCATCAAATCATAGCTAGCCCCTCATCTAATCTCTCACCCATTCAGACATTTCAATTTAGACGAGAACAACGGAAATACACCCCAATTGGGGAGCCTTATTCTTTTGCTTTAGAAAAGATCATTAAAGATGGGGCCATCACCCTTCCTCCTATAAAACCACACACTAGTTTTGGACCCTAATCGCCCCACACCCGCATGGTATAAAGAACACAATTTCCAAGAAATGCTCGAGAAAGGTGAGTTAACTGTGGATAATCCTAATGCACCTGCCAATAAAACCTACACATCTTCAAGAAACCTTTTCCTAATCATGCCCCTTCATCTGATCAAACCGGTGAGACCTCAAATCATGATAGCCGTACCCGTGAGGTTCACGCTATTTTTAGCAACGCACCCGTTGCCTCCCAATAACCTCATATTCCTTCCATAGAGGAAATTCTAGCCTGAAGTCCTCCTTCTCCATTGGAACCCACATCACCTATTCGTCCACCCATAGAGGAACACCTTTCACCTCCTTCCTCACTCGTGGAGGAGCCTTTCATTAACATAGAGACCATTTCACCTTTGGCTTCTCCACCTAGAGAATCATCACCCAAATTACTTCTTCAGTCCATGGAGGATACCTATTTATCCCCTCCACCCATAGAGGAGCATCCATCATCTCCTCCACCTATAGAGGAACACCCATTTTCTCCTCCACCTATCAAAGATCCAGTAGAGATACCTTTGCCTCTAGGTGACCATTCTCCATCAGCCACCCGAGATCCTGCAGACCTACTTTCGACTCTCTTACCCACGGAAGCTGAAGCTAGCAAATTCCCAGTCTCTAAGACACATTTCACGGGAATTTCCATTAGGTCCTCCTCAACCTCACCTAAAGACATGTTGTTCTCACGTTTAGCCAATCACTTAGATTATGTGGATAGAGCCTTACTGTGGGGGCAACTTCTACTTCCTGTCTCAATGTAAATGCAGATGTCACTTGCTGATACTTCCACTATTTACCCAAAAATATTTTGACTAATCGAACTGAGCACAACCACCTCTATCACAACTTCTTCCACGACACCCATCATAGCTCAACATACACCCTCACCCATAACCCAACATACATCTAAATTCAAACCCACACCTACATCATCTTCCTCGACTAAATCTATTACTACCTTAGGGGTCACCCCAACCACCAACCTTACTCATCCACCTATCAAACTAGATTTAGCTACATCCTCCAAAGTCAACAAAAAACCTACTCTGACACCCAAGCAGAAGAAACAAGCCCATAGAACCCATACTCCGGCTGCACCAAGCACACCTTCATCACCTTCACCATTTCCATCTACCTTAGGACCTCAACCTCCCAACACAGTCAAGGAACTTCCACTTGTCAGTAAACCAAAAACACAACAGCCAAGTCCTTCCTCACAAACCTCTAACATACCCAAGTGCCTGACACGACTTACACCCACACATGCAGTATCTTTACCACCCCTACCTCCAATACCCTCAGCAACTTCTTCACTACCCACTACACTTTAGTCTCTGTCCCTCACACCCCCTACGACCCATGTTTTCTACCTTCGCAGCACCTCCGTTATCCCCCTGGGTAACTCACCCTCTTCCCCCTTCTACTTTTCCCTCTAGATCTCATACACCCATATCAACTTTACCCAAGAAGGTGCAACCCAAAGAAAAAAATCTGCTACCTTCCAATAAGGTAGTCAAAACAACCACACACTCCCCTACCAGTTCATCTACCATACCCTTACCCAAGAAAACATGACCAACACCCAAGACTACGCTAGCACTTAAAACCATAGCTCGACCCACTCCCCCTCCTACAAAAAACCATTCCTCAACAATCAGCCGTACCTACACCCAAACCCACTTTCACTTCCCATTGTGACCCACTAGTAGGGTCCTATGCCAAAATCTTAACCAACCTCCTTGAGACTTCTATCATCACATTATTGCCACTCAGACCTTATGACCCTCTCAAACCCAAGCCAAAAGGGTTTGATGACACTAAAATTTTTGCACCTACACCCAAACCTACTTTCACTTCCCATTCCGACCCACTAGTAGGGTCCTATGCCAAAATCTTAACCAACCTCCTTGAGACTTCTATCATCACATTACTGCTGCTCAGACCTTATGACCCTCTCAAACCCAAGACAAAAGGGTTTGATGACACTAAAATTTTTGCCTACCATCGTGTGCTAGGGCAAAATGTGGAGAAATGCAAGGATTTGAAAACCATCCTTATCCAGTTGTGTCCTCCTGAAGAAAATTTTGACAATGACGACCTTCTTGATGAGGACCTTATTTCACCTACACCCATTTCCATAGTCCTTCCCTCACTGCCTACTCAACAACCACAACCTCCACCCCATCAACTCTTAGAGCCACCCAAAGATTCGAAATTAACATGGTTCACATCAAAGTACTTACCACACCATCACCTAAATGTCGTTGCGCCTAGCTCACTTCACAAGGCTTTTATCCCCTAGTAGGTTTTTGCCCGTCATGTCATTATACCACTCATCCTACACCTTCTCCATTTAACAAATCTCCTCAGATCAACATGATCCACGTTACTACCCATGCTCAGAAGGACAAAGGTAAGGAAAAGGCAGCTAAACTCACCAACCAATCCTATACCCAACATACCATCTGTACCTACACCTAAAATTACTATCCGTGGCCCCACATATCCTATTTCTAATGGGGTCACACATCACTCCATTCTCAAACAACTACACCAATCCCCGCTCAAAATGTCCTTATATGATCTCATCTAAACCTCAGAATCCCATTGTCAAGCTCTCATGGAGGTCCTCAAATCTATTGAGGTTTTACCCAATGACCCTACACCCGTAGCCTCCATTATCACACCCCATCACGTAGCCTCTCTCACAAAATTTCCACCTTTATCCACATCTCACCCTACTCACCAAGTATCCTCCCGTAGCTTCTCAGAGGAAGAGATCGCACCACACCAAACTGATGACCCAGACCCAGCTCTCTTCATCTCTATCCACATTGATGATATACGTGTAAGATGTGTCATGATTGATTGGGGCACAAGAATTAATATCATTTCATCCCATACATTCGCTCAAATGTGCATACCTGATAATTACATGCAAAAACATCCTGTCATGTTGCGTTCATTCAATGACGCTATCACCTCTACACTAGGCATTGTCATCCTCCACATTTTTGTGGGCCCCCACATTATTCCAGAGTTATTTTACATCTTGGAGGGGGAATTTCAATATAACATGTTGCTTGGCAGACCTTGGATTCGTGTTATGGGTTATGTTCCTTCCACTTTGCATCGCTATGTAAAGTTTGAACATGAAGGACAGACCTATACTATTCTAGCTGATCCATCACCTTTTAAAAATGCAACATGCTTTACCAACCCAATGACATGCTTATACTCATTAAGGTGTCTACCTCCATGACCACTATGGCTTCACCTACACCTTCGCTTACCAGTACAGTCGTTACCTCAACCACACATACCTCCTCCATTCCTACCACTGCCACAACCTTCATGGCTGACCCATCAGCCTCCCAATCCATTAGCTCCACCTCCACGTCGACCTCCGACACATCATATATTCTAGCTACCCACATACCAACCACCGATCCCTTGGAAGGCATTTTTCAACGCCTCACTCTAGGGGAATATCACCTATATAGTGTTAACACATTCCTTACTCCACAAGAGTATGGAAATCTCCACCAATATCCTTGCTATGATCACTGCATAGGAGAACTCCTCCTTTATGGTCCTCCTCACCTTCATACCAATCTCACCTATGGGGGACTTGATATTACCACTTACACACCCAAACCACCATCACAAACCCGTCCATTTTCTACTGACTTCCAGTCACTCACTAATCACCATTTCACCCACACCTTCCTTTATCAATGTGTATGGAAGGGTTTTCATTTTGGATTTTACAAGAAAGGATGCCATACTGTTATTCCATGTACTACCCAAAAACATAACGACCTTAGTGGTATCAGATTTCCTAAACCGCCTACCAAACAGGCCTGCATTGAACTCATTGAGGACATCAGCCCTTCTCCACCTTCTTCACCACCATCACCGCCTTCGCCGACGAAGTCAATGGATCCATAATCCATCCCTCCTAACTATTTTTTTTTCATAAACACCATTTCCTTGGGGCCTCTGACTTATCAACGCAAGGGTGAGGGTCCTTCCTCTCTTCCCTTCCTATATCCTAAAATGATCAATGAAGATACACCTTCAATTAACGTCGTTCAATGTCAGGATGATGAATCTATACTCACCGACCTTGGTGGAGAAGACTCATATATTCATTGGTCGTTACCCTCTGAGACGCAAACCATGTTGAATGAATCGACCATCAAGATCAACATTCATACTCAAGACGACCCGCACATCCTAAAGATCAGTCAATATTTAGATGCTGCTGAACAGGAAGCCATCACTTCTTTACTAAAAGATCATAACCATGCATTTTCTTTGTTTTATGCAGACATGCCTGGTATTGACCCCACCATAGTGGTCCAAAATATCATAACCATTCCTGATGCCAAACCTGTCAAACAAAAACTAAGGAAAATGCACCCTCGCATTTCCCTTCTCGTCAAAGAAGAACTTCAATGCCTTCTTTCCATTTCCTTCATCTTACCCATTGATTATCCTCATTGGATTTCTAACATTGTCCCTATCACTAAGGCGACAGGGGGACTCTGCATTTGCATAGATTTTCGTGACCTCAATCTAGCTTGCCCAAAAGATGACTTCCCTTTACCCGGTATTGACCAACTGGTGGACCTTACCACTAGTCACGAGATGCTATCATTCATTGATAGTTTCTTAGGTTATAACCAAATATTTCTTTCCCTAGAGGATCAACACAAAACTGAATTCATCACCCTTTGGGGGACCTTCTGCTATCAAGTCATGCCTTTTGGCCTTGAAAATGTTGGTGCCACATATCAACGGGCTATGACTTATATCTTCCATGACATCATGCATCATATATTGGAAGATTACGTGGATGATCTCCTAGCCAAATCTAAATGCCACTTTGAGAACCTCACCGTCCTAAAAACCATCTTTAATCGTCTCATTAAATATTACGTTTGTCTTCAGCCCAAGAAGTGTGTCTTCGTGGTTCTCTTAGGAAAGATCCTGGGATTTATCGTTTCCTTACATGGTATAGAATTTGACCCTTGCTAAAGTCAAGGCCATTCTCGAAATGCCTCCCCCCACTAACCTTAGGCAACTCCGTACCCTGCAAGGTAAATTGTAGTCTATTCTTTGTTTCATTTCACAATTGTCTGATTGGTGCCAACCATTTCATCATCTGCTCAAGAAGGATGTCTCCTTTAAATGGGATGATGACTACCACAAATATTTTGAGGCCTTAAAACAATACCTTCTCCAACCACCCATACTCATCCCACCTAAAGATGATCAACCCTTCTACCTATACATATCAGCTACCGATCACTCCTTGGGGGCCATGCTCACTCATTGCGATGAACAACACAGGGAGTAGGTGGTTTATTACATAAGCTATACTCTTTTGGAGTACGAAACATGATACACCCATCCAGAAAAAAACTTTTCTTAGCCTTGGTTTTCATTGCCACAAAACTCCGCCATTATCTACTCAACCACAAAACCTATGTTATGACCAACACTGACCCCTTACACTTCATGTATGCCAAACCTTATCAAAATCAGCATGTTGCCACATGCTTGGCTTATGCTTTTGGCTGACCTCGACCTCAAATTCATTCATCAAAATTCCATCAAGGGCCAAGCTATCGCCGACCAATTGGCCAATGCACCTATTTTCTGGGGATCAACCCTCTAATTTTGACTTTCCAGATGAGTCAATTGCTACCCTTTCCCTAGACGAACCTGTTTACCAAATGAAACTCTTCTTTGATGGTTCCAAGTGTTAGCATGGGGGTGGGGCTGGTGTTATCCTCATTCTACTTGATGGTGAACCCATGCCTTTGTCTTTCAAACTTGATTTTTATTGTACAAACAATATTGCCGAATATGAAGCACTCGTATTAGGTCTCCAAGCTTCCTACGCCCTAGATGTCAAATCAATCAACATCTTTGGTGATTCTCAATTGGTCATAAACCAAGTCAATGGTATATACCAATGTTTTAATGAGATACTTCAAAAGTATAAACATCATGTAGACATACTTTTGACCACCTTTGACCGTTATGCCCTTCAAACCATCCCCCGTTCAACCAACAAATTTGCAGATACCATGGCCTGTCTTGGCTTCTCAAATACCCACTTCACCTGCCGATTCTAAAATATTTGTCACCATAAAATGACTCCAATCACCCTCTTATTTACCTCACGATGTTTACTCCATCAGAACCATCACCCCGACCCGAGTGACCTTTTGTATAAATAATATTCTGACTATCTTTCTCTCTCCATCTTACCTCTTGATCTCACCCGTAATGGACAACGTGCCTTCCTTAAAAAGGTCTCTTGTTACGTCATCATGGGGGGCCTCCTCTATAAGCACAGATTTGATGGTATTCTCCTTACGATGCCTCACGAATTCTGAAATTCCTTATACCATTAAGGAAGTTCATGATGGCATATGTGGAGGTCACTTCAGTGGCCTTGCTAGTCGCTAAGCGTATTCTTTCACCTAGGCTATTACTAGCTGAACCCTTAACCATGATTTTTGCGACTACGTCAAGCATTGTGTAAAATGCCAACAACATGCCAACCTTCATCATACACCCAGTCATGCCTTACAGGTCTCCCGTGACCTTTGGCCCTTCTCTCAATGGGGTTTGGATCTTGTCAGAGAGATCAATCCCCCATTCTTCCCAATGACCATCAATGGATCATCACCACTACCAAATACTACACAAAATGGGTTGAAGCCATACCACTCATCTCCATAAAAGCTGAGAAAATATGTGAGTTCATCAATCATCACATCATTTGTCACTTTGGTGTTCCTCATCATCTCATCACTGATAATGGAAAATAATTCAAAAACAAAACATTGTGAAAACTTTGTGATGCCTTTGGCATTCAGCTAAGTTTCTCGTCACCTTATTACCCATAGACCAACGGCCAAGCTGAATCCACTAACAAAACCTTGAACAAAATTCTCATGAAAGTGGTTAATGATACTGGGAAGGATTGGCATACACACATTCCTTTTTCCCTATGGGCATACCGCACTAGTATCCATACTTCCACTGCGGCCACACCATTTTCTCTAGTCTATGGTACAGAGGTTGTTCTACCTCTCGAAGTCCAGATTCCCTCACTCCAAATTTCTCTCCATGACATGCTCAATGATGAAGAATTTTCATCAGGACCATTTAGCACAACTTGAGTTATTAGACGAACGTTGTCTTAACACTCTTGACCACCTTCAAGTTTACCAAAAACGTATCAAACGTGCCTATGATAAACATGTCCATGAATGAACCTTTCACATTGGTGATCTTGTCCTGAAAGAAAATCAACACGTAACCAAAGTAGAAAAAAGTAAATAGGGAAAATTTTCTCCTAATTGGCTTGGACCATACATCGTGACCCATACTTATGGATCAGGTGCTTATCATTTATCTTCACTTGATGGTAAACCCAAACCTGAGCCCCTTAATGCCTTGCATCTTTGACCATTCTACTGTTGAATTTTAGTCCTACCTCACCTTTTGTCTCTTTCCATGCTCATCCCTTGAGCGCTATCCACTTCTTACACCTCACCAATGATTAAACAAGAATCATGTGCATACCCGTCACTTGTTATCTTCTCTTGAATATGTGTACCACAACACTGCACATAGCATGATTCTCATGGATACTTTTCATCTACCTTTAGATGAGATCCCATGGTCATTTCACCCTGATTTCTAAACAAGAATCCGTATTCTTCACCTTGGTCTTGTCCATGAATTAAAAGCCCTCACATGGGACCAACTCCTTGAGTCAAACTTCCAATAAAAATATGAACTCCCTCAAAAGGACATCTTCCTCTCTGTACAATCGCTGCTATAAATAGACTGCTCCCTCTGAAGGACAGCTATGTAAAGCTCTTTAAAAAAAGAATAAGCAAAAGAAGCAAGAGAATCTGAAGCTTCCCGCATCGATCAGCTTCATGAAGACCTCAAGGAATTAATTTCCTCATCCCATATAGACTTCCCGCATCGATCAGTCTATCTCAAATACAAGTTAAAACATAGAAAGCCTTTTAGTCATGGTCCTTGCCCATTGTGACCTTGGATCTCTTGCCCAAAGAGCATGCTACCTCATACCATATAAAAATTAACCACCTTTCATCCCTCTCACCATTCATACTCCCATTTCCTACCGCCTCAAGGGACCTCTTGGAACTGTGACATTTGGTGATCATGTGACTATTATTCACCTTTAGAACAATCAATCATGCAATGTCTTTAGGGTCTTACGTTCATCACCTCCTCTAAGGTATGACCTACTTGGTATGATCCTAACCAATCAGGTGGCTTTCTTTCCCCCTCTTATCTTTTAAACCTTCTTTATTATGTATTGATTACCTTATACAGGACTTGGTCCTCGATGCTTACCTTTGGGGTAATCTTCTTCTTCCACCACAATCAAAATCACCTATACCAATTTGCCCACAACTCACTCATACCTAACAGACCTAAACCCAAATCATGCCTAAAACCTACCAACTCATTCTCTTACCTCATCACATTCTTCCCTAGCTTATGGGAGAACTACATCGGCTTGAGGTCCCTTTTTCTCGGGACTATGTAGGCAAGCACTCTGAGGGCATGGGGCCCTTGGAGGTTAGCTCAGCCACTCTCTACCCTAACCAATTCATCTTTTATTTTCCTAAATCACATTCTACCCTACTTAGTTTCCTTTTTATATCAAAAATTCAGAAATTAAACCAAACAAACAACAAGTTGTTTCACATTTTTATCATCATCACAACATACATTTATTATGACTACCATTTCTCTACCATCATCATGCCTATATTATAAAACATCTTAAACATGATCCATATCATCATTCATTACAAAAATTAATGAATCACAACTTCAACCAATTTAAACTCAACCATGCCTATGACCTAACTCAACCTAACTAAACCATGACCTATGACCTGAACTCAATCCATGCCTAAACCAACCTGACTCCATCATGCCTAAAACCTAACTCGATCCATGCCTATGACCTGACCTGACTCGATCCATGCCTATGACCTGAATCAAATTGATCCATGCCTAAGACCTGACTCATCCATGCCTATGACCTGACTCAATCCATGCCTCGATCCATACCAACCTGACTCAATCCATGCCTAAACCAACCTGACTCCATCATGCCTCACTCACCTAGTTTCCATCCATATCACGACAAAATTAAAATTCTCATAAAACACCAACAAATCATCAGAATCTCATCCATCTCATCATATAAACAAATATGTGTGTCTCTATACAATATACATGGATATCCAATCATGAGCATCTCTCAAAATCATTGGCATGCACGTAGGCTGATACCCAATACAAAATGTCATCGGCACGTAGGCTGGTATCATATACAATAAAACAATACAAAATCTCTTTGGCACAGCAGGGATATATGATCAAAATAATAAACCACTCTCGTATACATCCTCACTATCTTCGGCAGGCCGATATATATCCAAAATATAAATATCTACAAAATGGTAGAGCACATGGCTATCAGGCATCTCCCTGATGGGTATCCATCATCTCTTTGTCTCACCTATCTCCTCCTCAGCCCCTATGTCAGTGTCCTGCTAATAACAATGTCTGTGGCCTAGCCCCTGAAGGCCCTGCATCCAGAGCTAGCCTCCATGTGCATTGGTCACCTCACCACGACCCTATCCATGGGCTTGTCGGCCCCCTGTGCTCTCCTCACTCTGAGTGTGGGTGCTCCTCCTCTCACTCAAGGTCTGCTGGGCTCTATACTCTGCATATGACTGAATGTAAATCCTGGCCTCCAGCATAAGTGATCATGATAATACCATGCCTCACCCAAGGACATCTCTCAAAAGGCCTACAGGTACTATCTGTGGTAGTGTCATCAGCCTCTGATCCTATCCTACCCCTTCCTGTATAATGGGACCCTGTCCCTGAGCCTGCGGTGGTGCCACCGACCCCAGACCCTGCACCTATATCTGGGCCTGAAGGGCTGCTATCTGTGCATGTGCTACTGTCAAATGACCCTGTAAGCCCATAACCTATCCCTATGCCATGGCCAATTGGCCATGCAAATCTATCACCTGTGCCTATAGGGCAGCTACCTACCCCCATCCCCCTCACCCTCTCTCATCTCCACCCTCTCCATCTCCACCCTGGGTAGGTACCTATCCCTGTCCTACCTTGTGCCTACAGTGTGGCCACTTGTGCCTATAATGTGGAAACTTGTGCCTCTGTACCTATCAGCTACCCCTACATGATCCCTAACTAGGTCACTAGGGTCACCACCTGCCCCTGGAGGGTGTCTCTCTGAACGGTGATGGTGGCTAGATCTAGTTACCCTGGTGTCGGTGGTACTACTCTCAGTTGTGCATCCCACCATTGTCTATAGCCATCTGCTACCCCAACATCATCTATCTGCACATCGACTGGCTGCTCCTCCTACCCGGTCGGCACTGTAGGTCAAGGTGGAGACACCGGCCTCTCCACATCGTCTCTCTTGTACTAAGGGAAGGGTGGCAGTACATCCTGATGTAGCCTGAACTGTCACCTGACCCACTCTATAGGTATCAGCTCATGCTCTCCTACTTTCCACCCCTCTATCACCTATAGATCTAAAGCCCATCCAGCTCTGCTACCATCCCCCTGTATGATGGGAAGTCCACATATGGCCTCCAAATGATGTCCACTCTAGACAATCCCTCCAATAATCACCTGTAATAAGCTACATCATGTGTAGCTCTCATGCCTCGGCCCTCTCCCATGGCTGGTACCCACCGCCTGTACCCCACCCACACCAATCTTGGTAGAAATGCATCTGCTCGGGGCATACCTACTGGCTGCACACAAACTATGTGCTCATAGGCCCAACAATGTAGTAAAAATGTGCAACACAGGCTGAACCTGCGCAGATGCCCATATGCCCACAACTCCCTGTATACCTGTGCTAAAAGTGTAGGTGCCCATGCAAACCAGGTCTTGTCTATCATCATGTCATGTAGCACCCCCATCAGCGACCATGGAAACCATCCACCCTCTACATCTGGTAGTGTAAAACAACACACTACCTCCATCAACAATACAACCACCCTCATCTCCTCAGGGTGGGCTCTGTACATCACTCCATAGCTCATACTCACGCTATGGAACCACAAATATGCCACACCCTCACCGAATACCGGTGCCAATAACTCCTCATACACCTCTAACGAGATCGAGTACACCTACCTCCCTCATATCAGCCAGCCACAGGATCCTGTAGACATCCTCCAGGGTGATCGTGAGCTCACCCATCGGCAGATGGAAGGTATTGGTCACCAAGTCCCATCTTTTGATGAGGGAAACCATCAAACTCACCTCCCAGACTACATGTTGGTAGCATCTGACCCCAATCAGGCCCACCTCTACCACATGATGCCACTCCTCATGCGTCGTGCTCCCTCATACCTCCAAAAAAAATGGTGGTACCCTACCTCTCATGCGTAACTGATCTCTCACCTGCATCCAACAAAATGATCACATTATTAACCACTTACCCATATCTATAACTTTTACCATTACCTTTGACCCCAAATTCCACCGAACCTATCTACATATACCCCAAGTCTTCATCTTTTTACTTTTCTCTTTAACCCACATTTTGACCTAACCTACTTACCCACACCCATACCCTTACCTTGCCAGCTTTACCTATCTATCCCTACCCTTCCCTATCTACCTTTACCCTTGCCTCTATCTCTCCCTACCCACTACACTTACCTTGTTTATCCCCGTGTGGACCTGATACCGGTCAGCATTGACCAACCCCAGTCTAACCTTGACTGACCATGGTCTCACTACAACTAGCATTGGTCACCTCCCTTGTAATCTGATACTGGTCCGCAATCACCGATGCCGGCCACAGTGGAACCGACATCGGTCATTGTTGTGGTGACCACCGCGACCCCAAACCCCCTTTTCTCTACACACTCCTCATTATACCCACCCATTCCTCCCCCAAACCCCTCACACCCCTTCCCACCCCTCTTTTACCTATCTCCTACCCTTCCCCCTTCCCATTTCATCCATTTTCCTTAAAAATTCAAATTTCATTTTTTCCCCCAAAACCCCATTTCCCACCTACCCAACTTCTTCCCAATTTCACTAAACAACCAACAATAGGCTTTAGATCTTACCTCATCCCACATACATTGACCGTGGTGGCACCTCAGGCCACTGTATGGTCCACCCGATCCCTCTCCTGCCTCTGCCATCACTGAATGCTCTCTGAATCTCCAACCAACGAATCCAACACCCCGCTCTTGTGGCCCCACCAATCAATCCACACTCATCACCTACGTGGCTCGCCAATGCAAATTTCTGAAGCCCTCAGTCATTTTCTTCCTCTCTCCTTCTCTCTTGTCATTTTCTCTCTTTTGCAAATCACAAATGAATTTTAAAAATGTGGACTTATTTCTTTTTATACCCCTCCCGAACTAACCTGGCGATGGTGTATCCTTGACCGATGATGGTCGTCTACCCTAGTAGACTGCCAACGGTTAGCCAATCGACCTCGATTGGTCTTGAACGATGTCGGTTACCTTGATCAGCCTCATTACTACCTATTACCCCTACTTCACTGGTTCCTTACCTACCTTTTTAGCTCACTCCCATACCACCTTGATAACTTTACCCCTCCACATTACCCTATATTTGTCCTATTGTATTCGAGCCTCATTATTTTTCCCATACCTTGGCCCTACCCATGCCATAACCTAGATATTTGGACCTGGACCATCACTAGTGACCTTTGACCCCATGTGTTCGTTATAACCTTGCGGCACTGTTACCTGTGTTGATTGACCTAATGACCTTACCTTGCCTCTTGTCGTGACTGTTTATCCTGACCCAACCCTTGGTGTACTGGAACATACCTAAACATTCCTGCACCTAGCGTCATGTTTCCTAACCATATCCTATACCTTGGATACCAAAATCACTTCAACCTTGTTTGGATAACCCTATCGACCTAAGACAATGTAGAGTTTTCCTGCTCTTCAACCTAGTAGTGTGCTGCAGTTTATACGTGTGTGTGCATTTGACTGTTACTACCTTTGACCCTGACCCATTACCTGGATTACCTGATTGGACCTTTCCTTCTTTTTACCCCATTTCCTACATCCCTATTCATCACATTCACCTTTTATCAAACCACTCACCAATTCTTCCTTCTACCTCATTAGTTCTTGGTTTGAGGGGGATCACCTTCACCCACACATGGGGTAACCACATCTTATTTTTGTCAGTGTCGCTTACCAATACAAGCTATGCAACAAAAAGGGGAAAAATGTAGACACCAAAATCAGGTCACACTCCCCTTAGCCCCTTGTTAATTAATCAACTTAAACACACTTACCTAACCATGGCCCCTTTCACCCCACACTAATATTAATTTAATTCATTTAATTAAATTAATCTCTATCCTCATCATAGCTATTATTTAATTATCCTAATTACCTAATACCCACCCCTCCACATCACCCACCTCACCTAGCCACCTCACCCTAAGCCTATTCTTAGTATGTTCCCATAACTAACTAAGACCTAACCAACACCCTAAAAATCAATGCCTACACCTCATTCCCGCAGACACAAATGAAAACTTCTACTCTTGTTCGGAGGAATAGAGAGATCTGGCAGTAGTTATAGCCATGATCTCCTATTTTTAGTTAAATTGGGGAATCCCACCTTAACCGATGCCGGTCACCCTAAACCGATGCCAGTCAGACCGTAACAGCCGTCGGTCCGCCTTAATTCCCTGGGGCAACCTCATTCTCGAGGTTGGTAGTTTTAGAGAACATGGGTATGCATGCAAAGTAAGAGATCAAGCATTTTATTTCACACAAACATCCAACACTCACTGAGCAATCATCTAGCAACCATCTAGCACTGATTCTGAGATAGAGATGATCCAGTCCAATAAGAAGGAGAGCACATGCAACCCATGCAAGAGCTCCCCAACACTTGGCGATTCCTCCACAACATCCAACCACTCATCATCATCTCCATTCTTCATTCACAGGAATCTAGGCCAAGATTCTGAGTAAGTAGAACCTCTGCTCATCTCATTCACTTCATTAGTTCCAGTATTTTCATCTTTCTCTATTGTTATTTGCTCTCACAACCACTTACCTATCTCCTTTGGTAGCATTCCCTCCATACCCCCATCAAACCCTCACAAAACCCCATCTAAACAACCTGATTCCTCATTCCTATCAACCAATCCCTTTGTGCAACCACAAAGAGGACCCAAAAACTCATTCTGTGATATTCCCAGTATCCCACAGTAACCGGCATCGGTTCTTACTAACCGGCGTCAGTTAGCCCACAGTACATTGGCCTCATGCCACCATTTTTCCAACACAACCCATAGCTCATCCTAGCTCCATCCAAACCCCATTAGATCTACCCACTAGCCTGATATCCCACCTAGACCTCATAAATATCCCACTCAGCTCCTTATCAACTTGAAAAACCTCCTCCAGGACTCTATTCTTGACCCTCTGCCATTTTTTCAGTGACCGGAATCAGTCACCCTTAACCATCATCGGTCACCCCTAGACCAACATCAGTCTTTGTATCCACTAATACAGCTCAGAACAACAACCTACCTACTTGTTCCTGAGTTACCCATAATTTCCTGTGACCTTTTTCCAGACCTCTGCAGACCTGCAGAAGCCCAGAACCATTTACCTGACCCCTGGATCTTGTTTTAACTTAGCCTGTTGAATTAGATCTTTCTTATTGTGTTTTATATGAGATGCCTAAATCATATAGATTACAGTAAGATGAAATTTACTTTATTTCTTGCATTAAATTGTTTAAAACAGTGGATTAACAACCTTCTAGGAAGTACCACACTTTCCGGATCTAGCATACGCTAGGCAGTCCACTGCATATACTATTTAACTCTTTCTAGTGGTCTTGATTTCTATTTCAGGTAGTTCCTCCCAGTGAAAAGGAAGCTCTCATGGTCAGTTGTGGATTGAGGAGTCAACATGTGTGCAACAACCTATAACCAACATCTTCAACAGGTATTCCTCCTACACCTATTACCCTATTTATTTCATCAACATTCGAAGAGAACGATCTAGAATCAGGGGAAACAATGTGTTAACTTGATTCTCTCCCATTGACACTACTCTTTGGGGAATCTCCCACACTATACATGTGTTGTTGTTTCAGTGTAAATACTTTACTTTTATTCATCAAACTTGATTATATACATAATGTCTATTCTACATTTTTAGATAAGAGGATTAACACATGTGCCTTGTGTAATGCTATCTTATCTTATCATCTATGATTTTACTATCACTATTTTTTATACTTTCCTAATACATTATTGTCACTACTTTCTTGTTACATTATTGTCATTAGATGCTTACACGGATTATTTCCTTGTTTTACTACAACATTATTTAACTCTTTTCTTATAGATGACTATTGCCTTTCTTGATTACAATTTTTTGATTATTTATTGAATAGGGGTCATATTCTCAATAATGTTCAGTTTTCTCATATTCTATCAGCCATTTATAAGTTTGTTTTACAAAATCATATACAAGGTAATTAGTTTAGATCATGATAGAGGGGGTATGCGTACTTCATTTTTTTATCATATACACTACCCAGACACAATTTAAAGAACAAGGTTTGGAGGCATGGGAATCCTTCTCCCCTATGATAATATAGAACATATACACCTAATTTAAGTATTAAAACACATTATGGGGGCATGGTATATCCATTTATCTTTGTGATTTTATATTACTTAGTAGTTACAAAATTAGATCTAGATATATCTACAACAGTGTGGTCCATGGGGTTTTAACATAGAGGTTTATTAGCTATGCAATATCCTAGCATGTTAATTCATATTAAGGTAATTAAAATTGATTAAAGAAAATCCAATATACCAGTAGAGGTTTGGGATGAAAGGGTTTAATTTATTAATATTATGAATTAGGTATTGGGGGTAGGTTAAAGATGTGGCCAAGAGGATATGTAGGGATGATTTTAATATAAAACTAAAACATTTGAATACTAGTTTTTAAAACTAAATACCTTAAAATTGTAAAAGGAGTGTGGTCATAAATTTGAATTATAATATCTTTTTGAATAAGGAAATATCAATTAGGAAATTATCAACCAAGAAATAATAAAATGGTAGAAAACTATGATTGAATATGTTTTTCAACACAAATGATATTATTTCACCATATTAATTATTTGGAGAACTATTGATAAATGATTAAATCTTAACATTAATGTAATTAACAATAAGTATCAAATGGATTCAAACTCTCTTTCTATAGTAAAGGTATATTAAGCAAATAATAATTGAGTATTAAACATGATACATTTTCTATTTTATTTATTAGGGTAGAAATAAAAAGGGGTAAATGAATTTGTGATGGAAAAATGGGTAAGGGACATGGGAAAAATAGGGGGTATTTTAATTCTAATAATATAATGGGAGGGGGTATTATGAGTTGAATAATTAGAGGTAAAAACTAACATTAAGATTATTTTTTAATACCCTTCGAGTGAACGTGCTATACCATACTTTTACTAAGTTAACCCCCTATGGTTTATGGAAGGTAACAAAATGGCTAAGTTCGTTGTAGGTCAACCTTCATATTCTCTTATAAGTTTCTAAGGGAAATATATTAGGGTTACTATTTTTTGATATTCTAGTCTTATATCTTGGCGGGGTTCTTCAATTCCTCCCTCCCTCTATTTTAATGTTGGGTTACATGCACTCAACACTCTAGTTTCTCCTTTGACACAATGCAAGACTGATCACCCCCAATCTTCCCGCATCTCAACAACAATTTCAAATATCTATAGTAAAAAAATAATGGGAGTTCCTCCCTTTTTATAATGAACATGTGTATTCCTTCCATGTTTTGCATCTCCTTTACTTTACCTTTATACCAGTTAAAAGTTTTAAACATTATCTATATTTTGAGTTATAGTTCAGTTTTTATCATAAATATTGACTGCAATCTATGTTGTAGGTTTCATCATAGAACATGTAAACACCAACACATCAATGAATACCTTTACAGAAAAGAAAAAGTGTGTGTGCACACTCAGTTATATTTTTCCTTCAATCATGAAATTTTCAATTACACTCTTAAAGGGGGGAAAAAATTAAACACTAAAATTTGGTAAATTTTTCCTTTTGCAATGCCACGTCTGGCTATGCTCCCTTGATAAGATAAATTATCACATTTAAAATATAATCAATATATCTCTATAGCTCTTTCATTACTTGCTCATATTTACACAATGTTTTGTTATTAATTTAGGAAATATTATTTAATTATATTAGTAAACTAGCCCTATAAATCATGCCATAAATTTTAATATCATTTCACATCTCTCATGTCCAGGACCTTATAGTTTGGTTGAGATGTGAAATATGATCCTGACCAATTTGTATGGTCCTGAAATTTCACATTCTCTAACTCTGTTTTCAATTTGAATATCGTATTACATCATTTCATCTTCCTAGGGTCGGTCTTATTAAAATATTTCACCTACGGAAGACTATGTAAGCATGTCAATATGACTGTATGACTCATATGGAATTCTTACAAGATTATATTACACATAGAATTATTAGAAAAGAACTCAAGGCTATATAAGATCTCCCTAAATCAGTGGCACATCAATTAGATCATCCCCTACTACACGTCATAAACACTCAACCAGGTAAAAGAGTCTAGCTTCCTCCATTTCCAAGCGTTCAAAATTCATAGAATCATGTCTTAGAAAAAGTAAAGACACTCCAAGAATTTTCAAAGGGTTTTAAGGAACAAAGGGTTAGGCCACACAACTAAAACACACCACATAACAATACTACTACACTGGGTACATTATATACTATACAATTAGCCTATTATTTTTTGTGTCAAGATACATGAGGGTACCCATAGGAGTTTGAATTAGATCACACTCACACTTGTAAAAGCACCTATGAGAACAACATGAGGCTCGATCTCACATGAGGTAATGTAACACAAAAATTGGATTAGCTTAGTAGGGTTAACCGCTAAGGGTAATCCAACCTCACCAAACACATGCTTTATACCTTTGGTTTGATAATGCTTTGATGAAGGTTAATATAGGTTTCTAGGGTTTTCAATTTTTTGTAGGTGATTATAGGTCATATTGAAGTTGTGTGAGCAATAACGACATACAATGAAGAGTATTTCCAAGTAAGAAAAGCACACAATTTTTTTTGAATCCAAACTATTGAATGTTCAAAGACCATACAATTATATTCAAGACCATATAATTCTAGGTCTTGACCATACAACATTTCTACAATCCTTCCATTGCTCAATTTCCAATTCTAGAATTGATATTAGAGCATCTTTAGTTTATAATCTACCTTTTCCACCAGTTTGCACATCTAGATCTTATATGTTATGACCTATACAATTAATTCTTCATTTATGATTTATCAATCGTTGCAAGTATTAAAACATTATTCAGGTTATGCATGGTTAATAGTAAATTTCCACAAGACTCTAGACTATTCTAAATTATATGATCTCAAAGCAACATAGTGGATTCATAAAAGGTAGGATAATTCAAGATGGGGTGATCATGGTGCAGGAGATCATTCACTCTATGGATAATAACAAAAGAGCTAACATGGTTATGAAACTTGATATGAATAAGGAATTTGAAAAAGTTTCTTGGTATTTCCTTGACAATGTTATGGCTAAATTTGGTTTTCCTAATAATTTCAGAAGAATCATTAAGGCATGCATTTCTACTAGTATATTTTCTGTGGTGTTGAATGGTGAGCTGGTGGGTTTCTTTGCTAGTAGTAGGGGATTAAGACAGGGTGATTCTATATCCCATTTTCTCTTCATACTTATGGCAGATAGTCTCAGTAGATCCATTACCAATGCCGTTAATGAAGGTCTTCTACAAGGAATTATGCCTACTTCTACAAACCAAATAGCTTCACATCAGCAATTTGCAGTAGATACAATTCTTCTGTTAATGGCATCAATTCTTGAAGATAAGGTTATCAAGTCTATTATGAAATTTTATGAGGTTTCCTCAGGGAAAGAGATAAATTTTCATAAGAGTTCCATCTTCTTTTTAATACTCCTCTGGAAATACATAAAATAATTGCTCAAATTCTGGGATGCAAAATCAATTCCTTACCCACGACTTCCCTGGGTCTTCCTCTTGGAACCAAAAAAATTTCTACCATAGTTTGGAATGGTTTATTAGAAATATTTCAAAAGAAAATGGTTGGTTGGAAAGGGGCCCTACTTTCAAATGTTGGAAAATGTCTGCTAATCAAAAACCACTCTCCAAAATTTACCTTTTTACATTATGTCTCTATACAACATTCCTGTTGTCTTTAGGGATAAAATTGAAAGGATTCAGAAGCATTTCTTATGGCAGGGAATGGAGGAAAGATTCAGATACCACTTGGTGGCCTGGGATAAAGTATGTACTCTTAAAAGAATCAGTGGGCTAGGCATAAAGGGTATTATAAAAATGAATATGGCCTTGATTGCAAAAATGGGCTAGAGAATTCTTACTGAGGAGTAACCTTGGATTGATCTAATTAAGGCTAAGTATCTAGATTAGCAAACTGTAACTTTTTTCCTTCATGATGACTAGCTATCTCAAGGGTCTATTTTTTGGAACAATTTGAGACAAATAGGGAATTTTATCAAACAAGGTTGTAAATGGAAGGTGGGAAATGGATGAGATATTCAATTCTGGTGTGATAATTGGACTAGCCCCAACTTAAATGATAAATTTGGTTATGTCAAATATATTCTAGAGAAAAATTATGGAACTAAAGTCAAAGACTACATTGAAATAGAGGGTAATAGAAAAATATGGAAGTAGCTCAAGGTGGAAAACAATGAGATAAATCTCATAATCTCCTTATTACAAGCGCATCTAGATAGCATACCCCTGAGTCAAATTGAAGTTAAGGATGAACTTGTTTGGAACAACTCAAGTGATGGGGAATACACTGTCAAAGCTAGATACAATTCCTACTTTGAAAACATCCAGTGTGATTTCAAATGGAGCAAGACATGGATGCCAGAGCTAACTCCTAAAATCAATTTCTTCTTTTGGCTTGTTCTTAGAGGAAGAATACTCACAAATGACAACATTATCAAAAGAGGATTTATAATGCCAAATATATGTTTCCTATGTAAAAAAGAGGCTGAGGACATAAAGAACCTTTTTTTTGCATTGTGAGTACGCTTCAAAGATAAGGAGTTATGTTTTTTCAAAATTCAATGTTTTTTGGACAGTACCAAAGGAATTTCTTCAATATTGGACTCAGTGGGATCCTCCTTTTAAACAATGTATTGTTCAGAGACTTTGGAAACTGGCGATGCCCCATGTTATATGGAGAGTTTGGAAAGACATAAATGACATAATTTTCAGAAATAGTAGACAACCTTGCAAGAAAATCTTTACTAGGATTGGTAATGCAATTAAAGACAATATCGAAAGATTTAAACCTCCCAAGAATAAGAAATATCTTGAAGATGAAGAATTTATTTTATCAAATTGGAAGATGGATATTGAAAATGTTTAGAAACAAAGAACTTCAAATATTGACAGGTCTCTAATTCATTGGATCCCTCCTCCAAAATCTTGGTATAAACTTAATTTTGATGGAGCCTCTAAGGACAACCTAGGGGTAGCTGCTGGCAGAGGAATAATTCAGGATCATAAAGGTTGTTTAGTTGCTACTTATGTTGGCTGAATGGGAAATCAGGCCAATCACTACGCAGAAGCTCTATCAACTTTATGGGGTCTAAGAATTTCTAGGGATTACAACATTAAAAAACATCATTGTTTAAGGCGATTCCTTGAATATTATAAATCATCTTAATCAGATACACCCTCCAAGTTGGAATATTAAAGATTTCATTTAGGAATCTATTGATATATGTCATACCTTCAAAAATATTAAAATTGTTCATACTTACAGAGAGGGAAACAAGGTGGCAGATACCTTAGCTAACTACGGTACCAATAAGTTCATCACTTGGGATAATGAAAATAACACCCCCACTGCGGAAGTACAAAATGGTACTACCAAGGATAATTATGAGCATTCACATCTTAGATAGAATCTCTAATGAGATTGCATGGGATTCGATGGATAAGAAAGATGGAACATGTGAGAGGATTTATACTAATTACCACCATAAATGCTCACATGCTTCTCAGATTTCTAGCTGGATTCTTAAAAAATGGCTATAGGCAAAAATAATAATAGCCTTCTCATGGGTGGTTTGTAATAGACTAATCATAGTAATAGTAGAGGAAGAAATATGGGGGGAACTCCGTGCCAATTAGAAAACAGATTCCAATCCTTCTTGGAAGGATAACGTTGAGCTATTGAATTATCTTAAAATGGGGGGGTGTCTCCAACTTTATTGAGAAAATACAAGGTCATGATCATTACATTTCAATGTGCATTTTTCCACAGATTGGAAGGACATGAAGGTTAAATATGGAGGGACAAAGGGTGTTGATGAATGAGTTGCTAATTACATAAGTTACAGGGCTAGATTTTGATGGCATCCAGTTCTTCAACAAGAGAGTTAACAAAAATTACGCTAAAGCAAAGAAGTTTACTGATGCAGGGGAAGAGATCATCTTTGTTACAGACCAATATTTAGGTAAGTTCCATTTCGAGAACCTTTCGATGAAATTACTAAAATGATGGTGTAGATTTATAGCTCTTGAATTTTGTACTACATTACTGTTCCCAGCAGACACTTGGTTTTCCTTAATCACTTCAGGATAAATCTTGTTTGTTTTCTTCCCATACTATCTCCTGAATTCTTTGGAATGATATATTCTTAATTTTCATAAACATACTAGGGCCATTCTCCTTCACTAGGGTCTCATCTTTCTCCTTCACAAGTATTGCCTCATCAATTTACCTGCCATTCCCATTTTCCCCAGCATTCATCCCAATCCCTCCCACAACACACCCACTCCCATCCTGACCAATTTTTTCAATTATAGGATTGTCAAGGCTAATAACCCTACACCCCATAAAGTGACCCCACATACCTCTAGCCTTGTCCTCTGGAGTAACAAGGATATGGAAATGGTTCACAATCTCTTGCATATCAGTAATGTATGGTAGGACAAATCTTCCTAGCAGGAGAGGGATAATATTATCCTTAGAATGGAAGCATGCTTGAAACAGAGGTAGATAATATCAAGAAAGAGATACATCAGCTAAACAAGAAAAAGGGAAAAAGAAAGATAAATGATGATGCAGGTTTTGGCACATATCAAACTTGAAGAAATTTACAGAAAATTGATATTCACTTGATAATAGATTGGGGAAAAATAAGGATAGACACGACCATAATATGGACATCTTTAAAGAAATCAAGTGTTTTTTTTTAACAACATGTCAGAAGCATCATATTGTTGAGTGGAGTCCCTGAGGATATTTGGGGCACTGAAAAGGAGAGAAATCAGGTCATCTCGTAGCTAAACATTAATGACCCAACACATGTACACCACTCATGGCACTTTTTACGTCCCCATGCAGATGATCAATTCTAGGATCGAAAGGGCCTCAAAGAAATAATACCTTCTAGGTACGCTGGAGGAGTTCAAGTTGTTGTTTTGTTTCTGATAGTTTCCTAGTTTTTTTTGTTGTTTAGTCGATGGCTTTATCCCTGTTTTTCCTTATATTAGTAGTTTCTTTTTTAACTATTGTTGAGCCTATCATAATATCTAGATTCAAAAGCTATTTTTATGTGTTTTCATTTTGATCTGGCTATTGAGCCTTTATTATAACAGGGTATAGTCCCTTCAAAACTATTTTCCTTTAATAAAAAAAAATACCATATTATAAATCCTTATGTTCTCTCTATTGTTTTTCACTTTTTAAAACATAAATCTAATTAGGCTGTAAACACTAGTACAACATTTTTATTGAGTATATTTGTAAATTTTCTTATACACCAAAACAATTATTTCTTATGAGGTGAACAACCCCCTTCATCCTCCACATTTACAACCATAATTTTATTTTATCTTCCATTATTCATTTTTTCATATTTAATTCCAATTGTTCACAAGTAAAAAATCCAACATATTTTAAACGAAACATAAGAGGAAGTCTAAGATTTTATCTGTTTAATGTATTATTTTGAAGTAAATAATTTAAAATCATTACATATATTGAACATGTAAATATCTCAAATCCCTTGTGAATTTTTTTCCCAATTGGTTAGTAAATATATTGCATAAATATTTCGCCCAATTATCTTATTTCCCTTTCATAAATTTTCATTATATATACCACCATACACATTGCAATTTTAGTACTTCTTTTTCCAAAAATAATCTCAAGACTACAAACTCACAAAAAAAAAATTCCACAAGATTTTTTGAACATGTAATATTAATGTCCTTATCTCTATTGACCTCACTAGAAAATCCAATGCAAACAATATAAATCAATTCATCCCCCATTTCTAAAGACATAAGTCCTTCTACAACATCTACACCTTTATAAGATAAAGAAAATGCCTGGTTAAAAAAGTTTGGGGATATTTTCAATGTCATAGCTTCAAATTTATTTGAGGCATGATCCACACAATTATAAACAATTACTAGAATTTTTTCATCATCTAATACACATAATGAATTTCTTATAAATTGGGAAACCCTAGCCTTAGAAAAAAGATGTAAAAAGTCATTCTTCAAATCCCAAATATTTGTAAAAAATATACCACATCATTTAAAATTTATGCCATATACATTTTACTACCACCTTCTTTGAATGACTAGGTTCACCAATGACGACCATTTTCATGCCCACTAAATCTAGTTTCTCAATCTCCGTATCTATTGATCTCTTAGGAAACATTTTTAGTCGATCATCCTCTTTAAGTTTTTTGGCCTCCTACCAAATTCCGTACTTATTTTGGGCTACATTTCCTCAACTATGTGTTTCATCTATGTGTGACTACAAGATTTTTAACAATGTGATTAATACAACATACATGTTTAACTTTCATTGGTCTAGGAAGAGATTTAACAATGTGGTTGCACTATAATGGCTTATTTCTTAAATTATCCACAATTGTAGTAGGGTTTATTGATGGCTACCTTTGACATAGTGAATTAAAAGTTTAGTCGTATTTAAAATATTTTAGTGAATATTTTTCATGCATAAAGATAATAATTTTTTATTATGACCATAATAAATGTAAACTAATTTCTAGCCACTAGATCAAATTGTAGAGTATTCACCTACCAAAAAATAGATAAAATTTTAGTGTATTCACCTACATGTGAATAAATAAAATATACAATCCATATAAGCATTTCTAAAAACATATTCGTCACTTGGTGAATATAAAAATATTCATCCTCTATCAAATATATATCTAGTCGTTGCGAAGAGAATATGTTTATATTTAACAATGCTCATATATTATTAGATATATTCAATAACAATTGAATAAAAAGGTAGACACATATATTGTATATCATAAATGAATTCTAAGATATTGGGTGAACTTTATGTTGTTGATGAATAAAATTGGAGCTGGAAAAAATGTGGGGGTTGTACAAAATTGGAAAAGTGAATGGGAAGAATAGGAATTAGAGGGAAACACCCTAACCAAGAAGCCGATGTCAAATAATATAATAGGATATGGAAAAATAATTTTTTTTGGCTGCATCCTATCAGAAAGGAAGAATATGGCATGACACTAATTCATAACTCTAAATAACTGGAGGATTTGTTAATTAAGGACAATGTATATGACTTATGCATTATGGTTATGGATGTTAATGAAAAAGAGGTATACCGGTTTGTAGAAAAATACATCCCCTTTAGAAAGATATATTTTATAAATAACAGGACAATGGAGGATGGAGTCACTGTTACATTGTTTACAAAGAGCATTGTTGAAGGTACAAAGTTACCCAATGACATGGAAAATCTATGCATAAATTTTAAGAGGTCTATGAGAAATCAATTCACTCATGTAATTTCTGATGTGTTTGATACTAATGAGGAATAAGAGGCAATACAAATTACTTAAGGTTTTTTTAGTGCAAAGATACCCTCTCCATGGAGTGAGACTATGGTAAGAAGATATGTTTTTTAAAACAAACATCTTGATGTATTTTATACAAATTTTCTTTTAGTACATGTACTATTAAAAAACTATCAGAAAGTAAATTATACAAGCCATTTTATCTGGGACATAAAAAGTTGTGAAGGAATGTAAAAATGGAAATTGCACGGAGATTATACAGCCTCGTGTCATGCAAATATTAATAGATCACGAAAAAATAAAAATAAGAAGAGGGTCTAGGGAAAATATTGAAGTGGAAGTAGCTAACATATTGAATTTTCTTAGGGTGAATAAGGAGTTGTAAGTTGAAAATTTACTTCTTAAGAAATGCATAGAATTAAAAGACACTATAATAGGAAACATGCAAGAAAAACTTATTAAAATTGAAGAAAATGTTGTCAAATTGTTAGAATCCAAACATGACATTACACTAGATGAAATAAAATAAAAATGATGGCACTAAAACATATACTTATCGAAATAAATAGTTTAAAGATTCAATAATAAAATATTATTGAAATCCTTAAGCAAATCATATAAGATGAAAACACTAGAATATCAGAGTTGGAGGAGAGTGTAACTTATATGGCTAATGATATTGAATATAAAAAGCTATATGAAAACAAGTAGTACGTTTTCAAAACCATTTTTATCAAACATTGAATTGGATATTAATGAATCAATGACTAATAAGGATGAAACTATTAGAGAAAGGGACCCAAGGATAGTTGGATTGGAAAAATATATTGTAGAAAAGAAGAAAATGATAGCATATTTGGAACAAAAAGGAAAGAAAGTGATGAAATGATACAACAAATGTTGGGAAAAATTGAGGATTCATCCATTGAGATAGAAAAAAGTGCTTATCAAGTGAAACATTTAAATATAAAAAAATATTGTTATGAAAGAAAAAGAAACAAATATGTAGGAAAAGTTTCACAAAATATAACTAATGGAAAATATTATTAAGGGGCATGTAATAGGGGATGCACATTATAGTGAAGCAAACCATAGAATGTAAATTCGATAGAGTACAAAATTAAGGGCATCATTCACATATTAATAATGGATATTTAGATAATTTAATGTTATATTGATTGTAATGCGTTATAAAGGACAAAATCCTATCATTATTGCTATGACTGAATCTTGAATTACAAACATTTGTTATTTTAAAGATTGTATTATGTTGGTAATTGTGACAGTAAAAATTTAGGGTTATTTAATTTAATTATATAGTAATTTTAATGCAAGAAAAGATTAGTGAGTGAATGCAAGAAAAAAAACTTGTTTTCCTACTCTAATATTGTCAAACAAAACCTCAGATAAATAAATAAATGGAAAGGAGAGAGAATATAATACCTTCACTTACCTACAAGATTGCAAAAATCCTCCTTTGATGTGTTGTATTTGATCTTGATCATGGATTGATTCAGATTTGATGTGGAGTCACTTGGGCAGCACCTCCCCTTGATTGCCTTAAATTGATAGATGCTTGATGCAAGATGAATTGATTGGATTATATTGAATATGGATTGATAGAGTGGATGGATTGATTAGATGATAAAAATGGAAAATTTTGGTTATGGATTATTAATATGGATCTCATGGAGGAGAGCTTAATTTATAGTTAATGGGTGGAGGATTCAATGGCTAAGATGAATCCAAGTTGGATTTGGATAAAGGGTGGAGAGTGCATGAGAATAATGGATAATTATAGAATGGATATTTCTAGAATTTGAGAGAAGTCTCCATTGAATTAAAAATTCAATAGAGAGAGGGAGATATATTTGAATTTTTAAAAGAGGGAAATTTAGAAAGGCTTCTAGAAATAGAATCCTCTAGATTTAGAGGTGAGGATGTGATTAGGATTAGAATTATATTAGGTTGATAAATGATGATTAGGGGTGAGGTTACAAGGAAAGGATAGGTGTAGGGATGTGTAGGATAGGTGTGTAGGTAGATGTAGGAATATTAAATTCCTATCAAATGTTAATGAAGGATTAAAATAGGATAATAAGATATTAATAAGGAAATAAAAGGTATAAATGATAAAATGAGATATAATGATGATGTAAAAGGATTATCTATGGAAATTATGATAAATAATGATAAAGGGTAGATAAGATAAAATGGAATAATAATAGTTAATCTTGTAATTAACTATTATGTGTATTTAGATAGTGATGTTGCAGGACATATTAATTGTGATTAAGCATGTCGACATTTTAGATGTCTACATTTATGATATGATGCACTTCAATCTTTGAAATTATGGCATAAAAATCTATTTTATGGTCTACACATAGTAGTGGAGATGCTTACAATTAATATTAACTGTTTATTTGAAAGCCTATATCTTTTTCTAAATGTTAATAAAACACACTTGTAGAATCAATAATAACTAAAAATTAAAGCTAACTTAAATAAAATTAGAAGTAAGAAAATCTTACACAAAATATATATGTGGCCATGTACCATGAATACAAAGTCACCTTACTCCTTACAAGGTAACCATGGGGTGTTCTCAGTTAGTGACCCCAAAATTTGTACTATACCTAAATAAACAGGATTGGTTGTAAAATCAAATGGGGTCAAAAAATATAGCGAAGCTAAATAATTAGAGTTTTTCCTAACCAACTAGTAGTCATTTTGAAGGTACAATGATACATCTTCATGGAAAACTTAGATTTCTAGGATCATGCCCATTTCCTTGCTCTTATTCCAATGAAAATCTTATATTAAAAAAAGGATATTTCAAGATCATTTCCAATACTAATTCAGAAAATATAAAGCATTACATTTTAATTTAATAATGTAGTTGGCTTGGGATTACTTGATTTAAGTATCTAGTGATGAAATGAACATGAATATGGGAAAAATACTTATTGAAATATACACATAAAAGGTTGTAACAAAATATATTGATAGTGGAAGATGATTTTTTTGAAATTCGTTTATTACAAGAAACACTTCAAAAAATAATAAACATGAATTTTTCTGTCATATTATATATTATCATTACAACTCTAAACGGGGGACACCATTCCTCATGCCTAGTCTATAACAAGCATAAGTTGGGTCCCATTAATGTGCATCCCAAGATAAGTACACAAGAATACACAGTTGAAGACTCTTATGAAGATATCAAAATCTGAATGGTGGTCCCACATGCCACTTTCTAGGAGGTTGGGTTTGATCAGTTGAACCTAAAGTTGCATGAAATATATCAAGAAATGTTGGTCATGTATAGAAAATTGCAGCATTCAATTTTTCATAATATTTTAAAGTGAATGTCAATGAGTTATTACATTTTAAAATACTATGTGGCATAAAATGCATAACAATAAGTTCATAGGTAACTATGAAAAATTCATCTAAACATGGTATTTCCACAAAAGTGTCAATCTGGACCATGTTGTGGAACCTAAGGTGATTGAATTTTCTTTTGATAAAAGGTAAATATTGTGATGATGCACTCAATGTAGTTACAAGACTCAGAGGTACGAAGGAAATGGATTAGGCATATTGTATTTTATAGAGGAAACTAGTATAGTAGTGACGACATCATCATCACCCTTCATTCCCAAAAGTTCTAGAAAACTATGTGATTTTCATCAATGGTTGTGATAAAGTGACAAAAGAATGTTTCCCCAATCCAACTAATTAGACCGCACCTTATAATATAGCTAATAGTAAAATAAATCAACAAAACATGTGCCAAAAATAATACACATAACATTAAACATTTCACTGATATGAGTATTCCATGAAAATTAATCATAAATAAAAAATTGTGAAGTAAAAAATGAAATATAGTATAAACTAGACACAATATCATATTGTTAATGATTTCAATATGTATCATCAACCATTGTTTTATGTAAAATACCTCATAGATGTAAATTAATAGCTTAAGAAAATTTGTGACCTCTCCTAATAATATCCTCATGAATCTCAAAGATTCTTACCTAACAAAATATTCTTCTAGTGGAAATTTTTTCTAAACACTGCAAAAATTCTACATGATATGGAATAGCCAATGAAGCTTGTTTAGATTAAAAAAAAATCATCATGAATACAATTCTACATGCCTAACTTGATAGTAAAAGTGAATGGATTTGAGGTTGGTACCACAACAACCTCTAAAGAATTGAATTTATTCATATGAATAGTGAAAAATGACCCACTCTCTCTAATAAGGGAACATATAAATTGTATCCCATGTACACTTGCTTAAATACTCCAAATTTCTTATCTACATTGTCATCTAATTATTCTACATCAGTAAAATTCAATAAAGATTTGATTTCATACTATGAGGATGGTACATTATAAGTTTTCCAGCTTCATATGCATAAACCATATGTATAGACAAGATTTTTTTGGATACTCTCCATATATGAATCATTAATACCAAGGAAGTAAAGGTTAGGATAATCATCAGAATAGACCAATTATGTCAACTCAAGGTTTCATGTATGGGACTTGTAAATAAATTTACAAATAACTATCATGTGAACCATACTCATTATCATTAAAAAGAGATACAATATCAAATGTTGGTAAAAACCCCTTGAAATAATGGTTGTTCAAACATACACAAAGATTTTACGACATGTGATTCTCATTTCCTTCCATTTTTGAACCATAACCAGAGGAAGATGCAATGTTTTGGGGAAAGGAAGTTTTATGATCTACCAATGATATTATTGAATTTTTTCTTTCCTATAAATATTGCGAAAGACTAGCATCATCTTCGATCTCATTATTATCCATAGCTGATGAGTATTTGATTGTTGCATATTCATAAATAATGTCAAATTGATGTTATTTATTTCATTGATAAAAGTCCCAAAGAATACCATTATTTGGAATCTCAGTTCCTCCAAATGTATTGAACAAGGACTATCATAATATTATGCACTAACTTGAAGTGCTTTCTCAACAAATTTTGAATTACTATCCATGACTAATCACAAATAATATGAAAGCATTAAAAAATACAACCATTATTCATTTATTTAAAATAAAATAAATGAACTAAAAAGTATGAAAACAATGAAAAATTCCACAATAGAGTGTATTATTGGATTGATTTAAAGTAGGTGTTAAATAAAATTATTAAAAATCATATCAAATAGAAATTGATAAGAAATGAATTATAAGTTTATCAAAATATACATTAGAGTTTTGATCAAAAATTGAAAAATGAAGTGCATAATAAAATAACTAAATAGAGAGATATACCTAGAATACAAATGACATTGATCGACATCTTGCAACGAAAATATAATTTGGGTTTGGTTTTTTTATTTGTGTCTTCCTCCCTTAGCAATAGATGTGCCAACAATAGTAAACTTAGTATATTAATCCAACAAAAAAAGTGAAAAAATGTTTTTTGGGATTTTTAAAATTAATGTCCATTTACAAATAAAGACATCATAAAATTAGAACAAACATACCCAGTTTTTTATTCTGGGTTTTTTAATTTATTTTTTTCATTTTTATAATTACGTTTTATTTTGTTTTGTATTTAGTTTTTATAATATAGGTTTTTATTTTAAATAAGGGAAGTGGAATGGTTGATTTCTAAAAAAGTGAATGACATATTCTTAACTCACATTCAAACATTTAATGTTTGGTGATGCAGCCTAGAATTTACCAGATAACACCCTAGTCGTGTTGGCACATCACTCAACCTAGACTGAGCGCTAACCCGAAGCGTGCAAAGGTACCAGGTCCCTCTTTAGGGTTACTGTAGCAGGATGTTAGCGTGATGAAGGAAGAAACATATAGACCCATAACTAATCCATCATTCTATAATGCATGCTACATTTAGATCTATGAAAGAACAAGCTTAAAATAATAATCATGATTGAATAAATAACATGCACTACTCAATTATACACAGGAATGACACTTAGATTCAGCCAATATATTCCATCTATTAATAAACACAGAATCTTCTTACAATAATGTCAATCTATACCAATGCACGCATGGATCTGATACAGTAATTTGGTCATATATGTATATCTCTATACCTTCATACATCCATCACACATATCTATATATCTTACTACGATGTGACTTCATATCATATATATAGGATGGGGACTTTCCCATCACCACTTATCTATTCCATAAATAGGACACATGCTATTAATAGCCATGCGCCATTTACAGGCATAGCCACACATGCAAGTGTGTTATCTATAGACCTCTTGTAGTTAATTGAAGTGTCAATCTTATTCTTAGCTTGTCTCCATGAAAAACACTTTGATCTGATCCTCCAAAGATAGAAAATGTGTGGCATGCACATCTCTGCATCGTTGGCGTGTTCTACACACCATCTTCTAAAAATAGGTCATCATGCTCAAAATCAGCTAAGTCCTGAATACTAAACTTTCCCTCCGTACACGGGTTCTTCCTATCCCTCCTGTGCCCTTGATCCTTGGCCTTCTCTCCTGTGTGGACTTCTTATGTTATCTCTGAAAAGTATTCTCTGATCAACATTACCCCACACTAATCTCATTGTCGTCCCGATAATGGGTATCTCCAATAGAATAATGGAAAGAATAAGAATGAAATAATGTAGATAAATAAAGAATTTTTATGAGGCTAAGAGGACCATCAGTTTGAAGTATCAACTCTGAATACTCCTTTATTTCAGCCTTGCCATTCTCCTACTTTTTCTAGAATGTCCACAGCAATGGATTCCAACTCATCCCTTGTAATCTCTCCTTTTTCAGGTGCTGGACATTGATGCCATTATTCCTTCTAAAAGATCCAATCCTTTTGCTAAAGCTCCTTGGGTGCCATTTTTACCAAACGTCTCCTCTTTTTAACGTTGTAATTTTCAAAGCAAACCCTAGCTCGATTCAATCATGCCCTAGGTAGAAACTCCATGCCCTAACTCATCTATGTCTCCCTGCTTCGCTCAAACCCTTCACAACCAGGGACGTAATCTTCTTTTTGCATAGATTTGTTTGTCACGCTTGGTTTCACATATTTTGCACCTTAACCCGATCACTTGGCTCTTTGCACTTAGCTCTTTTCTCAAATTATCTTTAGTCGTAAAGGTAAAAATGAATCTGCATCCCATCCTTATTTAATTTTTCAAATTTTGATGCATTTATTGCTCCTTCAGCTACCAAATATCCTCTCATTCATTGAGAAAATTCATTCATGTTCACATGCGGTACTATCTTCACACCCCAGTTATAACCTTCTAGCACACCTTCCTACCCTCTAGTCACAAACTTCTCTTAAGCGCGCGCCCCTGCACCCCAGTACCTTGTCACTGTACCTTCTCATGGTAGTTATCATGGCCTCCGTTGACCTCATGTTATACTGTCCTTTCATTCATCTCCATCCTTGGTCGCTTTTGAGAAGGAATCTTCTTTTGACTTAAAGCACACCCGTAACAGCTTATTCCTTTCACTTTTTAATTCCCAGAGTCTTTTACTAGGATAACTACAACCATCACCCCACACTAAAAGTATGTGCAGTCCTCTACGCATAAACATTCTTCATATAGTAATTAGCTTTATGCGTGCAAGCATGCTTATTACACAAATACAAATAACTAAATTGAAAAAGCATAACGACAATATTTTAAGGGAAATATATTAAGGAAATGCTTCAGAATTGACAACCTAAAGTAAATGACAATACTACCTTATTACAAACACCAAGAAGACTTATTTATAGTAGGGCTTCAGTCTACTCCCTATGTTAAAGTAACCAGGTAACCATGTTCCATCAAGTGCTTCTAATTAGTAAGAACCTGATTCAAGTATGTAAGTGATGACATACGGCCCTAACCAATGTACTTTAAGCTTGCCTGGATGGCACAAGAACTTAGAGTCATAAGGAAGTCTCACCAAATAACTATTTGTCCAATCTCAAACTTCTTATCCCTTATTTTTCTGTCATGTCATGCCTTCTAGTGGGCCTTTTCCTGCTTCTAACTCCATCATGCTATGGCTCATCACTCATCCAATTGAATCATCTTCTCGATACACTCTTTTAAAGCATGTTCATTAGCTAAGTAGTCAAATTTCTGGATCATTCCTGCAGTCTGATTTTTCTAGTTCTTGGTCTCTCAATGTAGTTCTGCATATACATACCAGGCGTGTGCACATCCTTGTAGTGTAGAGTACAATCTATGCACCCAAAGTGAAGGTGGTAATGCTTCACTGTCCTGCTGTCTAGAGTCTCTCACACTGTTGAATGTGATGCTGAAAAGGTTGATCACCATGATAAGTGCATATCTATGTAGGTGCATTGTTCCTTACAAACCTAATAGATAGGGGTGATTCCAATCTCTTCCCATTCTATAATATTATCTTTATGGACTACCCACCAGCGCGTTGTTGTCCCATGCAAGGTATATACTAACATAGCTCTTCTCTTAATTTGATCTGTCCACTGTGTTTCCATGGCTTTCAAAAATTTAGGAAGATCTTCTGCCCCTGTATACCAAGGTATTGTGCTACCTATCCTTCGAACTGAATGAAGTCCATTCTTGCACACAACTCGCACTTTTTACCTCATGCCCTACTAGTTCATATGTACCATGAGCCCAATTGTCACAAGCAATACTTGTAGTATCACTAATAGAATGAGAATCCTCCCACTATAGGATTCCTTCTTTTGATGGCTCATTGACCTCTGGGTCCTGAATAGCACGTACATAAATTATGTTTAAGTCCTCCTCACTTAGAGGCTCAACATATGGTGTAGACTTCCCATCTGTTAGAGGTATCACAACTCTTTCCTCCTTGTTCTCAAAGCTGATATACCCCTTATTAAATCTCAAGTCAGCATTATTCGCATAACACCAAGGGCATCTCAAGTAAGGATGGAAAATTGTCTGCTTCTACAAGTGCTAATACCTCAAAATCCCCAGTGAACTTGGCCCCTTGTATAGTTATAGATGCATCCTTCAAAACTCCTATGGGAGTGGCCTTAGTCCAGTTTTCCATAAACAACACATTAGATGATGGCTGCAATGGAGGCCTCCCCATTTGTACCCATGCATCTAATGTAAGCACATTTAATTCCGCACCTATATCAATCAATATGTTGCTCAACAGCCATCCATCCACAACAGCATTCAGAGTAATTTCCTTGTCATAGTCAATGCTATCAGGGGGAAGATTTACATGTAGAATCTTATCATTCTGGTCTCAAGACTTACGTGCAGAGTGTTCCCTTTTAACCAACTTCCTAATAGTGGAATAATGTTCTCCTGGTGCAACATTTTGCACACTTCTCTCAGATCATCGATATCAGTTTGGGACTATCTCTGAATGCTTTCTTCTGCTCCTTTAAGTATTGTATCTCACCCTAAAGATTCCTTAGCACTTCCATGGTATCCTGGTAAACTTCCTTCTGATGAGCAGGATCTAGGTACCTTACATACAAAACCTCCTCCTTGGTGATCGTAGGCTTTTGGTGAAATGCCTCTCTTGCATGCGCACTGCTTCAGCGCGTGTAGTAATCTTCACTTGTTAATGCCTCAGGTCCTTTTGCTATCTTGGGCATCCACTGATCTTCTACCGCATGCGCTAGATTCTAACCATCCTGATGCCTTTGTTTTCTTGCTTATGTTGCTTACTCAGATGCTCATATAAGTCTGGGCATTCTTCATAGCTATGGTTCTTTCCACAGAAAGAACATGTAATATTTTGAGGACATTCACACCTATAGTGGTTAGGAGATCCACACGTATAACATGTTCCATGAGGGAACTCACCTCTTCCTCCACCATGACCTCATCCTCCATATCCACCACGATATCCACGTCCTCTTCCATGACCTCCTTCAAAATTCCCCTCATTCCTGTCATAGCGTGTTTGATTATGATCCTGATCCTAGTGCTCTTTCTTACCCTTAGGATTATTTATTATACTTGTCTGTCATACCCCAATGTCTATAGCATTCTAGATCTAACTAATCAACCGAAAATCCTTAGTATCATGGGTCGTATGGACCTAGAAAATTTTAGCAAAATTAGGATACATTCTTCCTTATCGCGCATTGTAATAAAGGATAGTGACTAGTATCATGATTCAAATGATAGATCTCACAGTCCAACAGTAATGAGCATGTATTGTTCTGCGAGGACAACTATCCTTGGTGTGACCTTCTACTTCATAATCTGTACACCAAATTCCTAAGCACATTTCATGGGCTGAATTTACTGATAGCTTCTCTAACTTGTTTAGCCATAGTTGCAATCTATGCCTCTAAGAATGGGACTAACATTAATGTCAATGCTCTCAACTACCTCAGCACGTAAAGCTACTTCTAGTGCTTCACGTGCAGATCAGTGTATGTCTTATGTGACAACACCCTTCTAAATGGTGTAATCAATCCTCCAACAAACCATTATGCATGCTGGCTTGCATGAATATTATAAGATAGCTTAGATAGAAGTGTCTTAAAATGGGCATCGTACTCACGTACACTCTCAGTAGTGCCTTGCTTGATATCCTTGAGCGCACTTATACTCTTCTGCTCAAACTCAAGGAATATGGAACTCTTTCAAGAAAGCATCCTTCAATGTTGTATAATCCACGCAAGTTTGATCAAGGTCAAACTTCCTATACCAACTATGTGTACATGTCCCTGTAATGTAGTAGTAAATTGACTTACCTTACGCTCAGCAACCATGATCCCTTTAGCTTTCCACAAGATTTCACACATGTGCACATGCTCAACAACATCCTCTATGCCTCTATACTCTGGAATATGAAAGAGACATCTCTATTTAAATCTTCTATGGTTGCTACGGGCATTGACCACCTGATCCAGAACCTCCTATGTGTTCCCTCTACCTCCAGAACCACCAGATCCACTGGAACTAGAACCACCTATACCTCTTGATCCTCCACCTATAGTTGAGAATAGGACCTGTAGATGTACTTCCACTGTGCTTCTGACAGTAGTACTATACTGAAACCCTATATTATGTGAGGTAGTTCCACTTCCAGAGGTGAATTCAACATTTTTTGCTCTCACATTCTATGCAGAAGATGTGCCTAAGAATGTTCCTCCAAATATCATTGAATTCATTTGTCCTGCCATTGATGTACTTGCTCCCCAACTTACTCCTACTCTCCTACTTCCCAAGTTAGCTTATTGGTTATTTCTCATACTAGATACTGGAAAACCAAGCGTAAGGGCTAGGTCACTAGGGGGATTAAGATGTGTGACCGTGGTCTAGGTAGTCTCTATTGGCACACATCTGTGTGAGGCCAAGGGGGTATCTCTATCATGTTTTCCAAGATGGGGGAGTTCCTTATGCTCAGGCTTCATGTCTTCTACATGAGCTATAAATCCTTCACGAGCCATCTCTCTCATCAACACCATACTTTCTACAAGGGAACGTTGCTTCTCTATCTCCCTCTCATGTGCCTCATTATACTTAAGCCACCTCTCCTCTCTCTACCTCTCTGCTGCTAGGTATGCCATCTTTCAGCAAACCTATTCCTACCCTTGCGTGTGGTGAAGTTTAGTTAGCCATCGGTTTACTCTCTAGATTCAAAGTTACCATCAAGATCTTGATCACTAGTGGAATACCTTGTAGATATAATCCTCTTGGATACCACAAAAATTGGAATTCAGCTACCTCTAGGAAAGAGTACGTCGAAATTGAATACTCCAGAATATAGTTGTTTAGAACACCATGAAACCACGTATCCATAGCGCAAGTCCAGATCAAATCAGCATCATAAAGGGCCTGAAATTCTTCCTGTTTCCAGAAAAGTGTGCGATACCTCCAATTCCATTGAGATGCATAATAAGTAAGCCACTCATATAGTTCTACTGGAAAGATAGTGAAAAATCTCTCGTATAAGCTGTCATACAGATCATGTTCTACCCAAGTGCGTGCATTAAAATCAAATCCACTACTGAACCACCGTGGATATTCTTCCTCCAGATCGTGTATCCAATCCTCAATACTTGCTAGAGTTAATTGATACGTCTTCATCACGAACCATCTTGAACACAACTGAAAAAGAGGTCTTGACAACAGAACTAATGATACAACCTAGAATTTACCAGATAACACCCTAGTCGTGCTGGCACATCACTTAGCCTATACTAAGCACTCACCTGAAGCATGAAAAGGTACCAGGTCCCTCTTTAGGGTTATTTTATCAGGATGTTAGCATGATGAAGGAAGAAACATATAGACCCATAACTAATCCATCATTCTATAATGCATGCTACATTTAGATTTATGAAAGAACAAGCTTTAAATATTAATCATGATTGAATCAATAACATGAACTACTCAATTATACACAGGAATGAAACTTAGATTCAACCAATATCTTACATCTATTAATAAACACCTAATATTCTTACAGTAATGTCAATCTATACCATTGCATGCATGGATATGATATAGTAATTCAGTCATATGTGTATATCTCTATACCTTCATACATCTATCTCTCTCTGACACACACACACACACACACTACTATGTAATTCACATCATATATATAGGGTGGGGACTTGCCCTTCACCACTTATCTATTCCAAAAATAGGCCACATGATATTGATAGCCACGCGCCATTTACATGCATAGCCACACATGCAAGTGTGCTATCTATAGACCTCTTGTAGTTAATTGAAGTGTCAATCCTATTCTTAGCTCGACTCCATGCAAAACGCTTCGATCTGATCCTCCAAAGATAGAAAATGTGTGGCACGAACGTATCTGCATCATTGGTGTGTTCCACATGCCATCTTCTAAAAATAGGTCGGCATACTCAAAATCAGATAAGTCCTAAATGTTGAACTTTCCCTCCGTGCACGGGTCCTTCCTATTCCTCCGCGCCCTTGATCCTGGCCTTCTCTCCCGTGTGGACTTCTTGTGTGATCTCTGAAAAGTATTTAGTTTTTAATATATGTTTTTATTTTAAATAAGAGAAGTAGAATGGTTGATTTCTAAAAAAGTGAATGAGATATTCTTAACTCACCTTCAAACATTTAATGTTTGGGTAAGGATGGGTTGATGGAAATATTTTTACTATTTAAATTTATTGCACCAAAACATTATTAAATATATGATAAAATAATATTAAGTTTTAGTTTTTTGAATAGGAAATATTTGGGGGTAGCTAATTTCTTATTCTAAAGAAGGCGTGTGATGAAGAAAAATAATAATTAACACATGATCAACCAATTTTTTTTTGAGCAATTAGATTCAATTTGTGTCACATTTTGTTACATTTCTAAATTGAAGGCAAAATTCACATGGTTGTGTTACATTCTACTTTAAAATTTTTTTGCTGATAGAGTGCTAAAATTTAATCTCTCAAGTTTCTAAAATTGTGCAATGCATTTTTTGTAAGCCATGCAACTTGTTAGAACCATGTAAGTTTAGTGAGGCCTCTTAAGCATACCCAAATAACTGAGTAAGCCTAAGGAAACCAAATAATACTAAGGACCTATTTTGGAAGCTGGAAAATACTACTTGGAGTCATAGACACTATAAGGTTGTTTAAAATGTGAAGTACAATATGATTATTTTTTAAGCCAAAAGTTTTGAAATGACCAACTGGTCAAGCGTTTAGGTTTGTAATGGGTCCTTTGGGCCTTAGGTAATTTTTGTAATTTTAGGATTCTTAATATAGTGTGTATCATTGGGTGGCTTGCATGCCTATATAAATATAGAAAAATTTCCTTAGGGAGGAGGGGTGGTAGTTCATATTTGGGGAAGTTAAGATTCTAAGAGAAGGGTGTGGATGTAAGCTTAAGCCTCAAAGAAGAGTGTTAAAAATGATCAGACATGACATGAAAAAAGAATTATTGTAATATGATCTAACTACATAGTTATCAATTAGTTTGTGTGTGATATTCCTCAAAGTAATCGAATAAATTCTTATTCATATTGGTTACTTTCAAATATGTGTTCATTTATCTCTCCACTTATGTACACATTTTCTACATGTATTCTAAGGATTGTGTATTTAAAGGATGGTCTTATTTTATCTCCCTAACTATGTAAGCATTATAATTTAGTGGATATATTCTCAAAGATGTCTCATTTTATTGCTTATAAGTGTAGAAACCTAAATTCTACTTTTGTAATATTATTGCCAAAACACACACAAATCACTCTCATTCTTACCAATTCCATTATAGTTAGTTATTTCCGCTAATTAACTAATGTTTCTTACCACTTTGATCCCAACTTAACAAGCACATTGTTGATTGCCTAAGATTCTTTTGCATTTGGGATGCAACTTTTCGACGAATCATGTAAGACAAAATCCTCTTCCAAAACCGACAATTAGCAATTATTAGCTAATTAAGCCTATTTTACCCCTTGTTTTGGTCAATATACCCTATTATTGTCTCAAAACCCTCTTCCAACCACTCAAAATCACCTCATACTCTCCTCCAAAACATCTCAACAACCTTCAAAAACTTATCCTAGCCTCCTAGTCAACCCTAAGTGGTTGATTAAGGCATCCTCACACCTCTCAATCACTTGTTAATTCACTAATTGTGATTAGCAAAGCTTAATCATGATTAGAAATTCTTAATCTAATTTGTACTTTTAGTCCCACATGCACCAAAGTGTTAGTTTTCCTCAAAGGAAAAACTATAAATAAGGACTAAGTATCTACCCTTCTAATTTTACACCATGCTTTGATTAGTAGCATCTCATATAAGTGTTAGAGTATGGTATTTAGCCTTAGCTCATGTTCACCTAGGTACTTTATTTACCTTTATTGTATTTATCCTAAAGCCTTCACTTATGTGTTAGTAGGAGGGTATTTCTTTTATCTTATTTAGATATTAGGAGATATTATGTAGTTGTTAGGTATAATTCTTCTCACTTGATCTATGGTAGTTGCAACTAGATCCCAATGTCTAGATTGCTCTCCTAAATCTATGGTCTAGGACTAGTTCTTTGATGACTAGTTATTTCCTTGATTTATGGCTTGATCTACGACCTTGATTGGTTCTTAGATTGTTATTCCTTTCCTATATAAGCAAGGCCCATTCTCATTGTATTTCTATTGAGATTCCATAATAATATATGATATTCATTGCTCATTTGCTTTTGCAATTAGGTTTTTATGTAAAGCTATTCTGGTGTTAGTCTTGCTTTCATCTTAGTTGATTCGTGGTAAAAGTTTGGGGTGTTAGCATCTGTGTTCTTGCGCTTGGTAGCAATCCAACATCGTTCCTTTCGAATAAGCAACAGTATGATTGGTATAGCCAATGCTCAATCCTATGCCTAGAGAGGCTACATACTACAATGGGGTTAGTATTACACGGCCGTATTGGTCAATATAGAGGGTCCTTGTACTCATAGTTTGATAGTCAGACCATTTCACCTCTCTTGGAGTAGATAAAAAACTGTAATCATGATTACCCTGCTTAGATCTATTTAGGGTCTATGTTTGTTTAGCAGGATTCATATCATAGTATAGGATGTTTGTACAATTAATGTTTAATTCCATTTAGTTTACATGTCATAACATACTTTCAGATGCCCCTACTTAGTAAGATCATCCGCATTAGGCATTCCTAAAGAGGGCTTGAGCTGTGACTGACTTTATTGATTGATGTACTAGATGTATATGTTAGCCTGTATCATCTCGATATGAAGTCATACTATTTGTACGGATGTATAAGTACTAGGGTGTTATCATTTGGCACACTCATGATGAAGGCACATTTTTGTACATATGTACACTATATATTGTTTTTTATTATGCCTTGTGATGAAGGAACATTTTTTGTATAAACACCCATGATGGCCCATCATATCAGATGCACTTTTGAGACATGTTTTTTTGTACATGGACATTTATACTTATGATGATGTATGATGATATATGGATTAATGATGTATTACATGTTGTTTATGAGATATCATGCTTAATATGTATGTTTTATGTTTGTATCACACATGTTTGTTCGATTTATGAGATAGTCGTAGATGATTTCATATTGCATGTTGATGAGATACTTTGAATAAAACATGTTTATCATTTTTGATATTGAGTGTGGGGTGGATAGATTTTTGATCATGTAGCAACCCCTCTTGCCCCATTGATGATACAATACTGTGATGACTAGCTTTTAGCATACATGTGTGATGTAGACTTAGCGTTTATTGATATATGATGTATATATGTGATGGTTTATTTGATATGATGATGAAATGATAAAAAAATGTATAAGTAAAAATAACAAGCACAAGTTAAACGAATGTAATCAAAGAAACACAATTATCTACAAGTATGCTAGATAAAATGAACTCAATGTAATGCACCACAAATTAAAGTAATATTCAATCTAAGTAAGCAAGTGAATCCAACTCTAAAGTACATACAATACGAAAAAGTAATGCAACTCAAAACCATACAAACCAACAACTAAAAGTAAACAAACTACTACTTTGTTTTTGTGGGACAATTTTGGGACGTTTTTTCATTGTTTTTGGTTTGGATCTCTAAGACAAATTTCTATTGTTTTGAAGTTTTCTACGAAACATATATGAATGTTTTGAGTTTTCCAAGGAACATATCTGAATGATTTGAGTTTTTCAAGGACCATTTGTATGTTTTTGGGTATTTCCATGATTTGGGTTTTCCAAGGAACATATTTGTATGTTTTGGGGGTTTTCAAAAAGTTATACGAGTGTTTTTGGTGTTTTCTCAACATTTTTTTTTCTGAAGCGAATGTGTAAGGAAATGAAAAAACGTGGATGCCCCTAATGTTAGATGGGATGTACAAGGGAAGAATACCACATGTGGTATGTGCTAGAATTAATACTGCGAAGTTTCCCCCACTGTGAGATGGGTACATTCAATGTCAAATTCTTTGCATTCAAAAGGTAAGTATCAGCCGGATCAGGGCAAAGAGGGATATGCTCACAAGGGACTCAGATGAAGGCAAAGACCATCTTAGGAACAAAGCTACCATTCGTAGTCCTAAACCTGAAATGCTTGTGGAACAATGGACCCTCCAATGGCACCAGAAACCATTTTTCACCAAAGGACTTGTCCAAAGTGCCACCATTGGGTGGTTTTCACTATTGGATGCACCTTTTTACTTATCTCTTTCTATTTTTATGTTTTTATACTTTTTTGCTTTTTTACTTTTTCTGATATTTTAGAGACCCCATACTTAAGCATAGAATTGAACTTAAGATGCATTGTTTTCATGGGTTCTCGAAGCTCTTGGCCATCTAAATAGGCAAGCTTATAGGCACCTGAACCAAACTTGGCAACCACAACATATGGTCCTCGTCTAATTGGGCTCAAATTTCCCTTTCTTTTCATGAGTCCTTATTGGTGTTCTTTTGATTCTCTTTTAACACCAAGTTTCCTACCTCAAATTGAAGAGGTATGACTCTTTTTATTGTAGTTTCACCCGCACTAAATCCTGATACACTTTAAGGTGATTGAGAGTGTGCAAAGTACGTTTCTCATCTAATAGCTCCAACTCTACCAGTTGAGCCACTTTGTAGTCTTCCTCTTCATTCATGTAATCCCTTAGCTCAATAAGCAAAGAAGGGATCTTGATCTCTAGAGGCAATATGGATTCCATGTTGAATACTAAGGAGTATGGAGTTGAAAATGTAGGGGTGTAGATAGAATTTTTGAATTGCCCAAATGGAAAGGTTGAATTCTGTAGATGTCAGTCATGACATGTCTAAGTTCACCATCTTCTCCATAATGTGAATGAGGGTTTTATTGGAAGCTTCGGCTTCCCCATTACCTTGAGGGCAATAGGGGGTTGAGAACTTGAGGGAGATTTGAAATCATTTGCAGAGTGATTTCACAATTTTATTCTTAAATGGCTTACCATTATCAATGATTATAGCTACAAGGGAATACCATATCGACATATGATATGGTTCATGATAAATTTAGAGATTTGAGACCCCTTCAACAATAAGTGATAGGAACATCCTTTACCCATTTTGTAAAGTATTCAGTTGCAGTAATGATGAACTTATGACCATCTGAGGAGACAGGGATAAAGTTTTCCAATTAGATTGAGATACCCCACTTTGAGAATGGCCAAGGTGCTATGACAGGATGCAAGGATTAGTTCCAACACATGTATCAAGTTTCCATAATTTTGAAAAATCCACACACTTCTTCACATGGTTACAACAGTCATGCTCCATGGTACGCCAATAGTAGCCTACTATGAGTATTTTCTTTATAAGTACAATCCCATTAGTATGAGCCTTGTAGATGCCTTCGTGTACACCTCTTTGATTGCTTGGATATGGACTCATCTGAATTTAAACAACACAACAGATTCCCATCGTAGCCTCAGATAGAAGAGGGTGCCCCTCAAGTAGGGTATATCAGGCTATACGTTGGATGATGGTTCATTTTTTAGCATATGGGAAATGTTAGTGTGAAAGGTCCATTGTGGAGGTAATTAAACATTTCAGCGTACCATAGGGAAAAGGGACCAACAACATCACACACCAAAAAATGAGATTTGGTATGTCATATGTTGACGTTCTTAGATTTTCAACAAAAAATGGCATGTATTTTTTCCCTGGTGGAATACTCAACATGGACCCTACTCATAGCCATAACATCAAATTCTCTGTTATGTGCTCTTGGTATATGTTGAAATGTTATCTGCTCAAAGAACTCCTTCAAAGAATCAACCATTCTTTTGTAGGGAATCAATTTTCTCATCTTTTACCTTGTATTCATTTGTGACTTGTTTTATAATGAGCATTGAATCACCAATGCAATTGACTCATCTGATATCCCACTTAATGGCTAGCTTCATCCCTTTGCGATGAGAGCTTCATAATATACTATATTATTCACACATGGGAACCCGAGCTCAGAATGACTTGGGGAATCAAGTCTCCCATGGGAGTGATTAACACAACTCCGGCACCTGAACCATGAAAGGTAAAGGAGTCATCAAAGTATAGTTTTTGAATGATATATTATTCAAGGTACATGATGGATGCATCTGGTAGCTTGAGAATTAAGGGTTTGGTACCTAGTAGTGGAGCTTATGCTATTTGATCTACTAAGACTTTTCCTTTTACTGACTTTTGATGCACATACTCAATGTCAAATTCACTTAACAAGACGATCTAATTAGCCATATTTCATGTGAGTGAATATTTTGACAGTAAGTATTTTAGTGGATCAAAATTCAAAATAATATTGACCTTATGGTTGATAAAATAATGTTGTAGCTTCTGGAAAGCAAACACTACAACTAGCCAAGCCTTTTCGATCTGTGGATAGTTGATCTCATATGCTATCAAATGTTATGCTCAAGTAGTATACAACTTTTTCTCTCTGCTCTTGATCATATTGGGACAACAATTCCCCAATCGTTAAATGTGTAGCAGAAAAGTAAATAAACAAGGGATCTCCTATCGTGAGTGGCATGAGAATGGAGGGTTTATCCAAGTATTAATTTAGTAAAGCAAAGGCTTCTTTTTGTTCTGGCCCCCAGGTGAAATTAACATCCCTTCTTAAGAAGATGTTTGAACATATGACCTACCAGATGCATCCATCATTTACCTTGAAGAATCTATTATTTGACAACTATACTTTAATGGCTCCTTTACCTTTCATGGTTCAGGTGCCAGGAGTTTTGTTAATTACTCCTACGGGGAGACTTGATTCCCCTAGTGCATTGACTCAATTTCCCCTACATGAATAATATAGTGAAGTATGAAGCTCTCAACGTAGGGATGAAGATATCCATCAATTGGGATATTAGCTGAGTTAAATGCATTGGTGATTAGAAGCTTATTATCAAACAGGTCATAAGATGAATACAAGGTCAAGGATGAAAAGTTGATTCCATATAAAATAATGTTCGATTCCTCGAAATAATTCTTCGAGTAGATAAAATTTGAGTAGATACCAAGAGCCCATAAAAGAGCAGTAGATGTTATGGCTACAATAGGATCTATGTTAATCATTCTGCTAGGGAACAATGGCATGCCATTCTTCATTGAAAATATAAGAACAAAAACATATGACATACCAGACTCTTGTTTGGTGTGTGAGGTTGTTGGTCCCTTTTCACTGCGGTAAACTGAAATATTTAAGTACCTTCATGATGGAACATTTCCCACTAACATTTCCCATGCTAAAAAGTGCACCCTTATCCAGCATATAGCCCGCTATACCCTACTTGGGGGCACCCTCTTCCACTAAGGCTATGATGGGAATCAGTTGTGATGTTTAAATTCAGATGAATCTATCCAAGAAATCAAAGAGGTGCACGAAGGAATTTGTGGGGCTCATACTAATGGGATTGTCCTTGCAAAAACAATTCTTACAGTAGGATATTATTGGCCTACCATGGAGCATGACTGTTGTAACCATGTGAATAAATGTGTGGATTGTCAAAAGTAAGACAACTTGATACATGCTTCGGTGCAATCCTTGCATCTTATCACAACCCCTTGGCCATTCTCAAAGTGGGGTCTCGATCTAATAGGAAAACTTAACCTTGCCTCTTTAGATGGTCATAAGTTCATCATTACTGCAACTGAATACTTTATAAAGTGGGTAGAGGATGTTCCTCTCACTTATGTTGAAGGTCTTAAGATCTCTAAATTTATCATGAACCATATCATCTATCGATATGGTATTCCCTTTGCTATTATCACTAATAATGGTAAGACATTTAAGAATAAAACTATGAAAGCACTCTGTAAACACTTTCAAATATCCCTCAATTTCTCAACCCTCTATTACCCTCAAGGTAATGGGAAAGCTGAGGCTTCCAATAAAACCCTAATTCACATTATGGAGAAGATGGTGAACAAGATAAGATGTGACTGGCATTTACAAATTCACCCTGCCCTCTGGTCATTCAGAAATTCTATCCACACCCCCATAGGTGTAACTCCATACTCCTTAGTATTCAACATTGAAGCCGTATTTCCTCTAGAGATTGAGATCCCTTCTTTGTGTATCGAGCTAAGGGACTACCTGAATGTAGAGGAATACTACAGAGCAGCTCGACTAGACAGAGTTGGAGCTATTAGATGAGAAAATACTTCATGATCTCAATCACCTTAAAGTGTATCTAGGATTGAGTGCAGTGAAGCTACAATAAAAGAGTCATACCTCATCAATTTAAGGTAGGAGATTTGGTGTTAAAAGAGAATCAAAAGAACACCAATAAGGACCGTGAAAAGAAATGGAAATTTGAACCCAATTGGATATGACCATATGTTATGGTTACCAAGTTTGGTTAAGGTGCCTATAAGCTAGCCCATGCAGATGGTCAAGAGATTCGAGAACCCATGAATGCAATGCATCTTAAGCACTTATATGCTTAAGTATGGGGTCTCTAAGGTATCAAGAAAAGAAAAAATGTATAAAAACATGAAAAATAAAAAGATAAATAAATAAGTGTGTCCAATAGTGAAAACCATGAAATGGTGGCACTTTGGACAAGTCCTTTGGTGAAAAATGGTTTTCGGTGCCAAGGGAGGGTCCGTTGTTCACAAGCATTTCAGGTTTAGGAGTAAAACAAATTTTTCATAAGTTGGTATTTGCCTTCGTCTTAGTCCCTTGTGAGCCCATCCTTCTTTTCCCTGAATCGACTAATCTCACCTTGTGAATGCAAAGAATTTAACTTTGAATGAACCCATGTCTCGCACTGGGAGAAACTTTGCAGCGTCAATTTTGGCATATACCATGTGGCATTATGCCCTTGTACATCCCATCTAATTCTGGGGGCATCCATGTTTCTTCATTTCCTTACACATTCACTTCAGAAAATTGTTGAGAAAATGTCAAAAAACATTCATATAATTTTTTGAAAATCCCAAAACATGCAGATATGTTAGTTGAAAAAATCGAAAACATTCAAATATATTTCATAGAAAAATCCAAAACAATAGAAAATTGTCTTAAGATAAAACCAAAAACAATGAAAAAATGTCCCAAAATTGTCCCACAAAAACAAAGTAATAGTTTGCTTACTTTTAGTTGTTGGTTTGTATGGTTTTTAGTTACATTAATTTTTCTGTATTTGTATGCTTTAAGATTAAATTCACTTGCTTAATTAGATTGAATGTTACTTTCAACTGATATTCATGTCATTGAGTTTATTTTATCTAGCATACTTGTAAATAAATGTGTTGCTTTGATTAGGTTTTTTAACTTGTGTTTGTTATTTTTACTTGTACGTTTTGTTATCATTTCATTATCATATCACATATAACCATCACATCTATACATCATATATAAAAAATTCTAAGTTTACATCACACATGTATGCTAAAGCTAATCATCACATACTGTATCATCAATGAGGCAAGAGGGGTTGCACATAATCACAAATCTATCCCCCCCACACCAATATTAACAATATAAACATGTTTTACTCAAATTATCTCATCAACATGCAATATGACATCAGCTAAGGCTATCTCATAAATTAACAAACATATGATACAAACATAAAACATACAGATTAAGCATGATATCTCATAAACATGTGATACATCAGTAATCTAGCTATCATCATACATCATCAAATATAAATGTATGTATACAAAACAACATGTCTCAAAAGTACATCCGATCTAATGGGCCATCATGGGCATCTATACAAAAAAATGTGCCTTCATCACGAGGCATAGTAAAAAATTAATACATATCGTACATCTATACCAATTAAATTTCCTTCATCACGAGGCATGATAAAAAATAGTACATATACATCTGTACAAAATTATGCCTTCATATCGAGGTGATACATAAAAAATATACATCTAGTACATCAATAAATAGAGGTAGTCACGACTCAAGCCCTCTTCGGGACTCCAGGTATCGTACTACTGCATATGAGATGTTGGACGTGTAGAAGGTGTTGTGCCATGCTGTACAGAATGTGCTACTCTGAAGCCTGTTTTCTCGAAGGACCCTGTACAGATCACGTTGATCATTACTGCCTCTGATGATCTAGCATGAGATAGGTTTCTAGCTATCTGACCTAATCTCAGGGACCCTCTAATCAGTCTAGTATGGCCACCTAATAATGCATCATGTAGTATGTAGCCTCTCCAGTGACAAGTGGCACTGTGCCTAATCAACTGTTATAAACCTGAGGCAGATGCCGATCTACTGCAGTGCATCGCGCTCTACTCTCGCATGTTGGCCAATTATATCCATCAGCTGATCTCACTCTGCAAAAACTTGGTCTCTCTCTACTTGTAACTGTAGGCTATCTGCGATCACCTGATCTTGACTCTATCATAGTTTGTATCCTCTCTACTCTAGCCTGGTCTCACTCGATAATGAGTTGATCTCTCTTAGTGATCACCAAGTCCCTCTTAGCTATGGCCTGGTACTATAGGGATACTACCTGTTGTAGCTGTTGTTGCAAGGAATTCACCTATCCACCAGCCAGTATATCCTAAATATCCTCATCCAAATTCTTGCTAAGCTATTTACTCACCAACTAGTATGTCCTCCCTTATCTGCTTCTCTACCATCCCCGCCATCTCCTCCATCTCTCAGTGGACTATGTGGTGGACTCACATGTGGGGGTGATGGAGGTGTCTACAAGGGTGCTCATAATGGATCCTGTCAGGGCAACTGTGGTGCCAATACATTGTGGCTGTACTACTAATTATGGCCACACCAATACCTAGACTGTTGCACTAAAACCTACTGTTGAATGAATACCTATTGTGCTGGTGCATGTTGTTATCCTCCCTATGGATCTGCCTAGCCCTGTGCCTGTGCCCTAGGATGTGGGCCCTAAAATCCCTATGTTGGTGCATCTAATACCTCATGTGGAATGGTCAAATGCCGAGGTAACACTGTAGCATACCAACCTGCATAGTCCTGTGTAGTACCAGGATCCACTATCTATACATGTTGTTCCCAAGGATGGAAAACCACCTATAAAAAGTTGGCATGAGCTCAGCCCAACCTGATCTGAGGCCCCATATGAAAGACCTCTCTATATCTATGAGCATACCACATCTCAGCCCTAGAAATCCCCTGAATAAGTCCAAAATAGTGATGACCCAAGTCTACTCTATACCACTCCATAATGTGGTTCCTGCTCCCAAGAAGGAAGAGATCTACCATTGTAGTGTAAATCTGAACAACATCCTCAGGCCACTTATATAACCTATATGTTTTCCATGTAATCATATGGGGTTGTAGCTCGTCAAACTCACATGCATGTGATAGTCTAGTGTCTCCTATGACCACGTACATCCTCTGGTAAAATAGAACCCAACCCATAATAGAAGGCTCTCTAATAACTAGAGCTCTCAAAGCTCACATAGTGGAGGACAATCTACAATATGATCCCAAGCCCATATCTATAGCAAAGTAACAAGACCCACAGACTTATGTCATGGTAAGCTATCGGAGGTCTTGAAGATCCATCATATAAATGAGCCAGTATGCACTGACCCTAAGGAGTTTAAACCTCTCCCTATAGAAGGTTACGTGAATAAATCTAATGAGGCTGAAGGGGAAACCAATCACAAATTCTTGTCAATTCAGTAGTTCCATGTCACTGACAAGAGAATAACAAGAACTTAGGGACTCATACCTAGCCGTTAATTGGCCATGCACCTCCTAACATAAAACTAGTCATACCCGAGAAATCGGGGTATATCTGTCACTAATAAATTCCATGGTTGTGTATCACTTTATCTAGATCCTGATGACCATTATAAGTGATCAAATGACCTTGAATAGCGAACTCATATAGATCCACCACACCCTCTAAAGTAATACTGGATCTCACCAATAGGCAGCCTTCGGAATGTCTGGCTCTCACTCAGCCATCTCTCAGTTAAGGTTGTGACGCCTGTTGTTGTCTATGGTAATCTGGGCATGTGTGTCAATATGTGATAACCCTTCACCTCTAGGAGTGCATATCCAGAAAAATTAATATGCTCATACATCACCTAAAAAAGTTCCTTCATCACGAGTGCATGCACATAGATCTACATTGTGTCACCAAGGTTATGGTACTGTCTAGGTCCTCGAGTCGAATACACCAAAAATGGTACATACTAGTATGTCACTATACGAGTCAGCGATGGTTCTAGTTAAGTCACATTTACTTCAAGGCCTATCTACATGCTAAGTTGGTCAGCCCATCTAAAATTTTGGAAACCATCAGGATGGTCGGTTATCTCATGGTTGATATAAATAGATCATGCTTTTCTGACCACCTCATGTTGGATGACCCAAAGTACCCTGTAGAGTTTGCATTGATCATGGGTTGGTCTGTGATCTAACCACAAGACTTTTGTGCACTAGCATGCCCCTATCGGCCATGCACACCCTATAGTACATGGACACCCCTGAAGTCAGTAGGTGCAAGGCCAGGTGATTCACTAATTTAGTCCATCTTGTTGTCATGGCGCTCGCCTATTACGGATGGATGCAGTGTGCAAGCCAGATGACCTAAAGGCCAAATTTTGAGGTAAAGGTGCCACCTGCTACAACCATTGTGCATGAGGCACATGCTCTGGCCCATGACCACCAGTGCAGGATAAGTGCAACAACTAAATGGTCCATACCTGTTTCCTACATGCTAATAAGCTACCTGTTGAACACCTGAATTTGATCTATTATATTGTAATAATTTGCCTTGGTCATTGTCTCAGCTTTGGTAACTGGGATCCATCTCTCAGAAGAGCACTCAAGGTACTCTCTCAGCATGATCTGCACTAGATCTTCTAGGGCTACGCATGTGTCAGCTGTCTATCTCCCAAGGTCAATCCTCCGAATCCACTGGGCATTATATGGTAAATGAATTTAAATGAATTGTGCTACTCAATGGCTTATGATACCCATTTGTACCTCCTCGCAACGTGTTTCTCACACCCCAACCGTTGAAACCATCTTTCGGTGGACTAATTTCTTCTAATCGCTAGCTGGGTGGTTATGAATTTCATAAATAATTACCTTAGCCTCGTTTAATGGAGCCCTGGGGTAATGTATATTGTGCATGCCTATGCTACCTCTTCTACTACCTGGGTCGCATATTTTTTCCTTGTTGTGCTTTACTGGCAACATACTGAATGACTACAATATTGTGTTGGTACTTCTGCCATAAAAATCAAAAAAAATCTAAATATAGCCCATCTCTTTCCCTAAGATTGGTAAAATCTTTAAAAATCCCCATATTGCTGCATCTAGTACCTCTCGTGGAATTGTCGAACGCATTGGTAACATTGGTATGCATACCACCTCACTAAGTACCAGTGTATCCACTATCTTGCATTATGCCTCAAACATTGAAATATTTCCTACAAAATCATCTTTCTATGAGTTCTTGGACCGAAGTATTAGATCTAAGGTCCCGAATTTAGATGTGAGTGGGGCATCTCTGTAATCTTCATGAACATGGGGCCATCATCTCAAGCCGTAGGGATCCCTTAGAGGAACTTGAAGTCTTTCTCCGGCACTAAGGCTCAGCTTACTCTACCTAGTTCCATAATGTGGCTCCTTACTCCTAAGGAAGGAAATGTGACTATCTACTCCATAACAATGACAAGGAGACAGGGAGTAGGTTAGACAGACATAAAAATAAAGCCATCCTGATATACAAGGTGATAGCACCAAGCAATCATAGGGGGTCTGTAATGATCATCAAATCTCACTGCCTAAAATGGAGTAATCAGTATCCCCTGAGTGGCCATGTACAAGATCCTCCTCGAATGTAACCAAAGATAACCTTGTAACAAAACTTCTCTCCAATAACTTGAGCTCTCAAATCTCCCGCAGGGCAGCCAATCACAATATCTTCCCACAGCCCATATCTAAATCAATGATGAGAATGCAAGAATGGACTTCTGTCCAAGAAAAGGATGGATTAAGTGAAGCATCCACATATAAACAGAGCTTACTACTCCATTGAGTTCACCTAGTACATTCATTAAACTGGGCAAGAGGCAATAGAACGTTGTTACATCAATCCAATGATGCCAAGGAGGCTTAAACTCCATATTCAACCAATATTTTTAGAAGCAATAGTATACCGGGGAAAGGAGAGATAAAAATGACCAAACTTTAGAAAACTACGGCCTCCTTACAATATATCAGGAAGAATGCAGAGAGAAAGGAGGGAAGACTATGAAAACCCGGCAGGGTCCATATTTGTCACCCCAACAATATCATGGCTGAATGTCACCTACTCTAATAATGGGTTCCGCTGCAAAACCCATTCCTCCAGTGATAAAAAAAACCATGAATGGGAACTCGAAAGGATCTGCCATAGATCCATCTAAGGTGGTAGGTGAGAATCGCCAATAGGAAGCCTGAAATGTGAGTAGCAGCTCTCGCTCCAGAGATTTCCAAAAATCATCTAAGGTTGTGAGTAGGTTCTGAGCTCTCAAGGTCAAAAATTATGGGGCATGTGAGATACTGTGTGTTAAACCAGTCTACCTCTACAAGTGATCTCACATAATAAAATCCGGTCATGTCAATTAAATTTTGTCTCCTCGTAGGCCCTGGGAAGCCACACGTGTCGACTCTTGTGTCTCTAACTTTTCTAGGTCCTCTGCTTCAACACCAATCGGGTCATTTAATTATGATCCAATTATTCTATAGTATTTATAATGTCACTCTATCATTTTTTCTAGTCTACCATTAATGCAGTTATCTTTCTTTTGATATAAATGGTCATCTTCTACCGAGCATCACCTAGGGTTTGCTCTAAAACCTTCAGTTTTCATCTTAAAAATCACCTTAAAAGTGACTTTTGTGCACTAGCGTTGTTCCCCTGAAAGCACCAACACACCCCTAGTGCTCATTTGGACACTGCCTTTGCACCAACTTACCTAGGTGAACATGTACGTTGATGAGTGCACATTTAAATTCCGCTGAATCTTCCCATGTTTGCACTAGTAGCATGGTCGGTTTGCCTTTGCATAGGAGCATGCACACCCCTACGTAGCAGGCCATGCACTCGTTACATAGGTGCCTACCCTTTGGATGCATAGGTGCATGTGTGCACCCATGCAGACAGTGCAGCACAACTCTGCCCCTAGGGATGCGTTTGCACATTTCTACTGCTTAAAATCTACCTAATTCTGGGCCCTGAAAAATGTGTGCAATTTAATCAAAATTAAATCTCATAACAATTCACAAGGGTAAAGAAGAGTTTTGCTGTACCTGTGGTCCATTCACTGGGAGCCTCATGTACTCTCTCACGTGATCCGCATGCGACTTTTTTGGCTCCACACCCTCACCATCTTCTCCCGTAGGTCAGAGCTTTGATCAACAGTAAATGGTAAGTAAATTTGGTAAATGAATTGGCCGTGACGGCTTATATACCCATTTTTACCTCTTGCAACGTGTTTTTCACCCCCGAGGCACCCTGAAACCATCATATGGTTCTTCTAATTTCCTCTAATAATGGCCGTGATGATTATTTTTGATAAATAATTATTTTAGTGACCCGTTTAATTTCCCTAGGGCATGTTTTGCATTCTGAACGCCCTTTTCTACTACCCGCGGCATATTTTTGCCTCATGGTAACTTTTTACAATGCATCTCATGCTTAGGTCATTTCCTCTATAATGTTTTCTTCTAGTAAAAATAATTTTTTTTATTAAAACAATCAAAATTACCCTAAAAAATTCGCAAAATGATTGGTAAAATCATTAAAAAACCCAGCCAAAAAAATTAAAATTAATTTTTTTTTCAAAAATTGGTAAACATCGTGCATACAACTGAAGCTTGTATCAATTTCATTCTCCTCAAACATCAAATTTTTTCCTACAAAAACATATTTCTAAGGTTCTTTCTTGTTCTGGTCTCAAACGAATTGTGGATCATCGTGATCTACCTCCATTAACAAAATCTAGGTTGCATGCTATGTTGGTACTCTCGTGCAATAGTGAGTTGCCAGAGATTGTGTCGTAGAGCACAAAATATTTTCCATGGGACTACTTGTGTCCTATGTTATTCCCCTTGCATGTATCATTTCTTGGGGCACCATTTTTAACCCTTTTCGTTACAACATGAACATTCAAGAACTGCAACTTGATAACAAAAACATTGGTTGAATTGTCTTGAACGTTGTTTGTTTGCGTACATGTGATTGTGTTGGTTTCTCTGTTAGGTTAGCTAGTTTACTTTCTTGCATTGCATTACATTTTGTATATTTCATCGAGCTAAATATAATTTTACTTTCTCATATTGCATTGCATAATGTATGTTGCATGGAGTTATGTGCTTTTAGCAGTAAATAATTGTTAGTAATTTATCTTTTCATGTTATCTTACACTTTTGTTTATTTTAAATAAAGGCCGATGATGTAGATCATAGGGGCAATGTGATGAAATAAGGTTGCGTATTGAAGACTGGATACAAAGATGAGCATGTTCCTATTCTCTGCTTTCCTATCTTATCACTACTAACTTTTCTTCTGAATCACCTGGGGTAATAAACAACCATGTTTATCCCTATCCTTTTCTCTTCTAAAAATAACCAAGGGTTTTGCACCCATTCTATCTTATTTTTTCTATCCATTTCAATCATCTTTTCGATCGTCGATTGACTTATTCTATCACCCCATTTCTATCTTATTTCTCTTATCTATTTCAATCATCTTTTTGATCATCGATTGACTTCTTCTATCACCCCATTGACACTTGAGGAGGCATCCTTCGTCCCACTAATTTTTCTTCAAAAATTTACCTGTTTTTGCTTGTCTATTATATTTGAAGTGAAGTCGATAACTTCACCTCAAACATGGGCAAATGTAGACACCTAAATTCCACTTTTGCAATCTTATTGCCAAAACACACACACACGCGCGCACACACACACACACACACACACACACACACACACACACACACACACACAAATCACTCTCATTCTCACCAATTCTATTAGAATTAGTGATTTCTACTAATTAACTAACAATTTTTACCATTTTGGTCAATTAACAAGCACTTCCTTGATCACCAAACTTATTTCGTATTCAGGATGCCACTTTACGATGAATCGTAAGTCAAAATCCTCATCAAAATAGATAATTAACATTTATGATCTAATTAAGCCTATTTTACCATTTTTTTGGTCAATATACCCTAATATTGGCTTAAACCCCTCTTCCAACCACTCAAAATCACTCCACTTTCCTCCAAAATTCCTCTACAAGCTTCAAAATCTTATCCTAGCCTTCTAGTTGACCCTAAATGGTTGATTAAGGATCAACACCTATTAATCACTTCGTAATTCACTAATTATGATTAAGAAAGCTTAATCATGATTATCAACTCTAAATATTCTTTGTACTTTTAGTCCCACATGCACCAAGATGCAAGTTTTCCTCAAAGGAAAAACTATAAATAATACTAATTATTACCTTCCAATTTTACACCATACTTTTATTAGTAGCCTCATATAATACATATGTTAAAGAGCCTAAACTCCTTTAGGGACCCACATGCTCATCTTTTCCTAAATCCTTCATTATGGTTAGTAGTAGGGTATTCAACATGACATTGTAGTCTTGTGTTGGAGATATCTTCTCACCATTTGTGGAGTAGCAACCATTCCCAATGTGATTGCTTCCTAGATCTATTTAGGTCTATTGTTTAGTAATCATCTAACATAGTAAGCATGCTTAGATATTATATATTAGTTTCATTTGATCTCCATTTTTATGCTATTAAGCTTTGATCTTTGATCTTTTATTCCTTATCTTTTGTAATTAGCTTTAGACTATGTGGTTTTAGTCTTGCTTTAAACTAGTTAATTTTTGCTAAAAGTTTGGGGTGTTATCAATAAGAAGCCAAGAGATGTCACACATGTTGCTAACTTGTGTTTTAGGAAAGTTTTGAGGATTAATGGATTTTTACATACTATCATATTTGAAAAAAATACCAAGTTTGTAGCCCACTTTTGGCATACATTATGTAATAAACTGAACATGAGGTTATAGTTTAATTTCACATATCAATCGTAGATAGATGGATAAACAAAAAATTTCAATAGGATCCTTAGAAATTTGTTGAGATGTTTAGTAGGAGAGAAGGTAGGAACATGGGATTCAATTCTTGTAGCTCAGGAAAAGATTTCATATGTAAAATTTATCAGTATAAATAGTAAGAAATTACCTTTCCATATCATGTATTGAGAAATTTTACAAGGAATTATAGAGCTAAGAGATTTTCCACATTTTTTAGGTGGTGGTTACACTTCCCCACTTCCTATTTATACACCTCTTGAAAATATATTTTCAACACATTCAATATAAAATATATTTTTGGCTCATGTTTGGTTCCTCTCTCTCACAACATTTCTCTCTTTGTGCATTCATATTTAATCAGTGCTCAATATTGGCTTACATTCTCACATCATGCAGAGATGAATTAAAGGTTACGAACGCCCTAGGCAGTAATTGAATCATACACCTTTTTAACAATTTTAGTTAAGAATTTTCTCCCATCAAATAAATAAACAAAATCTACATACATTATGGTATTTTAAAATTTACATAAGGATACTAATAAATAACTAATTTAGAGAAATTGTTATACAAAAGGAATAAAAATATCCTATAAAATTATTAAATAAGGACTGGTAATAATCTATGACTATGGATGGAGAGAATTAATCACATGAGGTTCTTGGAATGTAACAAATAACATTTTTTATACAAGGTTGGTTACTCATCTTATTTATCAATATCAAGTAGGTGATGGGACTCAAAACTGAACAAAGCACCATTTTTTTGCAAAGAAATAAAAATTCTTAGGTAGCTCTTGTAGTTTTATGAAGAGTGGTATCTTGACCATTGATTCCTCCATAAAAAAGAGACATTTCCCACAAAACATTGGGAACAGAGAATTAAATAATTCTTTCCTTCAATTATATTTTCCTCTACTAGCCACACTAATGATATTATAAAAATACATGAACCTTTTCTAAGAGAAATTACACACCTGAATTATCTAGAGTTACATTAGAGAATGGGTAACAATACCAAAAAAATTGTATGACCTTACAAACATGCATATATTTTTTACTTGTAAAAATATTATAGTATTTTTTATGTGTATCCATGAAAATTATATTCCTTTATAATAATACCAACAAAAATTCAATCAATATTGACTTAAGCTAACAAACATTAATGTTAATTTATAATAATAGCCAAAAATAATGAAAATCTTTATATTTAGGCGCCCCCTAACTGTTAGCGCCGTATGCAGTTACCTATTCTACCTAGGGCTTAAACGCCCCTTACTCATATGGTATCAAATCTCATTTTGGCAATCGAATGTCATTGTTTTTTTGTATTTTATTAATAAAATCTTGATTTATTTCAATTTTGTTATTATATATCCTTTGATATTTGAGTATGCTCTTATATTTCATCTTTGGATGATTTGTTGAGTAAAAAAGAGTGAAGAAAATAGGTGGTTTTGTAGGAAATTATTCGTTATGGACATTCTTTGGAGAAATGGATGTGTCATTGAGTCTAGATCATACCAAAACCTTAGTATCAATAATAAAATCAAGTGAGTTTTGAAGCACACCAAATCTAGGTTTTTTCTGGTTTTCTATGTCCATCTCTAGACTATTTTGTGGTATTCTATATTGCATTATATTATGAGTTTTCTAAGTTTTATGGGTTTCTCCATAAAATAAATGTGTTTTTTTCATTTTGATAGATCCAGTGGATGTATATTTATCGATGTTGTTCATTATATCTAAATGAGTGAGGTTGTTGGTTGCTGTACTTATCTTAATGGTCATACTCGACCTTCTACACATGGTCACACTTTGAGTTTGTACATGTGATTTATGTTATTCTTCTATTCAATTATGCAAATAAATATTTCAATGTACGTGCATGAGGTTTTCATACTATTCACTGATCATGCCTTAAATCTAAGGAGGTGACTGTACTATTTACAGACCCCGTGTGGAGGTTGAGGAATTGGTTGTTCCTTTGTTCTAGGAGATGAATTTTTTTTCATATCTACAAAAAAAAATTCTATGTAGATTACCCTAACCCTAGGTGTGATAATCTAATAGACATATTAATAAGCAAGTTCACATACCACCAAAGGAAGGTTGGAAATTTGGAGAAGACCACCCCACCACTTTTCCTAGCTTTAGCCCTTGATCACATAAAGTTTATCCCCTATTCACACCCAACCCAAAGGGGCTTAACTCATGAGAGGTAAAAAAAATTCCAAGGAGGATAAACAAGAGTAGAAAATTTGTTAGCTTTAGTGATGAATTTTTTTCCTAAAGCACATGAGAAAGTATTAAAATTTAGAAGTAGAAAGACCTTTAAGAGGCATAACTTTCTGCCCGTAATTCCTTTTGAGGTGTCATTTTTTAAAGTGTATTTTTTGAGCTCTTCACATTGGTGTTACTTTCATTTTATTGCTCATCCTATAAAAGACAATTTTTCCCTTTAAAATTTAAATACACACTAAATTATAAAGTTTTAACCTTAGGGTTTATTGTTGATGATTTTAGGGGGGTTATCTTGTGTTCTCTTCTACACTTTCATTTCCACAATCTCTTTTTCTACATTATGGATCAAAACTTGGTTTCACTTATCACACCATTTGACTATCATGAGTGGAAAATAAAAAATGGAAATCTTCTTGAAGAGTAAAGGTTTACACTAAATCACAATAGATCTTAAAACCAAAAAAAAAAAATCAAATACATCTAAAGTTAATTGGTATAGATAATGTGATGAGGCCTATGATTTATTATGTCTATATGTATCTCTTGACTTTATCTTTCACACATAATCTACCAACAAACCTAAGGATGTTTGGATCACATTGGAAGGACTCTTTGGGAAGAAATATGCAATGAGGGATCATGAATTGGAGAATGAGCTCACTAATTTGAGTCTAGACAACTTTGACACTATACAAGACTTCTTCACAAAATTAAAATAACTTATATTAGATTTAAAGGGTAAGTGCACCAATCTTGGGGGCCAAAAAGTGGACAAGAAAGTGAAAATGATAAAAACACGATCACGTTTTGCAATAACGTGATCACGTTATGTTTTCTTTGGTTTGGAAATTCATGAACCTGTAACACATACATGCTATAATAAACTACAAATAAAAAAATTCCCAAGCCTTATTCATTTTATTTTTCCCCAAACACGAGTTTTACAACAAACCCCTGCACTCATGTTTTATATTCAACCACATCTAGCTCCCATGATCATCTGATAATTTCTGTGAAGATTGGAATCAACAATGGCGCCATAGAGAAGAGGCAGGCAAAATTATTTTCTATAAATTGCATTCAAATTTCGTAATTTTTTAGTAGAATTTGAATTGAATACATTTTTTTATTGTTACAGTTCCACCTCAACCACAACCAAATCCTAGAATTCCTATGAACCCTCTTAGACCTCATATAGTTTTTGAACATCCCTTGAGTAGTCAGGAGGATTTAATAGCCCATATAATGGAAAACAAGATTGAAATTGAGGAATTAATTTAAAAATGAGGGATTCCCATTCTACAAACCCCCACCATGCCTTGTAAACACATTGGAGGCATTAGTGGCTCAAGTTGACGTAGAAACAATTCAAATTGATCGTTGGAAATATTATAGAGAGAGTTGTAGGGAATATTACGCCAAAAAAAATTCATATGCGGATGTAAAGAAAAAATAAATTACATAAGACCTCATATGTGCCTTATTCACAGACCCCAAACCAATTTTCCTGTTACGTTGTCATGAAAATAGTTTCCAATCCATTGGTGCAATAGTGATTTGATTAAAAATAATTTTTGGGACCGATGGTGGATGGTGTTTGATTTTCCACCTTGTAACAACAACGAGGTTCCAATATAATTTTTTAGGAAACTATATTACAATTTTATCCTCAGCGAGATCCCAAACTATTTTTATTTCCTAGATTTCCAGGGCCCAGGAAAAGTCTCTGCACAAGATTAATCAAGTGCACAACTTGCACCTATTCAGTAGGGTAGAGTCCCCACATAAAATCCCCCTCACCATAAGACTGTCCCTCCAGCAGTGAAGGATACAGTTGAGATTGATACACTCCACGCTCTTCAGGGGCTATATGATACCCTTGTCCCACATATGAGGGACATATCTAATCCAGATGTTTATGGAGGTACATAGAGTATTCCCTCAAGTAGTACTAGCATGAGGTCGCATATTTCTCATCATGTGGTATAATATGCTTGGGGCCAAAGGAGGATGATACTTTCATGCATACTAGTGTTAGTGGAGTTTTCAATGGTGGTACGGATGATAATATCGCTATGTCAGACACCTTTTTGAGTGATACATTTAGATTCCAGACATTGACGACACCTTTACAGGTATTTTTTTAATGTATGTAACAAAAAGATATGAGTACTTGATTTACTTATATATGTTAAATTTTTGAAATAATTGTATTTGTACATGTATGCATTGATATTATAGTACATGGGAGGGATGACATCATGCTGACCACATCTTGTAAGCACCGTGCCTATACATACATTCACAAAGGTAATCTTGAATGTTAATTGTGTAAAATTTTCACGTATGAAACTAGACTTAACTTTTGATTTCAAATATATGTTTATATATATGTATGTTCTTGTATATATATTATATGTATTCAACTAACTTGACGTGATATATGTTAGATAAAGTTGATGACCTCACTAGACACACCACCATCTCTGCGATGAGTAGAGAAAGGTATTGTCACTGTGATTTCATATACGTAGAAACTCACCGAGGTATTCAAACTACATGTATTTTCATTAAATAGCTCGTGTAATTCATATTATGTTAAATTATGTTTAAAATAATGTCCTTCATTTTAGCATTATTAAATTATGTTAATAATATCCTTCATTATGTATACGTAGGAGTTACCTGTGCCAGGTAACATGCTTGTTCATACGATTCATAGGCGTGGCGTGGTAAAAAAATTGTTGTATATTGATAAAATTAGTTAAAATATTGTCATTACACATACATGTACTTAGTTGGCGTAAATGCTTTCATCTGCATTCAAAACATTAGTTGTTAATATATTTCTATTTTGGTTAATTTTGATGTTTAATTTTGTGATCTTATGTGTATGTAGGGTTCAACCCCATCCATTTTTACTTTGAGGGCATGAAATCCTTGAGCTCCTCATTTTGATACCCCCGTTCATGCTCTAGGAGCTCCCGATGACTCATCTGAGTGTGAGATGTAGATTCATCATGACTGAGAGATTGCAGTAAGTGCGTGTAAATGTAAATAATTTCATTAGCATGGTCTTATACATGTTGAAAACTTATATATTAAGCTTTGATAAAAAAAATTCTTTGCATTTACAAGTTCAACTACAAGTGAGTTTTGAGTGAAATAAAACTCATAGTATGGAGTGCTTAGAGGATCTGAAGTCATCTCACATATCTCCATCTATGTCTAAGGGAGGGCCTTCTTCGAGCAAGGCCAAGAGAGGGATATATTTTGATGATTAGGATATATATATATATATATATATATATATATGTCTTATGAAAAAAAATATGTATGCCTATGTGCATGACATTGTATGCACATTCAACATTGTATGTACACCTATATGTCATTCACTAGATATTATATGACCTATTCATGCATTTGTATATTTATTGTGCACGTTAATACAATTTAGAACTCGATATTTTTGTATGAGACCTTACATTTCTGAGATTATTTTTTTATGAAACTAATATGACATGTACTTGACTATATAGGACATTATGGATTATTTTTTCATTTATTGGTGTTGTATACTAGCGTTTTCAATGTATAATATGCCTAAAATTTTGGAAATCAAAATTTATATAATGTATGTATATAAAGAGTTATCTAATCTAAGTAATTATTCATTCAATTTATCAATGTGTATATGTGTATTTACCTTACTTTCTCTTCTTCTTGCTCATGGTATCTTTGTATTAGTTCCTATATTATCATGCACCTGCTACATTCTTCAATGCTTTTTAGTCTTCTCCCCTATTAAAAAACCTCAGAAAATCAATAGGACCATCGCTAACTTGATTCATAAGGCTCCAAACACCACTGTTGTTCATCTTACCAAAATTGTCAACTATGCCCCTTAAGACAATGTTTTTTTTTGCAAAAACCATGAACTAAAGGATCTAAGGATATTGTACGTACCCAAAATTGTAGGGTACTACACCACCAGAATGATGTTACACATGCCCCAATGATGATATGGGTCTCCTTGCAAGGTGTTTGGAATCCAGAAAGGCTTTCCAAGTATACACTTATATCCCATAGGCCCCGCTCAGCCTCCACATGCTTTGTTTTACCCCTTTTTCCCTTTTCTTCTTGCATTTTTGTCTTCAGTAATGAAACCGGTGCCCTACCTGGGTGGCGGTCTCGTGACAGCTGCCAGGAAAGGGCAGTGGTCCCGTAACCGTCGCCCTACGCAGGGCGGTGGTCCTGTACACATTTTCCAGATCCTTTCGACGATCGCGTCAAACGTAAATCTTGGATTTTACACGCTTTCTTCAACCACTTTGGCTTGCATTAATGTTTTTGGTCCCCTGGTAATAGTTTTTTTCCTTTGTTTATAGTAAAAGAGTTCTAATGGGAGTTACTCTCTGGTAAATGCATTGGTTATAAATAGCCAGCTTGTTTTCAAGCAAATGGCCCCTCATCCTCTCAATTCTCTTGTTCAATTTTTCAATTTCTTGCTTAGAATTCTGTTAGTTTCATGTTTTGACTTCCATTGTTGGTATTTTAGAGGTCATATGATCTTCTTGTTTCAGTCTTGTTTCATTGTTGTTGCATACAATCAGTTTAACATAGAATAGCTTCATTTCTAGACTAGAATCCATTAAAGTTGCAGGTTTTGTTTTGTCACAAGGATAGTTTCTAAAACTCTTGGTACACTTGTGTTGTATTCTTGTAATAAATCCCGCTAGGAATTGCATAGTCAAGCTTTGTTCACTTGCACTATCTCTCTCCTACTCGCATTGTATTTGGTCTATATCCAAAGTTGTCATTGTTCAAATACCATCCTCTGTTGATATGATCATATACATACTTTTTGGATTCACGAGGAAACAGAAGGAATGAGGAGATCACACTGAGGGGAAAAAATCACACACAACTGGATTTACCACTGTTCTGTAAACGCCAAGTTTGAGCTATCAAAGTTCTAGTTATGACATATCAAATAGAGTAGTGAATTATTTCATTTCAGTTAAAAGTTCGCTATCGATATCACGAGGGAAGCTACGGGGATTGATAGTTTCTGAGAAACTATGATTCATTCCTCACTTCTGAGGTAGGATCGAGAGCATTTCAATTCAAAATATATAGCTGCTTAGATATTTAGGATAAAATCACAACTGCACAGGTAAATAGCCATAGCAGGCTATGTTGTTTGTTTTTATTCTGTTATTAGATTAGTTGTTCATTTTATAAATATACTAGAGTAGCTACTCTTTAATTTCATTGAAATACATCATTGAAAATACAAAAATAGAAGAATGCTTGCATAGTGTAAATACCTCTTTTGTAATCTGTTTATTAAATGTTAGTTAAAAGTTGAATCATTTTGTATGACAATCACAGGACCTAGAGAACCTAGAGAGTATATATTTGAACCCGTAGTGCCTTAGCCAAATCTACCCACAACATTAGCTGATATAGATTAGGACCTCAGGATACAGGTCTTTCGAGAAAAAACAAATTTACAAGTGATTAGTGAGCAACTAAGAGGATTAAACATCAAAGACGACAAAGCTTACACATTCTGGTCAAACCATCCAAACTATAGATTGCTTTGATAAAGAATCTGAATGACTGTGCAAGGATTCGAACGAGAGAAAACATTTGGTTGCGATCCTTTGGTTCCACAACCTGACGCAGGAGACCTCCTCATTGACATAGATACTAGCTTACGTATTCAAGTTACCAGAACACCTGTTAGGTATTCCGAGAAAATCATACAACTTCTAGTTCTAAACATAGAGGCTAAAAAGGCATACAATTATTGGATAGTTGGGAGAAGGGATTGATTCTTCACATGACCATAACAGGTCCACAACAACCACAAACTCATGGTTGTGATCCCCAAATCCCACAACCCAATGGGCCTACAAGTCAGTTAAGTATTGACACCGGCTTGAGAATGCTGGTATTTAAATCTTCACCACTCCCGCCAGATATTATAGTACAATTCTCCATATTAAACATAGAAGCCAATCAATCTAATATTTTCTGGGCTAGACCAGAAAACCACCCATAGTTAACTGTGAATCCACTAAATCACCCATCACCATTTTATGACCTTGTCTGGAGATATATACGAAGCTCCCACAGGTCACTTCCCACGTATCCAACAACCAAGAAACAAGATCTCAGCAGAGCTCGACATTGATTGGAGCCTCCAAGCAGCCATTATATCCGAACAAACCATTACACCAATTCAGGTTAGGAGGGCCTTCTTCACCTTAGATTCACAGATTCCATTATTGTGTATTGAGGATATAAGATTACCTCGATTATCTTGTCTATATCTATTCACATCCAAACATTCACCGGCTGTCTCGACACGACCTCGGGAGGTTGGGTACGAGGAAGAGGTACTTGTGGATTCCCATGCTCTGCATGTCACTTTTCCATCGTACAAAATTGGTGAACTCGACGTGAACAAACAGTTCTTCCTTTTATTATTCTTCATTTCTCTCATCCACCTTCGCTCTTTCCCATTATTCTACGGGTATTCATATACCCCCGAATATGTCGGGATACGATGCATATGGTAGACCTCTCTCAGGTCTTGAAACAAACTATAGTCAAACAAATAGGCAACCATTGCCCTCACTTTCTTCATGGGTGGATAACTATTCAAGTAACTACTTGTCATCTCAAACTCCCCCTCAAAGAACTAGCTCAAGTTCTTCGTTCCGAATCGAGGAGTTTGATCAGTTTACACAAACACAACAGCCAGTGCCATCAGGCTCTAACAATATGACATTTACTGGAGAGTCCACTTCATCTCCTTGGGTCTTGTTCAGACCACAGATCAGTAGACAGTCAGATCCACTCCCCTTTTTGGATGAGGAATACTTAGCACGCTTCGCTAAAAGTGAACACCATTTCCAAAACATGTATCCACCAATAGGAAGTTTTCAAATACAGTCTGATACCCTATTCCAGGAAAACACCCACATTCCTCCACCTATGGGAAATACCCTCGATGAAGCTTGGTAGGGTAATGACCAATTCATAGCAGGGTATCATACCCCTTTACAACCTCAAGCTATACAAAAAACACCCTTAAGGCAAAGCGCTGTGTCTTCACCAATGGAGGTCATTTCAGCCTTAGCTGAAAAGGTTAGAGGGCTAGAACTTGCTCAAGCAAACCAAAATTCATACTTTGGGCAAGTAGGAATCCCAACCCTCCGCATCATCCCAGTCAAGTCGACCTTCTTACAGGAATAGGCACGTTAGGCATGCCTCCTCAAAATCCTTATAGTTACCCACAACAAACACCAACTAGGACCATGTTTTCAAATGCTGCTCCAATTGAAAACATGACACCTCCCAGCTTGGCACCAAACAACCTGTACCAGAACAATGTCCCTCCTTACTTAAACATTTATTCAAAGTCACCACAAGGAGACATGTTCTCTTCTCCTGAGATGTTCGTTCAACCACAGGGATTCCCATATGTCCCTACAAACGCATATGCTATGCCATATCAACAAACCATCCCACCTCAACCCCCTCAGCAAGCCCCATCGATGGTCGAGGCCTACGCAGTAGGGACTTATTCAGAATATTTAAAAGAGCCCCTAGACTTCACCATATGAAGTGTTATGCTTCCAAGACCTCTCCCCGACTTACCCAAATACAAAGGGGAAGGGGACCCAAATGCACACATTAAGGCCTATGCCACAACCATACGGGAGTTACTCCCTTGGGACGGGGTTGTCACTAAAATATTCCCTAAAACCTTAGAGGGTATTGCCCTTGATTGGTATTACAGAATACTTGAAGCCTCGATACACTCATTTAAACAACTCGTGTCAGAATTCATCAAAGCTTTCGACATGAACAAATTGTTAAGAACGGGAATCAGGGAATTCTTACATATTAAACAAGAACATAACGAATCTGCTATTCATTTTATTCAAAGATGGCATACAGTTCTCTACTCATCAGCGAGTGCTCCAAATATGGATCAAATGGAACTATGTGATTTATTCCTTAATTCTCTCAATAGAGAGATAAAGGAATAAGTCTAGAAGTTCCCACTAAGAACTTACGATGAAGTACTCAAGAGTGCTCTCTGAATTGACCAAGCAGAAATAGATAGTGGTCATAAGACATATGGGACAAATGGAAAATTAACTACTCCCAATCAAAACATTAAGGCCTATCCTAATGCTGGGAATGCTAATCAAGGACCTAAGATCCTTAACAAGAACCACGGGGTTACAACAGATGGAGTAACTGACCAAGATAAAAGGGAAAATGTTGTAAACATTTTGCCTCCTGTTAATAATCAGTGAAATAACAATTTTACTCTAACAATCAACGTGGTGGATTTTAATTGTCCACCATGACAACAAAAACAACAACAAAGACGACAATCCAAATTCAAACACAAAGTCCAAATCGAAACCCAACTGGATATCAGAGTCAAAACCAAAGGCAACAACCTCAAAATTTTAACTCTAACAACCAGCAACCTTATCAGAATCTCAGGCCACAACATATTATAAATCAACAACCTCGAAATTATAATCCCAATTTATATTGTGGCTTCCACAAGATTCAAGGCCACGATACTAGGACTTGTCGCGAATACAATAAATTCATGCAACGCTTGCCAGAAGATCAAAAGTAACTCTTTATAGATATGTTTTTAGCAAATTCTGTAGTACCCACACCAAACACTTATGCAGGGGTAGTTTCCCCTCAAAATGCACCCCTCAAGATCTTTAATGATCCACTCCCAAACCACCCCAACAATAATAGGCTAGATCCTAATGGAATAAACAAAGGTGTCATGATAGGAAACAATGATCATGAAGCTTCAACTTCATTAAATCCACCAGTCGCACCCCAATTAGGAACTCGACCTCAAACTAAGATAGTTGGTTTAGTGGAGTTAGACACCGAGCTACCCGTAGAAACCATAACAAGAACACAGGATTATTCATCCCAACCTATTCCAAGCTATCCATTGGAACCAGACAACAGTCAACAAACGATGGTAAAACCCATAGGCACCTATGATTTAATTAATGATTTAACTAAAACCTTCTCGCACATCTCCTTCTTGGATTTTTTAAATAACTCTCCCGCCCATAGGGCCGCTCTCTTAGAAGCATTAGGCCTTGGTCATTTAATCAACATCACTCCTCCCCCAGAAATGCAAGTAAACCATGTGGACTTTGACGTTTATCCTCCGGGGCAGCTAGATAGGGATACTGAATTTATATTTGATATAAGCAAAATGCCAACAGACGCTGAAATTGCATGAAGAGGTGACCCAGCTTTACATTTACAAGTTTGGGTCTACAATAATTATGTTAAACGTGCAATGGTTGACGATGGGGCAGTAGTTAATATAGTCCCCTTTGCTTTTCTTCAAAATTTAGGATATGGAGAGATGAACTGTTCCACAATGCAAAATACGCTAAGAGGTTATGATAGCCTCAAAGCCACTTCGATTGGAACCATAGTTTTACCAGTCACTTTAGGACCCAAGATGGTCCTCACCAAGTTTTATATTATAGATTAGGAAACCAATTATAATATGATCCTTGGTCATCCATGGATACACCGCATGAAGGCAATCCCTTCCACGCTATTCCAAGAAATAATATTTCTACACTTAGGGAAAATATTCGTCGCACAAGGTGACCCAAAACCCTTCGATATACACCTAGCCGATTTGAAGAAAAGACCGGGTGTTCACTCCGAGTTTGAACTCCCAACAAATCAACTCATCAAACCAATTAATTCAAAACCAAAAGAAGAGTTGATACCCACCATGGAGTTGGGAGTTACAAATCTAGCCGAGGACATTCCAACACTCAAAAATGAGACCAATGTTATAAAAATGGTGTCACTAGGGACTACCGCCAAAATTGTCGAATTGTTGGAGAAAGACTTACCTATTCTCCTACCATTTGATTCCATGGGTATGGGACACACCCTGGGAATTGCTTCTCTTCCATCAGACGAAGTTTTTATGGTAGAAGTAACTGAAGCAAAAGAAATAGATACAACAGATATCCCAACATCCATTTTTCCAAACAATTATTGGACTCTCCACTTCGATGGAGCTAGATGTTGCTTTGGAGCTGGGGTGGGAGTGATCTTTACTTCACCTGAGGGAAAGATCCTACCTTTCACCTTTAAATTAAACTTTGAATGTACAAACAACGGGGATGAGTACAAAGCTCTCCTCCTTGGCCTCATTCTAGCTAAAATAATGGGTGTCGACAACATTAGAGTACTAGGAGACTCAAAATTGGTTGCAAACCAAGTCTTTGAGGTATATGAAACTAGGGCTGAACATTTACAACTCTATAAGATAGCAGTATTAGATCTAAGTAAGCGATTTAGCTTCATATCAATTGAAGCAATCCCACGAGAGAAGAACCTTCTCGTAGACTTGATAGCAACCTCAGCTTCCTGTTTCACCCCAAATAGTGAGTTGGAGGATACAAATTTCACGGTATCACTTCGTACCGAGCCATTAGTGCACAAAATACCAACAAACTCACTCCTAACTCATGGAGAGGTTGAGGATGATTTTTCCATCGTAGATCACTTTGACGATGATAGAGTCACTCTCGAATATCTAAACGCCTATGCGGAGCTACACCTTGCTCACTGTATAGTTGATCTTTCCTTAATACCACATTCCTCTTCCTATTTTGGAAATCCCATGATAGAGTCTCCTCCACAGAAGGATCTTGATATCTACGAGATAGAAGAAGGAGAAAGCTTGGAACTACCTCCAGCCCCACCTGAATTTGAAGAAGGTAATGCTTATTTAATAGAAGAAACCATTGACATAAACATTGGAATGGAGGAAGAACCAAAAATTTTAAAGTTGGGATCCTCGTTAACTCCAGAGGAGATAGAAATACACACCCAAATCCTCAAAGAACATCAAAAGGATTTTGCATTTAATTATAAAGAAATGATGGGCATTGCACCACAAGTCGTGGTACATAATCTTGTCACTAAGCTAGATGCGAAGCCAATTAAACAGAAGTCAAGACCAATGAAGCCAAAAGTGGCTCTCATGGTAAAAGAGGAAGTAATAAAACTTCTCCAAGTAGGATTCATCAAACCCATTGACTATTCACAATGGGTGTCTAATATTGTCCCTGTCCTAAAAAAGAATGGGAAGATACGCATTTGCATAGATTTTTGGGATATTAACAAAGCTTGTCCCAAGGATGACTTCCCATTACCGTCCATTGACGTTATCGTTGATGCAACAACTGGATTTGAACTATTGTCCCTCATGGATGGATTCTCAGGGTATAATCAGATTAAAATATCTAAACAGGATCAAGCCAAAACTACATTCATAACTCCCTGGGGAACTTATTGCTATGCTGTCATGCCATTTGGTCTTAAGAATGCCAGTGCTACGTATCAATGGGAAATGACATATATATTCCACAATCTTATCCATAAAATTGTGGAATCATATGTGGATGACTTGTTGGCCAAGGCCAAAAAATGCTGTGATCATCCAGAAGTGCTCCGTATCATCCTCTCACGATTAATTGAATATGGTGTCACATTAAATCCAGAGAAGTGCATGTTTGGTGTGACAGGAGGCAAACTTCTGGGCTACATTATATCTTCACGAGGGATTGATGTTGATCCAGCCAAAATACGTGTTGTTCTCAAAATGATCCCACCATTGGACGAGTCTAGAATCAGGTCATTTCTTGGGAAACTCAGTGCAATCCGCAGGTTCATCCTAGATCTAATTTTTTCCATTCATCCAATCAACAATCTATTAAATAAAGATTATAGCATTGATTGGACTAAAGAATGCAACAAGGCCTTCGAAGCAGTTAAACGCTTCTTGTTGTCTCCACCCACGCTAATGCCTCCCAAACCAGACTGTCCTTTGATCCTATACTCACGAGCCACTCATGTCTCACTAGCCTACATGCTGGCTCAAGAAGACAATGATAAACGGAAACGTGTGGTCTATTTCATCAGCTGAATGTTGCTCGATTATGAAACATGCTATACACAGGCAGAGAGAGAATTCCTTGCCATAGTATTTGCAACAAAACATTTAAGACATTACATGTTAAACCAAGAAACGAGGGTCATTGTAAAGACAAATCATTTACGAATGTTTCTCACACAAGGATCTTTATCTAAAAAGGTTGGATATTTCATAACCTTAATGGGTGAATTTGAGTTGACATTCGTAAACCAAAAATCCGTTAAGGGACAAATCATTGCAGATTGGCTGGTTGACAATCCACTAGATGGAGGCAATCTGGTGAATCTGGACTTTCCTGATGAGTGTATATACTTCATCGAAACCAGGCCTCCCATCTCCACATGTCCCTGGTATACCGATATCATCAATTTCATCATAGACCATACATACCCGGAAGGTGCCACATCACAACAAAGAAGGTGGTTATGCATTGTTACCGCTAAATATGTTGTCTTAGAACATGCACTTTATCGTAAAGCCTTCGACGACATGCTTCTAAGATGTGTCGATAAGGAAGAATCCAAGAAGATTCTTCATGAATCCCACAGTGGGATATATGGAGGCCACTTCGGTGGTCACGCCACCACCCGCAAAATACATCGGATGGGCTATTTTTGGCCCACTCTTGAGCATGACGTAGTGGAATTTGTACGTAAGTGCCACAAATGCCAAGAATTCTCTCATGAGATTCACATGTCAGAATAATCCCTGCAACCAATAGCGACTCCATGGCCCTTCTCCACGTGGGGTTTGGACTTAATAGGGAAGTTCTCTCCCTCATCAATCGATGGCCATAATTTTATAATTATAGCCACATAATATTTTACCAAATGGGTAGAGGCCATGCCTCTCACCACCGTACCAAGTTCGGTAATTGCCAAATTCATTCTGAACCAAATTATCTGGAGTTATGGTGTCCCACAAGTCATTATCTCATATAATGGCACGTCCTTTAAAAATGATGAAGTCCGTGAGTTATGTAGAAAATTCAAGATAAACCATCATATGGCCTCTCTTTACTATCCTCAAGCCAATGGGCAGGCTGAAGCGACAAACAAAACGTTGAAAGCTATTCTCCTCAAAACAGTCAAGGAGAATAAGCGAGATTGGCATCTAAAACTATATCTGGCCTTGTGGGCCCATCGAACCTCAATAAGAACACCAACAAGAGCAACTCCTTTCTCACTGGTATTCGGGGTAGAAGCAGTTCTCTCCGCTTGAGGTTGAAATACCCAACCTCCGCATCTCATTACAAGGGATTCTGGATGAAGAAGCTTATAGGGAGGCACACCTCTCTCAACTAGAAAGCCTTGACGAGGTCAGGATAAATGCCGAACAAAGGCATAGAGCCTATGTTGACCAGATGTGCCGGTAGTATAACAAAAAAGTCTATGAGTGAGAAATATATGAAGGAAATATAGTTATAAGACTAGACAACTGGATCAATAAGAAAACCGGTGAAGGAAGAAAGTTCTGGCCCAAATGGTTAGGCCCATACCGAGTCATGAAAGACTACAGAAATGGTGCGTATCTCTTGTGCACACTAGAAGGTGAGGAATTTGGTGAAACTGTCAATTCCTTGCATCTTAAACAATTTTACGCATAAAACATCAAAATCACCACTTGTACATTATAGTTACCTACATTGCATTAGTCTTTTAGCTACTTCATTCTATCCATTTCGTAAAAGTGGTAGTCCAGGAACTTGCTCTTAAATAATCTGTTACAAATTCCTAAACGTATTGGCAAAAGCATTCAAAACACATCTCTTCAAACATCATCAAGTATTTTCAAATGTTCTCATCAAGTTTGATAGACAAGCATTGACAAAAACCATACCAAGGCCTGCATACTTGGCTTCACTCTTTCTTTCTACTAGGTGAAGTTGTCCTTGCCTACGGTCTGTTCTAGAAGCTTCTTGGTGTCACATCTATCCCTCTTAAATATCTTTGAATGAAAGGATATCCCAAATTCATAGATCAGAAATGTCAAAATCAAATGAAATCCAAAGCACCAAGCAAACAAAATATTTTATTTTACACACTTCTTTGCCCCATCAACCTTTAGTAATAAGCCCACATCTCTTACTAGTGGTGTGAGGTTGGGAAAGGAAAGAAGTTCCCTTAATCACCTATATCTTTCCTTTGGTGATAAACCCATGCTTCTTACTAGTGGCGTGAGGCAGGGTGTGAGGGGTCTAGTCACATAAATGAAAAAATCTTGGTATGCTAAAAACACAAATCAAATTCTATTAAGAGAAAGTAGATATCCAAATATCCAAATTCTAAAGAGATCAAATCCTCAAAACCATATTTTGTCAACCAAGTTGCCATTTATGAATCTAAGTCTAGATAAACTGGAAAGTAAGTGGCCTTCTAAGCATGGTAGTAGTTCTGAGTAGGGTAGGTGTGTAGGTCCAAATTTGGTTGTTGTTACTAGTTTATCTATCTCTCATCACTCCATTCAATCAAACTCATATGAATTGTGCCCTTCCTAACTCTTGGTGTTGAGCCCTCGCATCTTACTAGTTACGTGGATTTGGGATTGGGGCAAGTTCATCTCTTGATCACTATACATTCATCACATTTTGCCAACATAAGAAGAAATTACAAACATTTCCCAAAGAGTTCAAAATTTTAGTACTACCATATGTTAGTATCATCTCATATCAGCTTTACAAAAGCATAAAAAGTAAAACATCCTGTTTACCATCATTTATTATCCATTGCATACATTTTGAAAACATGAAAACAAATATTCTAAAAATATCTAAGTACACATGTGGAAACAAGTCACGAAATTTTAGATGCCAAGAGTCTAGATCTAAAAATATATATACATATATATAAATCAAGTTTCATATACAATGCCATCATGCCCTAGGCATGGTCAAAATGCTCAATGAACCCGAAAGGTACAAAAGCACTCATATGGATATCTGACAAAATGCTACAAAATGGTCTCTCAATCCCTATGGGAATCCTCAGAGGATGCGCGACCACGCCTAGGACTCCGTCTACGCCGGCGCTCTGAATGTACTGAGGGCTCGCGGTCATGACCAGTAGCTACCGTCTCGCTGTGAGAATGACTCCTCCTCATCAAGCACTCGGTTGTCCTATATCCAGCTACCTCTGTACGAAGAGAATTCAGGATCTTCGCTGCGTGCTAGACAGAGGCAAAAACATTAGTATGCCTACCGGCTGCTGAAGGCTCCCCCACGTCCACGGAAAGCTCAACACGAGTTTTCTTTGAGGGGAAAAGCAAGGTATCAGTGCATAGTCAGCGAATCAAGTCTCGCCACTCATCAGTAGTCACTGCAAGCAAAGGAGAAAACAAGTTAGAGAACGATCAATGATAAAACCAAGAATAAACAAAACAAAGAGAAATAATAAACTAAGACAATTCTAACTAAAACAAATGTCAAGAGAAGAGTGGCAACTTACTCAGATTGCCAGGCCTCCAGGAAGGATCTCTAGGATCCGCACCCGCCACTGATGCCGCCATTGACTGGTGTCCCTCTCCCACATCTGGGGCAATGTGACGGCTTGCAACAGACTCGCCATCTCCACCTAGGTCCCGAGAGAGTAACTCCTCTAAAACCAGAGTCACCCTCTCTATGCTCTACTCCGCCCTCTCAGCCTGTAGGATCTCCTGGGTATCATGCCACTCAGGATCACTATCATCCCCCCACCTATCTCATTGATCTCCATCTCCTATGTCTCCTCCTCGGTTTCTCCCTAGTGAACTCCTCATACTCGGAGTCCACGTTAATGGGCTCATCACTACTATGGGTGGGACTGGAGGAAATCCAAATTAAGGGTGCCTAAGGAGCACCAGCTCTCCCTCGAGCACGTACCACCCTCCTGGCTGCAATAGGAACACAGGGAGAAACAATGGTCCAACCCCAGCCTCCAGGACCTCCCCAAGCCTAGCGGATAGATCTATACCCTAGCACTATTGGAGGAAGCATGTTGCTGTAGGGGAGGCCGAACTGCTACGGTACTCTATCAAAGGGGTGGATGTCTAGCTTACCTTCCCTATCTATCAACTGGATGGTAGTATGAAAGGTAATCAATGTAACGGTCTCCTTCCCCCATACCCCTACCATGGCCTAATTAGGAGTGGCCTCCATGTCTATAGTGGTCAGAGAGGCCACTGGTTGGTGGGGTGCTCTAAGAACTTTCATCCCCGTCCACCTCGCTACTTTGACAGCCCCGGGATCCTCCACCTCTACACCTCTCCCATATGGGGTGATATGCTCATACACCCAACTCATGACAAGAGTCAGGTGGCTCAGTGACTGTCCCTGTAATTAGACTACCCTGTATAAATCATGGTAGGTAGTCCTGAGGATATCTACTCCCCAAGCGTAGACACGTCCATGGCCCTCAATTTTTGCAATAATGGGGGCCCAACAATATAAGAGGGTATCCCCTCCCTTGTCCCCGATCAGTCTGGATGCAAGGATGCCCATGATGGCCTTGCTGAGAAAGGGAATGCCTGACTCAATAATAGAGTAGATCCTCATTCCCTTCTTCGATCCCATCAATAAAACTACATCTCCCATGTAGGTGGCCCACTGAACCACCTGTGATCTAGATACTGTTGTCTTAAGATACAGCCGCCACCCAAGGATCGCAACCCCCAGTATAAGGTAAACATCCTCCAGGGCGATGGACCACTCACCCCTAACTCTTGGAAATTAGAAGGTGTTCCGATCCGCATCCTAGTATGAAAATAAGTCACCCAGTATGTGACTAGTAGGTGCAATGTGAGGGACCCAAGCAATCCTCCAAATACTATCCCTCTGGAGAGTATCTCGTTCTACCTGGGAGAGTGCCTCTAACACTGCTAGGAGCCAATCACACTCCCTCTCCCAGCTCCATCTAATGTACTCATGTCCTGTCCTACAAATTTAAATGAGTCGTATACCCTAAAAAATGCTTAAGAATAGGCAAATACACCATTTTTGCTAAAATGAAAACCTACCCTATGGGCACCCCCCCTAAAGACACGTTTAAAACTAACATTTTCAAAAATGACCCCCCCAAGTAAAAGATTTCATCATTTCCACATTTTAGTTATAAAATTGATAAATCGAGAAGAAATAACCTGAGACTTCGTGGGTCGATGTTCCACTCTCGGAGGCATGATCGTTATCTCACCGCAAACATTTTGACTGTACTCTCGTTGAAAACTGTCACCGTGGGTCCCAGAGCTCAAAAATCTATCAAATCAATTCACGTAAATGAATAGTAAAATGACTTCGTTTTATATAAATAGCCCCCTTAATTTGATTTTGAATGTCTTTCGCAAGACCGGAGTGCCAATGGAGGTAAATTCTAAACCTCGCATAGATGGTAAGTCCTCTTTTTCTTATCAATTTAGCCTTATCTGTCAAATTGTTTTATCTATCTGCACTTGAGTCCCTTGTTTTTATTTTACAGGTAGCAGGACTTTGGATGGTGACATTCCAACACACGGGCATGTCAGGTATAACTCCTAACTCCCCATTTTGGGACCGCCATACTTGGATCCACCGTTTTATGCCTCTTCATGGCTAAGACGCTTCTCGGAGGGGGCAATATGTACGTACCTAAAATTGTAGGGTACTACACCACTGGAACGATGTTACACATGCCCCAATGATGATACGGGTCTCCTTGCAAGGTGTTCAGAATCCAGAAAGGCTCGCCAAGTATACACTTATATCCTGCATGCCCCACTCATCCTCCACATGCTTTGTTTTCCCCTTTTTCCCTTTTCTTCTTGCATTTTTGTCTTTAGTAACGAAACCGCCGCCCTGCCAGGGCGGTGGTCCCGTAACTGCTGCCCTATGCAGGGTGGTGGTCCCGTAAATACTGCCATACATGCTTTCTTTAACCACTTTGGCTTGCATTAATGTTTTTGGTCCCCTGGTAATAGTGTTTTTCCATTGTTTATAGTAAAAGAGTTCTAATGGGAGTTACCCTCTGGTAAATGCATTGGTTATAAATAGCCAGCTTGTTCTAAAAAAAATGGCCCCTCATCCTCTCAATTCTCTTGTTCAGTTTTTCAATTTCTTGCTTATAATTCTATTACTTTCATGTTTTTCTTCCATTGTTGGTATTTTAGAGGTCATATGATTTTCTTGTTTCATTACTGCTGCGTACAATCAACTTAACATAGAATAGCTTCATTTCTAGACTATAATCCATTAAAGTTGTAGGTTTTTTTTATCACAAGGATAGTTTCTGAAAATCTCAATACACTTGTGTTGTATTCTCGTAATAAATCCCACTAGGAATTGCATAGTCAAGCTCTGTTCACTTGCGTTATCTCTCTCCTACTCGCATTGTATTCGGTCTATATCCAAAGCTGCCATTGTTCAAATACCATCCTCCATTAATACGATCATATACATACTTTCTGGATTCACGAGGACATGAAGGAACGATGAGATCACACTAAGGGGACAAAATCACACACAACTAGATTTACCACTGTTATGTAAATGCCAGGTTTGAGCTATCAAAGTTCTAGTTAGGACATATCAAATAGAGTAGTGAACTATTTCATTTCAGTTAAAATTTCACTCTCGATATCACCAGGGAAGCTGTGGGGATTGATAATTTACGATAAACTATGATTCATTCCTCACTTCTGAGGTAGGATCGAGAGCCTTTCAATTCAAAATATATAGCTGCTTAGATATTTAGGATAAAATCACAACTACACAGGAAAATAGCCATAACAGGCTACGTTGTTTGTTTTTATTCTGTTACTAGATTATTTGTTCATTTTATAAATATACTAGAGTAGCTGCTCTTTAATTTCATTGAAATATTTCATTGAAAATACAAAAATAGAAGAATGCTTGCATAGTGTAAATACTTCTTTTGTAATCAGTTTATTAAATGTTAGTTAAAAGTTGAATCATTTTGTATGACAATCACAGGACCTAGAGAACCTAGAGAGTATATATTTGAACCCATAGTACCTCAGCCAAATCTACCCACAACATTAGCTGATATAGATCAGGACCTTAGGATATAGCTATTTCGAGTAACAACAAATTTACAAGTGATTAGTGAGAAACTAAGAGGATTAAACAACAAAGATGACAAAGCTTACACATTCTGGTCAAACCATCCAAACTATAGATTGCCTTGATAAAGCATCTGAATGACTGTGCAAGGATTCAAATGAGAGAAAACATTTGGTTGCAATCCTTTGGTTCCACAACCCAATGCAGGAGACCTCCTCGTTGACATAGATACTAGCTTACGTATTCAAGTTGCCAGAAAACCTGTCAGGTATTATGAGAAAATCATACAACTTCTAGTTCTAAACATAGAGGCTGAAAAGGAATACGATTATTGGATAGTTGGGAGAATGGATTGATTCTTCACATGACCATAATAGGTCCACAACAACCACAAACTCATAGTTGTGATCCCCAAATCCCACAACCTAATGGGCCTATAAATCAATTAAGCATTGACACCGGCTTGAGAACGATGGTATTTAAATCCTCACCCCTCCCGCCAGATATTATAGTACAATTCTCTATATTAAACATAGAATCCAATCAATGTAATGTTTTCTGGGCTAGACCAGAAAACCATCCATAGTCAACTGCAAATCCATTAAATCACCCATCACCATTTTATGACCTTGTCTAGAGATATATACGAAGCTCCCACAAGTCACTTCCCACGTATCCAACAACCAAGAAACAGGATCTCAGCAGAGCTTCACATTGATTAGAGCCTCCGAGAAGCCATTATATCCAAACAAACCATTACACCAATTCAGGTTAGGAGGTCCTTCTTCACCTTAGATTCACAGATTCCATTATTGCATATTTAGGATATAAGATTACCCGATTAGCTTGTCTGTATCTATTCACATCCAAACATTCACCGGCTGTCTCAACACGATCTCGAGAGGTCAGGTACGAGGAAGAGGTACTTGTGGATTCCCAATGCTCACATGTCAATTTTCCATCGTACAGATACCTAGAAAGTCTTACAAGCTTCATTAGTTCAATTCTTCCATCCCTAAGGTTCTCCCAAAATCTTAGACTCCAACTCCTTCTACAACTTCTTAGGGCTCACCTTTTCACTTTTTCTCTCTTGAAGCACTAACCAGCCTTGTCCCACTATATTGTGTAGTATATATCCAATTATATGAGGTTACATAGGAGAGGTACTAATAATTATGGGAGGATTTAATGAGTTTCTTCCACCGTGCCACAATAATAATTATATTCTCATGAATAAACCTGACGGTGATTTGGCAATCTCAAAAACATATTTATCATAATAATGGAAAATAAATCCAAATAATAACAATTAATCATCAACAAGTAAATTGGTGGTAGGAAAATCAATGTCTACCATTTTCCACCTCTAAATTCAAATTTTCATTTCATTTAAATTCGCTTCAAGAAAGGTTGGGGAAATGAACTCACCATTTTCTTCACGCTTTTAAAGGTCCAGAATGTCAATTCGTCCCAAATTTGGAAAATATGGAGAACTTGGAAAGCCAAATTGCGTTTATAAAGATAAGCTCAAAGTGAAGGAATGCATTTTGTAAGTAATTCTAATCATTTTTTTTCTTTTTTTTTTAATTCTCGCTAAAACTAGCCTTGTTATTACATCCTGATAAAAACAAGTTCCCAGGAGCTGAGGGAGCTTTTAAAATTATCACATAAGCATGGGAATTTCTATCCAATAATACCAAAAAGACTACCTATGATTCCATGAGAAAAAACCAACAAGGGCACAACCCCACCTTTTACCAACCAAATTCCACTCATATGGCCACTGCCATTGGCATTGCCAACAATCTAAACGGGAATAATTATTCAAGTGTGGATTCCTTTCCTGAAACTTCCATATTCAATGACCATGACCAGAACCAGAATGGAAAATATAAATAGGACCAAGAATATGACATAGACTAGAAATTTGAGGGGATTTCTGAGGTTCAATTTTATTTTCCAAGATGAATTACTTCAATGCTTGAGAATTTTTCTCCAGATGTAACGACATTTTGATTCAGACACTCGATGATTCCTAAATTTCCAATCCTTCCAGAATTTTTCTCCAGATGTAACGACATTTTGATTCAAACACTCGATGATTCCTAAATTTCCAATCCTTCCACAAACCCCAGTAGTCCTCAATCCTTAGATACAAGGAGACACTGTTACTTAACTTCCATTTATAATGAAGGAGATATTTTTAAATCCATGTTATGACCTCTAAATTTGTATGCATTTCAAGTTGTTTGGAAATTGCATCACACCCTTCACTAGGATTGATGCCTACCCCTATCTTTTTGAAGGCACTTTTGAAAGCATCCATGGGTTTATCATAGAAGGAATTTTCAATGAATGGAAGGTCACTATGCCATAGGCTAGTTGACTCCCATTCAGATCTAAACAAGAAATATTTACTAGGTGATTGATAACCCTTGTGTGTTCTTAGACATTTCCCTTTTGTTATGCTTTTTTGTATAAGAAAACTCAATGATGGTTCTAGGCACGAGATTAGGAAATATGGTCCTAATATTGTCATGCCCTCCTAGTTGAATAATACAAAAGTTACAAGTTCTTGTTACTAATTAGCAGTGATTTTTTTTTTAATTTTCAAGGTACACTGATTATGTTTACAGGAAGTCATAAACCATATTAGTCTTGTTGATACTTAGTACTAAATACCCATGTAATCTAATTCTCTAGCTTTTATTTTCTTTTCGCATCTTCCATGTCATACTGAATAGCTGATTTGACAGGGGGGCTTCCCTCTTCAATGACGATACACTGAATATGAATATGATCCTTGAGAGTCGACCCTCATCTAACCATAATAGTAGTACGAACTCCTTTGCTAGTAATGTTTCACGGTCATTGTCCTTTTTTTTGTTAACATATAATGTTATAGATTTTTTGTTGTAAAGACATATCTTATATTTATATTGAGAGTGGTGTGCATGGACGTAGAGTAAGAACGGCGAAGCTGAGTGCGATGGAGAGAGAAAGGACAACGTTGAGGGAGAGAAACAATAGGGTCATTACCACCAAAAAATTCCAAGATCCCTGAGACCAAAAAGGTTATAACTTTGATGGGTAATTTCTTAGTCTCCATGGCACTTGGAAAGGTCACGTCTAATCCTACACCTTTGCATCGGTACCCTCTACAAAATCCTATCTTGGTTTTCTCCATCTCCATTAGGTTCTCTTATTATCCTATTGTTTGCAACAATGAAAAATATTGTAATTTGAGTCAGTGTAAGGTTGTCCAATGCATTATTTTACAAATAGCAGCTCATGGCACCGAATTGACTGTGATAACACGTTGGGGTGGCCAAGTAAATTTTTTTGGAGGCTTCTTTTTAGTGCTAGAAGGTTTCGTTACCTTTGGGCTACTTCATATAAGTGTAGTCCCTTAAGAGACATGAGACCAAAAAATACTATAACTTTGACGAGTGATATATCAGTCTCCATAGTACCTAGATAGTACCTCCATGTTGGGACCCTCTAGGAAATCCTGTCACGGTTTAATCCATATCAAGCCAGTTCTCTCGTTGTGCTATTATTTGTAACTGTGTGAAATACTACAATTTGAGTCAGTATAAGGTTTTCCAACGTAATATTTTGCAAACAGAAGCTCGTGGCACCAAAAAAACTGTGCCAAAATGTCAGGGTAGCCAAGTAAATGCTTTGGATGCTTCCTTTTGGTGTCAGATGGTATTTTTTCTTTCGAGCTACTTCATTTAGGCATAGTCCCTTAAGAGCCTTGAGACCAAAAAAGGATTTAACTTCGATGGGTGATATCTCGGTCTCCATGGAACCTAGAGAGTTCTTGTCTATTCCAACACCTCCATGTCAGGACCCTCTAAAAACTATGTCTCAATTTTTCCATCTCCATTTGGTTATCTCATTGTCCTATTGTATGCAACAGTGTAAAATACTGTACTTTTAGTCAGTGTAAGGTTATCCAACACAATATTTTGCAAACAGAAGCTATTGGAACCAAACCGACTGTGTCAACACATTTGGGTGACTAGGTAAACACTTTTGGAGGTGTCTTTTTCATAACCAATGCTCCCAGTGATTCTGGGATAATTTTTCTGGGAGTAGTCCCTTAAAAGCCCTGAGACCAAAAAATGTTATAACTTTGACCGGTGATTTCTCAGAATCCATGGCACTTAGAAAGGTCCCATTAGATCCTACACCTCCACGTAGGGACCCTCTACAAAATTTTGTCTGAATTTTTTCCATGTCAATTTGGTTCTCTCGTTGTGTTATTGTTTGCAACTGTGCCAAATACTGCAATTTGAGTCAGTGTAAGGATATTTGATGCTATATTTTACAAACAGAAGCTCATGGGACCAAACCAACTGTGCACACGCATTTAAAAGACCAGTTAAATACTAGTGGAGGCATCGTTTTGGTAGCCAATGCTCTCGGTGCTTCTGGGTGTAGTCCCTTACGAGCCTTGAGATGAAAAAATTCTATAACTTTTCTTGGTGATTTCTTGGACTCCGTGGTACCTAGAAAGGTCCTGTTAGATCCTAAACTTCTGTGTCAATACCCTCTACAAAATTTTGTCTCAGTTTTTTCCATATCGATTTGGTTCTCTCGTTGTGCTATTATTTGCAACCGTGCCAAATAGTGTTGTTTGAGTATGTGTAAGGTTTTATAATGTTATATTTTGCAAACAAAAGCTTGTGGGACCAAACAGACCACCCACATGCATCAAGTAGGTCTGGGAAACACTAGTGGAGGTGTTGTTTTGGTATCTAGTGCTCGCAGTGCTTCTAAGCTACTTCGTCTGGCCGTAGTCCCTTAAGAGCCATAAGAACAAAAAATGCCATAACTTTGACGGGTGATTTCTCAGACTCTGTGGCACCTAGAAACGTCTCGTTAAATCTTACACCTCCACGTTGGGACCCTCTACAAAATACTATCTCGGTTTTGTCCATATTGATTTGGTTCTCTTATTGTGGTATTGTTTCCAACCGCGCTAAATAGTGTAGTTTGAGTCAGTGTAAGATTGTCTGATGCTATATTTTGAAAATGGAAGCTCATGGGACTGAACCAAATGTGCACATGGATCTGGGTGACCAGGGAAATGTTATTGGAGGTATATTTTTGGTATCTAACACTCCTGATGCTTCCGGGATTCATCTTTTGGGCCAAGTCCCTTAAGATCCCTGAGACCAAAAAATGTTATAACTTTGTTGGGTGATTTATTGGACTTCGTGGCACCTAGAAAGGTCCTGTCATATCCTACACCTACACATTGTTACCCTGTAAATTTTTTTGTCTCAATTATTTCCATCCTGATTCGGTCCTCTCATTTTCCTATTGTTTGCAAAAGTGTCGAATAGTGTAATTAGAGTTGGTGTAAGGTTGTTTGATGCTATATTTTACAAATGGAAGCTTGTGGGACAAAACCAAGTGCGTACATGGGTCAATATGTCCTAGTAAACACTATTGGATGCATATTTTTGGTATCCAATGCTCTTGATGCTTCCAAGATACTTCTTCTGGGCATAGTCCCTTAAGAGCCCTGAGACCAAAAAATGTTATAACTTCGTTAGGTGATTTCTCAAACTTCGTGACACCTAGAAAGGTCCTGTCAGGTCCTAAACCTCTGCATTCATACCCTATACAAAATCCTATCTCAGTTTTGTACATCTTGATTTGATTATCTCATTGTACCAATGTTTGTAACCATGCCAAATAATGTAGTTTGAGTCAGTGTAAGGTTTCTTGATGCTATATTTTGCAAACGGAAGCTTGTGGGACCAAACTGACTACACACATCCGTCATGATGACCTGGTAAACTCTATTGGAGGCATTTTTTGGTAGCCAACGATCCAGGTGCTTCTGGGCTACTTCATTTGGGCGTAGTCCCTTAAGATCCATGAGACTAAAAAATGTTATAACTTGGTCGGGTGATTTCTCAGACTCTGTGGCTCTTAGAAAGGTCTCGTTAGATCCTACATCTATGCATTGGTACCCTCTACAAAATCCTGTCTCGGTTTTCTCCATATTGATTCTTTCCTCTTATTATCCTATTGTTTGCAAAAGCACCGAATAGTCCATTTTGAGTTTGTGTAATGTTTTCCATTGCTAACCATGTGAATAATATAGGTGGTTCATACAATATAGGTGGTGAAATGAGATTTTTTTTTTTTTCCTTTCTAATACTTTATTTCCCTTATCTTCTCTTGGCTTCAAGAATAATAATTTCTCTACTAATAGTACCAAACATGTGAAGCTGGAAGATTTTTTGGCACCACTAACCTACATAAACATGTTAGTAAGAAATTAAATAGAATTTTAAATCCTACATAATTTAAACAAAATCATTAAAGTAAATATTAAATTAAATTCATGAAGAACATACCTTTGAAAATTCAATCTAATGAACTGCAAGGATCAACTCTACTCTTGATAGTAGCAAGAATTGATTCATGATATAATTCACAAACCTTCCACAAATTATTGTTTAATGGCCTACCTCGATATTTGATCAATTGAATATTTTTTACAAGAACCAAATGTGAATAATGAAGTATCTTTCGATGTACTTTGTAGTCTTTAAAAAACCAAGTATTTTATTTTTTGATAGGATATCATCAAAGCCAAGTTCCAATGATTACCACTGACCCAGTGGGATACTCAAGGCATTCACCATCAATGGCTATGGAAGTCAATTTTTCCCATCTACACAACGAGACAAGAAGTAGTTTGTTCCCTCTTTGTTAAATTATGTCACAATAATTGCAAAAATGTGCCCTACATCACAAAGTAACACTCAAGTCAAATTTAAAATACATTAAGATTTAATTATTTAATAATTTATAAATCTAAAATATGACATACATATGTACCTTGTTGCACTAAATCAGAGACTTGGTCAAAATCAGGTGATGTTGTCATAAGATCTGAAAAAACTACAAGTTGTAATGCTTGTGGAACTTGATATGAGTCGAGTGGAATTAGAGGTCTATAAGTCCATTCATCCACCCACTGTTGTGAATCATATCCATTACATGAAAAATAAATACATGATATACAAAAACATGTCATGCACCTAGTATAAATAGTCTAAGAACTTTCCTTTTAAGTATGGAATGAGTGCATATCACTTGATCCTGTAGTTGTCATACAATCTTCATAGCTTGCCAATTTGTTTTCCTATATCAACCATAAATATCTACAAATTTTTGAACTCTCTTGAGAATCATGGCCCATTTTCTTGAAACACCAATCAACAATTCTTTTTACACCTGTAAATTTAGCACCATCCTTGAACTTTAACTCTTCTCTTGTAAGTGCTCTTTTCATACATGCTCTTGCACCATCATACTATCATTTCCCATGTCTTGCTTCAGTAAAACTGTAGATATGTCGTACACCTGTTTCTTTGTGTATCTTGCTTAGCTAATAAACATTTGTTCATTCTTGAATTGTGATGTGCAGATGTATGACCAAATGTAATTTTGATTGAAAAAATTGTTCCTCTCATTCAAGTTCACATAAAACACTTGGAAACACCCTTTCACATATTCTATAAAATGTTTTCAGTCATCATTGATGTAGAAATAGTACTCTCTTAATATTTTTAGATCTTGCTCAGTGCTTTCTAGAGAGTGCATGAATTCTATATGCAAGAAAATAGTAACTTGCATTGAGTTATAGTATTGAGACTGAACCTCCATTTGTGGCTGCAATGTGTAATTCTCTATGAAGTAAACTACTAAAATAATAGTACCAAGTGGGAATGTGTCCTTACTTAACTTGAAATTTTCATCCAACCATCAAGCTCTATGTGTTTGCCTTGCATACTCATAAAAAAATTCCTCTCTAAGTTTGACTATATATTATGATACATGTAATTGTTTTGTAACATGCTCACACCTCTTAGATTATTTTACATATTTTAATTGATATGTCACTAATTTATATTTTTTGAAACAAACTAATTATTTTCCTATTGAATCTGTACTCTCCTCATAGATACAACTTTTCAATTTTGGCAAGCCACCAAATACGTTGCATGTTCCATCCAAACATGCTTTGTTATAAAAAACTTGTCCTATTGAATTTTCACAAAATATCATAGGAATAAATTCCCTTGCATATTTTGGTGGGACATATAATCTACACTTCCTACAACATGATGTTATTATGCAAAACACAATGTATTTGACAAAAAACATCATAATGCATTTAAAATTCAACATGATGCCTACAACAACAAGTGGTACGAGAGTGATTGATTTTCACATAAAAGGGTTTGTTCATTTCAAAGAATCTTTGGCTAATGTTAATTTTTGGATTTTCATTCTTAAACTTAGAGAATAATTGTGTTTGATTCATATCCAATAAATTTTTTGCACATGGTTCACGATTACGAGAACCTATTAGTCTTTTTACTGTATCTCTTCTATTTGGTGACACCCTTGTGTTCTCATTCCAATACTTTACAAGCAATTTTTTTAGAATATCAGATGTATTCTTGTCTTTCCATGGGAGTCTGCTAGAGAATGCCCAATAGTCGGTGTTATTTTCTGACTCAAGACTTTTGTGTCTCCCTATTGCTTTCGCTAGTGTTTTTCTGTTTAGCTTCAAAGCTTTGCTTGTTTTTCTAACCAAGCATTTATTAACTATTTAATCACTTAATATACAATTAGTAAGTGTACGCCACGTAGCATTACTATCTTTGGTGCATCTGTTGACACCTATAGTTTGGTATGCTTTATGTATATTTTCAACAATTATCAAATTTTGATCAATAAAATTAGATGTTCTTAAGCCTAGGGTATTCATTGTAGGTTTCATCTTAATTAATTTCATCAATGTAACAAATAATTGAGGTTACTTAGCGCTATCATTAAAATAGGCCTCAAAGTAATGATCCCAAATGTCCCGATAGCTTAGCTTCATCGCATGTTCATTTCAACCTTACATTTTGTCCCACCATTGGTTTTATGATGTTTTCATGGGAAAGTTGGTAAGCTCCCCATACCTCTTTGGTTTCCTTAGAGAAGATCCTTAGTGAAAATTACTTCTCCATTTTGCTGAGCCAATTATAATCTCCATCTCCCAGTGTGGTACCTTTAAACTTAGGTGGACTTATTCTTTTTATGTATTTTGATAACTCAATTGCTAAGTGTGTCCTTGCATTTAGAGGTTGATTAGATACATTTTCATTATTATTGACAACATTATAAGTTATTTCCAGCATTAGAATCTCCAGTGTGTATGTTGTTTTCATTATGTGGTTGTTTCTGAGATGGTTCACTTTCAGAATCAACATTATTTCCAGCCACTTATTGTTCAAGTACATCAATTTGATCCTTTATGTCCAACAAAGTAGCAAGGATCTCATCCAAATTTTGAGCTTTATCTACTTCACTACATGGAGGCTGGTCATTTGCATCTTCTCCTCTTATTCTAACCATTTTTTGTTAACGAGAAATTAAGTTTTATCAGTGATGGAATCAAATAGGTCTAAGAGCTGCAATCTTCAGCTTTGATACCAAAATGTAACATCCTCATTTTAAGACTTCATTAACAAGGGATTTTTTTAATCTTTAATTTATGCTTCTCAATTTAAATACCCATATATTTAAATCCAACATAAACCTTAATGCAATCAATTTCCAATAACTACCATAAACCATGTGTAGTTGCATGAGAGCATACAAATCCTACTCAATCCACCTCAATGCTCTTTATGAGCCAATACATAAAATGTATCAATTGGTCTTCCTTTTTCATGGTATGTTAATTAAGTGAATGCGTGTCTACTTGGGTTCTGCTAAGGAAACCCCCAAGCATCTCACAAGCTTAGATCTTGGTGAAAGTACAACAGTGTAATCAACAAATTACACTACTTTGTGAAAAAATTCTGAGTCATGTATCCCATGATTGGATCAACGACGACACACTTGCCACTGAGATCTTGTAATCTCACCTTAATCACTTATTCAGTTATATGGATTTGTAATATTTGGTGTTGTAAACAGTGACAATTCTTGTACAAGGTACATATTTGGATTAACCTACAAGAATTTGTACCCCTATGTCATCCTATGATGCCTATGGGAAAGTATCTTTATAATGATTTACATCATTACTTGACCACCTCCCTTCCAAGAGACATCATAAGTTGACATCAGGGTGCATGTACTTGAGGTTTAATCCACCTTTGTAACTTAAAAAAGCTTGTACTTAAGCAATACCATGTCACAAATGAGGGTCTTGATGAGACAACTCAGTACAACTGTTAAACAACAATATCCAAATAATTACTATCGTCATTGTAGGGATACAACTGTGTAGCGTATGTAGTGGGTTGACCCACTAAAGTCCTAAGTTGGAACATTGTATCTTAATGTTTCAAAGTATTAATTAAATCATGATAGGTTAGCCTAGGAGTCATAAAACTTTCACCTCGAGTGATTCATACCTAAGGTCCTATCTTTAAGTTAGATCCAAGGATAATTAATTTCCTAAAATTTGATTAATTACCTTATTAAATCATGGGTCAATATTATCCTTTAAGTGTAGATCGAAATAATATTTTATTTAAGTTCATAATTGTAGATTTATTTTTTGTCTTAATGCTTAATTAATTAAGCCTGTGTTTCTTGTTATTGTAGTTATGTTTCATGCCACTAATTTATATATGTATATACAGGTCAACATTAATATCGTGTCTCTATATTTCATGTTAATAGAGATGGTACATTTACACATAGCTAATTGTTTAGGTATGTATCATACTTTTATCAAGTATCATAGACCATCAAAGCAAGTCAACACTACAACATAAACACACAAATTTTATTTTGTTACTACTTAATTAAGATTATTCTTTTTTACTATATCCATCTAGAAAATATAAAACTTATTTGAATAACTGATATGTTAGATTGAGTGAATTACTTGTCAATTCATTTTATCCTAACATAACCTTTATAATGCTCAATTTACATATGATTTTAATCAAATTTTATTATGTTCACTTACTTGCCAAATTTATAGATTATAATGTTGCCATATGTTTAGGATTCAATTACCAAGTCTCTTCCAGTTTAATAAGTATGTTTCCATTTTCTTCCATTAAGGGCCAAATATTTTATTTAAAAGTTCATATTGACATATTATGAAATAACCCTTATTAAGAATACATTATCAACTCATATCACATATTATTACATTATTGCAAATCCTGAACAATGTTGCACATTTCATGCTTATAACTCATAATGGTTTACTGTTATGCCTTATTTTAATTGACTTATACTTATAGTTCCTTAATCCTAGAATGATTAATTGCTTAGGTAACTAGAAAGTCAAGAATGTTTAAGACTTAGGAACATCGATCAAATCTACAATAATCATGTTGAATAGATAAGGTAGATTTCAAATACCAATCATACATCAATTTATCAAAACAAAAGAAAAATTCACTTTATTCCAAACATAATAGATATTTCATAAGTTTTTCACTCAATAATGAAGACATTCTCAACAATTAAAAAATACTAAGGCTTTATGTCCTCATATCCTTTCCAAAAAATTCCATTCAAGAACCTTTCAATACATTAAAGCACCCTAATAAAATGAAATTCATCAATAAAACAAATGCAACTTTCTATAAGACTTTCTCCTTTAACTTTTCACAAAATCCATCTACATATGTGTTAGCATGTGTTAGTTCACAAGAACTGAGCATGATAAATACCTAACCATTAGAACAATATGCTTATATCTATGAATTTCGTGAAAGGAACCCTTCTATTTAATGAAATTGTTCTAAGTTACTCATTAACAACATTTTAAAGCATAAAAAATGCCACAATGTCTAGTTAGGAAAACAAGTCATATGTACCCCTTTTTTATGAGCACTTTTCCCTAAACTGAAAAAAGTTAGAAATCATTTAGTTAAGACCATTTTCCCATAATTCAAAATAGAATATCAAGTGTTTTGAGATTTCAGTCAGGTAATCCTAAAATTTACATGATTGAAATCCAAAACTCCTAGCATAATTCATTATTTTCTTTCCTTAGCAATTTACTTCAAACCTAGTAAAAATGATGTAGAAGGTAAGTCAAATAGAAAATCAAGAAATTTTCTAGTACCTCAAGACACTTTATATCCCAAGGAAATTATTCTAACTGATACAGAAACTGCAACAATACTGAATTGTCTAAGTATCTAATAAACCATTCATTAAACTATCACAACATTCAAGGAAACAAACTAACATTTCAATGCAACTTAACAAATAGTCAAAATATTTTCCATTTATATTCTATCAACTAAGTTATCTTCACAGAGATCAATAAAGATTACCTTTTCAATCAACATGATCAAAATTAATCAAATACAGTTCAATATTCGTTAAACAAGTAATAAAGCAAATACCAAGTAAATATCAATCAGTTGAAACCAATCCATGACCAAAATAAGGATAAGAAAACAAAAAAATAACAGTTGATTTCCTCACTGTTAGGAATTAGAGAACAAATATGTGGAAACAATTCCTCAAACCACAGCAGTAGGAAACTATATAGCAGAATTATACATGTAGAAATATAATAGTGTAAATGAATAATGCACAAAAGAAGACAAGACAAGATTTAACATGGTTCACCCATTGTTGGTTATGTCCACCAAGAACTTGCTCAGATTTTATTATCAACAAGAGTAAAAAAACTCTCACATTCTTCTCTCAGTTATAAACTCACAAAAAAATTCCAAAGATGCTAAACCACATCTTAACCACAATTGACACCCAATTTCATAACCTTGATCACTCTTGATCACCTCTTGATCATTAAGACTCAAGACCTCTTGAACACTCAAGATATCTTCAAGATACCCTAACAACTCTATTTATAGGATTAATATCCTCTTAAGAAGTCCTAAAGCCAACCCTAGAAGTTTTAAAGTCATGATCTTTCAACTTCCCATGGATGGAAAAATAGTCTCGATGTTAACAGCCAATTAACAACATGTTAACAACAACATTGTAGCTACGGTGCAATGACTGCACAACAACATCACAGAAAATGATGGCAGAATGCTCCTAAATTCTCTTAACCGTTCGAGCTCTAATCTTTCAACACTGATTCAAGAATACCAAAAAATAGGCTCCACACCCCAACATTCTCCCACTTGGAGACTGTTTGCACTGAGAAAAGTTCTTAACCCTTCATTATCAACCATGAAGGCCAATCAAATTCGAACACAACTTCAACTTCTCCCTTGTGACTGAATTGGTCATCATATCCACAGGATTCTGACTGGTATGAATATTTTCCAGCTTCAACTTATCTTCTTCCAAAGTTGTCATGATGAAATGATATCTCAGTTGAATGTGCTTCATCCTAGAGTGGAAAGTGGAGTTCTTTGCCAAATGAATAGCACTTTGACTATCACTGTGTAGTATCCCAACTTCTTTCTTATGACCCAACTCATCAAGCAACTACTGTATCCAAATCATCTCCTTGCTTGCCTATGTGGCAGCAACATACTTAGCCTTTGTGGTTGACAAAGCCACAACCTTTTGTAACCATGAAATCCAACTCATTGTTGTATCACCAACAGTAAATACATAACCTATCATGCTCCTCCTACTATCAAAATCTCCTACCATGTATACATCTACATATCCACATAATGTAGTGTCTGATCCACCAAAACACAATGCTGCTCCCGTGGTCCCTCTAAAATACCGAAGAATCCACTTTATTGCCTACTAGTGCTCTCTACCTGGATCAATCATAAACCTGCTCACTACTCCCACTGATGGGAAATGTCAGGCCTAGTGCATACCATAGCATACATCAAGCTACCAACTGCTGATGAGTATGGTACCCTGGACAATTGGATTCTATCCTCCTCAGTCTTGGGACTCTGCTCCTTTGATAATTTAAAGTGACCTGCCAAAGGAGTACCAACCGGTTTAGCATCCTGCATACTAAACCTCTCCAAGACATTCTTTATGTAATCTTTTTGAGATAATACTAGCTTCCTCTCCTTCCTGTTTTGATTTATTGTCATACCAAGGATTTTTTTTGCTGCCCCCAAATCCTTCATAGCAAAGGAGTCACCTAGTTGTTTCTTAAGTACCTTTGTTTCCTACATGTTCTTCCCTGCAACAGGCATATCATCTACATACATGCACATAATAATATAACTACCATCAAGAAACTTCTTGATGTACATGCAATGGTTTAAGTGACACCTGGAGTAACCCTGCTCCTACATAAAACTATCAAACTTCATGTACCACTTCCGTGGAGCTTGTTTCAGGCCATACAAGCTCTTCTTCAATTTTCACACTAACCTCTCCTTCCCTTTGACCTCATAACCTTGTGGCTGCTACATGTACAATTACTCCTCCAACTCACTATGAAGGAATATAGTCTTCACATCCAATTGTTCTAAGTGTAGGTATTCTACTGCAACTAAACCAAGAATAGTCCCAATAGAAGTCATTTTAACCACTGGAGAAAAAATTTCGTAAAATTCTATACCTTTCTTATGTGCAAATAATTTGACCACCTACCAGGCCTTGTATTATTTCCTACCTCCATCTTCCTCTTTGATTCTATACACCCACTTGTTATGCAATGCTCTCTTACCCTCGGGTAGCTCCACCAAATCCCAAGTCTAGTTTTCCATAAGAGATATATTCTCTTCATCCATGGCCTACTCCCACTTCTTCCTAGCATCCACCTACACTACTTCCTCAAAGCACTCTGGCTCTCCACTATCAGTGAGCAATAAATAATTCAAAGATGGAGTAAATTGTTTAGGTTCCCTTCTTACCCTAGAAGACCTTCTCACCAAAGGAGTTTTGGGTTCCTGATGAGTAGGTACCTGAACTAGCTATGCCGAAACATGTTGTACCTAAACCGGCCCCTTGGACACCTTGCTATCTACAATGTCCTCTAACACTGTGTATTCTTTCTTTGATTCCTCTTTTTATTCCTACAACTGATCTTTATACATGATTTTTTCATTAAAGACAATATCTCTAGACCGAAATATTTTCTTGTCTTTAAGACTCCAAACACAGAAACCAAAATCATCTTCACCATATCCAAAAAAGGTGAATTTCTTAGACTTATCCTCTAACTTGTTCCTATCATCTTTATCAATGTGAACGAATAACTCACATCCAAATAATCTAAGAAATGAGTAATCAATTTTATTACTAGATCAATCCTCCTCAGGTATACCTCCATCCAAGGCCGTAGAGGGTCCTCTGTTAATCAGATAAACAACTGTGCTAAACGCTTCCACCCAAAACATGAGTGGCAACCCCGCATGTAACCTCATGCACCTAGCACACTCCATGATTGTCTTGTTCATTCTCTTTGACACTCCATTTTCCTATGGAGTATTTGGAACCGTTCTTTTCCTATGGATCCCATTTACCGAACAGTAATCAAGAAATTCATTGCTGTAATATTCCCCTCCATTATTCAACCTGAGACATTTCAACTTGAGACATGTTTCATTCTCAACCAAATATTTCCATCTTTTAAAAGTTTCAAACACATCAGATTTCTTTCTAATGCAATATACGCAAAATTTTCTAGTTGCATCATCAATGAAAGTGATGTAATAACATGAACCACCAATAGAGTTTACCTTAGCTGCCCCCCATACATATGTATGCACTAACTCTAACTTACCCTCCTTTCTGGTAGGTCCAACCTTGAGGAATCTCACCCGACTCTATTTTCCATAAACACGGTCCTCACAGAAGTCTAAATCTAACTCCTTTAATCCAGGAAACATGTCCTTTATAATCTGCATGCCCTTTTGACTCATATGACTGAATCTCTAGTGCCACAAAGTTGCATCTCCATCTGCAACAACTACATTACAATAATCAGCACCACTGGTTAAATACGAAGTACTATTTTTCTTACCTCTTGCAACCAAAAGAGATCCCTTGGTAACTGTATGATGGAAAAGTGACATGCGAGCATAAGAATCTACAAGAAAATTTTCTTCATACCCAACCTCCTGAGGTCGTGCCGAGACAGCCAGTAAGAATGGAATTTATACGGATACAAAAAAACTAGTTGGGTAATCTTATATCCTCAATACGTAATAATGGAATCTATGAATTCTAAGGCGAAGAAGGCCCTCCTAACCTTAATTGGTGTAATGGATATTTTAGATATAATAGTTGTTCGAAGGCTCTAATCAATGTCGAGCTCTGCCGAGATCCTATTTATTGGTTGTTGGATACGTGGAAAGTGACCTATAGGTGCTTCATGTATATTTCCAGACAAGGTCATGAGAATGGTGGTGAGAGGTGTAGTAGATCCTCTAGAGTTTTATGGATGATTCTCTAGTCTATTCTAGAAATCCCTAGCCTGATTGGCTACTACGTTTAATACGGAGAATTGTGTAATGATGTCTGGTGGAAGTGGTGAGGACCTAAATATTAGTGTTCCTAAACCAACATCAATGTCTGATTGATCAATAGGCCCGTTGGGTTGTGGGACTTGTGGATCACAACCATAAGTTTGTGGTTGTGGTGAACCTCCTATGATCATATGAGGAGTTAATCTCTCCTTCTGAATATCCAATAATCATATGCCTTTTCAGCCTCTATGTTTAGAACTAGGAGTTGTGTAATTTTCTCATAATACCTTACAGGTGTTCTGGTAACTTGAATGCGTAAGCTAGTGTCTATGTCGATGAGGAGGTCTTCTGCATTGGGTTTTGGAACTAAAGGATCACAACAAAATATGCGTTCTCTTTTGAGTCCTTGTACAATCATACATATACCCTATCAAGGTAGTCTATAGTTAGGATGATTTGACCAAAATGTGTATGCCTTGTCATCTTCAATATTTAACTCTCTCAATTGTTCACTAATTTCTCGTAGGTTTATTGTTGTTCGAAAGACCTGGATCCTAAGGTCTTGATCTATATCATCTAGTGTTGTGGGGAGATTTGGTTGAGGCACTATCGGTTCAAATATGTATTCTCTGGGCTCTCTAGGTCCCGTGATTTTCATGCAAAGATGATTCAATTTTAACTTAAATGAATAAACTGATTATGAAAGATGTATCTACACTCTGCATATGTTCTTTTATTTTTGTATTTTCGATGAAATATTTTAACAAAATTAAAAGAGTGGATATTCTAGTATATTCAAAAAAATGGACAATTAATCTAATGATAGAATCAAAACAAGCAAAGTAGCCCGATCTAGCTATTTTTTTGTGTAGTTGTGAGTTTATCCTAAATATCTGAATAACCAACTAGTTTAATCGAAAAACTCTCAATCCTACCTCAGAAGTGAGGAATGAATCATAGCTTCTCATAAACTATCTTTTCCCACAGCTTCCCTGGCAATATCGAAAGTGAAATTTAACTAAAATGAAGTAATTTGCTACTCTATTTGATATGTTGTAACTAGAAATTTGATAGCTCAAACCTAGAATTTACAGAACAGTGGTAAATCCAGTTATGTGTGACTTCATCCCCTCATTTTGATCTCCCCATTCCTTCATGTTCTTGTGAATCCAGAAAAGCATGTATATGATAGCGTGAACAAAAGAAGATAATCAAACAATGGCATTTTTGGATATAGACTGAATACAATGCAAGTAAGAGAGGGATAGTGCAAGTGAACAGAGCTTGACTATGCAATTCCTAGTAGCATTTATTACATGAATATAACACAAATACATCGAGAATCCTAGAAATTATCTTTTGTGACAAAAAAAAACCTATAACTCTAAATGGATTCCTAATCTAAGAATGAAACTACCTTATCCTAAGCTGACTGTATGGAACAACGATGAAGTAAGATGAAAAGAGAAGATCAAGTGATCTTAAAAAAAAAAGGAAAAGCTAATAACTGATTCAAAACATGAAACTATTGGAACTCTAAGCAAGAAATTCAAATGAACTAAATGATTTAAACAGAGAAGGAGAGGGGCCTCTTGTTTGAAAACAAGATGGCTATTTATAGCAATTGCATTCACTAGAAGGTAACTTGGAATTAGACTCTTTTACCATTAAACACAGAGAAAACACTATTTACTGGGTGGCCAAAACATAAATGCAAAGAAAAGTGGTTGAAGAATGTAGGTAGAAATTTGAATTTTACGTTTGACAAAATCGTCGGAACATTATGGAAAATGCGCATAGGATCACCGCCCTGCGCAAGGCGATGGTTACAGGACCGTCGCCCAAGCAGGGTGGCAGTTTCTTCACTTAAGACCAAAATGCAAGGAAGAAGGGGGGAGAGGGCATAACAAAGCACACGGAGGTCAAATGAGGCACATGGGATGTAAACATATACTTGACAAGCTTTTCTAGATTCTGAACACCTTGCAAGGAGACCTGTATCATCATTGGGGTATGTTTAACCTTTTTACGACAGTGTAGTACCCTATAATTTTGGGTATGTACAGTAACCTTCCAAGAATCCATTGTAAAAATTATCGTATAACCATCACTTCCCAGCTGACCCGCTGATATCAAGTTCTGCCTCAACTTAGGCACATTCCTGACATCCTTAAGTAGCCATGTGTTCCCATTCTACATTTTCACCCAAACACAACCTTTCCTTACTATGTTGCATGGTTCATCATCACCAAGATATACATGTCCAAAATCTCCTTAAACAAAATCAGTAAAGTAATTTCTATGTGGGGTGGCATGGAAAGAAGCCCTTGAATCTAACACCCAAGACTCAATAATGTTATTTAAAGAAAGAATTAAGGCATCCTAACAAACATCACCTGCTGCCACATTTACCTCTTTAGTTTCCTCCATCTTGTTCTTCTTATCCCGAAGAGCCCAACAATATTTCTTAGCATGACCAACATTCCCATAGTACCAACATTCTAACTTACTTTTGGACTTTCACCTTCCGCGATCATTCAACTTCCCATGGTTACCTTTCCCTTTATTCTTTTGTCTCCCTCTACTCTCCACCGTCAAAGAATTTCCAGAAGTATAAGAATCTCTGGTGCTCTTCCTTCACATTTACTCACTTAGGATCACACTTATTACATCCTCAAACTTCAGCTTTGAATTATTAGAGACTGAGTTACTTGCATCCATAACCAAGCTCTCCCAACAATCTGGTAAAGAGTAAATAATAAACAAATCCCTGACCTCATCATCAAAGTCAATTTTTACCAATTTTAACATACTCACAACCATATTAAATTCATTCAAATGAACAACAATAGAACCATTCTCAGACATCTTCATATTAAATAAAATTTTCATCAAAAATATTTTATTAGAGGCAAAAAAAATTTCATATAAATTCCCCAATGCACTCATGAGACCTTTTGTGGTCTTCACCTGTGATATGTTGAAAGCAATCGAAGATGCAAGGCATAACCAAATTTTCCAAAGTGCCTTTCTATCCAACAACTCCCAATCCTCATCTGACATGGTTGTAGGTTTCTTTTCTTTTCCAGCCAAAGGAACATGGAGGTCCTTTTGATATAAGTAATCCTCCATTGGCATCTTCCATAAACCAAAGTTCTACCCATTAAAATTCTCAACCCTTGATCTACACTCTTCCACCATAGCTCCCACTCAAGCTAAAATTTCCCTATGATTTACCACTTCAGCAAAAAACCACCAAAGCTTTGATACCAATTGTTAGGAATTAGAGAACAAATATGTGGAAACAATTCCTCAAATCACAGCAGTAGAAAACTATATAGCAAAAGTATACATGCAGAAATATAACAACATAAATAAATAATGCACAAAAGAAGACAAGAAAAGATTTAACATGGTTCACCCAATGTGGGCTACGTCCACCAAGAACTTGCTCATATTTTATCAACAAGAGTAAAACAACTCTCATAGTCTTCTCTCAGTTATGAACTCACAAAAAAATTCCAAAGATGCTAAACCACAATTGACACCCAATTGCTTAACCTTGATCACTCTTGATCACCTCTTGATCACCTCTTGATCACTAAGACTCAAGACCTCTTGAACACACAAGATATCTTCAAGATACCTGTATGATGGAAAAGTGACATGTGAGCATGGGAATCTACAAGTAACTCTTCCTCGCACATGACCTCCTGAGTTCATGCCGAGACAGCTAGTAGGGATGGAATACACATGGGGTGCAGATAAACTAGTTAGGTAATCTTATGTCTTCAACACAAAATAATGGGATATGTGAATCTAAGGCAAAGAAATCCCTCCTAACCTGAATCAGTGTGATATATCATTTGGCAATGATAGCTGCTCGAAGGCTCCAATCAATATCGAGCTTTACTGTGATCCGATCTATGGGTTGTGGGATACGTGGAAGATGACTTGGGGGTGCTTCATATATATCTCCTGAAAAGGTCATGAAAATGGAATGGTTAAATGTGTAGTGGATCTTTTGGTGTTTTATGGATGATTCTCTGGTCTAGTTTAGAAATATTCAGCTTGATTAGCTGCTACATTTAATAATGATAGTTGTGTGATAATGTCTAGTGGAAGTGGAGAGGACCTAAACACCAGCGTTCGCAAGCTGGTGTCAATATTTGATTAATTTGTAGGCCCGTTGGGTTGTGGGACCTGTGGATCACAACCGTAAGTTCGTGGTTGTTGTGGAACTCCTATGTTCATATGAAGAGTCAACCCCTGATTCTGAGTATCCAGTAATCGTATGCCTTTTCAGCTTCTACATTTAGAACTAGAAGTTACACGATTTTCTCGAAGTACCTAATAGGTGTTCTAGCAACTTGAATATGTAAGATAGTGTCTATATCAACGAGGAGGTCTCCTGCGTCTGACTGTGGGACTAGTGGATCACAACCGAATGTTTTCTCTCTTTCCGGTCCTTCTATAGTCATACAGACATCTATAAAGGCAGTCTATAATTTGGCTGATTTGACCAGAACGTGTGTGCTTTGTCGTCTTCTATGTTTAATCCTCTTAGATGTGTGCTGATTTCTTGTAGGTCTGTTGTTGTTTGGAAGACCTGAATTCTAATATTTTGGTCTATGTCAGTTAATGCTACAACAAGATTTGGTTGAGGCACGATTGGCTCAAAAACGTATTCCTTGGGCTCCCAAGGTCCCGTGATTGTCATACAAGATCAAAACCTAACTGAAACAAAATAAACTAATTATGTAAGATATATCTACAACACACACACACACACACACACACACACACACACATATATATATATATATATATATATATATATATATATATATATATTCCTCTATTTTTGTATTTTTGATAGAATTTTTAATAGAATTGAAAGAGCAACTAATTTAATCTATTTAGAAAATGAAAACTAATCTAATAACAAAATTAAAACAAGCAAGGTAGCTCGGTATAACTATTTTCCTGTGCAGTTGTGAGTTTATCCTAAATAACTAGATAGCTGATTAACTTAATTAAAAGACTCTCGATCCTACCTCAGAAGTGAGGAATGAATCATGGTTTCTAAGAAACTATCAATCCCCACAACTTCCCCGGCAATATCGAAAATGAAATTTAACTAAAATTAAATATTTCACTACTCTATTTGATATGTTTTAAATATAACTTTGATAGATAAAACTTGGAATTTGCAGAACAGTGGCGAATCCAGTAGTGTATGAATTTGTCCCCTCATAATGATCTTCTCATTCCTTCGTGTTCACGTGAATCCAGAAGAGCTTGTATATGTTAGCATCAACAGAATAAGGTATTTGAACAATGACAGCTTTGGATATAGACTGAATATAATGCGAGTAAGAGAGGGACAATGCAAGTGAGCAAGCTTAGCGTATGTAATTCCTAGCGGTATTTATTGCGGGAATACAACACAAGTGTACCAAGAGATTTTGGAATCTACCTTCTGTGAAGAACACAACTTGCAACCCTAATGGATTCAATCTAAAAATGACACTACTCTGCTCTAAACTAGTTTGTATAAACAACAATGAGCAAGACTGAAGCAAGAAGATCGAATGGCTCCTAATAGCAAAGGAAAAACTAATATGAATGCAAACATGAAAATAAAATGAGTTCTAAGCAATAAATTGAAAGACTAAACAATGGAGATGAGAAGTTGAGGGGCCATTTGCTTGAAAACAAGCTGACTATTTATAGATTTCACATTCACCCAAAGGTAATTCCTATTAGAACTCTTTTACCATTAAACAATGAAGAAACACTATTCCAGGGAACATAAAACATTAATGCGAGCTAAGGCGGTTGAGAAAATTTGGTAAATGTTGAAAAATTACGCAAGTCGTGATCAAAAGAATGTGTTGGAGAACGCGTAAAGGACCGCTGCCCTGAGAAGGGCGGTGGTTATAGGACCGCCACCTTGGTAGGGCGGCGGTTTCATTACTGAAGGTCAAAAAAGATAGAAAAAGAAAGGCAGAGGATAAAGCAAAGTACAAAAAGCTTTAGACAAGGTGCTTGGGATGCTAACATACACTTGGCGAGCTTTCCTGGATTCGGAACACCTTGCGAGGTGACTTGTATCATCATTGGGGCATGTGTAACATCGTTCCGGCAGTACATTACCCTACAATTTTGGGTACGTACATATTGCCCCCTTGGAGAAGTGTTTTAACCATGAAGAGGTGTAAAACGGTGGGTCTGAGTATGGCGGTCTTAAAACGGGAAGCTAGAAATTATACCTGACACGTCTCTGTGTCAAAATGTCACCATCCAAGTTCTCGCTACCTGCAAAATGGAAAGAAGACTCAAGTGTAGATAGATAAAATAAGTCAAAAAATAAATACTAAATTAGTATGAAATGAGGACTTACCATTTGCACGGGGATAAGAACTTACCTCCGTCGGAACTCTAAACCTGCGAGAGGGGAATTCAAAATGAGTCAAAACACCATATATATAAAACAGACTTATTTTCCTATTCATTTGTGCGTGTCGATTTAATAGTTTTTTGAGCTCTAGGACCCACGGTGATGGTTTTCAATGAGAGTATAGTCGAAACATTCGTATCAAGATAGCGATCATGCCTCCTTGAGTAGAACCTTGACCCACGAGATCCCAGGTTAGTTCTTCTTAATTTAACGTTTTTGCACCCAAAATGTTAAAATGATGAAATCTTTGTTGTGGGGGGGTTGTTTTTAGAAATGTCAGTTTTAAACGTGTCTCTTAGGGGGGACGCCTAATGGGTAGGCTTTCGTTTTAGCTAAAATGGTCAATTTTTACATTTTAAAGCATTTTTAGGGCATGCGACCCATTTGTAGTTGCAGGACAGGACCGCCACCCTGAGCAGGGTGGCGGTTACGGGACTTCTGCCCTGCTTAGGGCAGTGGTCCTCTACAGAGTGTTAAAACAACACTATTTTGAGTTTATTTTTGCATTTTTAGTATTCCTACTTGCTTTAATGAATTTTCCACTGCAATCTTGGCACTAACTTGCTTCTTTTTGCGTGTTTTTGGGTGTTTTGCAAAAGAAGGAAGAGTACATTAGATGGAGACGAGAGAGGGAGAGTGATTGGCTTCCAGTAGTGTTAGATGCTCTCTCTCAGGCTGAGTAGGATACTCTCCAGAGGGCAGGTATATTGAGGATCGCACGGGTCCCCCACGTTGCACCTACCAGTCACATACTATGTGACTTATTTTCTACTGGGATGCAGATCGGAACACCTTATGATTTCTAGGTGTTAGGGGTGAGTGGACTATCACCCTAGAGAATGTCTATCACATTTTGGGAGTACCAATTATTGGGAGGATACTTTAATTTGATACAACAGTATCCAGAGCTCAGGTGACTCAATGGTCCACCTATATGGGAGACGTAATTGTCTCCACTAGTTCGAAGAAGGGGGTGAAGGTCCGTTCTATTCCTAGATTTCCCATCCCTTTGATCTGTCAGGCCATTATGGGCATCCTTGCCTCGAGATTGATCGGGGACAAGGGAGGGGATACTCTGCTCTACTGTTAGGCCCCCATCATCGCAAAGATTGAGGCACATGGTCGGATTTATGCCTGGGGAGCCAATATACATGGGACCACCTATCACGACTTATACAGGGTGGTTCGATTATAGGGACAATCGCTGAGCCATCTGACCTTAGTTATGAGTTGGTTCTATGAGCGCATTATCCCTTATGGGAGAGGCATAGAGTTGGAGGATCCTGGGGCCGTGAGGGCAACGAGGTGGAAAGGGATGAAAGTTCTTAGAGCGCCCCATCAACCAGTTGCTTCCTTGACTACTGAGGATATGGAAGCCACACCTTATCAGGCCATGGCGGGGTTGTGGGGTGAGGAGACCTTTACTTTGATTTCCTACTCTACTACAGGGAAGCTTTTGGACAGGATAGGGAAGGTAGAGACACACCCCTTTGATTGAGTGCCTCAACAAGTTGGCCTTGCTTATATTGATATGCTTCCTCCATTGGTGCCAGTGTTCAGATCAGTTCGGGAGGATAGGGGAGGTCCTAGAGGCCGTGGTTGGACTGTTGTTACTCCTAGCATGCCTATTATAGCTAGGAGGGTGGTACGCACTCGAGAGAGAGTCGGTGCTCCTCAAGCACCTTTACTTCAGATTTCCGTTGGTCCTGCCCATAGCAGTGATGATCCCATTGATATAGACTCTGAGTCTAAGGAGTTCACAGGGGGAGAGATGGAGGAGGAGACCGAGGACATGGAGATTAGTGAGTTGGGTGGAGAAGAGGATAGCTATCTCAGGAGGCAAGACACTCAGGAGATCCTATAGGCCAAGAGGGTAGAGCAGAGCGCGGAGAGGGTGACTCTAGTCTCAGAGGAGTTGCTTTCTCAGGACCTAGGTAGAGAGGATGAGTCCATGGCAGGATGCCATGTTTACCTAGACGTAGGAGGGGGACACCAGTCAGTGGTGGCATCCATCTCAGGCGTAGATCTTAGAGATCCTTCTTGGAGGCTCGGAGATCCGAGTGATTTGTCACTCTTCTTTTGATATTTGTTTTTAGCTAGAATTGCCTTAGTGTCTATCTCTCCTTTTGTTCATCCTTGATTTCACCCTTTTTATTATTTTCTAATTTTTTTTCTCCTTTGCTTGTAGATACTGTTGACGAGTGGCGAGACTTGATTCACCGGGTATGCACTGACACCTTGTTGCTCCCCACGGAGAAGACTCATGCTGAGCTATCTGTGGATGCAGGGGAGCCTTCAGCAGCTAGTAGGCATACTGATGTTTTTTCCCGTGTCTGGCATGTGGCCAAGATGGTGACTTCCCTCCATACCGAGGTAGCTGGGTATAGGGCTATAGAGCACCTGATGAGGAGGAGCTGCTCTCATAGCGAGACTACAGCTACTGTTTGAGACAGTGAGCCCTCAGTGCACTCAAAGCACTGGCGTAGCCGGAGTCCTAGACGTAATCATGTGCCTTTTGAGGGATCCCATAGGGATTGAGAGGCCACTTGGCTCTTTTTGTATTGACCTTTGTTAGGTTGTTTATATGAGTATTTTTGTACTTTCTGGGCTCATTGATTGTTTTGACCATGCCTAGTGCATGATGGCATTGTCTACGAAACCTGATTTGTATATATATATATATATATATATATATATATATATATATATATATATATATATATATATATATATATATATATATATATATATCTTTGGATCTAAACTCTTAGTATCTTGAATTTTGTGAATCATTTTCTAAATGTGTTTTTAGATGTTTTTAGAATATTTTCTTTTCATATTTCCAGGATGTATGCAATGGACAACAAATGATAGTAAATAGAATGTTTTACTCTATATATTTTTGCAGTGTTGATATGAGATGATACTAACATATGGTAGTACTGAACTATTGAAATCTTTGGGAAATGTTTGTAATTCCTTCTTATATTGGAAAAATGTGATGAATGCATAGTGATAAAGAGATGAACTTTCCCTAATCCCAAATCCACACAACTAGTAAGACGTGACGGCTCAACACCAAGAATTAGGAAGGGCACAAGTTGTATGGGTTTGATTGAATGGAATGATGAGAGACAGACAAACCAAGAACAAGAACCAAACTTGTACCTACACACCCATCCTACTCAAAGCTACTACCAAGCTTAGAAGGCCACTTACTTTTCAGTTTATCTAGACTTAGATTCATAAATGGCAACCTGGTTGACAAAATATGGTTTTGAGGATTTGATCTCTTTGGAATTTGGATATTTGGTTTCTCTTAATAGAATTTGACTTGTGTTTTTTAGCATACCAAGATTTCTTAGTTTGTGTGATTGGACCCCCCACACCCTGCCTCACACCACTAGTAAGAAGCATGGGTTTGTCACCAAAGGCAAGATACAGGCGAGTAAGGGAACTTCTTTCCTTTCCCAACCTCACATCACTAGTAAGAGATGTGGGCTTATCACCGAAGGTTGGTGGGGAAAAGAAGCGTGAAAAATAAAATATTTTGTTTGCTTGGTGCTTTTGATTTAATTTTATTTTGACATTTCTGATCTATGACTTTGGGATATCCTTTCATTCCAAGATATTTTAAGAGGGATAGATGTGACACCAAGAAGCTTCCAAAACAAACTATGGGAAAGGGCAACTTCACCTAGTAGAAAGAAAGAGCAAAGCCAAGTATGCAGGTATTGGTATGGTTTATGTCAATGTTTTTCTGTCGAAATTGATGAGAAGATTTGAAAATATTTGATGATGTTTGAAGAGATGTGATATGAATATTTTTGTCAATATCTTCATAAATTTGTAACAAATTGTTTTAAGAGTAAGCTATTGGACTATCATTTTTATGAGATGGACAAAATGAAGCAGCCAAAAGACTAATGCAATGTAAGTAGCTATAATGTACTAGCAATGATTTTGATGTTTTATGCGTAAAACTACTTAAGGTGTAAGGAATTGACAGTTTCACCAAATTTCTCACCTTCTAGTGTGCACAAAAGATATGCACCATTTTCGTAGTCCTTCATGACTCAGTATGGGCCCAACCATTTGGGTCAGAAATTTCTTCCTTCATCGGTTTTCTTATCGATCCAGTTGTCTAGTCTTAAAACTAGATCTCCTTCAAATATTTCTTGCTCATAGACTTTTTTGTTATACTGCCAGCACATCTGATCAGCATAGGCTCTGTGTCGTTGTTTGGCATTTAACCTGGCCTCGTCAAGGCTTTCTAGTTGAGAGAGGCATGCCTCCCTGTAAGCTTATTCATCTAGAATCCCTTGTAATAAGATGCAGAGACTGGGTATTTCAACCTCAAGTGGGAGAACTACTTCTGCTCTGAATACCAGCGAGAAAGGAGTTGCTCCTGTTGGTGTTCTTATTGAGGTTCGGTGGGCCCACAAGGTTGGATATAATTTTAAATGCCAATCTCATTTGTTCTCCTTGAATGTTTTGAGGAGAATAGCTTTCAATGTTTTTTTTGTCACTTCAGCCTACCCATTGGCTTGAGGGTAGTAAAGAGAGGCCGTGTGATGGTTTATCTTGAACTTGCTACATAGCTCACGAACCTCATAATTCTTAAAGGACATGCCATTATCTGAGATAATGACTTGCGGGACACCATACCTACAGATAATTTGGTTCAAAATGAATTTGGCAATCACCAAACCTAGTACGGTGGTGAGAGGCATGGCCTCCACCCATTTGGTAAAATATTCTGTGGCTGTGATTATAAAATTATGGCCATCGGTTGATGAGGGAGAGAATTTTCCTATCCAGTCTAGACCCCACGCGGAGAAGGGCCACAGAGTCACTATTGGTTGCATGGATTGTGCTGGCATGTGAATCTCGTGAGAGAATTCTTGACATTTGTGGCACTTATGTACAAATTCCACTGCGTCATGTTCAAGAGTGGGCAAAAAGTAGCCCATCCGATGTATTTTGCGAGTGGTGGCATGACCACCGAAGTGGCCCCCACATATCCCACTGTGGGATTCATGAAGAATCCTCTTGGATTATTCTATGTCGATGCATCGTAGAAGCATGTCGTCGAAGGGTCTAAAGGCTCTGTGATAGAGCACTTGGTCTAAAACAACATATTTAGCGGTAATAATGCATAACTGCCTTCTTTGTTGCGATGTGGCACTTTCCAGGTATGTATGGTCCATGATAAAATTGATGATATCAGTATACCAGGGACATCCAGAAATGGGGGGTCTAGTTTTGACAAAGTATACACATTCATCGGGAAAGTATAGATCTACCAGCTTGCCTCCATCTAGTGGATTGTCAGCTAACCAGTCTGCAATGATTTTTCCTTTAACGGATTTTTGGTTTACGAATGTTAACTCAAATTCTCCCATTAGGGTTATGAAACGGCTAGCTTTTTTAGATAAAGATCCTTGTGTGAGAAATGTTCGTAAATGGTCTGTCTTTACAATGACTCTTTTTTCCTGGTTTAACATGTAATGTCTCAAACATTTTATTGCAAAAATTATGGCAAGGAATTCTCTCTCTACCTATGTGTAACATGTTTCATAATCAAGAAACGTTCGGCTAATGAAATAGATTGTGCATTCTCGTTTGTCATGGTCTTCTTGAGCCAGCATTTAGGCTAGTGAGACATGAGTGGATCGCGAGTATATTATTAAAGGGCGGTCTAGCTTGGGAGGCATTAGCATGGGTGGTGACAACAAGAAGCGCTTAAATGATTCAAAGGCCTCGTTGCAATCTTCAGTCCAATCGACGCTATAATCTTTCTTGAGTATATTGTTGATTGGATGAATGACAAAGCTTAAATTTGGGATGAACCTTCAGATTGCACTGAGTTTCCCAAGAAATGACCTGATTCCAAACTCATCCGAAGGTGGGATCATTTTGAGAATAGCCCGTATTTTGGCCAGATCAACATCAATCCCTCGTGAAGATATAATGTATCCTAAAAGTTTGCCTCTTGTTACACCGAACACGTACTTCTCTAGGTTTAATGTAACACCATACTCAATTAGTCGTGAGAGGATGATACAGAGCACTTCCAGATGATCACAGTGTTTCTTGTCCTTGGCTAACAAGTCATCCACATATGATTCCACAATTTTATGGATAAGATCATGGAATATATAAGTCATTTCCCGCTAATACGTAGCGCTGGCATTCTTAAGACCAAATGACATGATAGCATAACAATAAGTTCCCTAGGGAGTTATAAATGTGGTTTTGGCTTGATCTTGTTTAGATATTTTAATCTGATTGTACCCTGAGAACCCATCCATGAGGGACAACAGTTCAAATCCATCTGTTGCATCAATGATAACATCAATGGATGGTAATGGGAAATCATCCTTGGGAAAAGCTTTGTTAATATCCCGAAATTCTATACAAATGTGTATCTTCCCATTCTTTTTGAGGATGGGAACGATATTAGATACCCATTGTGAATAGCCAACGGTCTTGATGAATCCTACTTGCAGAAGTTTTATTACTTCCTCTTTTACCATGAGAGCCACTTTTGGCTTCATTGGTCTTGACTTCTATTTAATTGGCTTCGCATTTGGTTTAGTGACGAGATTATGTACTGCAACTTGTGGTGCGATACCCGTCATTTATTTATAATTAAATGCAAAAGTCTTTTGATGTTTTTTGAGGATTTGGGTGTGTATTTCTATTTCTTCCAGAGTTAACGAGGATCCCAACTTCAAAATTCTTGGTTCTTCCTCCGTTCCAATGTTTATGTCAATGGTTTCTTCTATTAAAGAAGCGTTACCTTCTTCAAATTCAGGTGGGGCTGGAGGTAGTTCCAAGCTTTCTCCATTTTCTATCTCATATATATCGAGATCTTTCTATGGAGGAGACTCTACCATGGGATTTCCAAAGTAGGAAGAGGAGTGTGGTATTAGGGAAAGATCAAATATACAGTGAGAAAGGTGTAGCTCTGCATAGGCATTTATATATTTGAGAGTGACTTTATCACTGTCAACATGATGTAAGATAGAAGACTCATTCTCAACTGCATGTGTTAGAAGAGGGTTCGTTGATTTTTTCTTCACCAATGGTTTAGTATGAAGTAATACCCTAAAAATTGTATCTTCCAACTTATTACTTGGGGTAAAACGCAAAGCTGAGGTTACTATTGAATCTGTGAGAAGGTTTTGTTCTCATGGGATTACCTCAATGGATATGAAGTTGAATCCTTTGCTTAGATCTAATACCACTATTTTATAGAGCTGTAAGTGCTCAACTCTAGTCTCATATACTTTGGAGACTTGGTTTGCAACTAATTGTGAGTCTCCTAACACTCTGATGTCATTAATACTGATTCTTTTGGCTATGATGAGGCCAAGGAGGAGGGCTTCGTACTCAACGCCGTTGTTTGTACATTCAAAGTTTAACTTGAAAGTAAAAGGTAGGATCTTTCCCTCAGGAGAAGTAAAGATCACACTTGCCCCGGCTCCATAGCGACATTTAGCTCCATCAAAATGGAGAGTCCAATATTTACTAGGAAAAATGGATGCTGAGATATTATTTGCATCTATTTCTTCTATTTCAGTTACTTCTACCATGCAAAGTTCCTCTGCTGGAAGAGAACCAACTCCTAGGGTACATCCCATACCTACAGAATCAAATGGTAGGAAAATTGGTAGATCTTGTTCCAGTAATTCAAAAATTTTTGCAATAGTTCCTAATGACACTGTTTCTACAACGTTAGCTTCATCCTTGAGGGCTAGGATGCCCTTGACTAGGTTCGTAATTTCTAGTTCTGTTGTAGGTATTAATTTTTCTTCCGATTTTGAGTTGATTGGTTTGTTAAGTTGGTTAGTTGGGAGTTCAAACTCAGAGTGAACGCCTGGTCTTTTCTTTAGGTTTGCTAGGTGTATGTTGAATGGTTTTGGGTCACCTTTTGCTACGAATATCTTTCCTAGGTGTAAGAATCTTATTTCCTGGAATAACGTAGAAGAGATTTCTTTCATACAATGTATCCATGGTCGACCGAGGATCATATTATAGTTATTTTCCAGATCTATGATATAAAACTCGGTGAGGATTGTCTTGGGTCCTAAGGTGACTGGTAATATTATAGTCCCAATTGAAGTAGCCTTAAGGCTATCATAACCTCTTAGCGTATTTCTTGTTGTGGAACAATTTGTTTCTCCATATCCTAGATTTTGGAGGAAAGAGAAGGGAACAATGTTAACTATAGCCCCATCGTTAACCATTGCCTATTTAACGTAATTATTGTAAACCAATACCTGTAAATGCAAGGCCAGATCACCTCTACGTGCAATTTCAGCATCTGTTGGCATTTTTTTATGTCGAATATAAACTCAATGTCCCTATCTGGCTTCCCTAGAGGGTGGATATCGAAGTCTATATGGTTTACTTGTGTTTTGGGAGGTGGAGTGATGTCAATTAAATGACCTAAACCAAATGCTTATAAAAGAGCAGCCCTATGGGCAGGAGATTTTTTCAACAATTCTAAAAAGGAGATGTGAGAGAAGGTCTTAGTTAAGTCGTTAATTAAATCATAAGCACCCACGGGTTTTACCAATTTTTTTTGAATGTTAACTAGTTCTAGTGGATAGATTGGATTTGGTTGAGAAGAATATTCTCGTGTTCTTGTTATGGTTTCTACGTGTAACTTAGTATCTAACTCTACTAGACCAACTATCTTGGTTCATGGTTGATTTCCTAATTATGATGCGACAGGTGGATTTAGTGAAGTTGAGGCTTCATGATCATTATTTCCTGTCATTACAACTTTGTTCATCCCATTTGGATTTAATTTATTATTGTTATTGTGATTTGGAAGTGGATCATTAAAGATCTTAAGAGGTGCATTTTGAGGGGAAACTGCCCCTATGAAAGTATTTGGCATAGGTGTCACAGAATCTATTAAGAACATATCTATGAAGAGTTGTCTTTATTCTTCTGGAAAATGTTGCATGAACTTATTGTAATCGCGGCAAGTCCTAGTGTCATGGCCTCGAATTTTGTGGAAACCACAATACGAGTTGGGATTATAATTCCTAGGTTGCTGGTTTGGCACGTGTTGTGGTCCAAAATTTTGATTAAACTGTTGACTATTAGGATTAAACTTTTACGTTTGTTGCCTTTGGTTTTGGTTTTGATATCCAGTTGAGTTTTGATTTGGACCCTGTGTCTAGATTTGACGTTGTTGTTGTTGTTGTTGTTGGGGACGATTAAAATCCACCGCGTTGATTGTTAGGGTAAAATTTTTGTTTCGTTGATTGTTAACCGGTGGTGGAATATTCACAACATTTTCTCTTTTAGTTTGGTCAGTCACTCCATCTGTTGTCACTCCGCGGTTTTTGTTAAGGATTTTAGGTCCTTGATTGGTGTTTGTGGTAGTGGGATAAGTTGTAGTGTTTTGGTTGGAGATGATTAACCTCCCATTTTTTCCATATGTCTTGCGACCACTGTCTATTGCATCTTGATCTATTCGGAGAGTGCTCTCAAGCACTTCATCATAAGTTCTTAGTGGGAACTTCTGGACTTCTTCCTTTATCTCTCTACTGAGAGAATGAAGGAATAAATCGCATAGTTCCATCTGATCCATGTTTGGAGTGCTTGCTAAAGAATAGAGGACTGTATGCCATCTTTGGATGAAATGAGCAACAGATTCATTTTGTTCTTGTTTGATATGCAAGAATTCCTTGATTCCTGTTCTCAACAATTTGTTCATGTCGAACGCCTTGATGAATTCTGAAATGAGTTGTTTAAATGAATGTATTGAGGCTTCAGGTATTCTTCAATACCAATCGAGGGTGATACCCTCTAAAGTTTTGGGAAATATTTTAGCAACAACTCCATCCCAAGGGAGTAGTTCTCAAAGGGTTATGGCATATGCCTTAATATGTGCATTCGGGTCTCCCTCCCCTTTGTATTTGGGTAGATCGGGGAGAGGTCTTAGAAGCATGACACTTCATATAGTGAAGTCTAAAGTTTCTTTCAAATATTTTGAATAAGTCTGTATTGCATAGGTTGATGGTGCTTGCTGAGGGGGTGGAGGTGGAGTGGGTTATTGCTATGGCGTAGCATATGTATTTACAGGGGCATAAGGAAATCCCTATGGTTAAGTGAACGTGCTGGGAGAAGAGAACATATCTCCCTATGGTGATTTGGAATACATGTTTAAGTATGGAGGAGCATTGCTCAGGAATGGGTTGTTTTGTGCTAAGCTGGGAGGTATCATATTCTTAACTAGAGCAGCATTTGAAAACATGATTCTATTTGGTTTTTGTTGTAAATACTAAGGAGGCATGCCCAACATATTTTTTCCTGTGAGGAGGTCTACTTGGTTGGGATGATGTGGAGGATTAGAAGTTCCTGCTTGCATGAACTGTGTATTTTGACTTTCTTGAGAAAGTTCCAACCCTCTAACCTTCTCAACTAAGGCTGAGATGACCTCATTTGGTGAAGACATGGTATTTTTCCTTAGTGGTGTTTGTTGTGTACCTTAAGGTTGTATAGGCATATGGTACCCTACTATGAACTGATCGTTGCCCTACCAAGTTTCATCGAGGGCATTTCATATAGGTGGAGGAATGGGGGTATTTTCTTGGAATGAAACCTCAGGTTGTGTTTGTGAACCTCCTATAGGTGGGTACATATTTTGAGAGTGTTTTTCACTCCTAGCATAACGTGCTAAGTATTCGTCATCTAAAAATGGATATGGATCTGACTATATACTAATTTGTGGTCTAAGAAACACCCGAGGAGATGAACTAGATTCTCTAGTGAGTGTCATGTTGTTTGAGCCTGAAGGCTCTGGTTGTTACGTTTGAGTGAGCTGATCCAACTCCTCTATTTGGAAAGAAGAAATATATCTAGTCCTTTGAGGCAGAGTTTGTGCTGAAAATTGGTTAGTTGAATAGTTGTCACCCCATGCTGAGAGCGAGGGCGATGATTATCTATTTAATTGATCGTAGTATGCTTCAAGACCTAAGAGAGGTCTGCCATATGCATCGTATCTCAAAATATTTGGGGGGTATATAAATACCCGCAGAATAATGGGAAGAAGCGGAGGTGGATAAAACTAAAAGAAGAGTTTGAAATTGAAGAAATTGTTCCTTTCACATCGAGTTCACTAATTTTGTAGTGAAGCTAATGTGAAAGGCTAATGAGGTAGATAGGGTGAAATGGTTGTTTGTTTCACATTGGGTTCACCAATTTTGTAAAATGGAAAAGTGACATGCAAGCATGGGAATCTACAAGTAACTCTTCCTCGCACTCGACCTCCCGAGGTCGTGTCGAGACAACTAGTAGGGATGGAATACACGTGGGGTGTAGATAAACTAGTTAGGTAATATTATGTCTTTAACACGAAATAATGGGATCTGCGAATCTAAGGCAAAGAAAGCCCTCCTAACCTGAATCAGTGTGATAGATCATTCAGTAAGGATAGCTTCTCGAAGGCTCCAATCAATATTGATCTCTGCCATGATCCAATCTATGGGTTATGGGATACATGGAAGATGACCTGGGGGTGCTTCGTATATATCTCCCGACAAGTTCATGAAAATGGAATGGCTAAATTTGTAGTGGATCTTTTGGTGTTTATGGACAATTCTCTAGTCTAGTCCAGAAATCTTTAGCTTGATTAGTTGTTACGTTTAATAATGATAGTTGTGTGATAATGTCTAGTGGAAGTAAAGAGGACCTAAACACCAGCGTTCGCAAGCTGGTGTCAATATTTGATTAATTTGTAGGCCCGTTGGGTTTTGGGACCTGTGGATCACAACTGTAATTTCATGGTTGTTGTGGACCTCCTATGGTCATATGAAGAGTCAACCCCTGATTCCGAGTATCCAGTAATCGTATGCCTTTTCAACCTCTACGTTTAGAACTAGAAGTTGCACGATTTTCTTAGAGTACCTAATAGGTGTTCTGGAAACTTGGATACGTAAGCTAGTTTCTATATCAATGAGGAGGTCTCATGCGTCTGGCTGTGGGACTAGTGGATCATAACCAAATGTTTTCTCTCTTTCAGGTCCTTCTACAGTCATACAGACATCTATCAAGGCAGTCTATAATTTGGCTGATTTGACCAGAATGTGTGTGCTTTGTCGTCTTCTATGTTTAATCCTCTTAGCTGTGTGTTGATTTCTTGTAGGTCTGTTGTTGTTCGGAAGACCTGAATTCTGAGATTTTGGTCTATGTTGGTTAATGCTACAACAAGATTTGGTTGAGGCACGATTGGCTCAAAAACGTATTCCCTGGGATCCCTAGGTCCCGTGATTGTCATACAAGATCAAAACCTAACTGAAACGAAATAAACTAATTATGCAAGATATATCTACAACATATATATATACCTCTATTTTTGTATTTTTGATAGAATTTTTAATAGAACTGTAAGAGTAACTAATCTAATCTATTCAGAAAATGAAAACTAATCTAATAACAAAATTAAAACAAGCAAGGTAGCCCGGTGTAGCTATTTGTCTGTGCAGTTGTGAGTTTATCCTAAATAACTAGATAGCTGATTAACTTAATTAAAAGACTCGATCCTACCTCAAAAGTGAGGAATGAATCATTGTTTTTGAGAAACTATCAATCCCCACAGCTTCCCTGGAAATATCGAAAATGAAATTTAACTGAAATTAAATATTTCACTACTCTATTTGATATGTTTTAACTAGAAATTTGATAGATAAAACTTGAAATTTACAGAAGAGTGGCGAATCTAGTAGTGTATGAATTTGTCCTCTCGTAATGATCTTCTTGTTCCTTCGTGTTCATATGAATCTAGAAGAGTGTGTATATGCTAGCATCAACATAAGAAGGTATTTGAAAAATGGCAGCTTTGGATATAGACTTAATATAATGCGAGTAGGAGAGGGACAACGCAAGTGACAGAGCTTGGCGTATGTAATTCCTAGCAGGATTTATTACGGGAATACAACACAAGTGTACCGAGAGATTTTGGAATCTACCTTCTATGAAGAACAAAACCTACAACTCTAATGGATTCAATCTACAAATGACACTACTCTGCTCTAAACTAGTTTGTATAAACAACAATGAGCAAGACTGAAGCAAGAAGATCAAATGGATCCTAATAGCAAAGGAAAAACTAGTATGAATGCAAACATGAAAACAAAATGAATTCTAAGAAATAAATTGAAAGACTAAACAATGGAGATGAGAAGTTGAGGGGCCATTTGCTTGAAAACAAGCTGGCTATTTATCTATTTCACATTCACCCAAAGGTAATTCCTATTAGAACTCTTTTACCATTAAACAATGAAGAAACACTATTCTAGGGAACATAAAACATTAATGCAGGCTAAGGCGGTTGAGAAAAGCTGGTAAATGTTGAAAAATTATGCAATTCGTGATCAAAAGAACGTGTTGGAGAACGCATAAAGGATCACCGCCCTGAGTAGGGCAGCGGTTTCATCACTGAAGGTCAAAAAATCAAGAAAATGAAAGGTAGAGGATAAAGTGAAGTACACAAAGCTTTAGACAAGGTGCTTGGGATGCTACCATACACTTGGCGAGCTTTCCTAGATTCCGAACACCTTACGATGTGACCTATATCATCATTGGGACATGTGTAACATCATTCTTGCAGTACAGTACCCTACAATTTTGCATATGTACAATACCCTAACACCTCTATTTATAGGATTACAATCCTTTAAGAAGCACAAAAAGCTAACCCTAGAAGTTTAAAAGTCATGACCTTTCATCTTCCCATGGTTGGAAAAGAAACTATCATGACCTTTCATCTTCCCATGGTTGGAAAATAAATGGTCATGACCTTTCATCTTCCCAATTTGAACTTCACACTTCAATACTGATTTGAGAAGACCAAAAATAGGCTCCACACCTGAATAATCTCCCACTTGGAGATTGTTCCTACTGATAAAATTTCTCAACCCTTCATAATCAACCATGAAGGCCAATCAAAGTTGAAAAAAAATTCAACTTCTCCCTTGTGACCACCTTGGTCATCATATCCGTAGGATTCTGACTGGTATGAATCTTTTCCAGCTTCAACTGATCTTCTTCCAATGTTTCCTTGATGAAATGATATCTCACCTGAATGCGCTTCATCCTAGAGTGAAAAGGAGAGTTCTTCACTAAATGAATAGTGCTCTGAATATCACTATGTAGTCTCCCAACTTCCTTCTTATGACCCAAGTCATCAAGTAGCTACTGTAGCCAAATCATCTCCTTGCTTGCCTTTGTGGCAGCAACATACTTAGAATTTTTGGTTGACAAATCCACAACCTTTTGTAACCGTGAAATCCAAGTCATCGTTGAATCACCAACCGTAAATACATCACATGTCATTCTCCTCCTGTTGTCCAAATCTACATAACCACACAATGTAGTTTCAGATCCACCAAAACACAATGCTGCTCCCATGGTCCCTCTCAAATACCGAAGGATCCACTTCATTGTATTTCAGTGCTCTCTACCTGGATCACTCATAAACTTGTTCATTTCTCCCACTGCATGGGCAATTTCAGGCCTAGAGCATACCATAGCATATATCAAGCTACTAACCACTAATGAATACGGTACCCTGGACATCTAGATTTAACCCTCCTCAGTCTTGGGAATCTGCTCCTTTGATAATTTAAAGTGACCTTACAAAGGGGTACTAACCAGTTTAGCATTCTACATACTAAACCTCTCCAAGACCTTCTTTATGTACTCTTCTTGAGATAACACCAACTTCCTCTCTTTCCTATTTCGAGTTATTCTCATACCAAGGATTTGTTTTGTTGCTTCCAAATCCTTCATAGGAAAGGAGTCACCTAGTTGCTTCTTGAGTACCTTTATTTCTTGCATGTTCTTCCCTACAACAAGCATATCATCCACATACAGACACAAAATAATATAACTACCGTCAAGAAACTTATTGATGTACATGCAATGTTCAGAGTGAAACCTGGAGTAACTCTGCTCCTGCATAAAACTGTCAAACTTCTTGTACCACTGCCGTGGAGCTTGTTTCAGGCCATACAATCTCTTCTTCAATTTTCACACTAACCTCTCCTTCCCTTTGACCTCATAACCCTATGGCTACTGCATATACAATTCCTCCTCTAACTCACCATGAAGGAATGTATTCTTCACATCCAACTGCTCTAAGGTCAAGTCTTCTACTACTACTAAACCAAGAATAGTTCTAATATAAGTCATTTTAACAACAGGAGAAAAAATTTCATCAAATTCTATACCTTTCCACTATGAAAATCCATTGACCAAGAACCGGGCCTTGTATCTTTTCTTGTCTCCATCTTCCTCTTTTATTATATATACACCCACTTGTTCTGCAATGCTCTCTTTCCCTCAGGTAGCTCCATCAGATCCCAAGTCTAGTTTTCCATAAGAGATCTATGCTCTTCATCCATGGCCTGCTCCCACTGCTTCCTCAAAGAGTTCTGGCTCTCCACTGTCAGTGAGAAATAAATAATTCAAAGATGGAGTAAATCATTCAGGTTCCCTTCTTACCCTATAATACCTTCTCACCTCAGGAGTTTGGGGTTCCTTATGAGCAGGTTCTTGAACTGGCTATGCCAGAACATGTTTCACATGAACTGGCCCCTTGGACACTTTGTTATATGCAATTTCCTCTAACACTATGTATTCTTTCTTGTATTCCTCTTTCTATTCCTACAACTGATCTTTATACATAAATTTTTCATTAAAGACAATATCTTTAAACCCAAATATTTTCTTGTCCTTAAGTCTCCAAACACAAAAACCAAAGTTGTCCTCACCATATCCAACAAAGGTGCATTTCTTAGACTTAGCCTCTAACTTGGTCCTATCATCTTTATCAATGTGAAAAAATACCTCACATCTAAATACTCTAAGGAATGAGTAATTAATTTTCTTACCAGACCAAGCCTCCTCAGGTATACCTCCATCCAAATCCATAAAGGGTCCTCTATTAATCAGATAAAAAGTTGTGCTTACTGTTTCTACCCAAAAAAAGAGTGGCAGCCCTACATCTAACCTCATGCACCTAGCATGCTCCATGATTTTCATATTCATTCTCTCTGACACTCCATTTTTGTGTGGAGTATTTGGAACCGTTCTTTTCCTGCAGATCCCATTTATCGAAGACTAATCAAGGAATTCATTGCTGTAATATTCCCCTCCATTATCCAACCTGAGACATTTCAACTTGAGACCTGTTTCATTCTCAACCAAGGCTTTCCATCTTTTGAAGGTTTTAAACACATCAAATTTCTTTCTAATGCAATATACCCAAACTTTTCTAGTTGTATCATCAATGAAAGTGACATAATAATATGAACCACTAATAGAGTTTACCTTAGCTGGTCCCCATACATCTGTATACACTAAATCCAACTTACCCTCCTTCCTAGTAGGTCCAACCTTGAGGAATCTCACCCGATTCTATTTTCCATAAACATGGTCCTCACATAAGTCTAAATCTAACTCCTTTAATCCAGGAAACCTATCCTTTATAATTTGCATGCCCTTTTGACTCATATGACTGAGTCTCTGGTGCCACAAAGTTACATCTCCATCTGTAAAAACTAAATTACAATAATCAACACCACTGGTTAAATACAAAGTACCAGTTTTCTTACCTCTTGCAACAACAAGAGCTCCCTTGGTAACCTTCCAATAATCCGTTGTAAAAATTATCATACAACCATCACTGCCCAGCTAACCTATTGATATCAAGTTCCACCTCAACTTAGGCACATTCCTGACATCCTTAAGTAGCCATGTGTTCTCATTCTACATTTTTACCCCAACACAACCTTTCCCTACTATGTTGCATGGTTCATCATTACCAAGATATACATGTCCAAAATCTCCTCGAACAAAATTAGTAAAGTAGTTTCTATGTGGGGTGGCATGGAAATAATACCCTGAATCTAACATCCAAGACTCAACAATGCTATCTAAAGAAATAATTAAGGCATCCTGACAAACATCACCTGCTGCCACATTTACCTCTTTAGTTTCCTCCTTATTGTTATTCTTATCCCGAAGAGCCTAGCAATCTTTCTTAGCATGACCTACCTTCCCATAGTGCCAACATTCTAACTTACTCTTGGAATTTGACCTTCCGCGATCATTCGACTTCCCATGGTTACCTTTCCCTTTGTTCTTTTGTCTCCATCTGTTCTCCACCATCAAAGTGTTTCTATAAGTAGAAGAATATCCGGTGATCTTCCTTCACATTTACTCGCTTAGGATCACACCTATTACATCCTCAAACTTCAGCTTTGAATTATTAGAGACTAAATTACTTACAACCATAACCAAGCTTTCCCAGCTATCTAGAAAGGAGCACAAAATGAACAAATCCCTGACCTCATCATCAAAGTCAATTTTTACCAAGTTTAACATACTGACAACTGTACTAAATTCATTTAAATGAACAAAAATAGAACCATTCTTAGACATCTTCATATTTAATAACTTTTTCATCAAAAATATTTTATTAGAGGTAGATGATTTTTCATATAACTTTCCCAACACGATCATGATACCTTATGTGGTCTTTTTCTGCGATATGTTGAAAGCAACCAAAGATGCAAGGCATAACTGAATTGCCCTGAGTGCCTTTCTATCCAACAACTCCCAATTCTCATTTGACATGGTTGTAGGTTTCTTTGATTTTCTATCCAAAGGAACATGGAGGTCCTTTTGCTATAAGTAATCCTCCATTTGCATCTTCCATAAACCAAAGTTCTGCCCATTGAAATTCTCAACCCTTGATCTACCCTCATCCACCATAGCTCCCACTCAAGCTAAAATTTCCCTGTGATTTACCACTTCCAAAAAAACCACCAAATCTCTAATACGAGATTTTAGGAATTAAAGAATAAATATGTGGAAACAATTCCTCAAATCACAGCAGTAGGAAACTATATAGCAAAAGTATACATGCAGAAATATAATAGTATATAAATAAATGATGCACAAAAGAAGACAAGACAAGATTTAACGTGGTTCACCCAATGTGGGCTGTGTCCACCAAGAACTTTCTTATATTTTATTATCAACAAGAGTAAAACAAATCACACAGTATTCTCTCAGTTATGAACTCACAATAGAATTCCAAATATGTTAAACCACATCTAAACCACAATTGACACCCAATTTCTTAACCTTGATCACTCTTGATGACCTCTTGATCACTAAGACTCAAGACCTCTTTAACACACAAGATATCTTCAAGATACCCTAACACCTCTATTTATAGGATTACAATCCTTTAAGAATTCCAAAAATTTGACCCTAAAAGTTTGAAATTCATGACCTTTCATCTTCCCATGGCTAGAAAAGAAACTATCATGACATTTCATCTTCCCATGGCTGGAAAAGAAACAGTCATGACCTTTCATCTTCCCAATTTGAACTCCAGAATTCAATAATGATTTAAGAAGACCAAAAATAGGCTCCACACCCCAATAGTTCCCATGAGGGATGTATGATGAAAATCAAGTGGAAGAAGATTGGATCATGCAGTCCTGATGATATTTACAAAGGATTTATATGAGTTAGAGTTGTCATAAGTGATATAAATCTCCAATATTTTTGATGTAGTGGATCTATATCCATATTTTGAGTAGTATAAAAATGGAAAATAAGGTTGTGTAGAAGTAGATTACATGCACCAACTACTAGAGGAGAGGCATCAAAATATTGAATGCATAATGAAGATGGTGAGAAGAAAGGAACACAAAGAATATTTAGTAAAACGGATAGGTATGGTGCTGAATATGATTCTTGGATTACTAAAGAAGAAATTTATAAAATTGGTCATTTCATTCCAAACCTTTAGAAACCCACCTTTGAAGGATCTGAAGTTTCTTGTCACTTAATTTGTATAATGTACGAGCATTCAAGTTCATAAGCAATATTACATCACCCAAAAACATTTAGACTTAACGAATAATTATTTGTGGAATGTTGCAACACTCCTAATAAATTAATTATATTTTTCTTTTGCATATGCTATGAAATTTTTTCCAAAGTCACATAACACTATGAATTATACATAAGCTTTACTAAATATACACAAAAATAGAAATGTGACAGAGTACTATAACTGTTGCACAAACTTTCCCGATGCCATGAAAACTTACCCAATCCATAAAACACTATGAATGCCATGTAATATTTTTTGATGTCACATAATCTTAACCAATAACGCGACATGATATAAAATCTACCAAATAGTAGTCATGCCATGAGATACCACATTCATGCAAGAACACTCCCATTTTCTCTAATGATGATATCAAGTTTAGATAAAATTCCCTTTCAAAATTGAGACAGTTAGCAGAGGGTACATTTGTTTGTTGATCTATGTATTTCTGTCGAAGACCAGCATAGTGAATTAGTTGATCTCAATCCATCATATGGGAACTTCTAGGATCGATCGATGATCCTGAAAGGTAACCTAAGGAATATTCTCTAAGGAATCGTTAATTTTTGAAAGCATCATGAATTCTATATATAAAAGAGAGTTACGAACATGTAAATCACCTAGCTAGAAATCTAGAGACTGAAAAGGAAGTTGAATTCCAAGTTAAGGAAATGATTTATTATCCTTGAGATCATGATCCAAATGTGGTTATGTACAATATTCATAAATTCTGTAAGATTGGGATAGGTCTAAGACTATAATTCTTAGAATAATTCTTGTATCTCCTCATCATATACTATGATTGAGGTGATATATATTTTTTACTAAATATGTCATTATTTCCTTACATTATTAAAGACATGTTGTTTCTTGTTATTAACTATGCCTAAGGTATTGCTTCAATGATATCTAACTTTGACAATTGGTTGTGTGGTGTGAGGCATCCCTACATTGGGAACCCTAATCGCGACTGCATCACTGATGCAATTCATTGATGAAACAAAAGCCCTAAAATTAATTACAAATTTATTAATTGAATTTTTCTAACACTTCAAATTCCAAAAAAAATAGATAAAGTTTGAACATAAATTTTGAGAAAGTTGTATTTGAAATTTGTAGCAAATTCATACCATAATATGTTAAAATGAACAATATGTTTTCAATAAGTGAGTTGCATTAAAAATAAGATCAATCAAGAAGAAAAATAAAATTGCAATCATGGCGACTCTGAAAAATGGTAATGATGACAATTTCAATGACTATGATCATGATGATGTGGAGCAGGACGATAATTTTGACTAGAAATATAAATTAATGATAAATTGATATATTTTTATAATAACTAGATTTCATAATGAATAAAACTTTATATGATGTTGATGTCTAGTAAGTTTTATTAGATTCATAGATCTTACATTATGATGGTTATAATAACATTATTATGCATTTGTTTTATAATTTCATTTGATAGTTATGTATTTTGAATGTAATTGTTACTTGCTGATTGTAGCTTTCATTTTTTAATTTCTTAGGTGCGTTCATCTATGAATATTCTACTAATAAAAATTATTTTGTGAATTATTAAAAAAAACCATAATCAATAATCCATCTTTTTTGTCTTCAAAAAACAACAAAGTCAATAGCTACCCTTTTTATGTAATTATTCAACTAAAATATAATCCAATATTTAAGTAGTAATCCTTGATAAGAGGTTTGAAGTAATTATAAAAATATATTGAGATATAGTTGGTCTCCTCCACAAGGATTTATCATCAATTTCAACTTAGATGGTGCAATAAAAGCATATTTTGCGTGAGCAAGAGTGAGAAGCATTTTTTGAGATAAGAATAGTTCCTATAATTATTGGCTTCTCCGAAGCTTTGGGGAAATGCATCAATAAATTTCTTGAGGAAAAAGGACTTCAGAGAGGACAAGCTAGATCTTGAGAATAAATGGGTTGTTTTTTACATTTAAGGGGAATCGATGATTATTTTGGAAGCACTAAGGAAGGGATGCATGGATAATTGACAATTTATCAACATAATGAATAACTGCAAATATTTCCTTACTAGCTTCAACATTCACGAGAGCATTCATATAAGGTGAATTGGAAACCAAGTGGTTGATCACTTTACCAATTTAACGGTGGTTCTTAACACTCAACATAACCATTTGAATAAAATGGTACCCCCACTATTTGGTAATAAGATCAAGGTACTTCTTGTCTATCAATTTAATAAGCATGGAAAATAGGTAATTGGAAAAAGGTACAAGGAAATCCACCATAAAATAATATCACCCCACAACCCCCATAATTATGACAATAGGTATGGATATTTTAGCATATGCAAGGTTCCTTAAAGTACACCATCCATCTTTTTGTTTTTCATTATTAACAGGTAATAAGCAACGTGGTGAGCTCTAAAGGACCTCATATGTATTACCCCTTTCCCATTTTATTATTTCATTCTAAATGGTTTTGGATTGTTTAGACTCTCAGGATGAATAATAGAATCTAAATAGGCATTTTGAATCTTTTGTGTCTCTTTCCAACTTTTAGTTTATTTCCCTACTGCATGCTTTTTCAAAATCATCTCTATCAAACCCATTTTTTGATATGGTTTGATAGGATAGATTTACATTTTTTTTATTTTGGAGAACATATAGGGGTTTCCTATATAAACTTAAAATCCATATTAAATTTCCAAAATTGGGTTTGAAGGAGGTTGAGATAGTCTTCTAGTTTACAAGACTTTGTTGAAAGTTTAGAAATCATGTTTGAGAAATGATGGTTGGGAATGATGTTAATTTTTCTAAAAGTGTCCTTTAAAATAGATTATGGAAGGATTTATTTTACACTTCTCCTATTTTGGCATTCTGCTAAGGGTTGGGATTGATTATTTTATATTTTGAGATATCTTTTATATAATAATGGCATAAACATGTTGGTCAAGGAAAATAAGGAGAGTGATAGAAAAATAAATCTCTCAACACTTTCAAGGAGATGTGTCATATGATGGTCCATAAGCTCTCCATGGAATATGTTCAAAGTTCATTCCATGACATTAGAAATGAGCTACCAGGGTTCATTTTAAGACCCCCCTCCGAAAAATTAGTTTTTAATGGGTTGAAAATTTCCAAAATTTAATTTCAAATCGATGGAAAATTTATGAAAAAAAAAATTCGTGGCAAAGACGATTTGGCAAGGAACAATTTTCTTGGATTTCGCATAGTTGGAAGGGTGTTAGATGACCGTAAAACAAACTATGTTGGACGGTCGTCTCTCCTGGGTAGGTTTATACGAACATCTCTTCCACAGAAATATGCAACATTTCGTTGATAATCAAAGCAAAAGAGATTTGATACATTTGAAAACAAAGCAGAAAAACAAAATCATCTCCATATATATATATATATATATATATATATATATATATATATATATATATATATTACTTGTGTGTCATAATAGCAACTTTCCATAACTATGTTGGGAATAGAAGATACCTTCACAAAAGGAGAACATGCAACACATAGAGAACGGCTGTCAACATTTGTCGTCCTTCCCTGGTTGGATAGTCATCCATTGTCTACCGTCTAACCTGGGTTGGACGAAATACAATGGATGGTCATTCAACCTGGGTTGTACGGTCATCCATTTCCTATCATCCAACCTGGGTTGGACGACCATCCATTTCCTTTTGTTCAACCAAGGTTCGACGATAAACAATGGACAGCCATCCAACTTAGGTTGTACAACCATTCATTTTTTATCATCTAGTTCAGTTTGGATGACAAAAAATGGACAAACGTCCAACCCAAGTTAGAAGGACAACTTCTGTTTGTTGGATGTCTATATTAAATGAGCATCCATTTTAGTTAGATGGTCTTCCAGCAAGATGGTCATCTCCTACTCATTGGATGAAATCCATTGGTTTTCCATCTAACCCCCAAGCTATGTATTATACCTTGGCAAATATTTGCACATTTTGATTAGAAATGTTGGCTAAATACATGTATAAGTTCATTTTTTAATTATATATAGTAGGCGAACTGACTCATACAAATGACTTGTCAACTAAAATTTTAGGCAAACTAGGCACAGCTGATTGCTGAAAATTTGCCATTTCCAATTTCCAAAATCCCTAATATTTGTGAGTTTACGAAAATTCGACACTAAAATTTTCCCTGTGAGCTACAGTTAAATTAAATTCTTAGTTTTGGGGTCTTTTTGTAAAAAACTCTAGGAAAATAGCTAAGGAAGTTTTGGAATTATGAAATAATGCAGTAATTGAGGGAATCAAGAATTACAAGGTGTTGATGTGAATGGATATAAATATTTTCAAAGCTCATTTAGCTTCCCGAATGGGTAAAGGGGCTTTAGTGGATGAAAAAATTCATGTCATGAAGGATCTTAGATAATCCTATTAGATTTTCTAGATCTATAATGAAAAATAAATTCACGAGCAATTGCAGAAATCGAAATAACTAACAATAAAATGCAATATGATCAAGAACCCACAAGGAAAAAATTGTTCCAAAAAACTCAATTATCTATATCATTGAATGATACAAGTGATGTACATTTATAAGATGAGGAAAGTGCAACTACCATGTAGATCAATGGTGAATAACTCTCACTAACTAATATTGGAAGTAGAGTTGACTCCACACAACTGGTAAGCTAACTTAACACAAATGGTACACTTAAACAAGCATATCCCATAAGTGTAGGAGATATCCAAGTAAATAAAAAAATACAAGGAAAATGAATATTCTACACTAACACCCCCCGTAAGCACAACTTAGGTGGGCAGTGAAAAAGGAAAGTGGGTCCCGACAACAAGGCCTGATGAGGTACCCATGTACAATGAAAATATAAAAAAGATAGAGTAAAAGGAGAAAAACTAGTGGGAAAAAACTCCCCCCCCCCCAAAGAGAGAAAATAAACTCACTCAAGAAAACTTGAGAAAAAGAACAAGTGGGTCCCAATAACTCCACTTGATGATGTACCTGTGTATAATGATCATCCTCAGAGTAGCGATAGAAAGAATTGAGGACAAGAAGGTCCCCTAAGAAGAGTGTTGATGATGTGGTCCTCTGCATAAATACTATAGAGAATCCACCTACAGTGAATAATGTTCCTGCCCTTGGGAAGGACAAAAAAGGAACACTGAAATTCAACCCAATCCACAACAAAAGAAGACGCCTACAACACTCTAATCTCTACATCTAGTATGTAATTGAAAGGTGACATAGGTTTAGAAAAAATGTACATAAAAGACAATGGAAATTCCATTGTAGTATACAAGTTAGAGAAAGAAAATGGTGGGGGCCCAATAACCCTCACAAAGCAATTCACAAGAAGAGGTGGATCATGAAAAATCTCTGAAATAGTGGAAGTGACAAATGTCCCAAGGTGGGCACTACCAATGAGAGAGATGCATGGGTTCTCCAAAATGTGTAATGGATCAATCAAAGCATATTCATGTAATAAAACACAAGTGGAATCTATAAATATACAACTCAATTCACGTAGATACTTTTCCTAATGGGTTTGCTCAATGAAATAAATGTCTGATAAGAATGTATTATAATCACAACATGAAGCAAGAGGAGAGTACTGTATGAAGATCTGTTGGAAGTCCAAGATGAAACAATGTTGCACTCAAAGCTAGAAACTAGTGTATGTGGAGTGACATCAGATGAGAAATCAAGAAGCGATGGAGCATAAGAGGCAATTGTCACATATGTCTCAAAGTAAGGTTCTCTAATAGAACACTACTATAGAAAGTGAATGGAAATATGAACATGAACGATAATGAGCTCTGTGGAGGAAACAATAGGGAGAGTGTGCTCAATACAACTATCTTATGGCAAATGGTCAACATGGGACTCATAAGTAGAAATAGGTGAAGAATAACACTCAACAATAAAAGGGATATGAGAAGGTAGATTATCTATAGTGGAAATAGAGTGGTCTACAGAAGCATCGCTCTAAGATGGTGAAACAAGGTCGGCATGCAGCTATCATATAATGGTCTGTGAAGTTAAAGGGAGATCAGTGTGTTTGAAAAATTGCAATATATCCCTAGAAACAATAAGACCAAGAATTCCATAGACCCCATCATTGTGGTTAAACCACTCATCTTTTTATAAAGGCTCATCGGGCTCAGGAACAAGACCATGGAGGTAGGGAAACAAACCATGCATAGTGTAATGATTGATAATTCCTACCTTCCAAGAAAGAAAGTTTATAGAGTTGAGCATAACAACCAAAAAATGAACATCCATAGTATAGATAAAGCCCCAAATATACCAAATGACACTTTATAACTTAATGTAAAAATTACAAGTCCCCATAGAGTTTTGCAAGAGCCCCCCAAAATGTGGCACTTTATAAAGTAGTGAGTTTATAAAAATAAATGAATTCGTCATATAGAGCACTATAAAAGATGCACTTTTGACCAAAATAATGCTCAAATCCGAGCTACCAATCAAAAGTTATAGCAAATACAATTTCTCATAAATAATGGCTTAGTTAATTAAAATTTTTCAAACTGATTTTAAAAAATTTGGAAATTAAGGGAAATGGTGTCACGAGTATACTCATTTTAACCAGGATAATATGATGAACATCAAGGGACATATGGCTCAGCCAAAAATGTGTCTATGTGCAAGATAAGGGAGAAAGTGTTTATGCAAGGGGGTTTGACCACTTGTCAAACTAGGCCTTGCCCTCCATCTTTGACATGAGAATAATGGGAAGGTATATAAACATCATAATAAATCCTCTATAATTCCAATAGAAATGTTTTTTTATAAAAAATAAAATAAATAAGGAGGTGAGTTTGAACACACAACACAAACCCAAACCACTTGATTTCCTAACTCACGTGTGATTAACAATACAAATTCCCAGTCCCATCGCAAGTCTTGTTCAAATTTCAAAGATATTTATAAGCCAAAATAACTACCTTGAATGTGTAATGGGAGGGAAGGCATCTCGACCAAGGTCCAGAATGACTGAAATGTGAGGAAAAACCACCATGTGGCATACAGGTAGAGAGACATCAGTGCATGTGTTGGGTCATCAATTGTGCCATCAAGAGAGGACTATGAGATGAGAATGGAGCTTAGAACACCATTAAGGCCATCATGAGGGAAGGTGAGATCTGATTTTTTTTGCTGATTGTGGGTTTCAAGAAAGGGTTGGAAACATTGTGGGGTTGAGTGAACAAAGTCAGATTCGTGCTCGATGTCGAGGTAACATGGTTGTGCTTAGGGCAGAGTGACTCAGCCAAGAAACCAAAATATTCTGTCAAGTAGGGAAAGCTAAGTCGATCATGGACCAAGATAGGTCATAGATGGTGAACGAAGAAGAGATCAAGGTTCAAGCACTGGTTAAAGGTAAAGAGAAAAAAGTTGTTAACCCAAAATAGACAATGAGCAGAATTTAGGAATATCTGAATAAGCTACAATAAAAAACTAGGTAGAGGGCATGTATCAAGTCATGCAAGGTTATCTACCACAAGAATTTAAACAAAGTCAAAATGCACGCCAAAGGAAAACAGATCAGGGTCGAAGGAGGTCAATCCGAAATCCAAGAGTAGAGATGATGAATAGGGTTTTACTTGGCAAGAGAAAAGTTGTCCAAGGAGTTCACGCTGAGAGAAAATTTGAAGCTTTACAAGCCTTGGAAGAACTAATATATGGTTCCTTGTTACAATGGTAGTTAACTTCACATTTTCAAAAGATGCATAGAGTAATAATACCATCGATGGGTAGGGCATGGGCTTGTAATAACGAACCCTTTGTAATCCAAACAAAGAAGAGGTGGGTCACAGAATTAGGGCCAAGTGGAGAGTGGATGAGGTAGAACCCAACACAAACTAGTGTTAATGCTGATATGGCCAAGTGTTGAGTTATGGAGATCAATTACTTCAGTTTAACATGTTATATTAAACTTGTAGGAAATCACAGTAATTGGCATCGGTTATGAAGGGACCAACATCGATCACCTATGACCGGCATCGGTTAGGGCTAACCTGCGTCAGTTACCTGTGTGTGAGTGTTTTATTTAACTCATGGGAATTAGATCTAATTTTAGCATAAAAGCATATCTATTGATTGTAATTGCATGGCTAAGTTCTCTAAGTTTGTATATGCCTATATAAGCATGAAAGCTAGGGTTTAGAAGTAGATAATTGAATGAGTTGATGATTATTGTGAGAATAATTGTGAGAGAGAATTCTTGGAGAAAAAGTAAAAGCTTGAGAGAAAGAAAGCACTGTACATTTGAGAGGTGTGGAAGATTGTAGATCTTTAATTGTATATCTTGTCAAAGCTTTGGATAATAGATTGGCTTGTTTCTTGGTGGATGTAGCCCATACTAGGTGAACCATGTTAAATCTGGTGTTGATTTATATATCTTGTTTTGTATAATTCTTCTGGTAGAATATTCACTTTCATTGCATGTATGTTTATGTCTGATATATTATCTGTACAACCTTGTGTTAACCTCAACATTGGTATCAGAGCTTTACTTGAGGGTTTTGTGTGTTGAAAAATTTATTCACAGAGGTTTTTCTAATTGAGTGAGAGCTACAACAATGGCAGAAGAAAACAAATACAAGGTAGAGAAGTTTGACGACCAAAATTATCAATTATGGAAGATGCATATTGAGGATTATTTGAATCAAAGAGATTTATACTTATTGTTGGATGAAAATTCTCCAGACCTATGAAGATGACTGATGAAGAATGGAAAATTCTTGACATAAAGGCTTTGGGATCTATAAGATTGAGCCTGACAACATCCGTGGCTTCCAATATTACAGAAGCGAAATCTACAGTACAGTTAATGAAATCTCTTGCTAATTTATATGAAAAACCTAGTACTTCAAATAAATTTTATTTGATGAAGAAACTATTTAGTTCTAAGATGCATGAAGGTGGATCTGCATCTAGTCATTTGAATGATTTCCTGATCTATTGTAAATCAGTTGATATTCCATTTGATGATGAAGTAAAAGAACTTTTATTCTTATGTTCTTTGCCTGATAGTTGGGATAACTTGGTAATGGTTGTTAGTAATACAACATATGTTAATAATATTTTGAAGTTTGATGATGTGGTTAGTATAATATTGAATGAATAAATTCTCAGGAAAAGTACACAGGAATCATCTGGGAATGCTTTGAATGTAGAAAGTAGGGGCATGCCAAAAGGAGAGATCCAAGAGTAAGAGTAATGGAAAATCAAAGTCAAGGGATAACATATCTAAATCCAAAGGTAAGGGAATTACCTGTTGGAAATGTGGAAAGAAAGGGCATGCAAAAAAAGATAGTTGGTCAAAGGATAAAGAGAACTAACATCCAGACAAAGGTAAAGAGTCAAATAAAAAGGAAAATATTGCAGCAGAGGTAATGCAAGATGCTTTTATTCTTTCTTTGGATAATAGAATAGAATCATGGGTTTTAGATTCAGAAGCTTCTTTCCATGCAACCCCTAATGAGGGATATTTCAAACATTATGTCCAGGGTAATTTTGGGTATGTTTATTTGGGTGATGATGAACCTTACAATAGTACTGGTAAAGAGGAAGTTCATCTAAAATTGTAGAATGGAAATACATGGGTATTGAAATATGCAAGGCATGTGCCAAGCCTTAGGAGGAATCTCATTTCTGCAGGGTAACTAGGTGAAGTTGGTTGCATGGTTACATTCACAATAGACTCTTGGAAAGTCACCAAGGGTGATTTTATTGTGGCAAGAGGTAAGAAGATAGGAATGCTATATTTATCTACATGGGTTACTTATTCTTTTTCTGCATTATCTACTTTAGATTCAGATGCATGCATGTGGCATAATCAGTTGGGCCATATAAGTAAAAAAGGAATACATATCTTAAAGGCTAAGGGTAAGTTATCATATTTGAAAGATTTAAATATTAATTTTTTGTGAGCATTGTATCTTTGGAAAGCAAAAGAGAGTGAGATTTCTCAAGGTTGGGGAAACTAAGAAGGAGTAGAAATTAGAGCTTGTACACTTAGATGTGTGGGGACCAGCTCAGGTAGCTTCTCATGGAGGATCCTAGTATTATGTTACTTTCATTGATGATGCTAGAAGAAAGGTATGGTTTTATTGTATTAAACGTAAATTTGATTTTTTTGAGACTTTTAAACGATGGAAATCCCTTCTTGAGAATGAATCAAATTCAAAGTTAAAGTTCCTTAGATCTAACAATGGTGGTGAATATTTGTAGCAAATCTTTCAATGATTATTGTTCAGTGAATGGAATACATAGAAAAAGGATGGTTCCAAGAACACCACAGAGAATGGTGTCGCAGAAAGAATGAACAAGACAATCATGGAATATGCTAGAAGTATAAGGATACATTCTGGATTTCCCTTTAAGTTTTTGGTGGAAGCAGTTGATATAACCGTTTATTTGATTAACCATGGGCCTTCAAGTTCACTAGATTGAGGAATACTAGAGGAAGCTTAGACTGGAAAAGAGGTAGATCTTTATTTTCTTAAAGTTTTTGGTTCAAAAGCCTTTATGCATATTGATAAAGAAAGTAGGAAAAAATTGGATGCGAAATCCAGGAGATGCACTTTCATTGGTTATGGATCTGGTGATTTCGGATTCCGTTTTTAGAATTTAGAGAATTCTAAAATTATTAGGAGTCGTGATATTGAATGGAATGAAAAGAGAATATACAGGGATAAAATTTTGGTACTCAAGGAAGAACTAGTTGATAAATTTGTGAATGAAAATGAACTCTCGGATTTAAAATTCATACTTACAAGGTTATATAGTAACCGGGTGTCAGTTGACCCTTGACCAACATTGGTCAAAAAAACTAGTATCGGTTATAGAAGATCCCAACCGACATCGGTTAACATAACCAACATCGGTTATAGGTGACTGGTGTAAGTCACTGATAGATTTGGATACAAATGTCCAGGAGGGCCAGAATGAACCTTTAGTACCCCAAACTCCTGTGATAAGGTTACAAATGGTAAGTAAACTTTCAGAAATATTTACACCTCTATTTTATTTATTATTGACTGATAATGGTGAACTAGAAAGTTTTGAAGAAGTAATTCAGGATAAGACTCACATTCAGTGGGAGCATGGCATGGATGAGGAGATGGAATCCTTGGAGCAAAACCAGACTTGGGATTTGGTTAAGTTTCCAGTAGGTAAGAGGACATTGCAGAAAAAGTGGATTTACTAGGGATCAATAAAGAAGAGGGTAGACAAAAAAAGTACAAGGCAAGGCTTGTAGTAAATGGAATTTCACAGAAAGTAGGTATTGACTTTGGTGAAATATTGTCTCCTATTGTAAAGATGACTTATATTCGTGACTGTATTGAGTTTATTTGCAGTACATGATTTGCATTTAGAGAAACTAGATGTGAAGACAACTTTCCTTCATGGTGATTTGGATGAAGAGATTTATATGCAACAGCCGCTTGGGTATGAAGTCAAGGGTAAGGAGAAATTAGTGTGCAAGTTGAAAAAGAGTCTATATGGGCTCAATCAAGCTCCAAGGAAATGGTACATGAGGTTTGATAGTTTCATGCATGAGCATGGTGACTTGAGATGTGAATCTGACCATTGTGTTTATGTTGACGATTATCCTTGTGAATGGAACCGTATATTATTTTTTTCGTATATGAAACCTGATATGGTTAGTGGGGCATGCACCCTACGGTGACCTCCAGGACATTTTGAGCTTAAGAAAGTTGGCTCACACATTCTCTATGAAGGATGTAGGAGATGCAAAAAGGGTCCTTGGCATGCAAATAAATTAAAAATAAGGTAAAACTAACTAAGGTGTATGCGTCTCAGAATGTATAGAAGCTAAGGTCAAGAAAGGTCCAACATGCCTGAAATGAGGGAAAAGGTGAGTAATGACACCTATGAGTGGACACTTCAAATTGCACCACAGGCCAGAGATAGCTTCATCACATGAACACCACTTCAAATACATTACAGAGTGCCAGATTTCAAAACCTGTAGTGAACATTATGTTATGGTATGCACAATACCATTAACAGCGAAATAAAGTGCTAGTTATGAGTAGATATAAAAACATGCAAAGGAGGGATTAAAAATGCATCACATGACATACTTAGGTATTTGAGATGGGACATCTAGCATGTAATTGTGCTATGGAGGTACAGATAATTTACATGGCTAAGAGGATTCGAAAAATGCAATTACAAAGCTTGATGATAGGAGGCTTGCAGCTCCCAGATCATATTTTCATAGTAGGAGAGGACGACAGTGGGCAGATTTTAAGAAAGAAGGTATGACTGGCTTAGTCTAATACAGACCCAGATTACAATATAGCTAGAGATGCTAGCAAAGAGATGATATGGATGAGTCCAGGTCCCATGGAATTACTTCCCCAACAACTTGTCAAAGATGATTAAATGTTCAGTGACAATCAGATGGAACCTTTCATTTGGTAAAAGAATCCTCCCATCCCGTTTCATCCTTGAGAGAGAGTAGAAGGGATACACTAGCCTACTTTTACTAAGATAAGAATAATCACTTCATAAAACATGTATTCATAGGATGCCCAAATGACCTCCTTAAATTAACCACAAGGAGAACCCTTTACATATATAATGAAGCCATTAACATAAATGAGTATTTGGAGCCTACATGCTCCACTAATACCTTTGGTCTTCGTAACTACTTAAGTCCCTCTAATTAGGAAGAAACAAAGCTAAGGAAGGATCCAAGAATAAGATGCATAGGTATAAGTAAATAAAACAAGTGGGAGATTATTGAGATATAATTCATATACTTCCCCTTTAGCATTTCCTCCTTAGAACTTGCGGGGAGAGTAATCGGCATTAAGGTTTTGAAAATCAGCCATCAAAAAGGTACATGAACGGCATCATCAGTTCTAGTTGTGAAGAAGCTATTAGGGCAGACCATATCGGTTACCTGTCACGATCATTTCAAATCAACTCATCGGGAATTGATCCATTAAAGCATCTATTAATCAACTAAGTGCACTGGCAATCCCTTGTGTTTGTAAAATTATTTTTTATTGCATGAAACATAGGGTTTAGCAAGTATTAATGTGTTATTATGATATTGATGGTTAATGTTGAGAGAGTTAATTCTTAATCAAGAATAACCCCTTGTGAGAAAGCTTCTATTAAACATTCCTTTTTGGTAAGGATAGATTGTAAATCTTAATGTAAATCTTAAAAAAGGGGTGGATAATAGAAAGGGAAATGCCTGGTGGACCTCCACTCCTCACATTGAATGAAATACGTTAAACATGGTATTGATTTATATTAATAATGGGGGATATTTCAACCACTAGAATATTCTCTTTTTTGCATGTTGCTTAGATCTGATATATTATTCTACAACCTTGGTGCTCATCTCAAACAAGTGTGAGCCTCACATATCTTTTTCTAGTGATTGTAGCATTAAAACCATATATATAGAAGCTATCATAGGGATGTCTACCCTATAGCCGTTATAGAGAACTCCTAGGCGTCATCACAATTTTATTTATCAAATGAGAAAAGGAAAAAATACTTACCCACCCACCTAAATATATATGGGGGTGGGAAGGGGGCATAACATAAGTAAATTGCCCAAAACTCATCACAATTGCCCATAATGAACCAAGACTGAACTCAACATCACCCTATTGCACATGAGCACTCATTTAGATTTCACACAAGAATAAATGTCTTCCAAGATGGATATAAAGTGTCCCCACCCAAGGAATAGAGTAAAGAGAGTGGTCCCTCCAACTGGGATAGCATATTGGTGATTCAAAGGATCTCTGACCTAATCAGCTGATCTTTAAAGACAAAATCATTAGTAATAGATGAGAATAATCAAAACCTTTTTTTGGAGTGCATGGCTCCAAAGCTAAATTAAAATTATTATATGTATTTTAATTAATATTAGAGTATGGGTGGTATATATTTTAATTTTATCATTTTGAATTGGGCAGAATTAGATGCATTACAAGGATTCTATGATAGTGTAAAATAGAATCTGACTTCTCACAAGACATCAAGTATCTTATGTTTCAGTGAGTTTAGATTTCATATCTATCAATTACTTGGCACTCACTCATGTGTGTATAGCCCTAAAAACAAAAGGACATTTTGAGTTTCTTCCATGAATATCTAAGATAACTGAAATACATGCTCCAAGAGTATGGCCTTTATCCAGAGAAGTAGCTTGCATCTTGGCCCGATTGGTTTCAAAACACTTGATTAACTGATGTAATGCTTAGAAAAAATTCGTAGGTAGCATATTAGATCGATGGAAAAGGTTTTTTAAAGGCATCTCATGGTTTATTCCAAACATGACCGAGATGAATTGGAACCATTATATGACACTTGAATTTAAAATTGATACATTTGAATCAGGCTCTATAGTTCAATTCTTATATTGATATTTTATTTGGAGGATGGTTGGGGTGTGTCACACTTCTATAATAGTGTAAATACATAAGAATCCATTTGGCCCCATCAGGTAGAATAGAAGTATCTTGTTTTCACTAGAGTTTTAGATCTTCATGTAGATTTTTTTATTGGTAAACAAGTCTTTTGACCTCTTGATTAGGGTCCATTTCTCTTGATGTCATGGTTCAATTTTCAATTACCAAAGAGAAAATCTGTGGCCTAGGACACAACCGGGGAGCCCCAGATCCCCAATTCCTTAGTGGGAGGTGAACCTATTGATGGGATAAGAAACATTCATGACCCAACCAAATCACCCCCACCTCATGGTAAACACTTTTATTATACCAAACATATGAATAGTCTCATCTTTGACCTGGTAAATGCATTATTCAATTACCAAAATATGAACTGGATATTGTGATAGGGAGCACTTTCTCATAAGTGGGGACATGAGGGTGGGGCTTGGGTCCTTAATGTTTCTTTAGATTATTATTACTTGATAAAAGGAATGATAAACAGATCATACTAAGCCACAAAGAACTCAAATGCTAATCAAACACCACGATCAATAAGATGAAAGTAAATTTTCCAAAATAACTTTACATAAACCTTTGCAAACAAATGAGCAACAATATCATATATTATTATGGAACTCAATGAATTACAATGAGAATGGACCTTTCTTATATAGGCAAGGAAGATCAATATAAGAACCAGTCAAGGTCGTAGATCAAGCCATAAATCAAGGAAAGAAATAGTCATCAAAGAACTAGTCAAGACCATAGATTTAGGAATGAACTAGACATCAAGGATCTAGTCAATACCATAGATCAAGGAAAGAACTATCAATACCATAGATCAAGGAAAGAACTATAGTCTAACAACTAGATAATATCTTCCTAATATCTAAATAAGATAAAAAGAAATATCCACACACATAAGTGGGTGAGGATAAATACAATAAAGGTAAATAAAGCACCTAGGTGAACATGAGCTAAGGTAAATACCTACTCTAACACCCCCTCAAGTGAAGCTAGGGGCCCAAAATAAAAGTGGCATATCCATAGTATGAGTCCCGACAACTAGGCCTGATCAGGTACTCATGTACAATATATCCATGAAGAAATATTGAACCAAAAGTAGGAAATAATCCTGCTAGAAGGAAAGAGAAAGAAGAAGAAGAAGGAATATGTTCTCACGAACACCCCCAAGAACAACTTCCGAAACCCCAAGCATTCCATGCAACTCAAGGTAGCGAGGTGATGCAAAAGGCTTCGTAAAGATGTCTGCAACCTCTGCTGAGTTGGAATGTACTCCAAGAAAAGAACTCCATCTAAATGTGTTGATGAATGAAGTGTATGTGTATCTCAATATGCTTGGTCTGTTGGTGCTCAATAGGGTTGTGAGAAATGTGAATTGCACTTTGGTTTTCACACCAAAGTACAGTCAGTGAATCCTGTGGGAATCCAAACTCTGTCAATAACTATCGAAGCCAAAGAATCTACTGACTCGATGTAACTTTTACCCTGTACTCTGCCTCTAAAGATGAAAGTGCAATAGCCTATTGCTTTTTACACGCCCAAGCAACTGGAGAAGAACCAAGACAAAAAAGATAGCCAAAACCAGAACGCCTGTCATCAATACAACCTTCCTAATCTGAATTTGTATATCCAACCAACTGAGTAAAACCCCTAGTGTAGTGTAGGCCAAAGTGGGAAGTGCCCTACAAATAGCACAAAATCCTTTTAGCAGCCTTGTTAGTGATTACTATGAGGAGAATGTGCAAACCAAGATACAAGCCCTACTGCAAATGAAATATCAGGGCGAGTATGGGTCAAGTACATGAGACTTCCAACCAACTACCTATACAATGTAGGATCACAAAGTGGAGTGGTACATGTGGAAGTAAGAGTAACCCCAAATTGAAAAGGAGATGGACTTGGCTTACAATCATCCATATCAAAATGCCGAAGAAGATCATGGGTGTACTTTTGCTAACTCAAATGAATCCCTTGAATTTGTCTGAGAAATCTACAAACCAAGGAAATAATGCAATAACCCAAGATCTTTCATGTCAAACTATGTAGAAAGAGCCCTCTAAATACTCTGAATGTGGGAAGAAGAGTTCTAATAAGTAATAGATCATCAACATACAATACAACTATTACAATATCCTCACCAACATGCCGGAGATATATTGTACGATCGGAGTGGCAATGAACAAAACCAGTAGATAGAAGAAAAGAATCCATCTTCTCATACCAAGCCCGAGGGGCTTGTTTGAGACCCTAGAGAGACCTTCGGAGCCTTCAAATAAGAGAAGAATCCTGTTAAACAAATCCAATAGGTTGCTCCATGTATATTTCCTCTTGTAAATCTCCATGTAAGAAGGCACTCTTCACGTCCATCTGGTATACGATCCACCCTTGTGATACATCAAGAGAAAGTACAAGGCATACATAATCCATCTTGGTAACGGGTGCAAAAAGTCTCAGAGTAATCAATACCTTCAACTTGTGAAAAACCCTTTGCAACAAGATGAGCCTTATACTTGTCAATGGACCCATCAGACTACGTATTTGGTTTGGTATACCCACTTACACCTAACCATATATCTTCCTTTAGGAAGAGATATCAAATCCCAAGTACTATTCTTCATCAAATAAGAATACTCAGCTGTCATTGCATCATCCCACTCCTGTATCCCATGAGCCTTTGAAAAATATTGTGGATCCTCATAAACTGCCTGACACAAAATTCCATAACCTGTAGAATGTGCATGATGATGCCTAGTGGGTGGAAGATCCTTTATGAAAGGTGATGCCTTAGAAACTGTAGTACGAGCCCACTTAGGCATAGTGATAACATCAGTGGGAATAAGATCCTTTTTGACATCTATAACCTCCTCAGAAAACCTCCTCAAAGAAAGGGATCCTCAAGATGACATAAAGAAGAATAAGTAGGCATGAAAGAAGATGAAGAATCATGAGGAGTGAAGCGCTCATCAAATTGAACATGTGTTTGAAAAATAACCTCATGAGTATCAGGATTGTAAAATTTGATAATCTCTCATGTCCTCACAATACCCTACAAAGATCAAGGGTTTTCTCTTCTTATCAAAGGCTTTCATTTTCTTCTTTGGCACAAAGGCCCAAGCATGGCTCCTCAAAGACTCAAAAAAATGAGACATCGGGCTTAGTTTTGGACCAAGCTTCCTATGGAGTCAAATTACTCAAGTGCTTATGTGTGGTGTGTGATTCTGAATGTAGTTAGCACAATTAACTTGCTTCTACCCAGTAGATAGGAGGTAAATCTCTAAAATGCATCATACAGTTAGCCATTTCCTTCAAAGTTCTCAGTTCTTCCATTCTTCTAAGCCATTCTGTTGTGGAGTATGAGGAACAAAATGTTGGTGAATAATGCCATGAGTTGCCAAAAAATTAGAAAACTATTTGCTGAATTACTCCCCCCCATTATCATATGAAGGTTCTTTATACAACTAGAAGATTGTTTCTCGACCAAAGTCTTGAAGACTTGAAGTGTGAAAAAACATCACTTTTGTACTCGAGAAAATAAACCCAAGTACGCCTCGAGAAATTATCAATAAAGGTAAGTGCGTACTTAGCTCCATTGAAATAAGGGGTAGGAAAAACCATCACAGCACTATGCACAAGCTCAAGTGGTGAAGAAGCTCTCTTAGAAAAATTTTTAGGGAATGGATCTTGGTGTTATTTTCCTAATGCACAACCATGAAAAACTCCCTCAAGACAAGAAACTCTAGGAAGACCATCTACCATACCATGAGTGCTCAACTCCTTCAAATATCTGTAATTGAGATGTCCAAATCTCTCATGCCAAATCTTACTCTCTAAATCTGCATGAGAAACCAATCCTATCCCTATAGAGGAAGTGTCATCAAAACCCTCAAAGTGATATAGTATAGAACTATGATCAACAATACCTTAAGAAACAAGTGAATGAGGCTCCAAAAAATTTCATACTTCTGACCCATGTGGTGTAAAATTCATTATTTTTCCTTGACTAGAATGAAAATTTTGATATACATAAAGTAAATTTTAGTGATGTTAGGAAGATACAATTCATCTTGGATACTGCCACCATCAAGGTGTATATCATGTTTTCCATTAATAGAAAGAAAGAATCTCCAACCTCAATTTTGGATGTGGAACTCAAACCTAGAGATACAAAAGACTCCTTAGGAGTAGTCATGTGATGAGAGCACCAGAATCTATAACCCAATTATTTGCAAGTGGTGGCTAAGATCTTCCAATAACATTAAGTGCTTTGATATGTTGATTAAAAAGAGGTGAAGTGGAGATAGAAATTTTTTGTTTCTTGATTGCATCCTCTAAGGCTTGCATTCTCTTGTAACACTTATGTTCATCATGACCACTACCCCCACAAAAAGAACATGAAAGGCTAGACTTATTCTTGGATTTAGAAGACTCCTTAGGGTTAGAATTTTTTTCTTTGGGTTTAGGAGAACTTTGAGATGGAGAAGGGGTGAATTTGGATTTCCCTTTTCCTTGGGATTAGATGATACTAATGGCTATTGAGAGGTGGAAGACTCAAGGTTAAACAATTTGGATTATTCCCTATTAATTATTTCACAAAATGTTTCTAGTTTATGAATTTAGAATGTGTCACCTAAGGCATCCATGCTAGAGAAAAAGGTAGAAGCAGATATTTAGGATGGTCCTCTCAACTAAGATAGAATTAAGTAAACACACTCTTCATATTTCTTATCTCTCCCACTCCCATTCAATTGTGTCAAAAAATTCTTGTGATGACACCCTAAACTCTACACAAAAAAATTCATGACTAAACAAGGGAAGCTAACACCATTGTCATCCATCTAGGTGTGAAGCCTTAATCAAGCACTTAATGTCAACTACGAGGCTAGGATAAGATTTTGAAGCTTGCTAAGAAATTGTGGAGGTGAATGGGGTGATTTTGAGTGGTTGGAAGAGGGTTTTAAGCCAATACTATGGTATATTGACCAAAACAAGGGTAAACTAGGCTTAATTAGCTAATAAATGCTAATTGTTTGTTTTGAAGAGGATTTTGACTTGCGATTCACCGTAAAGTGGCATCCTGAATGCGAAAGGAGTTGCACAATCAAAAAATCATTGTTAATTGGCTAAAGTGGTAAGAAAAATTAGTTAATTAGTAAAAACCACTAATTATACTGGATTTAGTAAGAATGAGAGTGATTTGTGTGCATTTTGGTAATAAGATTGTAAAGTAGAATTCGGGTGTCTATATTTTCCCTTGTTTGAGGTGAAGTTAGTGAATTCACTTCAAATATAGTAGACAAGCATAAACAGGTAAATTTTTGAAGAAAAATTAGCAGGATGAAGGATGACCCCTGAGTGTCGAGTGGGTGATAGAATAATTCAATCCACAATCGAAAATATGATCTAAATGGATAAAAGAAAATAGGTCAGAACAGACACAAAACCAATAGGTAGTGAGAGGGAATAAGGATAGGGTTAAACATAGTTTCTTATGTCCCCATGTGAGTTTGGAAGAAAAATTAATAGTGGTAATAAATGATAATGGAGAAGAAATTATTAATGGAGAAATATAAGACAAGTCCAACCATTGCATCCAACCTTTCCATAAGCAACTTGTTTATATCATTTTTCCCCTAGGTCTATATTATCGGCCTTTATAAAAATAAACAAAAGTATAATATAACATGAAAAGCTACATTACGAACATTTGTTTACTACTATAAATATGTAACTCCATGCAACATACATTATGCAATGCAATATGAGAAAGTAAAATGATGCTTAACTCCATGCAACATACAAAATTCAATGCAATACGAGAAATTAAAATGATGCTTAACTCCATGCAACATACAAAATGCAATGCAATACAATAAATCAATCCGGCCAACCTAACAGATAAACAAGCACAATCACATATACTCAAACAAACAACGTTCAAGACAGTTGTACCATTAATTTGCTATCAAGCTACAGTTCTCAAATGTTTGTGTTGTAATGACAAGGGTTAAAAATAATGCCCGAAGGACACAAGTAGTCCCATGGAAAGAATTCATGCATTATGACATAGTACCTAGCAACTCACTATTGCATGGGAGTACCGACATAATAAGTAGACCCAACTTTGTTAATGGAGGTAGATCATGATGATCCGCAAGTATTTTGAGACAAGAACAAGCAAGAATGTCAGAAAGATGGTTTTGTAGGACAAATTTCAATGTTCGAGGATAATACAAGTGATATATGCTTCAGTTGTATGCATGTTGTTTACAATTTTTTTTTAGTTTTATATTGATTTACCAACTTGTTTTGGGTTTTTTTAATCACATTTGAATGTTTTTTATTTTTAAAACATATGTGAATGATTTTTATTTTCTAGAAGTTTTCCAAATCTATGTACAGGAAATGAAGAAACGTGGATGCCCTTAGCAACACATGGGATGTACAAGGGCATAATGCCATGCGTATGCGTAAGAAAGTTAAGATGCAAAATTGACCCCAGTGTTAGATGGGAATATTCAAAGACAAACTCTCCACGCATAAAAGATGGATCAAGGCCAATATGTATATGCTCAACATGATGATGGGCGTAACCCAATGACATGCTAGGAAGGAGAAAGGATGTCCCTAGCGTAAGTTGGCCAAGAAGCACGTGATAGAAAGAAGTGGAAGATTGTTTTGAGAAAGATTACAAAGGTGCCCACAAACATGGAAAAAAAAGGAAATATTATACACATGGATGTTTTTAACGAAGTATAAGAACAACATGAATGTTGTGAATGTATCTTAGAAGCCTTAGCAATGAATAAGTGGTTAGCCAAAGGCACGGATCGTGAGATAGATACAAGATAGAGTAAGAGTCTGAAAAAGGTCCAAAAAAAGACACTTTGTAACATAATAATATTATTTTCTCATTGATATCTAGTGTGTGCATGTACAAATTTATTACTTCTTGGAGGGAATATTTGATAGACAATAAGTGAAGACACCCTAGCCAATGTGTAGCAATGATTTATTTTTCAAATTTGATTTTTTTTTAATGGATTGTGGAAGGTGATTTGTACATTTCTTCATTGCCGGCCAGGAATCCATAGCCCATATGGATATTAATTTGATTCTAATCGTAATATTGCTCTACTTCGAGTCAAGCGTCCATAGCCCTGGTAGAGATTATTGGAAATACCTCAAGAGAGAGTCATATATCAATTTTCTTTTTCTTTTAGTGTTTGCTTTCAGCTTTGTGCTTTTTGATTTGATTGATTATTTTTCTTTCTGAAAACTTATTTCAGCTCTCTTGTTTGACAAGGGGTTAAGAACCATTGATGGCCTAATGGAAGAAGGAGGAAGTGAGTGTGATGACGACATTGGCTAGTGTCAAAAAATATATCCAAAAATTATTTGCAACACGTTTTTTAGATGTTTATTGTAATAGGATCTCTAAGAGGTCAGTCATTCTTTAATTTACCAAGGTGATAAAATAATAAGGCCAAATAAATACCATAGAGATGATTTTCACAAAATGTGTGCAAATTGGCTAACCAAAATATTACTAAAGGGATGAAAATGGTAGGAATACTTGCAAAATAATACTAAGCAAGGGAAGAAAGAACATCCATGTGTATGCAATACCTGATTGTAATGTGTGTTCATTTACCTTTGAGTTTTTGAAATGTTTTCTCATTTTTTTGTATTTTGTCTTTTTTTTGTATTTTTGAAATTTTTAAAAGGTGGGACCGACAAGGTCACTTGGCATGATAATATCCAACAAAAATGTTAGCAATTTCCTTGATAAGGAAGACTAGGCATTTTTTCTTATCAAGAGTCATATTATCCCCCATCTCAATTATTGTGGTGAACTCATAATCAATAGATGACTATGTTTTATCGTGAAATATGGATCTTGTATCTGGGAGCTTGACGTCCCTCTCTAGAGGTTTTTGCACTTTACACCATACTTGATGGGTGCATTGATGTGCATTTTTTAAGCGCATTTGATTATGAAATTTAAGATAATTTTAAGTGTTGTGAGCTTTAAATCTCTTGGAATTTTTATCTGAGCATGATGAAGGAACCGTTTTGGTTTCTTATAAGCTACTATGTGACTTGTTTGATCCCAATAAGTGGGAGAAGAAAGTGGATGAATATAATTGATGTGAGGAATGAAAGAGGGCTTACCACAATCATTGATAGAAGGAAAATGTGATGGACATGAAGGGTAAAGTCAAATAATTGAATAGGATGGGCTATCGTGAGGTGTCCCATAGACTGAAGATAACGGACTACACGGATGTGGCCTTAAGATTGAAGATGAAGGACTTCTTGGTGGTGTCCCATAGATAGAAGATGATGGGATACTAGGACGTGGCCCAAGAATCAAAGATGAGGGACTTATAGGATGTGATCCCAGTATAGATGGAGATGGGCTTCCAGGAGGCGAGCCACATATAGATGATGTGGGACTACTTAGAGATGGCCCATATATAGAAGAAGATGATGGGCTACCAAGTGGTGACCCAAGGTAAGATTGTGATGGAGGAATACTAATATATAAAGAATATTAGGTAATGTGAAGATAGGCAGTGGATCAATGCTAGACCCAATAATTTCATCACCTAATGAAGAATGTTAAGATAAAATAGTAAGATGGGGATCAAGTTTGATGATCTTAGGAATGCCACCTCTTGACATGCCATATAAAATTCCTTTATATGATCACGAGGGTCACTTTCTCCCTTATATTTATCAAATTTTGGAAAATAAAAATGTCTAGAGAAAGGTACCTGTAGCATGGCTTTGTCAAATGGGTAAGGAAATAACTCATCAAACCGATACTTCTTGTTATTGCTACCAGTTTAGACCTCTTGTAACGCTTGAAGGGTGTTCTTCATTGTTGACCACTTTTGATTAAAAAGTGGATCTTGCGTGGGTGGAGGCATATGTCTATACAAAGGTTTAAGCCTAGGTGTATGCCCACCCAGATTTTTTGTGAGCATCTCTTCATAAGGATCTCTTTGTGCCTCTTGTCGAGGATTATTTATTGGGAATTCGTAAAATGAAGCTTTAGGTTTTTCCTTTGGTATAGTTTGTTTCATAACTTTTGCTTGTTCCTTTTGTATATGCGAAGCCAAACTTGCTAATTGACAAGTGAGGGCTTGGACCTGTTGTTCTAATGTAACCTCTTTAATAGGTATTTCATGAATATCTTCGTTAGGAGGAGGTTGTGCATGATGAACATGTTCTTCATTGTATTCACAACGAATTTTAATAGGAGGAAAATGGTAGTCTCCATCATTTTCAAAGGGTATCTCCTCATTATTCTGGCATGCAGAAGTAGAGGCATGACTTGGATTCAAAATTTCATTAATAGGGTGACGAGAGAGGTAATAGACACAAGATTTAGCTGCATATGTGTTTTTTACCAATTTTTGTAAAATTTTAAAATTTTACAATTTTTTTAAAAAAATTTAATGATTTTATCAATTTTTTATTTTTAATTTCTTTTAAAAAAATTTGATTGTTATAGGCTTTGTATGACCTTGTTAGATTATGAAATAGCCTTTAGCTGATAACATACTTGTATGTTTGAGGAGATACTTTTAAGCAACAAGTTTATATTTTTGATATTGGTGTGGGGGGGATAGATTTGTGATCATGCGCAACCCCTCTTGCCCCATTGGTGATACGATATTTGATGATTAGCTTTTAGTATACATGCGTGATGTAGAATTAGCATATTTTGTGATATATGTTGTATATATGTGATGGATGTGTGTGATATGATGATGAAATTATAACACACTGTACAAGTAAACATTAACAAGCACAAGTTTAAACAAATCTAATCAAAGCAACACATTTATTTACAAGCATATAATACAAAATAGAATCAATGCAATAAACTACAAACTAAAGTGATATTCAATCTAAGTAAGCAAGTGAATCCAATTTAAGGCATACATTATGAAAAAGTAATGCAACCAAAACCATACAAACCAACAACTAAAAGTAAGTGAACCACTATTTTGTTTTTGCGGGAAAATTTTGGGACGTTTTTCATTGTTTTTTATTTTATTTCTAAGACAATTTTTTATTGTTTTGGAGTTTTCTAAGAAACATATTTGAATGTTCTGATTTTTTAAAAGGACATATCTATTTGTTTTTGGGATTTTCAAAAGTTATGTGAATGTTTTTGGTGTTTTCTCAACAATTTTCTGAAGAAAAACGTGCAAAGAAATAAATAATATTGGATTTTAACAACGTTAGATGGGATGCACAAGGGTAGAATGCCATGTGGTATATGCCAAAAGTGATGCTAAAAATATTCCCCCAGCATGAGATCAGTTCATTCAATGTTAACTTCTCTACTCAAAAGGTTAGATTAGCTGGATCAAGGCAAATAAGGATAGGCTCACAAGGGACTCAGACGAAGGTAAAGATTAACTTAGGGAAAAGTTTTCATACTCCTAAAACCTATACTTCTTGTGAACAATAGACCCTCCCTTGGCACCGGAAACCGGTTTTCACCAAAGGACTTGTCCAAAGTGCCAGCATTGCATGGTTTTCACTATTGGATGTACCTGTTTATTTTTCTTTTTCTTTTTTTCTGTTTTTATACTTGTTTTCTTTACTTTTCTTGGTATTCTGTAGAGACCACATACTTAAGCATAGAAGTGCTTAAGATGCATTGTGTTCATGGGTTCTTGAAGCTCTTGGCCATCTGAATAGGCCAACTTATATGCACATGAACCAAACTTGGAAACCACAATGTATGGTCCTAGCCAGTTGGGCTCGAATTTCCCTTTTTCTCAATATTTATTGGTGTTCTTCTGATTCTCTTTCAACACCATGTCTCCTACCTTGAGCTGATGAGGTATGACCTTATTTTTGTATCTCTGTCATAATTTATCATGATACACTTTTAGGTGATTGAGGACGTGAAGGCATTTCTCGTCCAATAGCTCCAAATCTACCAGTCAGGATAGTCTATAGTCCTTCTCTTCATTCAGGTAATCTCGTAGCTCGATACGCAAAGAAGGGATCTCAATATCTAAAGGAAAGACAAATTTGGAACTGAATAATAAATAATATGGAGTTGCACCTGTAGGTGTGTGAATTAAAATTTTGAATTCCCAGAGGGCACAGTGAATTTGGAGATGCCAATTACGTCCTGTGATATTCACCGTTTTCTCTATAATGAAAATTAAGGTTTTTTTGGAAGCTTCCTCCTACCCATTACCTTGAGGGTAATAAGGGGTTGAAAAATTAATGGAAATTTGAAAGCGTTTATAGAGTGCTTTCACATTTTAATTTTTGAATACCATTATCATTGATAATGGAAGAAGGGATACCATATCTACATATGATATGATTCATTATAAACTTTGCAATTTTGGGACCTTTTGTAAAGTACTCAGTGACCATGGTTATTATAATGAACTTGTGGTCATCTAAGAAGACAGGATTAAGTTTCCCTATTAGATCGAGACCCCACTTTGAGAACGGCCAAGGTGTCATGATTGGTTGCAAGGATTGTGCGGGTGTATGTATCAAATTGTTGTACTTTTCAAAATCCACATACTTCTTCACATGTTGAAAAAATTCATGCTCCATGGTAGGCCAATATCTTCTTTACAAGGAAAATCCCATTAGTATGAGCTCTAAAAATTCCCTCGTGCACCTCCTTGATTGCTTAAATGGATTCCTCTGAATTTAAACAACGCAATAGATTTTTGTCATAGCCTCGGCGGAAGAGGGTGCCCCCAAGCAGGGTATAACATGATATACACTGGAGGAGGTTACGTTTTTCAGCATGGGAAATGTTTATAGGGAAGGTTCCATCACGGATATAATTAAATATTTGAGCGTACCACAGTGAAAAGGGACCAACAACTTCACACACTAAGCAAGAGTCTAGTATGTTGTATGTCGTTGTTCTTAAATTATCAACAAAGAATGACATATCTTTTCTTTCTGGTGGAATTCTCATCATAGATCCTATCATAGACATGGTGTCTACCACTCTATTATGAGCTCTTGGTATTTTATCAAATGGTATATGTTCAAATAATTATTTCAAGGAATCAACCATTCTTGTATATGGAAGTAATTTTTCATCTTTAATTTTATATTCATCTGTGCCCTATTTGGTAATAAGAATTGAATCACCAATGCATTTTACTTATATGATATCCCATTTGATTTCCAAATTCATTCATGTAATGAGAGCTTCATATTTTTCTATATTTTTCATGCAAGGGAATCCAATCTAAAATTCCTACAGAATCAAGTCTCTCGTGGGAGTGATTAGCACAACTCCCACACTTGAACCATGAAAGATAAAAGAGCCATCGAATTACATTTTCCAAACTATAGATTCTTTGAGGTACATAATGGATGCATCTAGTAGTTCTAGACTCAAGGGTTCAGTACCTCTTAATGGAGCTTCTACCTTTTGATCTGCTAATACTTGTCCTTTTATTGATTTTTGATGAACGTATTCAATGTCAAACTCACTTAATAAGATGATCCAATTAGCCATCTTTCCGGTTAGTGCTGGTTTGGAAAATAAATACTTCAAAGGGTCAACCTTTGAAATTAGCTTGATTTTATTGTTAAACATATAATGTCATAGCTTCTAGAAATAAAACACCATGGCTAAGAAATCCTTCTCGATTTGTGGATAATTTATCTCATAGGCTACCAATGTCCTACTCAAATAATATACAACCTTTTCTCTTTATTTTTTGTCATACTGGGCCAATAGTGCTCTAATTGCAAAATGTGTAGTAGAGATATAAAGTAACAAGGGTTCTCCTATTGTTGGTGGCATGAGAACAGGGGGGTTGGCCAAGTATTTTTTTAGCAAAGCAAACGCTTTTTGTTGTTCTAGTCCCCAGTTGAAATTAACATCCTTCTTAATAAAATATGTAAATGTATGACACTTGTCTACTAGCTGTGAAATAAACCTTTTGATGGCCTGAATTTTCCCTTGTAAGCTACGTAACTATTTGATATTATTAGGGGGGGAATTTATGTGATAGTCATGACCTTTGCAGGGTCCACTTCTATTCCTCTCCGTGACACAATGAATCCTAGTAACTTCCTAGATAGCACACCAAAGACACACTTCTTTGGGTTAAGTAAAACTTTGTAATCCCTTAAATGTTGAAAGATACGCCGTAAAATTTTTGGGTGTTCCTCACAGGTTCTAGATTTAGCTAGTATATCATCTACGTAATCTTCCATGATGTCACTTATAATATCATGAAAGATTATAGACATCTCCCTTTTATACGTAGCGCCTCCATTTTTAAGGCCAAAAGGCGTGACTTGGTAACAAAACATCCCCCATGGGGTTGTGAAATTCATCTTGTGTCGATCTTCTTCTGCAATCTTTATCTAATTATAACCTAAGAATTCATCCATGAGTGAAAGCATCTCATAGCCTACTGTAGAATCGACAATCACGTTGATGTCTGGAAGAGGAAAATTGTCCTTAGGAAAAGCTTTGTTTATATCCCTAAAATCCGTACACACTCTAATACCAACTGGCTTCTTTTGAACTAGGACCACATTGGAGATCCACTCTAAGTATTCGATAGGCCTGATAAATCCTACTTCTAGTAACCTTTCTCACTCTACCTTTACCAGTAAGGCAATGTGAGGATGCATCTTTCAGAGATTTTGTTTGATGGGCTTGGCATCTAGGTGTACCACAAGATTATACACCACTAGTGTAGGATCAAGTCCTAACATGTAAGCATAAGACCAAGTGAAGATGTTTTCATACTATCTTAAGAGTCATGTGAATTTTTTTTGTTCTTTGGCTGAGAGGAAATCTCCCAACTTAACTATTCGTGGTTGTTCTTCCGTGCCAATATTAACATCTATTGTATCTTCCACTAATAAATTTGATTCATCCCCCATACATGTAGGATCAGGAGGGATATTGAGATCCTCCTCTATCATAGGTGGCTCAGGGAGCTCTTCATCTTGAAGTGGGTGCATTAATTTTTTCGTAGGTTGTTTTGTCTGTTTTTCCAGAAGCACCTTAAAGAGGTTTTTGTGATAGGAATTCCCCTTTTTCTTTCCACAAGGATTTTCTTTGGAAATTTTTTCCTTGCTCACTATTTTACTTAAATTTCCACACAACTATACTTCCTCTCCAAAGTATACACATGCATTAAGATGAATGGATAAACCCTTCTTGTGATCATTCCTCATAATGTTGTCTCTAATTCCTAGGAACTCACTAATGGCCTCATCATTCTAAAACACATCAATAGGTATATCTTGTTGTTGATCCCAATTCACGAGTGATGGGTAGGTGAGGGTTAATGGCTAAGTTACAGGGGATATGGTGGGTATAGCATGGGTTATGGTAAGGATAAACATATTGGAAAATAGGTTCGTAGAGGCAAGGCCTTCGTAAAGACTACATCAGGAATCTGTTTCGCTTTCATTTCCAAAATAACTATCCTCACTCTCAGAAGAAGCATACTCATCATCTAAAGAGTGAGACTCATATAAATGGATTCCTATACCTGATTTACCTATTATATGTCGAGGTATTGCAGGAGCTTTTAATGGGCCTTGTTCTTGGCGGCCACAGTCGCATCCTTTATACCCCATGGCAAGCATTATTCGATTAGGAATGGGATACTTAGGTTATTTATAGCATGTATCCATGTCATCATCATCTAGATGGAATACAATGTCCATTAGAATCCTTTCATTCTTGAAAGGGAAAGCCTCTCTTGATCTCTAAACTTTGAAACACAACCTACCATGCACTTGGGCTGATAGCAGAACTGTTCTGAACCATTAGGGCTTATTGTAGATCATACTATCCACAACCGCTTGGTTTAACCTTCATCTCCCATGTAGACAAAATGAGTTTCTGAGGTGGAAGCACCATTGAAATTGTTAGACATGGTATCTAGATCCACTCGTGAAGTGAGGCCCTCTAAATGAGATAGTAATAATGATCTCCATGTAGATGGACACTCATAGATTGTAGGGAAGAATTCCTAACAACGCTCTATAATGATAAAAAGGTTGAGGGTCCCCCTATATTGTGAGTGTCTATCCCTCATATTGCAAACTTTAAACATTGATGATACGTTGATGGCATGGCCTGCATGGCGTGAATCCATGGGTGACCGAACAAGATATTGTAAGGGAGTTTTTAGGTCCAAGACGTGGAACTTCGTATAATGTGTATATGGGACCCACTTCTAATGAGAAAGTGATCATTCCAGTTGATTATCATTATTCATTGTCATATGTCTTAATGGTGATGACCTTTGTTTCCAGATCAAACTTCTGTGCAACCTAGTTGGTAGACTAGTTTGAGAGTACATATGTTAAGACTTGATCCGCCATCCACAAGTACTCTCTTAACCTTCTTACGTTTGATGATAACCTCAATATGCAATGGTAGGTTATGTGAAGGATATTCAACTAATGAATTATGTAGTGATTGAAGGTCATGTGTTATAAAGGAACAAGTTGTGCTACCGTGGCTTGTCAAATGTGTTGGGTCAACATCAATGGATACTCATGATCCATGTAAGGTTTTGTAAATTATATCCTTATGGATGCTAGATATCTTTAGAAGGTCTAAGATGGAAATATTAGCTGTAGTTTTTTACTAGTTAATCTAACACATCATAGTGACTCTCTTGAGGAAGAGGGGAAGTAGGTTTAGAATTTATAACAAGGCGAGCCCACCAGTTTTCCCACAATGCATACTCTCCTGTCTTAATTCTAATTGTATTGATTTTCTCAATGAGTGGGTCAACACAACCTATCAAAGCATCAAAATAGTCTTTGTTTGAAATGTAGTTAGCATTCTTATTCTGAGAATGATTGTCCTTGATCTGGATTTTTCCTTTCTTTGTGATTGGGAAAAGGCTCTTTGAAGATCCCTAAGTTTTGCATTTGGAGATTTTGCAATGCAATAGCAGAGTATACTTCAATATCACCACTGTCGACTAGGTCTTGAATATAATTTTTTAATCTTAAACAATTGTCAGTTTTTTGACCCTTTACGTGGTGGAACCTGCAAAATTAATTCTCCCTAAACCGTGATGGTTTGGGTATATCATCCCCGTAAAGTTGCGTTTCAGGGTACTTAACCATGTTAACAGCCTCCAACTATTTTAGTATAGACGATATGGATTCAAATAGAAGAGTAAAAGTGTGGCGTTTATACTCGGTAGGTGGATTACCCTTTTGCAAGTTTCAAAGGGTGTGTGGTTTTACACAGATTGTACCCATTTAGAGTCTATTGTGCCATCACTAATGACATTTTTGTTTTTATTAGGAACAAAATTTGTTTTATCGTTAGATTTAAAATCGTTGCAGTTCACGGGAGAAAGGTTTTAGAGTCCCCCTAGCTAAAAAATGCCTTTTCAATTTGACTCCCTTTTTCTATTACCTCTTCAAACATGTTACCACAATGACATTTGCAAGTGGAATGTAATGTCTGGATGGAGTTTGGGAACAAATATGCCTATCTGTTAGCTGGTTTTCGGGTAGGGAGTAAGGAAAGTGACTAGCTAACCCTCTCCATCTTTGTAAAAATGTAGCAATGAAGTTTTAATTGTTTCATTGTTTGGCATTGCAAAGATCTAACATGGTAACATCATTTTCTATATTTAAAGAGAAGTGTCGTATACAAACTCTCTGGTAATTATGGCCATGTTGATATGGATCCCTTAGGGATATGCACAAACCATTCTAGTGTTGTTTCTCCTAAACTTCGTGGAAATAAGTGCATAAGATAATTGTCATTGAATTCCACCTCATGACATGCCATATAAAATTCCTTTATATGATCACGAGGGTCACATTTTCCCTTATATTTATCAAATTTTGGAAAATAAAAATGTCTTTGGAAAGGTACCTACAACATGGCTTTATCAAATGGGTAAGAACATAACTCGTCAAACTGATACTTCTTTTTATTGCTACCCCGGTTTGGCCCTCTTGTAACGGTTGAAGGGTATTCTTCATTGTTGACTGCTCTTAACTAAAAATTGTATCTTATGTGGGTGGTGGCATAGGTGTATACAAAGGGTTAAGCCTAGGTGTATTCCCACCCCCAATTTTTTGCAAGAACCTCTTCATAAGGATCTCTTTGTGCCTCCCCTCGAGGAGTGTTTATTGGGAATTCGTAAAACAAAGCTTTAGCTTTTTCCTTTAGTATAGTTTGCTTCACAAATTTTGGTTATTATTTTTGTATATGCGAAGAAAAAACTTACCAATTGATGAGTGAGGGACTTGGACCTGTTGTTCTAACGTAACCTCTTTAATAGGTATTTCATGATGATATTTATTAGGAGGAGGTTATGCATGTGATGAACATGTTATTCATGGTCTTTGTAATGAATTTTAATAGGAGGCAAACGATAGTCTCCATCGTTTTCAAATGGAATATCCTCATTATTATATCAGTCTAGATAGTAGATGCATGACCTGAATTTAGAATTTTGTTAAGAGTGTGACGAGGGAGGTCTACTTATTATTCTCCCCAAACCATGTCGACGATTAAGAGAAGGGTCTATTGTGGAAAGTGATTTAGTTCCTAGTTCCACAACCCGCATTATGAACTTCATGTTTGTTATGAAAAATGTAGTTATCAAAATGGGTAAAATGAAGCTCTACATCCGCGCGAGGAGACTCCTCCTCTTCACCACTATGGTCAACCATGAGATTATCCTTGAAAAGAGGGTTTTCACCTCCAAATATATTGGCTTCTAAATTTTGTGACCCCATTCTCTTAGTAGGAATTACTTAGAATAGAAGGTATAACGGGAAATATTTCCACTAAGGTTTATTAACAAGGGACCCTAGTCAAATTTGTACAGCGTAATGACGCTAATTTTACAACACAAGGTGACTATAGAATAGCCATAAAAATGATATATCAAAGCAAATGTACAAACTAAAGAACAACGAACAAGCTACCATAGCAAGGTAATATATGACACAAGTTTTCCTTAGAATAATACAATGGCATACAACACTCAAAGTTTTGGTTACACTAAATATTTTATTCTCTTAGATTTTGTCTAGATAGGTTTGAAACCAAATAGTGACAACACAATATCAATAGTTAGGTCAAGTTTTCAACAAACAAGGCCTAAATGATAAGATTATGTTGACGCGATCTTCTAACAAGATATACTAAAAAATAGTTTCTAAACACTAAAAAAATTCAAGCCTCGTAAAATGGATGATAACAATGTGACCAGCGTGACGAAACTATTTAGACATGTGAACCAAGCTTTCAAGAAAGCAAGATTTATAGTGTCAAAATGATGTTATCGCAATGCTAACAATGTATCCTCAACACTAACAAAACTCTAGACAAAGTTAGGATGTAAAAACTATGTCTAAGTATAACAAGAAATCGATATGCCTGTGAACAACGTAACTCTACAATATAGAGATTTAGGCCTAATTTCACAATAGAAACAAGACATAAATATCTCAATTGTATGACTACAATGTGGTCAGAGTAACAAATCAAAAGAAGAAAAGGATGAAATCACCTAACTATGATGATAATAAGTCTCAAATATGGGTTTTTGAGCCAAGGGGGCCTACTAGATCATGAGTACGTACCATGCACACTTTCAACACTTGCGCTCCGGCATTGCAACCTAGTCATGCAAGTAGAATACAAAAGTGGTGGACATGCGATATATAGTGGTATCCGTATATGTTGTTTCCTTTTTTCAAAAAATTGGCAACAAGAAAACAAGGGTGTAGACCAAGTGGTGTTGAAATAAACTTGGTGTTATTTTGGTAGAGTTTCGCCTTGTCTTAAGACAAGTGAAAAACTAGGAAAAAAATGACACTAAGTATATTTCGTGATGAAATGTCATGTGGTTTCAACTTTAAGAGATACTTTCCCTTGTTTGAAAAGCAAGAGTTTGAATCTAACAAATTTTTCACTCTGTGAGAGCTCTCAATTATACTATCTAAGACAAAAACAATGGCTCCAAGTTGGAAATATTCCTAGGTGGTTCTCTCTTTAGGTGTCACAAGATATCTAGGAGCGAGCTCGATTTACCCAAAAAGTCACAGTGACTAATTTGGGAGTGTCTCATCTTTACTTTACCCCCTTCAGTATAATGAGCACCGAAGTGCATTCAGTTATACTTTCACTAGGGTCACGATACAGATGTCTTTGACGCTAATCTCACCAAGGCGTGCTAGACAAGTCGGTGGTGTGGAGCAATTTCCTATCTCATTCGCAAGGTTCCCTCTTCTTTGTACTACTTTAGGGTTCCTAGGACCACCCCCATTATTCTAGCTTAAGGCTTATGCCAAAGGGGTTATGTCTTAGTTGAGAGGACAAGCCATAGCTCTTAACCGAAACCTGTAAATACAATGTGATGATTGAGGTGTATTTTTTATCTTTTAGACTTAATGTGGTATTTTTTGTACTCATTTTGGAAACCTACAATCACACTTGGAGTTAGAAAATTTTTTTAGATCCTCCTTTCTTTGACTAGTGTTAGTTCCTTCACAAAATGGTTAGTAGTTTAAAAATAGATTCATAATGTCATAAGAAAATAACCATAAAAATGCTTGTAAATCAACTAACTACCATCAAATTTTGTAAAAATAAGGTTTATCCCCAATTCGTCCAAGTGCTTTTTAATAAAAAGACTAAAATTTCTTTTGATTCCCAAGATCACACTAGGTGCAGGGGAAGAGCATACATAAATTCTAGCCTTGGTTATTTAGCAAGTGAAAAAGTATTTAAACTAAAATATGATTAACAAAGTTTCCTACTTACTCTAATGATAGAAAAAGAAGGTTTAAAAGTGTTTTTGATTCTCTAGATCACACGAAGTGCAAGAGAAGAGCATACACACCCTAATACAAACTCATAAAAAGCATGGAAACAAGATTAATTCCTTCAAACCCTAGGTGATTTTATAAGAAAACTTACTCTAAATCTATGAAATTGACAAAAATGGCATCTAAAAACCTCTGAAAAGTAAGAGAAATCCTAAAAACCAAAAATGGAAACTTTGAGTTTACAGGAAAAATTTATATAGACACACCTGCGCACCCCTGTCAATGTGTGTGCTCCTGTTTTGACACCTACACTCCCCTTCCGATGTGTGTGCTCCCCTTTGTAAAAATAACCTATAGTTGAAAAATACAAGCTAACGTGTGTGCTCCTGTTTTGACTCTTGCACTCCCTTTCTGACGTGTACGCTCCCCTTTGTAAAAATGACAGACAGTTGAAAAAAATACAAGCCTACGTGTGTTCTCCTGCTTCAACGCTTGCACTCCCAGTTCAATGCATGCATTCTTGCTTCAATGCATGCGCTCCCATTTCAACGCCTATGCTCCTACTTCAACACCTGCACTCCCAATTCAACGCCTGTGCACCCCTTCACAGGAAGTGGCCAAAATTCAAGTTTTGACAAGAATTTCTTCAAAAAGGTAAAATATTTGGTTTTTTTGGCAATTTTGACAGGGCTTTGCCTCTTTGAATCCTACAAAAATTAAGAAAACACAACTTCTACCACTAATCTAGTTGAAACAACTTTCAAAAATGGAAATTAATCTATAAAACTTTAAAAATTACTGTAAAACTTTGAGGTTAATCTAAAAATCTTGAGAAACTAATCTAAAAATCTTGAAAGTACTCTAGAAAGCTTGAAATTTAAACTAGATAACTTGAAATTAATCTAGGAAACCTGAAACTAATCTACAAACTTTGAAAATTACTCTAAAACTTTGAAATTAATCTAAAAAACTTGAGAAACTAATCTTAAAATCTTGGAAGTACTCTAGAAAGCTTGAAATTTAAACTAGAAAACTTGAATTTAATCTAGGAAACTTGAAACTGATCTAAAACTTGAAATGAAAAAATTTGAAACTAAATTAAAAAGTGAATGCAATGGGGTATTGGCCCACCGGGCATTCCAAATGATGACACCCTAAAATTTACAAAGAAAATTGCATGACTAAACAAGGGAAACTAACACCATTTCCATCCATCTAGCCAAGGTTCTATGTCTAAGAATGTAACATTAAGATAGGAGCTTAAAAAAATTCTTAACTAGTATGAAAACAATATAAAATCTAACTAAACATGCCTATAAATATGCTTGAATTACCTAACATGGGCCTAAATAGACCTAAGATGGAAATCAAATGGTTATGGTTGCTACTCCAAAAAAGGTTAAATGGCCTCTCCCAATGACTACTTGGTCATTTTGGATATCCATCTACTAACCCCATTGAAGGCTTTAAGAAAGGATTGAACTTGGCTATATATCATATTTGTTATATGAGATGCAAATCAAAGCATGGTGTAAAAAATAAAAAAATGAGGTTCACCCTTTTTTTAGTTTTCCTTTTGGGAGAAACTTGTATTTTGGTGCATGTGGTACTAAAATCCCCAAATTAGATTAGAATTACTAATCATTATTAGGCCTTGCTAATCACAATTAGTGAATTACCAAGTGATTAAGAGGTGTGAAGCCATAATCAACCACTTAGGGTCAACTACGAGGGTAGGATAAGCTTTTGAAGCTTGCTAAGATGTTTTGGAGGTGAATGGGGTGATTTTTAGTGGTTGGAAGAGGGTTTTAAGCCAATACTAGGGTATATTGACCAAAACAAGGGGAAAATAGGCTTAATTAGCTAATAAATGTTAATTGTCTATTTTGAAGAGAATTTTGACTTACAATTCACCGTAAAGTGGCATCCTGAATGTGAAAGGGGTTACACGATAAAAAGCGTGGTGTTAATTGGCTAAATTGATAAGAATTATTAGTTAATTAGCAAAAACCACTAATTATAACAGATTTGGCAGGAATGCGAGTGATTTTTGTGTGTTTTGGCAATAAGATTACAAAAGCAGAATTTAGGTGTCTACACTTCCCTTTTGGTCCTTTAATTGTTATTTTGTTTCCAAAACTCACTTTGTCTTCCTATCCTTTTGTTCATATGTTCCTTTTCGATTATATCCATAAAAATGAAGTTTCAATATGTTATATATGATCTTATCACTTCAATTGAAATTATCATCCCTAAAATTGGAGACAACGATGTAAAACACATGGACTTGAATGAATTCTGGATTGTAATGGGGGGTGGAAAAAAGAACTATTTTGGATGATCATATTTTTAGCATTGGTGTGGCACCTTTAGGTGGATTTTCCCACTTCTGTTCAGTGTGTTGACACAGTTTTTGCTTTTGCTTCATGTTTTGATCCTCAAACTAAGGAGTTGAAATATCCATAAGGCCATCTTATCAATCATTTGGATGCCAATCATATCACCTAACCCTTGGAATCACTCTTATTGCGGGTGCTAAGGTATTAACTCTTGAAACAACACAATAAGAGTTGAATTTAACACCAAATAAGTACCAAACCATGATTTCTAAGTTTTGGCTAAAATTTAAGAATAAAGGGCCGTCTATATTGGTTAACACCTTGTATTTTCATTGAAGAGTTATCTGACATCATTATTCTACTAGAAATAGTAATGTGTCTTCTATCCACAATAGAATTCCATGATTAGATGAATATCTTTATCAACATGATATGTGAGGGAAAAAAATATTTGAGCTGGGGGAAATAATCTATGAAAAAATAACTAAGTAAATAGATCAAGTGCATAACACTAAGTCATTTTATATGAATTCCTAGTTGATGCATACCATTGTAGGATAGAGAATTTGGGTTGACCTTTAAAATCAAGGAAGACAAAACCTCTATCAAAGAATATATGAATGATACACCCAATTAACTCTTTACAAAAACAAGAGTCATTTCACAAGGGTAAATGATGCATTTTCCATGTTCATAGTTAGGTTATTTTAAGGGTGCACCAACAAAAAAATCTCCCAGGAAGAAAATAAATTAGTAGCCAAGATTGGCAACTTCTTCATCTAATTCTCTAGGTTTTTCCTATATCAAATTTGTAGGATTCGAAGAAGTTGAGATAATAAATGCATGTGCGACGTTTTAGAGAGCAATGTACTTGGCCTTCCATGATATTAAAAACAAGTGTATAGTCATCTACCTCAAAAACTTCATAGTTTTCTCAAAGAAAAGAAAGGATCGTTTCCAACACTTGAGACTAGTGCTAAAAATGTAGAGATTGTGGCATCTCTCTCAACCCCAAGAAATACATGTTTTGAGTAACAAGAGGAAGTATTCTTGGTCATATTGTTTCAAAATACAGAATCAATCTTGATCAGGATAGATTTGAGGCTATTCATAGGCTCTCTCTTCTTATCAGTAAAAAAGGGGGTCCACTCTTTCTTTGGGAAAATAAAATTTCTTAGAAGGTTTATCCCAAATTTTCTTGAGTTAAATTGACATATTGTCAAGATGATGAAAGAGAATTAGACCTTCCATTAGATTTCATAAGGTAAGAAATATTTTTATTCAATCAAGGATGTTATTGCAAATACTCTTATCTTAGTTTGTATAGACTTCAACAGATATTTTATTATCTGTTGTTATGCATTGGAACACACCTTATCATCTATTCTTATTCAGAGGAATAAATAAGGAATCGAAGCCCCAATTTATTTCATGATCTATGGATTAAAATCACATGAGCTTAATTTCTCACATATTTAAAAACATTCTTTCACGGAGGTAAATGTAGTCAAGTAATTTAGGTTCTATTTCCTAAATCCGGACTCAACGTTTTTTGTTCTCTAGCCAATTATCAAATCTATTCTAAACCAGCATGAGCTTGGATCAAAAAAGTAAATTGTATACACCAAAGTGCAATAATATTATATATACATTAAACTAACCAATATTGTTTGAGGTTGAAATATGTGTCAACTGATGGCTAAGAATAAAATTGAAAAAGATAAAGACAATTGTGAATATTCTGAAGAAATGCCTATTGTTTTGTTTTTCAACCTTGTGGATGAATGGTATGTTGACATTACACATTTCTTGACATGTGGATAATTTCCATGTCACCTTAATGCAAAAGAAAAGAGATAAATCAAGCTCAGGGAAGCTATTTTTTTTGTTGTGGGACAACTACCTTTTCAAAAGAGGGATTTATGGCCACTTTCTAAGATGTGTTGACAAAAGAAAAACATAAGAGACTGTTGAAGGCATATCACAAAAAAATTGTTGAGGGAATTTATCATCTCCTATAATAACATATAAAATCTTGAGAGGAGTTTATTACTAGCCAACACTCTGAAGGGATGTAGCTAAGTGGGTTTCAAATTGTGTGGCGTGTCAACAATTTGTTGGCGTGACTAAACTTACAACACTACCCTTAAGAATAATAATCATCAAATAACCCTACCAACATTGGGGACTTTATTTCATAGGTACTCTAAATCCTTATTCAAGTGCCAAACACACTACTATTCTGACAACCACAAACTACTTCACAAAATGGGTGGAAGCAAACCATGTGAAACAAATGACTTTTTAAGGTGTTTGTAACTTCATCAAAGAAAATAATTTAGTTCATTTTGGGGTTGCCACAAAATTGTCACAGACAATGCCTCAAAATTTTCTTCACACAAGCTAAATGGTTTATGTTATGGTATGGCATATCATTTTTGCATTCTTCATATTATTATCATCAAGGAAATAAGAAAATTGAGTCTTCAAATAAGAATCTTGTCACCATTGTTCAAAAGCTAGTTGACAATAACCAGAGGAAATGGCATAAAAAGGTTGCACGATGATTTATGGGTTAATTGTATAACCCTAAAGAGATTAATTGGCATGTACCCTTCCAGTTATTATACAAAATATATGATGAATTACCCATAACATTGGAACTGCCTAACCTTCATTTACCTAAGGCAATCTAAGATGAATAGTTTGGAAATTCTCTACAAAAGAGAATTATGTATCTTTAGAAGATTAAAGAAGAATGCATCATCATGGTAGATTGGATTTGATCTCATCAACAAAAAATTTAAGAATCTCTTTGATAGAAAAAATAAGCCATGTGATTTTCATATTCAATATTTAGTCCATTTTGTGGGATAAAAGAAGGGAGCCTAGAGGAGTCCATGGTAAGTTTGATTCACTTTGGCTTGTCCTCTCAAAATCAAACCATTTTTGTGGACAAAATACTTATTACCTCTTCTATTTGGATGGGACTTGTCTCTCATTGCCTTATAGTGTGAAATAATTAAAATTATACAAATTGTGAATTGGGTTTGTCCCATGCATTGTACATGGAAGCTTAGGATTACATTGTGATCCGTTGTTTCCCATGTTTGAGTTTCTCCTATTTCAGTTTCCTTACCTTTATTCCCTTTTTTCCTCCCATTTTTTCATTGTGAAATAAGTTTTGTATTCCCCTCCCCTTCTTGGCACAATAGATAAGGCACTTGTCTTCTATCAACCTGAGATTTTGAGGTTCTACATGAATTTGTTACCTTCAAATTTATTTCCATCAACCCAATTCACATTCCCATCTAAAGCCAATTTTTGTCATGAAATCAGTAATTGTGAAATTTTGAATTCGAGAGTTGAAGTTTTTGGTCATGAGAATCACCTTGTCCCTTCTACAATATTCATCTTGTGGGACTTAGTCATTTTCTCTTAAAATTTGAGGTCTTTCAACAAATTCATATTTTCATGGAATAAGTGAAATAGTTTTTTTATTCTTTAAGTTCCCCATTTTGGTGGATTCACCGATTTTAACGTTCCATTTGGGCGTTAGTTGGCCAATTCAACCCCATGAGGAGCTACATGAACTGTTCCTGAGTTCCCCATGTTCCCCACATCTCTGCATTCATTGATTTGTATTGAAGTGGGAATTTATTCTATCGATTTGTCCCCATATTGAACCAACATAATAGTTTTGTTATTGTTCCAAACCCCTTCTTCACTAAATAAGCTTAACATTAGATTCCCTTTAGTAAAGTTGGATCTGAATGGAACTCATGAGATATTTACATGGTTCTTCATTGGTGCCGATAAGCCAATGGAGAAGCTTTAAATTGGTGGTTATTTGGGTGCTTAAATTCATCATCCACCATATAAACCCATGACTCATCTATTTTACCTATCTATCAATCATTCCCTCTAAGATTTTTCTCCTCCCTAGTATTTTCACACCTCACCCTAACCATTATTCTTCCCCCTGTGCATTCATTCTCTACCTAAATTCAAAATTTTAGGTACTAGTGGAGCCATCTTCTGGAGATCTTCATTTGCATCCACTGAGTGAGTTTTTTTCATTCCTTCTTTCCCTAGTTTGAAGCATTCTTCCATTTTGAGCCTTCAATTGCTATTGTGTTTCCAAAACTCCCTATGTTTTCCTATCCTTGTGTTCATATTTTTCTTTTCAATTATATCCATAAAAATTAAGTTTCAATATGTTGGATATAATCCTATCTCTTCCCTTTAAACTATCGTCCCTCAAATTGGAGACAAATATGTAAAATGCATGGACTTGAATGAATTATAGAGTAGAATAGAGGAGGAAAAATGATTGTTTTGACTGATTGAATTTTCAATAGTGGGTTGGCAAATGCATGTGGATTTCCCACTTCTCTTCAGTGTGTTCACATAGTTTTGGCATGTGCTTCATGTTTTGATCCTCAAACTAAGGAGTTAAAAGATCCATAGGTCCAAGTTATTGCTCAACTAGATGCCTATCATATCAACTAAGCCCTCATAATCACTCATGTTGTAGGTGCCAAGGTATTATCTCTTGAAACAACACAAAAATAGTTTAATTTAACAAAAAATATGTACCAAACCATGATTGATAAGTCTTGGGACAAATCTAAGAAGAAAGAACCCTCTAAGTTGGCTAACACCCTATATAGGAATGATTTCATTGAAGATTTGTCTAACATCATTACTCTAATAGATAAAGTAATGGGTATTCCATACACAAGAGAATTATATAATTGGATGAATATCTTTATCAACCTAATATGCAAGGGAAATAATATTTGATTTGGGAGAAATAATCTGTGAAAAATTAGCCAAGCAACTCACTCAAGTGCATAACACTAAGTCATTTTATATGAGTTCCTCTTTGATGTATACCATCGTAGGATCTAGAATATGGGTTAGCCTTATAATTCAACTAAAATAAAACCTCTCTCAATCCATCTATGAATTTTACACCCAATTAACTCTTAATAGTAACAAGATTCATTTCACAAGGGTAAATGATGCATTTTCCATGTTCATAGTCAAGTGACTGGAAGGGTTCACCACCAACAGAATCTCTCATAAAGGAAAGCAATTAGTAACCAATATTGGTAGCTTATTCATCCAATTCCATAGGTTATCCTATATCAAATTTTTGAGATTCGAAGGAATCCCATACAAAATTCCAATTTATTTCAATGATAAGCTCATCTTGATTGACCTATCTAGATAGTTGGACATCCTTCACATGAATTATAGAGATAATAAAGCTTCGGGCATCTAATTCCCCTTGTTTATAGGAAACTACATTTGTAGATCAAATATTAATGATTGGAATTTTGAGAGAATAATTGCTCCGTTTAATATGCATCCTTTCTGCAAGAGAACATCCAAAAAAATCATTAATAACAATCTTCGGTAGTCATCCTCATATTCTCATGTTCCAACTATTAAATATTACTAGGAATATTGTGATGATGAATTTGAATCTAGGAAAAGATTATTTGGGAGGATGACTCTCCAAAAAATTCAGAATTTTTAGTTACATCAGGTACTTGAGGGTATGATAGATGATGGATCGGACAGATATGAACCTAAATTTATAAATTCCATCCAACATGCTCCTCTCCCTATCATTGATTAGTCCCAAAAGGAAAAATATGTCACAAATGATCTCACTGCACTTGTTCTCCTGATAACCAAAAAAATGTTCATGAAAAAGTTGACAAAAGTCAATACTTCTTAGAAATCCATTGTCTCATAAGAAGTACCTTCTTCTTCAACCCAATAGTAACTAGGTACACAATTCTATGTATGAACTCTAAGAGGTGATCCTAAGATTGAAGTGGTTGAATTTGTTGAAGAGGAAGGGGAAGAGGAGGGAGAAGAGGAGATAGAAAAATAAAAAATCTTTTGTAATTCCCACATAAAACATAACTAAAGGAGGTAGATCAAGATAGAAACTCATTATAAGAAGACCCTCGGTTTCCCCATAGGTATCAATTGAAAATTTTTCCTATGGAAATCATTCCTACACCAGTTTTCTCTCCTCCACCCCTCACTCTCATTGTAATTAGGAAAATTTTGTCAGTAGAATATATCACTAGTACTTATTTCTCATGGTTTTAACCAATGGTTGAGAAAAAGAGGAAATCTCAATCTAAAATAGTTGTTCTAAATTACGATGTTGTAGTTTCTCTCCTTCATAATCCCGATCCTAAGAAATATAGAACAAATTCTCACCTTGAGACTACTACCTTGAGTTATTTTTTTGTTGATATTACATAGCCAACAATTGAAAAAGTGAACATGATATCACTACAACAAATTATGAACTCACAAGAATATCATTTAGAGAATCTAATCCCTAAGGAGATGTGCATAACTTGATAGAAATAGTTTTTAAATTTATTAGGAGCGTAGAGAGAGGGAAATAAACACAAGAATAGTTGGAAGAATAGGTTCAAACCCTCTCATATCTTATTGAAGCATTTATCTCTCGAGATCCCACTCCTCTTGCATCTCTCACTTCTTCCACCTCCATGAGTGTACGTGTTGATATCAAATCCATTTTAGAGGTCCACACACACACTCTATGTGGTAAACTCACTGAAGCATGGGTTTAGAGATAGTTAGTAAATGGATTGAAATTCATTAATTAAGGATGAAAAATCTATGAGAATCTAGTGGCTCCCTATAAGTAGATAAATTATGTAATTGAGGGAATTGAAAAAAGAAGCCAAACTATGGGATGATGTGATTCAATATTTAAGGATCGTGGTTGTAACTGATGAAAAAATTTCCGTAAGTGAAAATATTTTCAATGGTTAAAAAGATAATATTTCTCTCAAACTTTGTCTTGTAGTGTAGAATGGAGGCTCGAGATTTTAGAAGAATCTTCAACTAATCTATAAAATTCCATTCAAAAGGGTAAGTTTTAAGATTCCAAAAAACATTCCAATCTCAAATGCCTTCATTATCACCTCTTTCAATATTATTCCTCTCAAAAGAATACAGTGGATAAAATTAAAGAAAATTTTAACAATTTGGTTAAAGATGAGTTGTTCGAAATAAATGACTTCAATCAAGACAAAATGGACAAGCTTTCTGAATTGAACAATGTGGTTGTTGAAGCATCCAATAATTTTTCTCTATTTGGTAGGAAAAATACTCAAATGGAGAATGCTTTTGGAATTTAGATGAACAAATTATCAAACATTGGGATCCCAAGATAATTAGATACTACTACTGTAGTGATAAATTTTAGGATGCAAGTGCTCAATCTCAAAATTTCCATCTTCTTCACTTACTTCTTAGAGACCTAGAAAAGGCTAAGTGTTATATTTTGGTGTTGCACTTATTTTTTGAATTTGTTAAGAATGTAAAGGTTATTTGAGGTAGTTACAATTCTTTTTGCATATAAAAGGGTATTTCCTCCTTTGTAAAAAAGGAGTTGGTTTATCTTTGTAAAGAAACAAGAAATAATGAATAAAAAGAGGGAACCTTCCTTTCTCTCCTTCATCTCTTCCCACTTTTCTGTATTGCAATTATATATAATAGAATCTGAAAATTTGTGTTCATTTCTATATTTTATGAATTACTAAACTTTGTGTCAATATTTGATTTCCAAGCAAGAATTTTTTGTTATATAATATTGCACATTCTTTAAGTTACTGACATGCATTAGTAAATTAAGATATGATTATTTTTCTTTTCTTAAAGAATATTTTCACCAAACTCTTATTCCTAAATCTAAACTCCTCTCTCTCTCTCTCTCTCTCTCTCTCTCTCTCTCTCTCTCTCTCTCTCTCTCTCTCTCTCTCTCTCTCTCTCTCTCTCTCTCTTTAATTTCATCTAACACATGTGTACAAAGAAACCAACACCCAAAATCAAGATAGTATTAGTGTGGAGATTATAAATATATTTTGTTTCACTTTTTGTTTTAAATAAGGGAACCACCCCATCAAAGAGGAAGGACTTATTTTCCCCTAAACTATTGACAATTTTCCCAAGTGAAAATTTTCCAGCTGGTAGTTTTTTGGCATCCATAATGGGGCACATTCTTAATTTTCAAGTATTTCCCATCTTTTTATGACTATTTCAATGAATCGAGATCTTGTTCTCCAACCAAACCTTGAATGGTTTCCACCTTCATAAGAATATATCACTTCATATCTTAGGGGTGTTGCATGGGTGAATATTATCAGTGCATATCAATACCATGTAGTTGTTGTAGTTGTTATAGTTATTTATTGCACAAAGAAGGCCAGTGAATATTATTGTAAGGTTAGAGAACCAATATTCCATTACCCATGTTTCTCTTATTTTTCCCATTGTTCTTGAAGTTCTTTTCATCCATGTTGTTCTTATTCCAATACCTATTAATCCTCAACCATAAGATAATATAAATCTGGCAGAAATAAGATTTACTCGGTGAAATAAAACAAAAGGATTAGAAGACCCTTTTTTCAAACTATAACAAATACATTCTTTCAAATTATCTCCAAAGAAGAAAGGAAGAAATATAGTATTTTTAAGTACCCCTCCAAGGAAATGAAAGACAAACTCTCCTCTCTAGGTAAACCTTAGATAATCTCTACTCTATCAGGAACTCTTCTTCCTTTACAAATTATATTTCCCAAGATGGTTATGTAAGTCCCTTGGGGAAAAAACATTGATCCTATATCTTTAGCACAACCTCTCCATGACTTACTAAAGGTAATCTTGAATAATTTCCCAAAGTTCAGAAGTGACAGAAAATTTTATCCTGATGAGCACCTTACATCATTATATGTTGCATGTGGAGTAATTTGAGATGCCCATGAAGACATCTTAGTTAGAATTTTTTGAAAGCCTACAAGATAACACAGCTGAATGGTTGTATTGCCTTTCAGCTAATAGTATCACCAACTAGGACACCATGAAGAGAAAAATTGAATCCATATTTAAACCCTTATAGGATTCTCATGATATTTTACCTTAGATTTTTCATTTGAAAAAGGAACCCATGAGGTAATTTATAGCCAATTTTAATATACTTATATACAAAATATTGGTTTTTGCTTAACTGACTGCTGAAAATATGAAGTGTTTATTTATCACTGCTCAACTCCCTAGAGTCAGATTCATGCTACAAATAGATAAGATACCAAATCTACATGAGGATTAGGAGTTGGCCATCAACATAGTATATGACCTTATTTTTCTTGGAAATTTGAAGAAGGAACCTATTAAAAATAAAGCTTCAACTTCTCGTCAGACTAATTAAAATCAGCTAATTCAAAAATTGGCTAAAATTTTGATAACTCTTAAAAAATAGTTGTCACATAATGTTCCACCAAACATGTATAAGTATATCCCAAGAAAAAAATTGTCACATGAATCATTTTCAAGTGGCTCAGCCCAATATTTCCATTGAGGCTACTCCTATAAAAGCTCCAGTCAACACAATGTGTGAAATTCAAGAAACAAATGACTAAATGGTGGAATAATAAGTAAAGAGGTAGAAGCAGAGGAAGAAGTTGATGGAAAAGTAAGTGAATCCAAAATTGGTTTTTTCACATATGAAAATGAGATAGATGATTGTGAGGAGGCAATAAAATATATGAATAGTGGGTCACCTGTTATTAAGACTAGAGCTCAATTAACTAAGAAGAAAGATAAGGATAAAGAGTCTCTTAAAACCATTTTCTCGTCAAAAGAAGAAAGATAAGGATAAAGAGTTTCTTAAAACCATTCCAATTTTTGCAAAGAGAGAATCTATTATACATGTTATTTCCCAAAATAATACTAAAAAAGTAAGTACTCCTTCCCCTACTCATTCTATTTCATAAGATGTTGCTTCCCTTGCATCTAAACAAGTCAAAATCCCTACTATGACTACCACTAAAACCTATTCATCAAGATCTTTTGATATTATTGATCATATTTATAAATCCAAAGTTTAAAGTTCTGAAGTAGATTACTTGCATACCCATCTTGAAGCATTTTCCCACGTTATTAAATTTGTTACAAGAAACACTTCAAAATTTGTTTAGAACATCTCATCCTCTAAAGGCATTTTACCCATCCCAAAATATACTTCTATGCAAAATTTTCTAGCAACCTCTCCCTCCACATCAAGAAATATTAAGCCCTTCTATGTAGTATTTCTAATAGTAAGACATAAATTAAGTAATTACATAATTGATTTTGGTGCCTCTGATAATGTGATGTCTCCCTAAGTCGCTCATGCCCTTAGTCTAAACCTCACCCAATATTTTGGTTCATAATATCCCATGGGGACCAAATAAGTACCTTTGATTGGTAAGATAAAATATGCTCAAGTTGCATTTGTAGATTTCTTGAAAAAGTGAGAGAAAACTACTATTTTAGCAGCAGATATTCCAACCTATTATGGGATGCTATTGAGCAGAAGTTTATGAAGAGATGAGGGTGGGAAGATCAAAATGGAATTGTCTCATGCACTAATCCCAATTAAATGAGAAATGAAAAAACTAAATCTAGAGAAACATGCCAAAATACATCGTCAATAAAAAATGATCCCAGAGCAGATATATTGTACCAAGACATTGGTCACATAAACTATATGATAATATCTTATTCTTAACATATTCATACTATGGAAACTCTTAAAGGTTAAAATGATGTTTTTTATTTTAGAATTCAATGGGATTTTCTCTTCCGTTGATTCTATAGTTGGCGTAGCTCTTATTTCACCTGGCAGGAAATTCTTATTATAGATTGTAGTTTTATAATACAAACAATACAATAGAATATAAAGCTCCACTTCTTGGTCTCATGACATCTTAAGAAATGGGATTGAATAATATATGATCCCAAGGTGATGTAGAATTGGTAGCTAAATAAGTTAGGAATTTTTTTCAAGTGAAAAATGAGAGACTAAAACATTACAGGAACAAGGTGTCAAATCATATTGATTCCTTCCAAGATTTCTAAATCAATGTTGTGTTAAGGAAAAAATATGCGAGTATATGATTTATAGGTTTTGACATCCCTCCTGATACCTCATTTATATTTTGATCAAAATAAATACACTGTTAGAATGGTTTTCATGCCTAGTGTTTCTAACAATTCGGAAAATTAGAATTTTTTAAAGATGATCACTATATCATTTCAATTATTGAATAGAGGGAAAACTTCAGTAAACTATATTACAAAGTGAGTGAAGAAAGGTACAAAGGATCTCTTCCATCTAGCACTTAAAAAGGAAATGAGTGTGACATTGATCAATAGGGTTACATAAAGTTGAAAGGAAATAAGATTCCTAAGGGGCTAGTGATTTTAGAAGAATTTTTGATAGATATGATCAATTCATCAAAATAAAATTATCAAATAACACATTTAAATCAGTTGAATGTGAAAAAGTGAACATCGAAACTGATGAAGATCCCAAGCTTGTTAACATCAGTAAGTGTTGTTCCTTTAAAGAGAAAAGAGAGTTTTCAACTCTTCTATAGGACTATGTGGATGTTTAGGCTTACTCTTATGAAGATTTGAATTCTTTTAAACTTAGGGAGATGCAACACTACATCCCCTTAAATCTTGGAATACAACCTTTCATACCAAAAAAATTACTATAACCCCAAGATTGTTCAAACTATCTGCGAATAGATCCAAAATATTTTAAATACTAGGATTATCTTCTGGATTTATCACTCTATGTGAGTTGCCAACATTATACCTATTAGGGAAAAATAGAGAAATTAGGATATTTTTCGACTTCCATAATTTGAATCAAGCTTCGCTGAAATATAATTACCCTCTGCCCATCATTGATCAAATCCTACAAGTTGTCACTGGATCATAAATGTTATCCATGCTATACGGCTTCTCCAGTTACAACCAGATTGAAGTTTTGTCCTAAGATCAACACAAAACTACCTTCACTGCCCCATGGGGAAAATTTTCCTACAAGAAAATACCTTTTAGCATAATAAATACAGGTGAAACCTTTCATAAAGCAATGGATTTGGCATTCCATGATCTAAAAAACAACTGTATAGTCATCTACCTTGATGAATTTACAATTTTCTCAAAGATAAGAGAGGATCATTTCCAACACTTGAGACTACTACTACAAAAATGTAGATATCGTAGCATCTTTATCGACATACCAATTGTTGCGTAACTATTGTGACAATTTAAAAACTTCCATGAAGGTTATAAAACCACCACTAAATGTTACAAAACCGACATGGTGGTTGTGTAGCTGCCACTTTGGCTTTAGGGGCGGTTTTGTCACCATATAATGTCTACTACCTTCCGGAGGCCATAACATTTGCATACAAACTCAAAATCAAGTGCCATTTTTTTTAACTTGCATACTTTTTCAAGTGAATATCTCCCTTTCCCCTTAAAAATAACAAACACACACACACACACACACACACACACACACACACACACACACACACACAAACAAAAATATGAAATATTGTTGCATTCTTCGTATTACTATTTTTAAGGAAATAGGAAAGCCTATTCTTCAAAAACTCATACAAACTTTACAACTCACTCACTCACACCTTCCTTTCACAGTCCAATTCAAAAAACCACATATGATCAAGAAGAAAAAATGCTTGGAATATCTCCCTTCCCCCTTAAAAATAACTTCCACACACACACACACACACACATATAATTTTGACACCCAAGGAGCTCTCAAAAAATAAGCCCAAAAGACTCAAAATCAAGTTTTTATTTTGATGACATATTCATAGTGTTTAATAATTTTCACCGAAACCTATCTTCTTTGAAGTCTCATGGTTTCACAACTTCATCTTGAACCCTATTTTGTGGTTACATCATATAAAAGCCATAGAAATAGTGTTAAGTGATAAAAAAATTACATAATCACAATGGTGATTTTTTTTACTTATGATGATAACTTTACTGATCCAAAATTATGATCATGCCTCCCTAATTAGAGGTTTTTGGTCCCCAAAATCATAGGAACTCATACGGTGAGGAATTTTCTTCCCCCACTTCTTGAACCTCTCTTGTACCTAGAGGTGCATACATTGAAATACATTCTATATCATGTGAATTTCCTTGTCCACATTTTCATTCCCTTGGGGTGGGTGCTTCCCTTCCTTCCCTGTGTGGAGATAACCTAGTGGCAATTGTATCTCATTATCCTTGTCAAAAGAAAAAATATGGAGATCCTTACATTCTTACGTATCTCTCAAAATCAGAAAATAAACCTTCCCAGTAACATTAAACAACAAGTTACCTTGAGTGGAACTTGTCAAGGAGAGCTTATATTTTCCTTCATAAGAGTTTATGGTGTAGTTTTTCCCATCTTTAACCAACTGGAATTGATTCAATATCCTCTTTAAAATAACATCTCTGGCATACATATAAGGGCTTCCAAAAAACTCTACCAAAAATTTCAATAGGTGCAACATCCACAAGAACTTCATCAATTAAATGTTCATTTATTTCAAACTTGACTTTGCGTTGTTTAGAAACCCTTATCTCTACTCCTTTTTTCACCCATCCTAGAGCGTATGGATTAGAATGATCATACATTTCCAACCCAAGTCTATCAACCAACTCTTTTCCAATCAAATTTACTTGTGAGAAAGAATCAAAAAGAGAATCAACTTTTACCATCTTAATTTGAACCTTGATATAAAAAATATTATAAGGTTCACCTTTTTAGCATTATCATTACCCAAACATGCCTTTTTCTAAAGGACAACATAACACAACATCTCATCCACCACTTCGTTACTCTCAACATTAATTAGTTCTCCTTGAAGTGATGGCATGTAATTCTTTTTATTGTTCTTGTTCTTAAACGGATGCAATTATGAATGCAACTTCTAACAAGTCTCAGAGTGTGACAATCAAAATCATAATTCCCATAATTCTTTCTCAAATATTTCTTGGTGATCGTAGAAGTGGAATTAACCCCACCTTTCTTCTTCAGATCGTAGGAAGAATTTGAAGAGGGAAAGGGACCCTTTTTCTCATCCATCTCAAGATAATGGGCTTGAGAAAAAACCTCATCTATGTCATTCGGATTTGCAAGTAGAATGAGACTTCTTAAGTGACTACATAGCCCTCCAAAATACTTCATGAGCATTCAATGATCAAACACATCTTTTCCCATTTGGACTGCCCTTTTTTGAAACTTGCATGTATAGACCTGCATACTTTGACCTTCTTTTTGCTTTAAATATTGTCAATAATTATACCTTTCCTCTTAATAAAATATTTAAATTCATCCCATTTATTAATTGGGGTAACCTTTTAACAACCAAATACTCAATATAACTCTCAAACTAAGTTAGAGCATGGATTGCTATCTTCAACATTGCAAAATAGATTTGTTTATCTTCACTAACTTTATGCAAATTAAATTATGCCTCTAATTAAGCTAACCAATGATCAAGATTATCCACATTCACCTCACCTTCATATGGTTGAATATCAATTTTTTCCTCTATTTTTAATGGAGGTGGAGCTTGGTTGTAATGGGGTTTCTCTTTCTCATGGTGGGAAGAATTGCACTCCTCACTTGCTTTAAAAGTATCCATAAAAATTCCCATGACAACCTTCATGATATTCCCAATCTCATTCATGGATTGAGATATGTGGGAAATATCCTCCTCCAATCTGTGGGAACTTTCTTCACCATCTTCATAGCTCCTCTCGTCTTCATGGCCCATACTTCTCAATTTTTCTCTTCCACTTCCTTGTGGATATGTCTTGTTGCAAAGAGAAAAAATCACCTTTCCCACTAGCACTTATTTCTATTGTAACAAACATATATCTACAAAATTATCACTAAAAAAACCGAACACTATGGAATATGAATCAGATCTGATACCAATCTAATCCGTAAACTAGGTGGTTATTACACACTAATTTCATCAACACAGATCATATACATTCATCATAATTTCCATCATTTATAAATAAACTACTTGATTTTAATTTGCATAAATAGGCATTAAATTTTCTTTAGAAATGAACTATGAGTTTTACATAATCAAAGGAATAATGAGAAAGAAAGAAATAAAAAATATTATGAAAGACACAAGATTACCCCTAGAGAAACTCAAATTGAGAAAACTCTAGCAAAAAATGAAGCAATGCTTCCTCGTCTTCACTATCATGTCTTTTATTACAAGTTTACTACTTTCTCAAATCCTCCATAAATACGATGATGTTTGAACACTCATACAAAAATTACAAATCACTCACTCACACCTTCCTTTCACACTCCAATTTATAAAACCACATATGATCAAGAAGAAAAATTTCTTGGAATCTCTTCCTTCCCTCTTATAAAGACCTTCCCCACATATATATACAAGTTTGAAACTAAGGAAATATTGAAAAATAAGCCCAAAAAGACTCAGAAGTTGAAGAGGAATAATTTTTGGTTGTTTACTCTTCCTAGAATATCACGTGTGACAGAATCATCATTTCCATAGACTGGCAGTTGTGTAACCATCGTGACTATTACAAAACTACCACGATGGTTATGAAACCACCACTGAAGGTTACAAAACCATCAGGGTGGTTATGTAAATGCCACTCTAGATTTAGGGGCAGTTTCATCACCATACAAATTCTACTACCTTCTAAATTCCATAACATTTGCATACGAACTCAAAATCAGGTGTTGTTTTTTTTAACTTGCATAATTTTTTGAGAGGAAAAAAATATGTAATCAAGTTTTTATTTTAATTACATATTCATATTTTTTAATCCTTTACACCAAAACCTATATTCTTTGAGGTCTCACGGTTTCACAACTTCATCTTAAACCCTTTTCTGTGGTTACATCCAAAAAGAGCCATAGAAATAGTGTTAAGATATAGAAAGTTACATAATCGCAATGGTGATTTTGTTATCTTATGATGTTAACTTTACTGATGCAGCCTAGAATTTACCAGTAAAAGCCCAGGCGTGCTAGCACATCACTCTGTATAGACTGAGTGCTCACTCGAAGTGTGTAAAGGTACCAGGCCCCTCTTTAGGGTTGTTGTTGCAAACGTTTGCATGATGAAGAATTAATGCATTCAGATCCATAATTAATACATCATTCTATAATGCATGTACAAATCTATATATAAAGAATAACAAACTTAAATGATAACCATGATGAAATCAACACATGCAAGAGCCAATCATACTCGAGATTAATACTCTAATTCAGCCAATACACTCCATTATATTAAATGTGATAAATACAAAGAAGCTCATTACAACAGATAATACCATAGTTTATGCGCGCATTAGATTTGACAGCATAACCTCACAATAATTCAGTTCCCACATCTATATCTCTCTCTTACTACTTAGTTCACTACATATTTATAAAGGTGGAGAATTTCCCTTCACCGCTTATCTATTCCCAAAATAGGTCGCATGTTAAGAATAGCCATGTGCCTTTACAATAATAAGCTAACATGCAAGAATGATAATAATAGATCTCTCTTAGTTAAATATCAGTCGCAATTATATCTTTAGCCCGCATCCATGCAAAGTGCTCCATAGGTGCTCTTCCAAAAAATAGCTGATGTGTGTCACACAAGTCTTTTCCTGTTTGATGTGCTCCACACACCATCTTCCAAAAATAGATCATAATCGTGAAAATGGCTAAGTCCCGAATCTATCTCTTTTCTGCACGTGATTCCTTTTCGATCCTTCCGCACCTTTAAATGTGTTATGTTATTCGACGTAAATCTTTTGTATGCCTTATGCTAAGTGTTATACATTATCTACTCAATATTACCCCACACTAACTACATTTCCACCCTGGTAATGGTTACCTCTTGAATGCTCAAAGATTGAGAAAGAATATAAATGTAAGATAGTAAATAATTTTCTATACAAAAGAATTATTTACTCAGTAGTATCCTCTGCTTCAACTGGAAGAATGAGTTATGGATATTCTTCCTTTATTTTGGCCTCTAATATCTGCCATTCACTTAGTGTGGCCTCTCCTTTTTCTGGAATATCTACCGCAATAGACTCCATCTCATCTTGGGCAATATCCCCCTTTTCATTCTACAAAACTAGAACAATGTTGGACATTGCAGACATTCTTCCCTCTAGCAGATCCATCTTCTGTGTTATAACCTTCCCCAGCTCATCTAAACTTTCCTTACGGGGTTCTTGTGCTGCTGCAGGGGCCTCGCACTTTTGTTTTACTAATTCCAACCTCTCTGCGTGACCCATTTACTCATCCTTCATCACTTTTAGGACTTTATTTTCCTCTACCATGGTCCTTATCCTGATGATCGCCTCCGTAGTTGTGGAAATGTTCAATGCCTGGTTTTCTTTTCTCAACTCCTCCTGCAAGCTTTGGAGCAATGCCTCATAAGATGCAATCTTCCTCATCACTGAAGCCTTTTCTCACTCTGCTGGCTGCTTAGGATCTCTTGGGGATGACATGCGCATAGGTCCATCCTCAAGCACCAAATCTACCAAGGTACGTACATAATGCATTGCTGAAGGAAATTTTTCTGGTAACTTGGACTCCAAATGTGGTCTTTCTTTTAGGACATGGTCTCCAATTTCCTCTGCCATGCTGATGAAAGCGTTGTTCTTCTTCTACTTGAAGTCCTTCTATTATTGTAGGTGTGTTATCTTTGCATCTTTGGCCTTGATTTCTTCTTTCAACACCCTAATAGTTGCAGCTTTATCCACACTCCTCCTTGCCACCTCTGTATAGATACCTTTACCAAGGCATTACTTACTTGTTCACCTGACATATCAGTAGGCTTTATTGTTATGTGTCTGGTCTGAGATGTCTTCTTCAATCTTCTAGATACATAGGACTCTTCACATACGTCAAAGTCTGGTTCATCCATATGTTTCTGCATTGACCAAGATAGTTGTTTCCTTCTGCACACGGTTGTCAAGTCCTCGTCCATCAACTCCCATCCATACAATTCTTTAAGGCCCACTGTGCTTTGGAAATAGGCATGGATAATTTTACTTATGTCCTCATAGTAGCCCATGACCGGTGCAGTATACTCCCCACTTTTCCTCTTCGATCTTGGCCCCTTAGGAACTTGAGTGCTAAGATTTGGAGCTTGTTATGTTATGCCTTGAGCAGTCTTTTATGTTGTCTCATCTACCTCCTTTACTCCTTCTCCATCCTTCATTTCTTCATCCTTTGGCTCTTCCATGTCCTCTGGTTGTGTTAAGATATTCAGGCGTGCTCTCCTCAGAATCTTACACCTCCTTGGTCAGCTTCAAATTTCTTCTTCTTTTCTCAATTGTCTCCTTTTTGAGAGAGATTCACGGTGATCTGCGCACTGATTGTGGTGTAACACCTTAGGTTCTAGTTATTTTGAATACCCTTTTGAAATGGTGCTCTCCTTGTATTGCATCCAGGTCCTCATCATCTCCTTCTTGAACCTGAGGTGGTGTAGTCACACACTCAATTCCTACCTTGTTTGTAGGTTGTCTTCTTCCTCTATGCTCAAGGCCACCACTATCTTCTCATTCCTCTTCCTCTTCATCCACCACTATGGTCTCTGCAGGGTGTAGAGTTGGCACATTCTCTATTGTATGCTTACCCTTATGTAGACTTGGAAGCATGAACTTAGTTTCCACATATTTTTTTTCTCTAGCTTGGGCTTGAGTTGAAGATACACAAGCACTACTCCAACGTCTCCAATTGTTAATCTTACCGGCTTCATGTTTATTACATTTGAGATAATCCTCTCAATGTAAGCAGTTTGTCCTAGATATACATATGTTTTTCTCAGAGTGTGATAATCACAATCTACCTTATCTGCGATGAAGCTTAGGAAGCACACATCTATGAACTGGGAAACTGATGCCTGGAAGTAGTGTGTTGTGAAGGCATATGGTAGTTTGCACCAAGGGCTCCAAGCTTTGTCCTTCATCAGCAAATCATGTGATGCAAAAATGTTGGTAGACTGCAAATTGTACTTCCTTACCCACCACCGAAGGTAACTCCTTGGGTATGCGCCACTCCTCTTCAAATGTTGTGTGGAGCCTATCATACCACATCTCCACCCTCTACTTAAATGGCCCACTCATGGTCCCTTCACATAAGTATTTATCAAATCTTTCTACTAGAGATTTATTTTCTGTGGGGTACTCCCAAAATTTTCCTTTGGCCCATTTGGCACTCCAATATTCCATAAACACCAAAGACAATAAAATAGGCCAAAAATTTTTTGTCACAGGTTGTACCTGCTTCTTCAAAAATTACACTTTAATATGTGATAGGGGATATTGTAGACCACTCCTTGAAAAATATCCCCTTATAAACCTAGCCACATTGTATTCGCCAGGTGACCACCTTTCTTGGTCATTCAACTTTGTTATAAGACAATATGATACTGGGTACTCTTCAATTTATAGACGTCCATGCTTCACGTGGACCCTTGGTATATCCTATCCTGACTTATCTCCAAGATTGAGGATTTATCTGTTAAGGAGACTCTACAGATCTTCTCCTGATGCCTTAGTGCTATCAGTTTGTTGAAATCAAGGACATGTGATTTTAACCCTCAATGAGCAAGTAGAAGAAGTCCTCATGGACTCTTCTCATCAACCATGATACAATGGTTCATATTTGCTGTATGGCAGCTTGTACAAATGCATTAGACTCCAACCTCATTTAGCACTTCTCAACCTAGTTGATCATCGTACATAGCATGTCTGACGCACGTCAATGAGGCTTATTTATTTTTGTGCTCAACAACGCATCTAGTTCCTTATTATTATCCGATGTAGGATGGTTGTAACACTGATATTACATTTAGCATGTGGGAATCCCATTCTTGTCCCACAATCATGCCCTTTTGATACGCATACATGAGAAATTACTCTTGGGAGAAATTTCAGACTTTAGACCTTCTTCTTCCCTTTCGATCCTAAGAGGTGCTTTGATTTCGCGCCATTTGTAAAAATCTCATTCTACCCTCTGTAACAGAGCAAGTTAAAACCCTAGTTTCAATATTCATTCCCTAGTAGAAATGTGTGCCACTAGGTCTTTGTAACACATGCTTCAATGCAAACCCTTCACCTATGGGGATGCAAGCTTCTCCTGACAATCTTCTCTCCAAGTCTGGTTCACATAGATATTGACACATCAAATGCATAACAAAGAGCTTGTTTTGCACATGGAGATTCTTTTCATGAGAAAGAAATTTCAAGGTAAGAATGAACGTGACAGGAGATCCTTATATAGATTTTCAAAAATTTAGTGCATTTATGACGCACGAATCAACAGACCTACCAAAATGCATGTCATTAATGAACGCATCACTTTTGTTGATGCTTTCCGTGTAATGCATTTTCATTTGACGCGCCAAGCTAAACCTTCTCCCATGCACGTCTGCAGCCTTCTGTTGCAACACTTGAAAATCAGGCGAATTCCTTATTTCATGCAACCCCCAAAAACAATTGCCTTCCCTTGGCAAATTGCCCTTGTTCCGAGGATATTCAACAGGTATCATCTCCAAATATGTCCGATTTCCAAGAGGTCTCTTTAACAATGAACCCTGGTGGAATAATTCCCAAAATTTTCCTTTGGCCCATCGGGAACTTAATCTCAACATAAACACCAAAGAAAATAAAATAGCACCAAAACTAATGCTGTCACCTGTCATGTGCTTCTTTAATGATTGTCTTGCTATGTGCAAATCCAAAAATGATATTGTAGACCACTTGTTGAGACATTTTTTTTGCAGCATGCAACCAAGAATATTGAAATATTTACCTGCGACCACAGAATCTTGGTTTTCAACTTTTTTACCTAAGACCAGCTGCCTGTACCACTTGGTACTTCTTCAATTCCATCAATATCCATGCCACGTGGACCCTTGGTATTTTCTAGCATCCTTCCTAACATACTCCAAGAATCACTGCTTTATCTAGATTAAGGAACTTGGAAGATCTACTCCCGAGGCTCAATTGAAATCCTTTTTATTGAAATCAAGGTGGACATGATTCTAACCCTTCGTCCGACGAAGTAGAAAAGTCCTCATGGAATCTGCTCATCAACGTCATTGATACAATGGTTCATGAATGTTCCAAAATATGATAGCTTCTACAACTGGTAGACTGCAATTTGCGTTAGTAACTTATCTCCAACGTCAAGTACACTAACATTAGATTCGTGTTGTGTGCTTGTTTGTTATTCTTGCTCAACAATTCATCTAGTTCCTTCTTATTACTCAAAGTGTGTGATGGTTGTCCAATCATTGAATTTTACAATTTACAGATGTGGGAATCTCATTCTTGTCCCACGATCATGCTCTCAGAGTACCATTTCTAAGAAATTACTCTGGGATAAATTTCTTCGTCCAATCATGACCTTCTTAAATCCCTTTGACTCATGTTAGAAAGGTGTTTTCTTTGGCACCATTTGTAAATCTAAAGGACATTCTACCCTGTAATAATAGCAATAAAACCCTAGCATTGTACAATCCTTCATGCCCTATCTTCTTCCATATATTGTAACGATATCTGCTTCACTCAAATGATATATGGGGATGCAATTCCCTGTGCTAAATATTCTCAACAAAATAACATCCCATTTTCACATGGTTCGCACCTCAACAACGATTCACTTGGCTCGTCTACACCAAGTCATTTTTAAATTCTCGTAATATTCAATGGTACAGATATGAACTAATATCTTGTCCTAATAAAGATATAATTTCCTAAGTTAGTGCATTTATTGCTCCTTCACTTACCAACAATCCTCTCATTAGTTGACCCTTCAACCATTATCATTCTTTGCATGGTACATGCCTTCATGCCCAAGCTATAGCATTCTAGTGTTCCTCCCTATCTTCTAGCCACAAACTTCTCTTTAGCACGCCTCCATGCGCCCCCGAGTACCTCGCCACTGTGCCTTCCTTTGGTAGTTCCCATGGCACCTTCTTACCTCACGTTATACTTATTTCTTCATTCATCTCCACATATGGTCCTTGTTTCCAGAGGTAATCTCTGTTTTAACAATTATCCAACTTGAATAGTACATCCATAGCATTTTTTTCATGTGCACTTATTTTCAACTAGTCATGTACCTGGATATCAATATCCACCCCACACTAATGGTATGTGCAATCCTCTGCGTATAAAAAAATTCTTCAAATAATAATTATCTTCTGGCATGCAAACATGCTTATTACACAAAAACAACAACTAAATTGACAAAGCATAGTGATGAAGAAGGAAATACATTAAGGAAATATAGAATTGAAAACCTAATCTAAATGGAAACACTAACTTATTACAAACACCAAGAAGACTTGTTTATAGTAGGGATTTAGCCTACTCCCATTGAAGTACTTGGGTAGCAGTGTTCCATCAAGTGTGTCTAATTGACAAGCATCTAATTCAAGTATGTGAGTTATAAAATATGACCCCAACCAATGTACCTTGAGTTTTCTTGGATGGCGCAAAAACTTAGAATCATAAAGGAGCACCATCTATCTAATAGTGAAATATTTATCCCTAATGTGCCTATCATGGTGTGCTTTCTGTCTGGCCTTTTCTTGTTTTTGACTCCATCGTGTTATTGCTCTTCGCTCATCCAGCTTGATTAAATTTTCAATCCCTTCTTATAATGCTTGTTCATAAGCTAGACCTCAAGTACGTGCAATATGTAAAGAAGGTAGAATGAATTCCATAGGAAGAACTGCTTCCGCAGCCAAACACTAACTAAAATTGTGTGGCATTTGTTCAAACTTTTATACATTGTTCGATATGCCCAAAGTACTGCAAACATTTTATCATCCCAATACTTTTCTTCCAACATCACAATTTTTTTTCAATGTCTGGCTCAAAATCTTGTTGACAAGCCTCAACACGTCCCATTTAACTCCTGAGGATGATATGGTGTAGTCTTATGGTGTGCAATCATGAATTCATCTAATAAAATTCTGATTGTCTCATTCAGAAAATTTGTGCCCATATCATTGGTCAAACTTAAATGGCATCCATACCTTGTAATAATATTTTCCCATAGAAACCAGGTTGTTGTAGTTGAGATGTAAATCCTTTGTAGCCACTGCTTCTACCTAGCTTGTCAATAGTCATGTGCAAGTTATGATATATCACGATCTAGTCCTATGCATGGCTGGGGAAATAGGAACAACAAAATCTATAGCCCATTTTTCAAATGGCTATGCACTAGTAATAGGTCTTAGAGGCATTTCATCTCATTGACATCAGTTTCCCAAGGCATTGACAGTGATCACAAGCCTTGCAATATGCCTTACAATATTTATACAAGGTTTCCCACCATAATCCAACGAAGTAAAATCTTGTGTGTAGTGGCATCACCTACATAGTGGCCACCTACAATACCACCATGAGCTTCTTCCATAATATCTATGTGCTCATGTTCCAGTACACAACGACATTTGCAATACTTCATCCTGGCCTAACTTGTACAGGTCACCGCTAATCAACATACAGGATGTTGTGTGTATAGCAAGTTGTTTCTTCTCTAAGGATTTCATTCCTTTGGTGTCATACCTGTTCGTAGAAAGACAACAATGTCTTCTAATTCTGATGGTGTGCATTGTAACCTGTATAACTGTGCATCAGGCATGGTATCTTCAATTGCGTTATGCCTCTTCTCCTGACTGTATTATGGATCAATGGTCTGGTCAGAATTACTTTTCCTTGGTTTTACCACAACTGTAAAATCAAATTCTTGAAATAAGAGTACCCATCTACATATGTGCCCCTGTAAAATGGGCTTGTTTACCAAATACTTCAATGCCATGTGATCTGTATAAAATACAAATGGTGTAGCTAGCAGATATTGTCTGAATTTATGTAATGCATAGATCATTGAAAAAGCTTTGCATTATGTAGTTATGTAATTTCTTCTCTACGGGAGCTCAACTTTCTAATAGCAAAATAGATAGGATGATCTATAATACCTTCTCCACAGATGAACCAACACCACACCAATGGTCATGTCAAGGCATTTCCACATGTACATGAAATGGTTGGTCCCATGAAGGAAAGCACAGAATAGGTGCGGTAGTAAGTTTCTCCTTCAATGTCTTGAATGTTGTTGTTACGGATCTCCGCAGTAGAATGTGCCTTTTCCTTTCAGTAACTCCTCTAAAGGTGAATTTTGGCAACCTTGGCATACCCCTTTATGAATTTTCTATAATACCCCATGTGACCCAAGAATCCATGCACCTCACTTTGACTGGTAGGTTCTTTTAGGCCGATAATGACTACAACCTTAGCTAGATCAACCAACAAACCTTCCTTACAGATTATGTGTCCTAACAGTATTCCAAATGGTGTAGCAAATATGCACTTCTTGATGTTCAAAAAGATACTCAACTGTCTACATCTTTCAAACATTAAGTGCAGATTGTCACAAAGATCCTTAACAAGTCCATACGCCATCCAATCATCTAAATAAACCTACAAGAAGTTGTGAATAAAATCTTTGAACGCTTGAACAACTATGCACGAAAATATAGTAGGCGCATTTTTTCAGACCAAAAGGCATCGTAGTATAGGTGAAGCTGCTCCCATTCAGTAGTAAAATTAGTTTTTTCTTGATCCTCCTGGGAAATCCTAACCTGATGATACCCAGAGAACCCATTTGTAAACGAATAGATTTCATACCCTGCAACACCTTCTAGTATTTCCTTAGTGAATGGCATAGGAAAGGGATCAGTCATACATGCAGCATTCACTCCTTGTAGTCCACAAAGATCCTAATCTGGCCATCCTTCTTGATAATGATCACCATTGAACTAACCCATTCTGACTCATCTAGGGGCTTGATGATTCCAGACTTCAACATTTAGTCAATCTCTTCTTTGACCTTTTCACGCAAGTTGGGGTTCATCATGTAGGGTCTCTTTCTAACTGGGCAGTGCACCTTCTTTAAGATTTATCTTCATCTCTCCTAATAATTTATGCATGCCTTTAAGTTCATGGTACCCCTGAGGGAATAAGTCCTGATAATCCCTGTAGTAACTCAATGATTTTTTCCACTTCAGAGTATGACCAATAGTCCCCAATTATGTCCTCCTTAGGCTCAACATCAATCCAATATTCACTTTCTTTTTTTCATAGGTTCATGATAGGCATGTGTGGTCTTGTCTACATTATCCAACACCTCACCCCTACCATGTTGAATGGTCTACATCTAAGATTTTCTACTTCTTCATCATCCATTAAGTAAACCATTTTTCCTTTTTCTTTCTCAAGGAAAGTGCATTGAAGTAGTGTGGCATCGGCCTCTGTTTCTTCAGCAAAACGTGCTCCTGAATCTCCTTCATCAAATAACACTTGAATGAGTTCCTCTGCCTTGGCACTATCCCCCATACTTAAGCACTTTATAACCTTTAATGCTTCTTCCACCAGAGGTTTAGTAGAGAAGAATTCAAACATCTGGGTCATTCTTGTAATTAAATCCTGTGAATTTTCAGTCTCTCTATGGAGTTCTGCATATACATACCAAACACATGCGCATCCTTTTAAAGTGGAATAAAATTTATGCACCCAGAGTGAAGGTGGTAAAGCTTCCTACCCCTCTATCCAGAGTCTCTCACACTGCTGAATGTGGTGTTGAACAGGTTGATTACCATGATAAGTGTAGATTTGAGTAGGTGTATTGCTCCTGAAGAACCTAGTGGCAAGAGCAATCCTAATTTCATTCATCCTACAATATTATCCTTGTGAACCACCCACCAGCAGCGTTGCTTTCCCTGCGTAGGGTATATGCTAGCATATTCCATCTCTCCAACTGGTCTATCCATTATTATTCCATGGTGCACAGGAACACCATATGGTCTCCTTCTCCAGTGTAATGAGGTACCGAGTCGTTACCTATTCTCCTGATATAATGCGGTCTGTTGTCCCTAGTAATATGTTCTTTACTTCGTGCCCTACCAACTCATAAGTGTTATGAGCCCAATTATCACAAGCAACACTTGTAGTATCACTAATAGACTATGCATCCTCCCACTAAAGGATTCCTTCTTTATATGGCTCATGTGCCTCTGGGTCCTGGGCGACGCGTACATAAATCCTATTCAGGTTTTCCTCACTCAAGGGATCAACATAGGGTGCAAATTTTCCATCTGTTAATGGGATAATAACTCTTTCCTCCTTGTTTTCAAAGATTATATATCCCTTGTTGAACCAAAGATCAACATTATTTTACATAGCACCAAGGACACCCTAGTAGAGTCTAGGAAGCTATCTGCCTCTTCCAGTGCTAAGACCTCGAAATATCTAGTGAACTTGGCTCCTTGTATGGTAATGGATGCATCTTTTAAAACTCTGATGGGAGTGGCCTTAGTTTGATTAGCCATGAACAAAACATTAGAGGATGGCTGCAATGGAGATCTCCCCATTTGTACCCATGCATCTAAAGTAAGAACATTGACTTCCGTGCCTGTATCAATCAATATATTACTCAAAAGCCACCCATCCACAACAACATTCAGAGTGATTTCCTTGTCATAATCTAGGCTATGAGGGGGAAGATTTTCATGTAGGATCTGTCCAGTCCAGTCTCAATACTTGCACGCAGGGTGTTTCCCTTTAACCAATTCCCTAATAGTGGAATGATATTCTCTTGGTGCAAAATTTTGCACACTTATTTCAAGTCATCCATATCAAATTGGACCATCTCTGATGATTTCTTTTGCTCCATCTTTCGTGATTGCTCCTTTAAATATTGTATTTCACCCTGAAGATTTCTGAGTACCTCCATGGTTTCTTGATAAACCTCCTTCTGATGGGTAGGATCTAGGTACCGTGCATGTAGAACCTCCTCCTTAGTGATGGTAGGCTTCTACTGTAATGCTTCTTTGGCATGCGTCAGCTTCAGCGTGGGTAGTGATCCTTTACCTGCAATGCCTCAGATTCTGTTTCCAACTTGGGCATCCACTGATTTTCCACAGCGTGTTGTATCCTAACCATCCATGTGCCTTTGTTTTCTTGTTTATGTTGCTTACTAAGATGCTCATACAAGTCAGGCATTCCTCATAACTATGATTCTTCCCACAGAAATAGAACATGTAATATTCTGAGGACATTCATGCCTGTAGTGGTCAGGAGATCTACATGTATAACATGTTCCACGAGGGAACTCACCTCATCCACTACCATGGCCTCGTCCTCCAAATCCACCATGGTATCCTTGACCTCTTGCCATGACCGCCTTCAAAATGCCCTTCACTCTGATCATAGCACACCTGATTGTGATCTTGATCCTGATGCTCGTTCTTACCTTTAGAGTTATCTGAAACTGCATGTTCTGTTGTACACCAATATCTATAGCATCCTGGATCTGACCAATCATATCACGACAGTCTTCTGTGTCATGAGTCATGGACCTACAAATTTTATAGTAAAAAGACACGTTATTCCTTATTGTGTGTTGTAATAATGGGTAGTGGCTAGCATCATGGTTTAAATGACATATCTCACAGTCCAGCAATAATGAGCATACTGATCTATGGGGACAACTATCCTTTGTGTGACCTTCCACTTCACAATTTGTGCACCAAACCCTATGCATGTCTCATGTGCTGAATTTTCCGATAGATTTTCCAACTGCTTCTCCATAGCTATGATCTATGACTTCTAAAATGGGCTCACCCCAGTGTCTATACTTCCAACTACCTCAATGCGTGTAAGGCTACTTCAAGTGCTTCGTACGGATCAGTGTATGTCTTATGTGATAGTGCCCTCCTAAAAGGGGTAATCAGACCTCCAAAAAACCATTTGCACATGTTGGCTTGCATGAATATCATAAGAAAGCTTAGATAAAAGTGTTTTGAAATGAGCATCATACTCTCTGACACTCTCAGTAGTGCCTTACTTAATATCCTTGAGTGCACTTATACTCTTCTTCTCAAACTCAGGGATGTGAAACTCTTTAAGGAAAGCATCTTTTAAAGTTGCATAGTCTACGCAAGTCTGATCAGGGTCAAACTTTTTGTACCAACTGTGTGCGTGCCCTTGTAACATAGTAGTGAATTGACTTGCCCGCGTCTTAGAAAGTTGTGATTCCTTTGGCGTGTTCCAAAGTATTTCACACATGTGCACGTGTTCAGCAGCATCTTCTATGCCCCTATACTCTAGAAGACAAAGAGACATCTCCATGTAAATATTTTGGGGTTGGTGCGGACCTTTCCCACCTGATCTAGAACCTCCAGTGTTTCCTCCTCAGAACCTCCAAATCCACTAGAACTAGAACCACCTATACCTCCTGATCCTGAACCTGTAGCTAGAGTCAGACCAGAAGATGTACTCCCCTGTGTCCCAATAGTAGTACTAAACTACACCCCTACAGTCTGTGAAGTGTTACTACTCCCGGAAGAGAGTCCAAAATTTTGTGTGCCTAAATTCTGTGTAGAAGATACACCTGAAAAGGTACCTTCGAACAATAATGAAGACATTTGTGCGTTTGTCATCATGTGCTTCTTATATGACTTACTCCTACTCTCCTACTACCTAAATTAGTTTGCTGACTATTTTTCGTACTAGATACTGGAAGACCAAGTGCAAGGGCAAGGTTTCCAGGTAGATTCAGATGTGTGCACCATGGCCCAGGTCATCTTTGTTGGCACACTTCTACGTGAGGCCGAGGGGGGTTCCCTGTCATGCTTTCCCAAATGGGGGAGTTCCTGATGCTAGAGTTCCACGTCTTCTACGTGAACTTCAAATCCTTCTCAAGCCATCTCTCTCCTCAACACCATCCACTCTACAATGTCACGTTGCTTCTTATCTCCCTCTCCTCTCATGTGCCTCATTGTACTTAAGTCACATTTCTTCTCTCTTCCTTTATATCACTAGGTCTACCATATTTCACCAAACCTGCTCCTGCCCCCGCATGTGGTGGGGTTTAGTTAGCCATCAGTTTTCTCTCCAAGTTCAGGGTTACCATCAAAATTTTGATTGCCAGTGGAATGCCTTGCAGGTAAGTTCCCGTTGGGATATCATAAAAATTGGAATTCAGCTACCTCTGGGCATGAATAAGTGGAAATTGAGTACTCCAAGATATAGTTGTTCAAAACACCATGAAACCACATATCCACAGCATGAGTCCAAATCAAATCAGCATCATAAAGGATCTGAAATTATTCCTATGTCTAGACAAGTGTGTGATACCTCCAATTCCATTTAGACACATAAGAAACCAGCCACTCATACAATTCTACTAGAAAGATAGCAAAGAAGCTCTCGTACAAACAGTCATATAGATTTTGCTCCACCCACATGCATGTGCATCAAACTCAAATCCAGTGTTGAACCTCCATGCATATTCTTCTTCTAGGTTGTGTATCCACTCCTCAACACTTTTAAGGGTCAACGGTATGTCTTCATCATGAACCATCCTGAAAATAACTGAAAAAGAGGTCCCAGACAACGGAACTAATGATGCAGCCTAGAATTTACCAGTAAAATCCCAAGCACACTGGCACATCACTCAGCCTAGACTGAGCACTCACCCGAAGCACGCAAAGGTACCAGGCCCTCTTTAGGGTTTTTGTTTTAGGATGTTAGCATGATGAAGACTTGATGCATTCAGATCCATACTTAATAGATCATTCTACAGTGCATGTTCATATCTATATCTAAAGAATAACATATTTAAATGATAACCATGATGAAATCAAGCATGCAAGATCCAATTATACTCAGAATTAACACTCTGATTCAACCAATACACTCCATTATATTAAACATGATAAATACACAGAAGCTCATTACAATAGATAATACCATAGTTTATGCACGCATCAGATTTGGCAGCATAACCTCACAATAACTCAGTTCTCACATACCACTACTATAGTACATAGAGTTCACTACATATTTATAAGGGTGGGAACTTTCCCTTCACCACTTATCTAATCCAAAAATAGGTCACATGTTAAAAATAGCCATGTGCCTTTACAATTAATAAGCTAACATGCAAGAATGCTAATAATAGATCTCTCCTAGTTAACTATCAGTAGTAATTCTATCTTTAGCCTGCATCCATGCAAAGTAACTCCATAGCACTCTCTTCCAAAAATAGTCGATGCGTGTGCGCAAGTATCCATCTTCATGTTCTGCACATGCCATCTTCCAAAAATATACCACATTTGTGAAAATAGCTAAGTCCTGATCCCGTATCTATCCTCCACATGCGATTCCTTCCCGATCTTTATGCACCTTCGAATGTGCTATTCTTTTCCACGTGAATATTCTATATGCCTTCTGCTAAGTTTTATACATTATCTTCTCAACATTTACTGATCCAAAATTTGGATCACAACTATTGAATATTATTGGGAAGACTGTTATGATGAATTTGAAGTGTGGGAAAATATTATTCAAGAGTATGACTCTCCAACAAATTCATAATTTTTAGTTATATCATGTGCTTAAAGGTGTGATAGATGATGGATCAGACATGTATGAACCTAAGTTTATAAATTCCATCCAACATGATCCTCTCCCTATCATTGATTAGTTCCCAAAGGGAAAAGGATGTACATTGACAATCTCATTGCACCTGTTCTCATGAGAACCAAAAAGTGGTTCATGAAAAATTTAACAAAATTCAATATCTATGAGAAAGACATTATCTCATAAGAAGTACCTTCTTCTTCAACCCAACAGCAACCAAGTACAAAATTCTATGTGTGAACTCTAAGAGGTGATTATGAGATTAAAGTGGTTGAATTTTTTGATCGAGTGTCGAGGAGGAAGAGGAGGGAGAAGAGGAGAAAGAAAAATAAATATCTTCTGAAACTCCCACATAAAACATAACCGAAGGGGGTACCTCAAGACATAAACTCACCAAAAGAAGACCCCCAGTTTCCCTACAGGTATCAACTGAGAAATATTCCCATATGGAAATCATTCATGCACCAGTGTCCTCTCTTCCACCCCTCATTCTCAATGTACCTGTGATAAGTTCATCAGTACAATATATCACTGGTAATTATTTCTCACAGGTTCAACCAATGGTTGATAAAAAGATGAAATCTCAATCTAAAATAATTATACCCAATTACGATGTTATATCTACTCTCCTTTGTACTCTTGCTTCTAATAAAGCTATAAATTTCTCACCTTGAGACTATAACCTCGGGGGAAACAAGTTTTTTGAGATAGGAAATCCAACAATTGACAAAATTGAACATGATATCACTACATCATATTATGAACTCACAAGAATATCACTTGGAGAATCTACTCCCGAAGGAGATGTGCAAAACTTTAGAGAAAAAATAAATTCTAGATTTATTGAGAGGGTAGAGAAAGGGGAATCTACAAAAAAATAGTTGGAAGAGCAAGTTCAAACCCTCTCATCCTATATCAAATCAGTTTTCTCTCTAGATCCCACTCCTCTTGCATCTCTCCCAGCTTCCACTTCTATGAGTGATGTTGATATCAAATTCGTTTCAGAGGTCCACAAGAACACTCTACGACGTAAATTAATTAAAGCATGGGTTGAGAAAGTGTTAGTAAATGGATTAAAATTCATTGATGAATTATACAAAATATATCAGAATCTAGTGGCTACCCAGAAGTAGATAAGCTCTAAAAATTGAGGGAATTGAAAAAAAATCCAAACTATGGGATTTGATGTGATTAAAGATTTGAGGATCGTGGTTGTAACTGATGAAATAATCCTCATAAGTGATTTTTTTTTCAATGATTCAAAAGATAATATTTCTCAAACTTGGTCTAAGATTTTAAAATAAGCTTCAACCGATCTACAAAATTTCATTCAAAAGGGTGAGCATTTAAATTCCTAAATTTATTGTTAATCTCAAATCCCTTCATTGTGACCTATTTCAAGATAATTCATATCAAAGTTATACAGTGGATAAAATTAAAGAACATTTCAATAAGTCGGTTAAATAAGAGTTGTTCAAAGCAAGATGACTTTTATCAAGACAAAATGGAAAAGCTTTCCGAATTTAACAATGTGATGGTTGAAGCCTCTAAAAATTTGACTCAATTTGGTGGGACGAATACTAAAACGTAGAATAATTTCTGAATTTGGATGAACTTAGAAAATAGTGTGATCCCAATATAATCAAATATTGCTATTTTAGTGACAAATTTCATGATCCTTGTGCTCAAGCTCAAAGTTCCAGCTTCCTCATTCCCTTCTTAGAGACCTAGAAAAGGCTAATTGCTATATTTTTGTATTGAACTTTTTTTTCAAGTTGTCAATAATTTAAAAGTCACTTAAGTGAATTAATTAGGAAAAAGTGCACTTGTTAAATAAGAATTAATTATTTGAGGTAGTTAAAACTCTTTTTTACCTATAAAGGGCATTTCCTCCTTTGTAAAAGAGTTGGTTAATATTTATAAAGAAACAAGAAAGACTGGATAAAAAATAGAGTCCCTTCCTTTCTCTCCTTCATCTCATCCCACTTTTTTGTGTTGCAATTACGTATAATAAAATCTAAAAAAAAAAAAAATTCAATTTTGACTTTTATGAATTACTAAACTTTGAGAGAGAGGAGGGGAGGAAGGGAGAGGAAGGGGGAGAGAGAGAGAGAGGGAGGGAGGGAGAGAGAGAGAGGGAGAGGGAGAGAGAGAGGGAGAGGTCAGAGAGAGAGAGAGAGAGCACCACCATATGTAACCATGCATGCCTAAGGGATGGTGAGTGTAAGCACCACCCTCAAATGGTTCCATCTAATAGTATACATCTTCATTTGTCAAGAATTCTGAGGCATACATATCTTCTATAGAGTTTTCCTAGTTTGCATACATTATTGATTGCAAAGATATGTGGAATACATCTCTCCTACAAATTTTTCCCCAGTTGTACTCAATGACAATTATAATAAAATATTTTTCTTTTTGTAATTAAAGGTATTTTTGCAAGAAGATTATTTTATAGATGCAATATAGTTTTTTATTTTCATAATTACAATTATTTTATTATGAATTGATTGTTATAACACATTAGCACTATTCTTAGTGTGTTGTCCACTGAATTGTAAAATAATTCATATCAAAATGATAATATATTATCACGTCATCTTATTTCCATGTATAATGATAAAATGAGAGAAGTAAAGAAATTTTCCAAAATTTGAGGGTGGTGCTTACACTCACCATCCCTTAGGCATGCATGGTTACATAGGCAGAGTTCAAATGGGAATATGTTAAGGCTAGTTTTTTCTAGAGTGCTTTAAGGGGCTCTTAATATATAGGGATTATAAAATTAAAAACAAGAAATCAGTGTCATCATAGGGATAGTTCTTCATCATATCAAGAAAACTTCCTCCTCTCTTTCATCCCTTTTTCTGGAAATACCCCTTTCTAATTATTCATGTATACGAAATCATGATAGACTTGTCTTGTTGGGCCCCAAAATATTAGTCTAAGTACAAGAAGTTGTGTGGGTGTGTGGGACCTATTTGAAGAAGGGTGCGTAGGGTGAAGGCATGTAGGGTAGGGTTATAACAGGGTTTAGTAGAACACATGGTACATTTTCGTGCGTAAGACAAGATAGGTTTTGGTACTTAGCCATATTAGGCATTCCTAAGAAGCACATGAGGAAAAGTGTGACCCTTCTAGCATGCGGAGTGGATAAGGTTCCATTCTGGCAGACTATATGGATCAATAATGGAATATACCATGCATGTGATGGAAGGATCCAGAAAGAACATCAATGCAAAGAGTGGAGAACTCGGATCAAGGGAATCATGCTCCATTGGAGGACCACTTATGGACACTTGAAAATCGATATACTGTTATCTTCGGGAATGTATAGTGATGGCAGACTAAAGCTAAATAATGAGGTATGCTCGGGTAGAAGAAAAGAGATCCATGGAGTCCCCCTGAGACACAATAGTGCACTGGAAGGAGGCAAAGCTCTGCAGGAATACCATGAAGGATCCTTTGGGTTGGGATTAGTGAGAACTGTGGGAGTGATGGAACATTTAGAGGCATGGGTTTGTAACCAATATTTGTAATATGGATGAAGCATAGTCTTAGGTCCCTAATGCATGACTTTGACTCTACATTGTTCATATGAGGTTCTGTTATGACCTTAATGGAATGTAATGTGGTTATTGAACATGTATCAACATGAATATGGAAGGTTCTGTTCTAAAGAATATATGTTGTTCATGAGCATAAATCCTATATACATTTCCTTTGTGTTATGAACCATTTTTTGTATGTATGTTAGATACTTCTCTTTTATTATCTGAATGGATGCATTGATATGATAAGTCATCCTAAGTTCTCTTAGAATGAATGCATGGTTCTTTTCTATTCACTTACATCTGAATATCTATAATTAAGATGATGTATTCTCACAAGAATCATATGAAGGATGGGATCATGGTGCCCACATTGTGCCTTAGAGTGAGTATCCCAATTCCCACTTTGTGATAGGCCAGTGCGCACATGGGTTTAGACTATTGTTCTAGGGGTATAAAAATGACTACATATTGATTCCATTTGTCAAGACCTCTTTTCAAATTTGTTGTGAGAAATTACATACATCTTGGTCCCTATGATGCATGATGACCAAACATATAACCTTGGAAAGTGTTGAAGCATGGTTCAAAAGCATGGAGGATGAGTTTTCTCAAATATTTAACACTGGATCTGAGTTTCGATGCACGTAGATGGATAGAAGATAATACTATATCATGATTTGTACGAGACATTCTTCTACTCTGTTTCCCGGTAGAACTATATGAATGGATTGTCAACATATGCATCCAGATCGATCTGGTACTATAGATTGCACATATGGACCCAAGATGATTACCAAAGGCTGCAGGATGTAGATTCTGACTTAGACACGTGTTGTTGATCACTGGTAGAAATGATTCTTGACTATTTATACTTTAGAATATGCCATTTCTATGTACTCTTTCCCAGAAGTTACTAAGTTTGAGTCTCTGAGGAATCCCAGAAGATTATTTTTGTGTGTTATCCCTTTGGCTATGAAGATCTTGATCATTACCTTAAGTTTAGAGGCATTTCCTATGGCCGGCTAAGCTTCCCTAAGTGCTGGGTGACAAAGCTAGGGTGGAGGCAAGATGGCGAGACATTGTGGCTGAAAAGGAAAGGTGAGGAGAGATGACTCAAGTATAGTGAAGTCTCATAAAAGGGAGATGACTAGACAACACAAGGTTACAAGTGTGATGGATCTATAGAGACAGACATTGTAGGAAGGAGTTGAGGTTCATGTAGAGGATGTGAAACCTGCAGCAGTCTTGTGCTACCCCATCTTGGAAAACTGTGAGAGAGAAGCCCCTTCAGCTTCTAATTAGATTTCATTGCATGGAGAAAGGAGAGTCCATCGTACACATATCTTAACCTGCCTAGAAACCAATATTTGGCACTTGGTTTTCTAGATCAAGGGAGAAGTGTTGTTAACCCAATTAGACATTGGTGGGAGTAACTGATCTGTGCCTGGGAGATATAATGTATCATTCGGGACATCCATGGTTTTGTAAACCATTCTTGGTATTTGGAGGAATTTTTGGACAAGGTAAAACTATGCAAGGTTTTGAGTATCACATCTAGAAGTGGTGCAAGACACACAACTGGCAGTCGGGACAATATCAAAAACCATTGGCGCATAGCATTCAGTGGGATGTTGGAAACACTAGGAATGACTACTTCAGGCCATTTTTCTGGCTAAAGGAGGTGGATCTGGTGGTATAAGATCTCGAGGAACTAGTGGAACTAGCAGGATCTAGAGGATCTAGTGGGTCAGGAGGAACAAGACCTAATGGATCTAGTGGATCTAGTGGAGGTGGAAACACCAGGAGGGAACCAAGGCTCAGGATCAGTCAGGACAAGGGACCTCAGCCACTTCTACTAGTATTTTTTGATATGTCTTTGCACTTACTAGATTACATGGGTATTGAAGGATGTTATAGAGCATGTGCTATAAGTGTGAATTACTATGGTAGGTGCAAAAGGGATCACTACCTTAGAGTGGAAGGAAATTCAGTTTGCAATGATTTTGTAAAGGCACGCTCATAGTTGGTATAGGAAAGTATGACCCCCATCAAACAGTGGTAGACTAAACTACATTGAAGAATGCCTTCCTAGTAGAATTCCATATCCCTAAATTATGAACAAAAGAGCATCAAAACCCTGAAGGATATCCAACAAGGAATGAAAAAGAGTCGTGTGGGAGTATAATGTGCGGTTCAAAACTCTCTTGTCAAAATTATCTTATGGCATTCATCCGTTCTCAACATGCTCAATGGTTTTTTGGAGGATTAATAACACCATTTCATAAGGGCACTATCACACAATACTTTCACAGTCCCGTGCAAGGCCTTGGAAGCTATGCCCTACGTGTTAAGGTTGTTGGAAGTCATTGATACTTGTGTTAGTCCATTTTCTGGAGGCTCAAATTGTTATAATGGCCAAGCATTTGGAGAAGTTGTATCTGCAAACTTAGTGCATGAGGTTCATAGTGGGCTTTGGTGTACAGACTACAGAAGTAGAAGGGCACGTGCAAAGGATATTTCCCCTCAGAAGTTAGATAGGTGCATCATGGCAGTAGACTATGATATTTTCCATGGGGATCATGATGCAAGTAGATGTCCTCTACTATAGTGTACAATCCATAAGAATGTTTCTTTCTATTGTAATATTTGTACCTCTACGACCCATGATACTAAGGATTATAGAATGATTGATCAGATCCATGATGTTATTGATCTAGGGTGTGCACCAGACTAGCCTTACAAGAAATTACAAGGATGATGATCTTCGTTATGAAGGGAGCGCATATGAAGGAGCACATGGAAGAGGTTTTTCACATAGGGTTTCATGGTCACGGTAACCGTAGCGGATGACAAAGTGAATTTTGGTGAGGAACATGTTACAACTATGGATCTACAGAGCATTAAAAACGTGGGTCTCTTGATCTGTTACAATGCTCATGTTGTGGAAAGAAACATAAGTACGAAGAGTTCTAGAGATTTATGAGCATATGAACCAGCAATACTAGAAAGACAAAGGTGTTGGGATGGTGAGCATCAAGAAGGTCAATTCATAGTGGATGCAAAGAGTGGCACATGAGTCTATACTAGAGTCTGTATTGGTGATGATGCGAGAAGAGGTCACACACACCAAGGAGATTCCAAGACAGAGGAAACTAGTTTCGAGAGAGGAAGTGTTACATGGAAAGTATCTGGACCCTACTTATCAGAAGGAGGTGTATCAAGAAACTATGTATGTGATTCAGATTTTCCAAGGGGAGATCTAATGTCTAAAGGAGCAATCAAAGTAGTTGGAGTAAAAGAAGAATTTCGAGGCTCCAAATGATGACGTAGATGAGGTCAAGGAAGTATATAGAATGTTAATGCAAGACAATATTATTCCCCTACTAGGAGAATGGCTGAGGGAGAAGGTACCGCGCGCTGGAGAAAAGCGTGAAAGGTAGGTTTTGCATACAAACCTTCCTCCTTACATAAGGAGATTACTTTGAATGTGGTTATTGATAGATGGCTTCTAAGTAATATCCTCATCGACATAGGAATAGAGGTCAATATTCTTACCTTAGATTCATGGCACCAAATGGGAAGGCATGTATTACATCCATCTTCGAATACATTGTATATGAAAAAAGACTAAGTAAATGTCTATTTGCATCTTGAAGGATGAAGTTATCACCATTCAAGGGGGAAAGTTCAATGGAGACTTCGAATTCTTGGCAAGTGCCAAGGTAAAAACATTTCCAGCATTACTTGGTCACCCATGGTGTTACAAGAACAATGCTGACCTACGGTTTAACAAGGGGTATATCAGCTTTGAGAACAAGGAAGAAAGGGTGATCATTCCTTTGACAAATGGGAATTCTGTGCCCTATACTGAGCCCTTAGGAGAGAATTCCTTGATTGAATCTATGAGCGCTCCATCAGAGATCTTGAGATAATTCATCCCATGAAGGGAGTCATCCAGTTTGAAGATGCTCAGTCCTTGAGTGATACCACTAGCATGGCATGTGATAATTAGGTGCATGGGACTTATGAGTTGATTGGGTAAAAGTTGAGAGGATTTGTAACAAGGGTAAAAAAGGTGTTCTCATTTCAAGTGCTTGGGAGGGAATAAGTTACCAAGTTACTCTGGAGGATCATGCCCTAAAGTTTTCTTATGAAAAATGGAGGCTCAGTGGAAGAATGAGGACAAGAGAAGGGGAATGCTCAGTTTATAACCTTCTCAAAACTACAGCATGCTATGGTGGGCTGCTCATCAAGAGATCCTGCTTGAATGGCGTGAGGTAAGAGTCACATTTTTTGTAAGGTTCTCTAGGAGCAACACACCCACGGTCATGATCTAAGACTATCATGGTAAAGAGACCGCCTCATTTCATGTCTAAGCATATGAAAAGGCTTAGATGGGAAGTGTAGATAAGCGTTTCCATCTTTCGTTATGGGTACATAAGTTGCATTACACCTTACAAGGCTATGTGCACGCATGGTATATTCATTCCAGGATGCTGCCGTCAAACAAGAAATTGGAAAGATTTGGTGGATGATCTCATTCAAGATTTCAAGTATAGGAGTAAAAATCCATCAATGGATAAGGCATTACAAGTAATCAAGCACCTTATAATGAGAGATATAGTGCTATGGATAGAAGATATGAATACTAGGGGCTACTAGGAGAACCTTAGTTTGGAGACATTTTTCAAATGAAGAGGAATCAAAAAAAATACAGCTTGAGTGCACGTGCATGGAAAAAGAAAAAGGAAAAATGGTCTATGTAGTAGATGGTGAAGAGATGGAAAGTTTGGATTTTAATCATTCTAAAGGTATACATGTGAAGTCATGGATCACAGTGTTGATACAGTGAGCACGCTCCTACCATGAGACCCTTGAAAACAAAGAAGTTTAACATTGGCAATAAAGATAGAAACTAAAGAAGATATCATTGGGGAATATTGGTCAGAAAAAGAAGTTTTAAAGGTCATTGATTTGTTGCACAAGTTCGAGGATTTATTCCCTCATGGGTACCATGAACTCAAATGTGTCCACCATTTCTTAGGGAGAGATGAAGATCAAGTTGAAGGAAGGTGGGTGCACCTAATCCAGAAGAGGCCTTATCAGATGAATTTGAATTTTCATGTACAGGTCAATAAATAAATAGACAAGATGATAGCATCTGGCATAATTGAGGCTAGTGGAGGAATCATAATGGATAATCCTAATGGTCATCAATATTGAGAAGGATGTGAATAATAAGGATCATGTGTTGACTACATGGACCTGAATGTAGTATATGTCATCGATCCTTTCCCAACCCCCTTTACTGAAGAAATTTTGGATGGGAGTGTCTGGGCGCGAGGTCTACTCTTTCATGGATGGGTTCTCAAGGTATCACCAAGTCAAGATTGCAAAGTAAGACCAAAGAAATACAATTTTCACCATTGAATGGGGAAGTTTTTTGCATACACGGTTATGCCTTTTGGATTGAAGAATGCGTCATGTTGTGTTCTTACGTGCATCGTGGTACAAGCATTTTAGGACTTCATCCATAAAATTCTTCAATTTTACCTAGATGAATGGACTGTGTATGGGATGGTAAAATACCATTGTGACAATTTGAAGGTTGATGTTTGAGAGATGTTGAACAATTGAGCATATCCCTCAACATTAAGAAATGTGTCTTTGTTACTCCATTTGGAACCTTGTTAGGACATATTATATGTAAAATAAGGCTTACTAGTGGATCCCACCAAAGTTGGAGTTATTGTGGGATTAGGGAGAGCCTAGCTAGTCAAAGTGACAATGTGTGGATTCCTTGGAGCATATGGGGTACTACAGGAAATTCATCAAGGGGTATGCCAAGATTGTCACATGCCCTTGGAGGAATTATCTAAAACACAAGAGTTGCCTTTCATAGGGGGGGGAGGGGAGGTATAGTAGAAGGCATTTTAACACTTTAAAGGATAGGCTTGTCACATTGCACCCATACTATGTTTTCCTTCTTGGGATAAGCCTTTCCATGTACATGTTGATGCCTCAGGAACAACAATGGTTAGAAGTACTAGCACATAGCTTGGTGAGGGGATTGTTTATCACCCCTTGTGTTTTACAAGTAGGAATTTGACACCAGCAAAACAGAATTACACAACTACTAAGCACCGAGGCACTATCAATGATCTAAGCGCATTGCATAATTTTAGACAATACCTGTTGGCAAAACCCTTTATATTCTATACATGGACCACATGGCATTGAAATACTTGGTAAACAAGCCCGTTTTGCAAGGGTGTGTATGTTGTTGGGTCCTATTATTCCAAGAGTTTGAGTTCATGGTGGTCATAAAACTAGGGAAAGAGTCAATTCAATACCTGACCACTTATTAAGGATTAACTTAGGTGAGGATGTACAAATCATTGAGGATACCATATCTAGACATGCAAATTGTTTAGATTGTGGCACGTGCACCCTTAGACTTGGAAGGTATCCCAGTATTCTTGAAAACTAGGTGTGGCACCGGAACGGGATGAAGGATCTAGAGAGGAAGTAGTTAGTAATACGCTGTCACACCCTACATGTTGATTAGTGGAGATCTGTATAAGTTAGGACATGATGAAGTTCTACGCTCGATGCATATTGGAACATGAGTGCATGGAAATTAAGGAGGAAGCACATGGTGGGATTATAGGAGGACACTATGTAGGAAATGCTAACTACACAGAAGATTCTACTAATAGGGCTTTGGTGGGAAACCATCTACCAAGATTGTATTGAGTTTTGTCAAGGTCTGTGACCATTACCAGTGCCTTGGAAATCCTAGAAAGAGGGATGAAATTCCCTTGCGACCAATAGCCAACATTGAACCATTTGAAAAATGGGCAATTGACTTTGTAGGTCTAATTTTTCCAGCTACGCAAAGGACTGGTTCATGGTATACCATTACTTGCACTGATTACTTAACACGTTGGGTAGAGGAAACACCTACAAAGGATTGCACCACAACGACAGTTGCCAAATTTGTATGGGAGAACATAATCTACATGTATGGTTATCCTTTAAGCTTAACAAGTGATAGAGATACACACTTTCTCAATGAAACAGTCAGGATTATGGAAGCAAAATTTATGATGGCCCATCACAAGACTACCCCCCATCACCCTCAAGCAAATGGAATGGCTGAAGCATTCAGCAAAATACTAAGTCACACGTTAACTAAGATCTGTGATGTTGAAAGACAAGATTGGGATGAAAAAGTATCAGTCGTTCTATGGGCATACAAGATAACCTACAAGAGGTTGAAAAAGGCCACACTATTTCAATTGGTGTTTGGTGTGGAGGCTATTTTACCAGTTCAATACATGTTACCATCGATGCGTGTAGTGTGCGTAGGAGCGATAGTTGATGAACAAACGCTAGAAGAAAGGATTGACAAGTTGATGCAGATATACGAAAGGAGGTCACTTGCTAAATGGAGTTTGAAGATAGAAAAAGCAAGAAAAAAGGAGTGGCATGATCGTCATATCAAGAATAAACAGTTTGATATTGGGAAGATGGTGTTGTTGTATGATTCCAAGTATCTGCGCCATCCAAGGAAGTTGAAATTCCATTGGTTAGGACCTTACATCATCTCATATATTCTTGATTCAAGCACTTTCTAGTTACAAGCGCTAGATGGGACGAGATTACCAGGTCATTTCAATGGGAGTAGGTTGAATCCTTACTACAAATAAGTCTTCATGGTGTTTATAATAAGGCAGTATTGCTAGTTAGCTTAGAATTTCCCTTTATGATTTTCTTTTCTTTTGTTCCCCTTTCCCGTTTTTTGTTCCTTTCTTTTTGTTTTGTTTTACGTCTTGTGCATCGGTAACCACATTATTTTTCCAAATTTGTGTATGCGCAGAGGACCGTGCATCTTTTTTAGTGTGGGCTAGAGTAATAAAAAGAAAATTATAGGCCTGTAATACAAGTTAAGTAGCCCAGTAGAAGGAAGCATGTAAGGTTGAGAAAGCGCATAAGGAAACGGTGGATAATAAACTATGGTGTCAAGAAGGCTATACAAAAAACCATGTACAAAGGATGAAGAACACATGAACAACATGAGGTAGGTGAGGGAAAAAATCAGGTGGATAGAAGAAGTGCCTTCGGCGTTGTAGATGTGCATGTAAGATTATTTAGTCATATTGGATTTTTTACACACCAGAAGGTTGTACACGAATTGTAGCGCAGAATGTGGTGCGTGGGTAAGGGTGCTTAAATTTGTCTTATGGAAAAAGTTGCATTTAATGTTAAATTGTGTTGGTAGGTGGCATAGCATTTATTTCCTAAGGGAAGCAAAAGATATAAATACAAGGATGTGTAAGTCATTATTCTATCTTGTTATTATGAAGTTGAAGCGCTCTTGTGAAGTAGGGCATCGAGAGAGAAATTTGTGCAAAGGAAGAAGAACTCTAAGAATTTAAAAGTGACTAGAGTGGATCTGCGAACTAGGAGGAAGGAGTACACAGGCATGAGAGAAGATTGTGTGAAGTGTGTCATCTTCTGGAAGGTTTTCCTAGATTAGGGTTTGGCAGCTAGGGCACGGAGAGAGAAGGATTTATTCAAGGAGTTGAGATTTGGAGTGTAGCAGAGTAGTAGAGAAGAGTAAGGAATTCCTATTTTATCTCGACATAAAGCATGACACCCAAAAAGACAACCATTTCACCGAAGAAACCGAAGGGCAAGGGAAAAGGAAAGTAAATTGTTGCCATTACAAGCTCCAATGAAGAATGGTATGAAGAGATGCAATACCTAGATGGAGTATTGTTAGGAAAGGAATGGGTGTCGCATCTAAGACAAATAACTATGAGTGATTATAACCATCGCATGAGCATAACTAAGAAGGAAATGACATTAGAGTTGGTATGTCCAACTAACAAAAGGACACCATATGGGATGCCTATATACAGTGATGAGGTGAAAGTCGAATTGGAAAAGGCAGGGTTATTGCAACTGTATGAGTTGCCTTATTTTTGCAAGCCCAGACACCTTTATAAATGGTTGATGTCATGCGTGCATGAGGATCACTTTTATTTTGCAAGGTGCAAGATGTGCATAACACCACAACTGATATCCAAGTTCACAGGCCTTATTTGTGAAGGAGAAAGTATAGATGATGATCTGAGTGACAAGGAGGCTATCAAGGAAATTGTAGCAACGTATGACTACAAGAAGGGTTCGAAATACTTTGATATCGCAGAGATTCCAGACCCTGTTATGAGGATGGTCGCATGCTTGGTGACCAATCTCAATGATCAGAAATTATGAACACAAGTGAACAAGGAATAGCTAGATGTATACCGAAAGATATTAGAGGGAACCATCTATAACTTGTCCGCTTTCATCACAGATGAGATCATAAGCAGTGCGAGGGAGGGAGAAAATATATTGTAACATCCTCATTTTATACCTTAGAACAAGTGAAATTTTTTATTTTTTTTTAATATTTGAGAAATTGCATCCTGGTTCTAAATACATAATTTAGAACTCACAAATCAAATAACCATTCATATAACAGATAACCATATGCAGCTGTAATGACTCGGAGTACCTCCGATCTATTCATTTCATGACTCGGTAATCTACCGATCTATGCATGAGTAATAAGAGTTGGCGTTATTATTTAACACTTCACTCCTGTGGTTCTCTTCCCTATTCTGGGATTCAGAATGCTCTGTCCAAGGAACCTAACTGAATAATTGTTACCATTATTCATCGGCATCTCATCCCTTAGACTAGGTGAATTAGGACAACGCAATCAGCAGCTTGCGATACTTTGGCCAAATATTTGAAACATACTGCTTATGTCTCGTATTCCTTAACGGCATACTCGTCAATCTGGAATACGTCCTTCACCCCATTCTCATGTTATGTAGAATGTCTTATACCGACTTCTGTCAGTCCCTTTTATCCAGTTAATCACTCGGGAACGGATTAGTAAGGTAACCACGTTATATGGATGCTCCCGAAGACTAGGGATAAAATGACATACTGGGTCAATCCTAATTAAACCAGTGTGTCAAGATACCCCGAGTCTCCTAGGCAGCCATATAATGTGACCACATACCTAATCGGTCCAAAAGTAACTTGTACGAGACCAAAGTGTAAATCTTAGCGATCAATGCAAGGGGTGTCGTCATAAGTCACCCGCATTATTGTAACTTCGAGAAGATCCTAATCTTCTCGGAGGTACAACCCTGCAGTTGACTTGTGCCGTCAACCTTTAAATCCGCCTCGAAAAGATCTACTTAATAATATGCGTTACGCACGTTGAGTTTTAAATTACATTAAAGACTTTCCCCTAAGGTTAGCCTTTCCCGATCCCTGGATTCTTCATCTTAAGATGACCTTCCTCAATAAAACCCATTGCATAGTGGAGATATTAAGGCTAAGGTCTCATCAAGGAGTTTTTAGAATATACATGATTCTAAAACAACAGAATTGGACAATATCTCATAACCTTCACATGAGATTGCCATCTGAACCCCATTAGATTTATATCAGTTCTCCTAACTGAATTTATATCATACTTATTAGTATAAAGATATAAATGATTAAGAATCCAATTTAATGTTGTCCTGTCATACTCAGGACTAGGGATTAGTAATTTAATCCAGCTTGATTAGCGTTCTGCTTAGGTTCATTTTATCCCTATCTTTTAGAAAGATAATGATTTAAATTTCAATTTAGCTTTCGATAGAACAAATTAGAACTACTAAACACTCATAAGAATTCAATCACATTTTCATATATGCTTTCATTGACAATCACAAAAGCATCCAAATTACACAAAGATAACATTGCCACTCCGGTATATAAACCGAAGAAGGTCAACTAACAGAATTAAGAATACAACACATAAGTAACAAATACTTATTTCCATTCCTTTCAGAACTATACAATTACATTTTATGCAAGCAGCATACTTGATACAACGCTTAATGGAAAAAGAACATCTTTCCTCATATAGAACATTTAGAAAATCAAGCTGTAATTCATTATAAATCAAATTAAACAATCTGATCATCCTGTCAGATCTGCATGCTTTTACCACTTACGGCAACCATCTGCAAAAATAGTCAACATGAGTCAGTTCGATGAACTGAGCATGATAAGCACTAACTTTTAAAACAATTGCAATCCGTCAATTGTTTTCATTAAACACCCTGTTTAAATGATATAAAATCATCAATCAAGTAAGCATGATTCAAACCAAACGTTAGGAATATATCATGTCTATAACGTGTAATAATAATTTTCGTTACAGAGTAGTCCTATATGCTTCTCAATTATTTCATCGAAAATATTAGGGATCAAGAAGAACAAAAGTATCCTAAGCAATTATTCATCGTAAATCCCAAGATGAACAAACATCAGACAATCATTATATTCAACTTAAAGGAGGAATATCATATCAATCCTGATACTGTCATTATGTAAAAACAATTACAGATGTTAGCTGGACAATTATTTCATCTTAATATTTACAACAGAAGAGAAATAAACAAATTGAACATGTTGCCCTCTGAACTAGCTCATGACTATACCTTCTGTCCAAAAGCAAGGCATTCACTTAATACACATGCAAGTAAATCAGTCGAGTCCATAAACAGCACACTGTTTTGTTAAAACTTACAATTAAGCAACTACAGTACAGTAGCCCCCATGCCGAACAACATGTTCATTTTACCAGACAGACTCAGAATGACCTTTCGCAAGAAGCGACGGACAAGAAGATAAACACTGCCATTACCTGCTTAGGTACAGTCAACAACTCAAACATTCAATCAAACAAAAGAATGGATAACAATGCGAAGAAGACGTAACCTGACATCAATCCCAATAACAACCTACAGCCCGTTCAAGCCCTTTTCTACTGTGTAAGGCTTTAGACCCAAGGTCGAATTCAAAGGATCTCCTTTGTTGTCGCAGTTGACAAGAGGCTCAAAAACATTAAGCCATGACATTTACTTATAACTAAGCAAAGAGATTTTTGAACGAAAACCACGCACCATGTACAGTCACATAAATCGGGAGTGAAATCAGAATGGAAACAAAACATGGGATAACAAAGTCACTTCTGAACGCAATCAGAACTGAAAGTATGGTGTTTACAACCTACTTTATAGAAGCCATAATTCATGACGCCAAGATATTAAAGAAAGCCAACAAAGCCAAGAACATTTCCTGTTCAAACTCGGGCTTATACATACAACAGTGACATGTATACCATTCGAGGATTTAAAACAAAGTCCATAAACAGTATTCACAGTTTAGCTTCCCGGAAGCCGACATACAAGATATCTTCCAAACCCACGGAACCCAACAACAGTATAAGATAAAAATAGTCAACATGATTCTATCAATGCCAACTATGGTAAGCATTCAAAAATCAAGTGTAAGCAAATCAAATACCGATTTCATAACAAGGAATTCAACTGAGCCTCGTCAAAATTCTCGAACAAGCTTACACAGAAGAACGTAAATGCATACCCAGGGAGTCTGTACCAAAATTTATTACAAATAACTAAGGTCGTATGACCTGTTACTTCTACAAGACTTCCACGAAGTTCAAATTATCAATATTCAGAGATGTATCTATTTCCTCAACAGTGGACCATAATATACGATTCATTCAGAGGACTCCAAGAGTCGTTTCAATATAATAATCATATGTATATATATCAATACTATTAATGGGTTGAATCCCCATAACCTCCACGCAAGGGGAAAAACAACTCCAGCAAGGTCGTAAAAGAATTCTGTAACACAGAGAATTTCCTTTCACAATAACTATAAAATTTTATAACGAAACCCAACCAGAATCCTTTATCACCACTAGATAACAACCACGACAGAGCTTATAAAAGAAGAAAGGTCAATTAACTGAACAATCAAACAATGTCCATCAGTATCCCTTCCGACAGTTTCCACAACAAGATTCGACGACCAAAAATCGTCAAACATAACAATGGCCTATACCCATCACAGGAATAATTTATGGGCTCACGCCGAACAGGCCGAGCATTCATACATTTCATATATTTCGCATATTTAAGCCAGAGTGCAAACATAGAGAAATAAGGCCACAGTTCGAATTTAATAAACACCCATCAAGGGATAAACGAAAAATCGAACCAGTAAGAAGATACAGTACCAAAAATCACACAAGACCACCATAGAAAATCATCTATTTCCATAAACCATTTGAACAGAGTTGTTCTAATGAAATCACTTGAAAGACAGCAAGATTTTTAAAGGTTAGGGCCTAACATGCCTGGATTTTTGCTCAAATTTCTGAAGCAGACCACTGAAAGAGCTCGGACTTCCTTTTCCTTTTCCAAGTTAGAGCGACCAACAAAATTTTGCTATCCCCATGACATATATATTTTCCTTACCAGAGAAAAGAGCTAGCTAAGCTCATACTCGCCATGCAACACAAAGAAGACTGGTGCGAAGAACCAGTGAACAGGTAGAAGAAAAACTGAAATTCGCGATAAGCCAAACAAAACAACAACTTTCCACATTGCATGCCTTCTCGCGAATTCCGAGCTCGACTTCCAAGCTCATTGAATGCATTAACTCCTAATTTCCCGCTCAAACTCCACTGCCACCGACCGCCAAAGTTGGCGATAGACAAATAAAATCTCAAGTCCATTTCCAGTTTTGGTGATCTGCCACGTCGGCTAAGGTTAGCCGTTTCTAAAACCTCCGCCAATACCTATCCTTCATACTTATCCACTGTATTTAATGACATAGAAAATTCCGCCCATGGTTCGCACCCCTCCATAGGTCCCCTTACATTCTTGCTCAATAGATAGGTTAGTAACTTAGGTTAGAATTTAGGATAATAATTATTCTAACTTCAAAGAACATAGATACTAACTTAGGACATTAGCACTTAGCCTAGGTCTAGGTTAGATTAACACTAATCTAACCCCTAGGTTAGGTTTAGTTTTAGGTTACTAATCATTAATAATTCCAGTTAGGTCTACATTCCGTACGCTCAGAAAAAGACCTACATCATACATTCTTGAACAGGGTTAGCTCCTGTTCTGCCTTAGGCTACAAAATTATATGAAACCGAATTATTACCTGGTCCACTATCGAGACCTTCCAGATATACTTCGATATCGGGAACCAATCCATTTCACATGATCAACCTGAGTTATACTCCGGACTAGCTTATTCAATGCTTCTAGACCTTGCAACCTGTTCAAGGTCTGTAATTTTAATTCATCACGAACAAACTTAAAGCAATACTTGGATCAATTCCACTGATCCAAGGCTAGATCTTATAGATGAATAACTTCATAATTCGTTCCGTGATCAGATTAAACTCAGATGTAAAATGAAATAAATAAAAGAGTCTAATCATAATCCGACTCAGTCAAAGATCTGCAATCTGCAAAGAAGATACAGTACATATCAAGCATGATTTCTCAATCAAGGAACACATTCTTTTTACAAAGAAATCACATATCAACACTTGTATGCTCAGGAGGAAGTAACAACAGTTCAGGGTGTTACATATATTATTCGGTAACGTCCTCCTCACCATTTTCTTTTCAGATATTGGAGTGTCAAATGGGCCAAAAAAAATTGTTTGGGAGTATCCAGAAGAGGATCCCTTGCCCACAAAGAGATTTGAAAAATACACTGTGAAACCATGATGGCCACTCACAAGGCGTGCCTAGAGAAGTGGTATAAACAAATGTGTGACGCATTCAGGGTAGATTGGAGGATCCCAGAGCAATTTCCCACACTCCTGGATGGAGAAGCATAATTTTTAGTATACCAAAATTTCTACATTGGCATATTTACTTTAACAAATGGGACTAAGGGTCCATGGTGCAAGCTTCCCTTCTCCTTCACCGCTCAATACTTCCAGGCAAGGATCAACAGGTTCAAGGAAACCAAAAAATAAGGTTCTACCTTAGTGAGGTGGACCAATACCACCGTGAGCTACACTAAAAGCTCATGTATCCTAAAAATCATGCGTACATGGAGAATTATGTTTCCCATGAGGTTCAAATGATGAAACCAATAATGTTTCCAATCACTGGATGGGCTACAAAAAGGATATATCTTCGTATAAGACCTAAGTTCGAGAAAGGTGCATATCTGGAGAATGATGTCTCCATTCAAGAAGACCCCACAAGAAGAAATCAGGTCACACTAAAGAAGAGAGAGAGAGAGAGAAGAGGGGTAGGAAAAGAAATCATCAAGTGTACAGACCACACAATCGATGGGAGCATCTGAAGCATTCACGAAGCCTAGCATTTACATGAGGAGAAAGAATTCCCCTATCAAGGTAAAGACCCCAGAAGAAGAGGCGTCGGAGAATGAAGAGAACCTCACCCATGGGGAATCACCAAGAAAGACGTCACCTAGGGAAGAAAAATAGAAATAAGAATCTCATGTACTGGAATCCCCAGTAAGGAAGAAGTAGAAGGTGACATATGAGGTAGAATCAAAAGAGAAAGAGAGCTTAGATGCCTACATCGGAATCAGGGATGATGATGAGCCTGAAGGAGGTGAAGACCATCCATTCTATGATGTACATGATTATGAGGAATAAGGAGATGAGGGGGAGTATAACAAGGAAGATAAGGAGAATAATGATGAGGAATAATTTGAGACTCAAGGAAAGGGGGTGATCAAAGAATTAAGCACCAAGAACCAAAGAACCCCAAACCTCACCAAGGAGAAAGTAGAGAAATCCACGGAGAGAGAAGTTGCTGGCATCATGAAGAAGTTAGTAGAATAGGAGTTGGAGCAAAGCACAGACGAGATTATAAAGGAGATATAAGAAGAGAGAATTGGGAAGGAGTATGGCAGTATGGGTGGAGATCCCAAATTGGCAGTGAGCTTCCAAAAAGCTGCATGAATAGGTGGGAAAGTTGTAGTGGTGGCAAAAGGGCAGGGAATGGGATACATTGATAATCCTAGTAAGGTGCTACGTGCATGCTTCCAAATCACCATACCATCAAAGCAACCCCTATATATGTCATCATTTGACGAAGAAGGTGCGTACCCATGGACAAGAAAGATGTTATCTTTGGCGTTTGAGTCCCGCGTGGATGAACTAGAATTTTAGGTAAATTAGAGAGCGCTAATGAAGGTGCTAGAAAAAAAAGGGATAAATCCGTTGGTGAACTCTCAATAGTTATCAAATGAACAGGTATTTACCGTGCTTAATAAGGTTTTAGTCGAGCTTGAGGCCACACTGTTCAGGAGAAATGACAGAATGAAATTCCTGGAAGAAGAATTACAAAAGAAAAAGAATGATCTCATGGAGAAGAGAAAATACCTAAAGCAATAGGAGCTAATCAGTGCTCAATTGAGGCGTGAGCTAAAGGAAGAGAAAGCTAAGGTGCACAAAGTCTCCAAGAAGGTGGAGATGATTACATATGCAATTGTCCTTAAGCACCCCAATTTAGCACTACCCAATCAGAAGTATGAATCAGCCTTGGAATGTTTGGAGGATCTGACTCACATTCTCACAATGGAGACGAATGCTAAGAGAAAGAAAACAAGATGAAGGTTTTTCAAGATTGTGGCTCGATACACCAAACTTCTGGTAGAAGTAAAGGTTGTCGCGTAAGTCATCGAATCTGTGTATGAAAATTGCACTGATAGGGATATAGTTGCAAGCATCTTGGATGCCACCCATGAAAAGGAACTCAAGGAGTTCTAAGAGAAAAATAAAGGGAAAAGAGTGGAGAGAGACAAAATCCTGGCCAAGGTGGAGAAGAAATAAGAATAAATTGAGACCCTACGAGGCTCAATCAAACATCAGTTGAAGGAACTCTACCCCTAGATCACCCGCATGATGGATGCCCTTGAAGACTTGGGAAAGAAGTTAGAGATTATTATTGAGACCGTGAGCACAAAAGGATAGGATCTGAGTTTTGAGGAAGTAAGCGCCCTGGTGGGTGACCTCTATTAGTAAGCTCATAATGAGTTTGATGCTTGGGAGAAGTTAGAGGCAGAACTAGGAAAGGATTTCCCTCTCCTCCTCAAGTAATAAACAAGTTCCCCATTCTTTCTCCCAATTCTTCATTCTTTTATTCTTTCCTTCCAACCATTGTAAGAGCCCATCATTCTTTATTCTTTGAAGATTGTTACCAAGGATGGAGAACAAGCGTAGTGTGGGGTGATGTTGGGCCCCATAATTTGGCTAAGTACAAGAAGGTGCATGGGCACACGGGACCTAGTTGAATAAGGGTGCACGGGTAATGACGCGCGGGGAAGGGTTCTAAAATCATTTTGTAAAACACACGGTTCGTGTGTGTAAGGCAAGATAGGTTTTATACTTAGCCAATTCGGTGTCCCAGGAGGTACACGAGAAAAGTGTGACCCTTCCAGCATGCGGAGTGGATAAGGTTCCAACCTGGCTATTGTAGGATCAAAAAGGGAATATTCCATGCATGTGATGGAAGGTTCCAGAAGAAAATCATTGCACATAGTGGAGATCTTGGATCAAATGAGGCATGTTCCGTTGGAGGATCACTTGGACACTTGGCAGCTGATCTACTACCTCTTAATGCATGGCGGTGAAGGCAGGAAAGCTATATAATGAGGTGTGCAGGTAGCAAAAAGATATACATGGAGACCCCCTGAGATAGATTAGTGTGCTGGAAAGAGGAGAAGCTTTGCAGATATACCATGAAGGATTCTATGGGTTGGGATTATTTAAAATATAGGAGTGATGGTACACTTAGAGGGATGGGTCTGTATTCATCTTTGTAATGTGATGAACATAGTGTAGTTATGATGCATGACCTGGCTCTGCATTTTAATATGAAGGTCTACAATGATTTCATGGGATGTAATGTGGTTATTAAACATGTTAATATAAATGGAAGGCCCTGTTCTAAGGCATATTTGTGTTCATGAGTACAATCTTTATGCATTTCCTTCATGTATGAAACATTTTTGTATGTTGTTGGTTATTTCTCTTTTATGGATGCATTGATGTAATAACTCCTCCTAGGTTCTCATAATGATGCATGGTTCTTTTCTATTCACTTGCATTTGAATATCTATCATAAGATGATGCATTCTCACAAGACTCGCATCAAGGAGAGGCTCGGCACCCATGCGTGCCTCAGGTGAGCGCCCAGCACCTGCTAGGTGATAGGCCAGCGCGCATGGGATTAGACTATTGGTCTAAGGGTATAAAAATGACTACAGACTACAACCTTCAAATTTTGTTACATTGAATGTAAAAAAACATGTTATGAAAAGCATGTCTATAACAAGGATGGCCTACAACACATAAATCTTCAACCAAAAAAAAAATTATGATTTTGTGCATGCCCAAAAATTATTGCAGTCAATGATTCACACTCAAATTTCTTAAGGAAATTCTTTCTATAGTTGTAAGTTTCATGGCATGAAATCATGACATTCAATGACACCATATGTGGATACTACACTTTCTACAACAATTTGTGATATATTTTAATAATGTGCTTGATTTTTCATGAAACATTTATTGAGACAAGGAAATGAACACATGCACCAAAACGTGGTGGTCCATACCCACCCAACCATTTACAAACCTTTGTACTAATAATACCATAATAGAGAAAATAGTAAGATGCCAAGACAATATCTCATATGTATCGATATCACAAATTAAAATGTATCGATCTTCATGCTATCAATATGAGTATGGCATAATCCTCTCAATTACTTTATGGTGGTAAAAAATGTTTGGAAATTATCCTATAAGATATGCACCCCTTTATATTCAAACTACAAAACAATGTATAACATCAATAAGATATACAATTTAAAAGGATTTAAATCTCAAATAAAATAATGATCATACATAAAACTTTAAAAATAAACTCTTCAAAAATTTAGAATAAAAGTTTTATCATCACAACATAACTGTTTAAAATCAAACATATAAAACATCAACAGTAGTCAATTTATAAATTCAATATCAACATGATAACCATTGCATCCAACTCATGGAGGGTTGAATTATAGATCGTTAACCCTCATTAACCTTAGTAGGGTAAATTCTTATGTTTCACTTTTCGTTGATGGGATCTTTAAAGTTAAAGCAACATGATACCCTTCAAGTGTGTTGATATCATCAATTTCTATTCTGCCCCATTATATGGTAAACATAATGATTGAAGAAACCTCTAGAGGTTATGTAATTTAAAAACATTATAATGCAATCTCAATTGCAAAATGTGGCAATGTACAGAAGGCACATTGAACTATTTGGAAAACTATAAATTTTCGTTGAAGGATTTTTCCAAATCTTTAATTTAACCATGGATTACAATGATTGTTAGATATGCATAAAAATGTAGCTTTTGTTTTCTTTTGGTTAAGGTTTTATGTGATGCATGACATCCTTGCCACACATATGCTTTCAATATTATATATTCATTATGCATTTTGTTAGGGTACACTTCATGGGGATTTATTAGTTTGAATATTTTGAGACCGTAATTGAAAAAAAATGTTGATGTAATGTTGTTTGAAAAATTACAACATTCATATGTTGATACATTAAGAGTAGCATCTACTTAATCACTAACATGTTAGGCCATAATTCCAAATCGCTTCCTAGTCACAACATAAGTAATTATCCTAAATATATCATTCGATTATTTTTTAATGGACATAGATACACTTACGTAACAACCATGAATTTTTGGACAAAATAATACAATTATTACTCAATATATCAAAATGTAGTGAGTGAGTTGACTCTAATGTAATACCACTTGTAAAATGTTACAATATAGAGAAGGCGTGTGATTTTTTTGATGAACTAGTTTGTTATGATTACAAGATATGTTATTGTAATAACTGGAATATTTTCTCAATCTCATAAACAATGTGAAAGGTATGAGATCAAAATTTTTACACACACAATCTTGCATTATGGGTAAGTATTTAGTCTCGTTCATACTACTATTTATATGGTTCTTAAGTGAAAAAAAAGTACTGATTAACTAATGTATTTGGCCATCTTACTTTGTTTTCTATTATTGTTTTCGATCTTGCACCCATACTTTCCCAATCTGTATTGTTATACTGCATTTTCCCTATTTCTAACTAGGGCATCCAATTAGGACTAGGGTGCCCCAGGCGCCCTAATCCCCTATGGGCTCCCTGATCCTCTTTACATTTTCCTCTCACTATTTGGGAACTTTCTACCCCTTTGAGCTTCCTATATTTTTGGTGGTCGACCTTTTCGGGGTTAATTATTAAATTCAAGCAAGAGAACCATATAAATATAAATTTATGTGACCATAATGAGGGACCAAGCACTAAGCACCTACTATCACCACCTAAGGTTACATCCTTCAAAGGCTTCTATTGGTCCATTTACATCCATCTAGCTCCCTCACAAGGGAAAAAGGTTGGTTATTCTACATCACACTTCATAGGAAGGGAGTTTATTCTATTCTATGCACACATTATTTACATTCTACATCTAGCTTATTTCTCGTTATTCACAAAGTATTGACATCGCAAAAGAGCACATAAGGTAACAATTTTGCACACACACACACACATAACTACATTGGGTTTGAGATTTAGCGTAGCACTCACTAATAATTCACACCACTGTAGTGACTAAGGATAATTCTGACCCCTTCATATGCATCTTTATTTTTTAGTTTTTTTATCCTTTGTTTGGGGTTTTTTCAAGTGATTTCTTTATTACAAGTGCCCTACAATGACATTTGTGATCATACAGATGACATAAAAGTGACTAAAGGATGAACAAAGGAAAACATCCAACGACACCTAGAGGAGGTTCTATGGTCATTTCTGTAGACTGGGGCACCCATATATTAGACCAGGGCACCCCAGGTGCCCCCATCCCTCTCTAGGTACCCCAGTCTACTCAGAAAACTTGGATCTACACTTTTTTGAGTCAATGTTTGATGGATTCCTCCTCTTGTTCAACTGGTTTCTACTGCGACATAGTGTCGTGACATCTCCACATCAGCTAAGGCCTTTCTCACCCTCTTTACACATTAGGGTTTTATATTTTATTTTCTTAGTTGTTTGGGTAATTTCTGTATTGCATTAATTCATTTATTTACTACTTCTATAACATTAGATTAGGATAGGATTTCACATTTTATCATAATCATTTTGGTGAACTCATAATTCAAGCACTCTTAAATCCTATCTTATTCTCTACCTCATTATCTTAGGGTCCTTTCATCATAGAGGTATCTATTTATGAATTTTTACATGATAATCGTGATTATCAAAATAAAATTAGATATTTTTTGGCTAACACTTATATTCATCCTAAAACCTCTCCTAGATATGTATATCATAGGTTTAATACTTTTTTATCTAGCAATAAAGAGTATATCATTTTTACATTTGATGAAATTACTTCTCAGTCTATCTTAATTAACGATTCCCTCTTTATATTCAAGTCGATATAAATAACATATGCGTTAAGCAAGATTTAGTCAACAATGGATCTAGGCTTAACATATGTAATCTCATTTTCCTCACACAAATTGGCCTCTCTGAATCCTCCTTAACTCCATCATCCATTTTCATTCATAGATTCGATAATGTTCCTAAACGAGTCTTAGGTACAATCATGCTTCACATTACTCTTGGGCCATGAAATTTATCTGTCCCATTCCATGTCATGCCTAATAATCTTAATTATAGTTCTTCCCCTCTGATGATCTTGGATCCATGCCATGAATTTGGTCCCTTCAACCCTTCATGCGTGTTTTAAATTTTTATGTCAAGGTGTGGTTTATGAAGCATTACCAAATCCCTCTCCATTTTATTTTTGCAATATTATTGATCATTCACCAAAATCCCATATGTTTTCCACCTAACCTCCTAACTTCAAACAATATGGCCCTAGGTATCATTACATATGCTTCTATGGTTTCAATGGCAATGGATTAGGAAAACATGAAAATAAAGTGAAAGAAGATCTTTTCATTATGACATAATCCACCATGCTTGGCCTCAGATATCACCCTAAACTCATTTATTTTGTTCTTTCTGCATCTTTTATTGAGGTTTACACTATTTCACATACTCATCATCATAACAAGTAGTTTCCCTTTTTTCTTATTTCCATTACTTCATTTGGTACACATACTACTCCTAACACATTTCCACATCCGCCACCATGGAATGATTTTTCTTCCATGCTCAAATAGATCCTCATCTCTTATGCACACTTCGGGGGCATTTTGCTCATTTCTTCCCCCTAACATCATAAATCATCTTACAAACAAATCATTTCTCATATAGACTTTAAGTATGCATACCTTCGTACATTCTAACATATACAATTACTTGATGATACAAACTTGTGCTTCGGTTCACACTCGAATGTTGAGGGAATAATACACGTGTTAAATTTATTACACTTTACATCAAACACTGCACACATCTTACATTACATATTACATCATACATCCTGCATCCTACATCCCACATGCTACATTTAGTCTACATTATCTCAAACTTTACACATTTACATATCATACATCTTCCACATGCCATAATACTAGTCACCATACGCATGTCACACTTATGTCATTACACATTGTTATCTTATGTACACATCTAATTGCACATTAAAAAATTTTCACATCACATGGTCGTCTCTCATCATTGCATATACTATATAGATTTTCTTCCAAATGCTTCACTCACTACCCTATGATGCACTCTAGTATTACGGTCCATACTGGACTGTTGAGGGTATACATCACATATTGACCACTTCATCACATTCATGTGTTCATCTTCATCCCCTTTATGATGTGACACTCCTAGGTTAGTGACATATGTTTTAGGCTAAATCATCACCTATTCCATCATCTTGTAGTGGTATACGCCATAGGCTACATCACCACCTTTTTAGATCATCTCATCGTGATATACGCTTTAGACTAAATCATCGTTATCTTCATCTCTAGGCCGCATATCATCACCACACATATACATTTAGTGTAATACACACAACACATAGTTCGACCACTTCCTAATGACACACTCTCATTTACGGTTCATTATTGACTACTGATGGTGCATAAAAAATGAACCTCACTACATACAATTCCATTCACTTGGGGTGCATGCGGATCCTATCATCCATCTTGCATTCCATTCCATCCATCCACAACATTTTGCATATCTTGGTTGCAACTAATTTTACTTACAGTTTATTCTACATGTTTACTTTATTACACATGCTAGATAGATATATTTTACGTCATTATATTTACCATACACATGTGTGTTCACGTATTTTTCTAGATGTGATCACATATACATGGATTCTACACATAACATAGATGCTTAACACACCACCAGTCCCACAATGGCTCTTAGAGGATTCCACATTCATACACTACAAGTTTTATTGTTTTATTTTGTAATTAAAAATTTAATTTATTTGTTATACACACTTTTGACATACACTATCTCTCTAACATGCTAATGGGTACTTCATATGCAACATTTGTTTGGTAGGATTAATTGCTACCATGGATACTACTTGTTTGTACTTACAAGTCTTTATTTGATATTGTATGCGCACCTTTCCATTTTCTTTGTGTGCATACTTGTTTATTTGTATGTGAAAACTACGGCCTTGAGTGTCTTGTGACATCATGAGTGGTGTCCCATGGTTTTCACCCACTTTTTACGGCCTACTTTTTCTTCTTGGGTGTTTACATTACTCTCTTTCTTGGTAGTTTACACATTGTCTTTATAACTTATACTTGTTCTCTACATGCATGTTAGTCTTTGTTTGTACTAACACTTATCTCTAGTCATTTTTTTGCATGTGCCTTGGTTTTCTACCAAGCACATCATCCCCTCTTGTAGGGTAAAATTTATGAGGTCAGTCATCTTTTGGAGCTGCATTCTCCTATCTGCGACATCACATGCACCCAAAGGGGGGCATAATTTGGGTTTACACACTACACAACACAGTACTAGTACAGTTCAGTTTTTAGTTCTTTTCCATGACACAATGGGTTATACAGCGAGTGGGTTCAACATAGTTCATAGAACTCTGCTAAACAATGGATTTTGTAGGACAGGTTTTCCTTAACATTTTAGGGGAGTAGTTACAGGTTGTAGGAACATCAAAATTTTCTCTCTACACTTCTTCAGACAATGGCGTTGGATCTCCCAAAAAACTAGACAGTATAGAGATCTATTCATTTCTATTGGGAAGCATTTATAAGATGGAGGAACATCAAACTTTCCTCCTTACACTTCTTTGGCCAGTGGCATGAGATCACCCAAAAAACCCACACATCACTGAAATTCTATAGGATCCTTTCTACACCCTTTGTCTCATCACGGATCAGGTGTACATGTTCCTTTTTTTTTTTTTCATTTCTGTACTTTCTATTTACATGTTTTTTACACATATACGTGTGTATATGAATACTTAATTGTCTTCTCTTTTATAGGTTTGTCTGTATGGGAAGAAAGTAGTCAACATTAACAAAATCACTCAACATCACACACATAGACAATAACATATAGGTATATCACGTACATCGGTAGTTACACATGCAGTTCCACCATAGGTTTGCTCTCATCACATTTTTTACACCTTTTTCATCTTTAGTCTCCACACTCCACCTTTTTATCACTCCACACATTTTCTAGGCTCTTGACACATTTTCTACATCAATATACATTGATATGCCGTACGTATATCTATCTACTTTATGTTACCAAGTATTCCGCTCAGCAAAATAAAGTGGAGGAAAATGTAGACATGCATTTACACACTTTGGAAAATTATTTAGTCTTGATTGCATACATGAGACACCTTAATTTCACATCTGTCCTAAATCAATTAATTCCCCTTCCTCATTTCCCACAAAAAATACACTTCAAATTAATCAAATATAATTTGATTAATTATCCATTTCAAAATCCAAAAAATAACCCAATCCTCACCACATGTCATTATTCTCCATGTTTTTCTACTATTGAATTAAAAATTCAAATTTAAATCCTCACCCATTCTTCGTGGTCCCTAATCACCTAAAATCCTCCACTTATGAATTAAAAATATAAATTCAAATCCTCACCCATTCTTCTTGGTCCCCACTCATCTAATATTTCCCACATTTTCAAACCACTCACCTAATCTTGCCCACATTTTCAAACCATGATTATTTAAATTAATCTAAGTTAATTACTCCCCCTAGGTTATAAATACAAACTTACCCCTCCCTTCTAAACACACAGAGAATAATCTTGAATGCCATATCTAAGTTCTTGCATCCTTTGAGAAAATAACATCCTTCTGCCTTGTCCTAATGCCCAAATAGCCTCATAATCATTTTTCCATCTAGTGCAAAGTAATAGGATCGTTGTTGCAGAAAGGTCTTACTTTGTCTTGAAAAAAAGCATCTACATATCACACAATCAGGGCTCAATCCAAGTTTCCTAGCCCATTTCGAGGTTTTCTACGGAATGCGAAGGAGGAGGTACGCTTATTGGTATTTTACTTCCTTGTTAGTAGTGCATTTTTCCTAGCTTACATTCTGGCACGCCCGGTTACTTTCGATCTGTTACCATTAATTTCCTAATTAGTGGTTTTATTTGTTCTTTGTTTATTATTGTTCGTTATTATTTCTTTTTTTGTTCCTTATGGCCTTCTTGGTTAACCTTCACACTTTTGGTAGTTTTTTTGTTGTGCGGTGTCTTGTGGTGTATCTGCAATTTATAACAACAATGAAACATGACGATCATCATGTCTTTGATCTCCTCGGTGCTTGGTGTCTAGTTCCCAGTTCTGATTTTGCTATTCACTCGTAATCTATAGAAACACATGAACTAGTCATTAGTTTATCATCTTATTGTCATGGGACAACCAATCCAGAAAATGCATTTATTTATTTACTTTTGCTAAAATAACTGCTTTGTCGGAAGTTTATTATTATTATTATTATTATTTTTCTTTCATTTTAGTTAATCATTTTGTAATCTAACTCTTTATTTATGTTTATTTTTCTTTTTTTAACCTTGTTGTCAAAATTTTAGCTTCTTAGGTGAAGTACAGAAGTCAAAAAATAAATAAAAATTAGCTCCCAGGATGTTTTTCTCACGTTCAAAATTTTCATTCAGAGTGCTACCGTAGCCCATCTTCTAGAAGCCATAACTTTTGCTCCCGAACTCGGAATGACTTCATTTTTTTTAACGGAAAGGTATCGAAAAGATCTATGCAATGAAATAATAATTTTTTGATTTAGACTTAAAGAAAAGTTTTGGTTTCATTTCTTCTAACACCTTTCTTTTTAACAAAAAACAACAAAATTATAGTTTTTTTTTTATTTTATTTTATTTAACGTAACAACCTCACGCGTATGCTCTTTCCTCGCACTTCAAAAGTGATCTTAGAAATCAGAAATGCGAGGCCACCCAGGGCTCCGTAAAACAATTGTTTTTATTTTTATTTTTTTTATTTTTTTATTTTTTTGCCTTACATTTCAATTTTCCACGACAACACTTCTAGGTAACGTTTTCACACTCTTCTTTCGTCATTTTTATTTTTTGTGAAAACAATCATTATCGCTATTTCATAATCATGATTAATTGCAATAATTATTAACATCTAAAAAAAAATTTAAAAACAAAATCTATTCCAATTGTATCCGCGTATGCTCTTTTCTTGCGCCTTCGAGCGATCTGGAAAATCAGAAATGGTCAAAAAAAAAATTAGTTTCTTGTTCTAACATTGCAGGATCCTCTAGCTTTATTTTCCAAATGTCATTTCAGTCATTATTTTTCTTTGTCATATTATTAATATTTGTTTGGTCGTTAGTTGTGTATGCTCTTTTTCCTACGCCTTTCGAGCGATCTGGAAAATCAAAAACAGCCACGATTACTTTTCTAACATTTTGTTTGTAGGATAACTACTAATTTGTTTTCTGTAGGCCCGCGTTGCTGGAATATTGTCAAAAAAAACACAAAAACAACAAAAATACCACAAAAATGCCACCATTCAAAGAAAATTGCTGAAACCAAAAAAAAAATAGTATGCTCAGGTACACAATTATTTTCTGCTAGTGATTTATTTCAAGTTGGAAAGAACCCTACGTTTAACCACTTTATCATGTTTTTTTTACACGTAGATGAGGTGGATTTCATCACCACCAAAGCTACACCGGTGATGTGGACTTGACTACCATGCACCAACAGCATTTGCATCTGCATTGCACTTTGAGACCTAGTCTCATCACAGTGTTCAGTATTTACCTCGCCCCTGCTCTTCACTTACAGGTAATGTTGTCATGCAGTGCATGCGAGTCACACCTAAATAGTTGTAACAACGAAGCCTGGGCATCATCCCTGTAAATCTTCGGGGAGTTATAAGGACACCATACACATTCATCCCTCCATCACCTTCCACCTTTTCACAAAACTTGTTCTGCACATGGTGATTCACTCCGAAACAAGAAAGTAAGAATTGGTGAGTCTCCTCCAATGCTCTAAGGGCTCCCCATACCAATTCTTTCCTTGTACAGAATTAGGTATATCAAGACTAGGGTATATCAAAGGATGCATTTTTTTTGAGTAATAAGAGTCTGCATCCATTAATCCACAGCATACTTGTATGATTGCATGAAACAATGATCATTCCTGAAGAATTTACCTCATAAGCCAAAATAATTGGATCCACATGATTGCTTGTTGTTTTAAAACAAAATAGTTTAGCATTGTTTTATCATAAAACTTGGTTGACATCAATGTGTTCATTGTAAAAATTCAAACCCTAGTTGTGTTCCACAAAAAAATCAGTTCTCGACCAATTCAATACCAAGTGAAAACATCCAACAATGAAGAACAAAACATCGCACCAATTTCATTAGCTTGCTTCATCCAACAATACATCTGTCATAGCTTGTCTTCTAGCTATATCAAACTAATATTGGGTGACTTGTTTGAATTCACTCATTATTCTTTCCACCATTACGTTTATCCAAATCACAGCTAACACAAATCCTTTCATAACTCATTTTGAGTTATATCACAACCATATCGCAATTAACCTGTTCAAGTTACTCTCCCCATCAATAGTCCAGAGCTTGTTTAAGTCAAATCTACACAACGTGTAAAAAACCCTCTAATAACTCATCTCGAGTTACAGCATCATCATATTGAGATAACTTGTTTGAGTTACTCTCCTTATTAGTCATCACAAGCTTATCCGAGCTAAATCCAAAGTAATCAAGTTCTCATTTCCTCACACCTGTTCAAAATTCCTACCCATTTTTCAGCTTAATCAGGCACATTTCATCATGGTATTCACTCGCAGTCACAATCATGAAAATGATGATGAAGAAATTACACAACCAGAACTCCCCAATGAAGAACAACAACAAGTCAATAAGGTGATAGAACAAACCAAAAATGAATATATGTTACGCATCCTAGCCATGGGGGAAAAACTACCCCTGACTTCGGGATGGAAAATTTAAACAAACTCATCGACAACGATGAATCAATTTATCACAAAAAAATACCAAACAATCCAAATGGTAATTTAGCTGAAGAGTTATTCACTAAAATCCAAGACCTAACAAAGAAACTTGAGGAAGCAACGACTAGAATTGAAAGATTAAAAGACCTCAATCTAGATTCCAATACTCACGACATGTTTGATAAATCATCCCCCACTTTTCCATTCACATAAGAATGGAAACTTATGAAAGACACCATTCAGGGACTACAAAAACAATCAAAACAATTCAACTTTGAAGAATTGTGTCCTTATCCGTTTGATACAGAGATATCATGATTACCATTTTCGTCATCCTTCAAAATCCCTAACTTTGATAAATAAAAAAGAAAAGGCAACCCCCGTGAACATGTGAAGTAATTTTACATGCAATGTCAGGAAGTTTCCTATCGAGACACGTACCTTTTACGATTATTTCCCCAAAGTTTAGGAGGGCAAGCTTTAGACTGGTTTTTCCATCTGCCCAAAGGGTCGGTCACGACATTTGCAGACTTATCAGAGAAATTTATCAAACATTTTTCCTATAACTTAGACTCAGAAATAACCATGTTTGATCTCTGCAACACTAGGCAAAGGCTGAATGAAAACTTTGCCTCCTTTTTACAACGATGGCGAGAAATTGCAAGTCGATTTCCCTGCTCAGTACCCAAGAGACAACTAGTTAGCATTTTTTTCCCTAATCTCAATGTCGAATTATCATTCCACATGCAAATGCATTTTCTGAATAGTTTTGAAGAAGTATTTAAAAATGTCACACAAATCGAAAAATCCCTCATTTCTAATGGTTTACTTAAAGCACCCTTTAGGGACCAACCTTATCGAGACACTCCTCAAAACCAGGAAAAATCTAAATTCTTTAATCGGAATCAAAATATCGTCAACGATGGCATTACTGATTCCCGCCATGTCTGAAATGTTTGAAACCATCCCATCAACACATTAAAATCCAAACAACCAATCATTATCCCTAGAAAGGAAGTTCCTTCTTGGGATCGACGAAGAGACTTCACTCCTCTCGGAGAAAGTCTATCTAGTGTCTTTCATCATTTGGCAAATGTCAATATGATTACATATCCCATCGTCAAACCCTTCGAAGAAGGACAGCCCAAACCAAATTGGTATAAGGACAATGAATATTGTGATTACCATCACATAAAAGGGCACTCTACAGATCGATGCATACAACTCCACCATTACATCCAAGACCTGATTAAACGTGGAGACATAGAAGTTGAAAATACTTCTGAGACAAAAACACCTAATGAAAAACTTCACGTGTTCAAAAATCCCTTCCCTAACCACGATAACAATTCAAAAGATAAGGGTCAATCACCAAGAAATGTTGAGTATGACTCAGTCATCTCGACCATAGATTATGACCAAGACTTAGTGGCAACTATAAATATCAGAATTGACTGTGCAATCACCACTAGACAGAAAAAAAAATGTGGGTCCCTATAACAAAAAAATCTGCCACTTCGTCCTCGGCATCACCTCCTAATCCACCATCTAATAACACTGCCAATTCCTCTCCACAACCTATGCCATCATTTAATATTGTCAAACAATTAGAGAAGAATGCCACACAAGTTTTCATCATGGAACTACTTAATTCTTCTCCCGCACTACAACACATCCTTATGCAAACATTGAATAACACTCGTGTCCCTGAGGACATCAATTCACAACAATTCTAGGCTTTAATTGGACATCTTACAGTCCCCAATCCTATTTTATCTTTTGGTCTCGCTGACCTGCTTAATCTCAACATCACTAATAATCATTCTTTATGCGTCGAGGGTTATGTAACTCATCGTAAGATCAAGCGCGTCTTAATCGAAAATCGATCAGCATTAAATATTTGTTCCATGAAACTTTTACGTTTTCTAGGTTACACTGAAAATGATTTACAAAACAATATCATAACCATTCGTGGGTATGATAATAGCGAAATAAATTCTGAAGGCACAATCACATTGCCTCTCCAAGTTGGACCCATCACCTTAGACACGGTCTGTCATGTGGTAGATGTAAAAGTTACATATAACATTCTCGTCGGTTGACCATGGATTCATGCCATGAAATCCGTCCCATCAACATTCCACCAATGCATTAAGTTTCCTCATTTGTACAAGGAATTTACATTACGTGCATATCTCCAACCTTTTGAGTATTGTAGATTCCTCGAAGGACAGTATCGACATGATCATTATTGTCCATCAACAGATAAATATGCTCCACCTCGCATAATCCCTAATGAAACACGCATTGATCCTGATAAACTCCCTAACAATGATCTGAAACCCTCATCTCCTAACCAAAACACATTTTCCAATCCATTATCTTCCACTAGTCAACCATTTTCCACCAGTCCTTCTCCCACTAATCAATCATCTTCTTCCACTAATCAAGCTTCTTCTTCTAGCAACAATTATTCTTCCGCCACACCATCTTCTTCCTCACCTAGCCAATCTTCTTCATCCAACCACACCTCTTCTATTAAGATACCTCCTCATGTGAATAACCAAACTTCATTCTTCAATCCACCCCCTTCTTCTTATAACCCATTCTCTTCATCTTTTAAGACTACCAAACTAACTTCCCCACCACATGAGGTACCTATTGGTCCCCCATCTCACAAATTTAAAATCATTGACACGCGATGTGGTGAATATAAATTTCAAAAGATGGCAGACTCCTTTTATATCACCAAATCCCCACATAGCTACGGCAAACCTAACACTCCACATCTGAGAAACAATCCCAATTACCAAATGGGATAGTCAATTTGGAAAAAAATTGGTTATCTTGACAACGAACATATTCCAAGCTCTTCAGGATCTTGGTTATATAATGACAACTTTGCTCCATGTTATGAGTCCCCTCAATTTACCAAAGCTCACCGAATAATGAAAAACATGCGATGGAAGGGTAAAGGACTCGATCCAAATGAACAAGGTCGTTTAGACTTAATAAATTGCACACAATATCATGATAAACATGGTCTAGGTTTCAAGGAGTTTGATGTTGCTCCCATAATAATTTCAAGTGACAATGATGACACCAGTTCTGATAATGACATCAGGTCTCCATGTAGTCTTTTTGAGGACCTCATTGAAACACATATTTACTTTGAACATTTATCTGTTAATGTCATCAATTTTGAGCCTACACATTCGAGTCTCATAGACCATGGCCAACCACATCATGCAGCCATGGACATGTTCCAAAATGATGAAGCCATCGAATAATTTCTTGGAACTCGTGACCAAATCCCTACTTCCTACCATATAAAAGGATTTGAAATCAATCTAAATGAATCGGCATATTTTGGCGAAGAGATAAAATATTCAAATCCTTCACCCTCAGAAAATTTGGAGCAAAAGTAAAAACAGAGGATTTCCCATAGTCAAAACCTCACCACCACCCTATCCAACAAACATGTCAACAAAAAATTCAAACATTACACACCAAAATCTTTTACCAACTCACCTCAAACACCCGACACCAATGACCTACATCAACCATTAGCATCGTTCTTTGTAAAGGATACATCTAAAATACTTGTAGAAGAAACAAAAGACATAAACATTGGCACCACCAAATAGCCAAAAAATTTACAACTTGGCATTAGTCTGTTTGACCAAGAATGCATGGAATTCACAACACTCCTTATTGAATTCTAAGATATATTTGCATGGACATATAAGGACATGCTAAGCCTGGACCCATCTCTTGTAGTACACCATCTTGTGGTACATCCGGATGCAAAAATTGTAAAGAAAAAACTACGTAAAATGCATCCCCAAGTTACATTGCTTGTCAAAGCCGAACTCAAGAAACTCTTGGAAGCCGACTTTATCAAACCTATTGATTATTCAGCACGGATATCTAACATAGTTCCCATCGCCAAGAAAACTCCCGGTATCAGAATATGCATAGACTTCCACGACATCAACAAGGCTTGTCCCAAAGATGATTTTCCCTTGCCAAATATAGACATGATTGTTGATTCTACGGTAGGCCATGAAATTCTCTCCTTAATGGATGGATTCTCTGGTTACAATCAAATACGTATTGCTGAACGGGATCAACATGAAACAAAATTTACTACACCATGGGGAACCTTTTGTTATAAGGTCATGCCTTTCGGCTTGAAAAATGCTGGTTCCAACTATCAACAAGTAATGATTGTCATCTTCTATGACATGTTACATGATATCATGGAAGATTATGTTGATGATATATTAGCAAAATCCAAAACACGAATAGGGCATCCATGTGTGTTGAGACACATTTTCGATAGATTATGCGAGTATAAGGTTCATCTTAACCCAAAGAAATGTGTGTTCAGAGTAACCTCTGGTAAATTATTATGGTTTATTATCTCACGAAGAGGTATAGAAGTGCATCCTTCCAAAGTCAAATCCATTATGGAAATGCCTCCTCCTCAAAACCTAAAACAATTACGCAGTCTTCAGGGAAAGATACAATCTATTTGGCGTTTCATATCATAGTTGGCTGACAAGTGCCATCACTTTAATCAGTTACTCAAGAAAGATGCACACTTTCACTAGAACCACGATTGTCAAGACTCTTTTGCTAAGTTAAAAGAATACCTCTCTAGTCCACCTATTCTTATGTCACTAGTTACCAATAAACCCATGTTGCTTTATACATTTACCATTGAACATGCCATATGAGCTCTACTAGCACAACATAACGATCAAGCAAAAGAACAGGTTGTATATTACCTTAATTGAACACTTATTGAGCATGAAGTACGTTATTCCCAAATTGAAAAAGTATGCTTAGCGGTCACCTTTGCATTCCATAAGTTACGTCATTACTTGCTCAATCACACAACTAAGTTGATTGCCAAAATTGATCCTCTCAAGTATTTATTGTCCAAACCCATTCTCACGGGAAGAATGTCTAGTTGGGTCGTATTACTTAGTGAATTCGATGTCAAATTTGTTCCGTAAAAATTAATTAAAGGACAAGCCCTTGTAGACCAACTTGCCGAGGCACCCCTTCCTGGCACAGAACCACTTCAATTCTCTTTTCCTGATGAAGATATTCTACACATAGACATCACACCAACTGGGACTCTATTTTTTGATGGATCTTGTAATATCCATGGCTCAGCGGTTGGTATTTTTCTTATCACACACAGCGGACATGTTATCCCCAAATCAATTCACTTAGCATTCCCATGTACTAACAATATTGCAGAATATGAAGCTCTCATCGCAGGATTAAAACTGGCTATATCTTGGAATCTTACAAAATTAGTTGTATTTGGTGATTCTTTACTTATCATCAAGCAAGTTACCGATGAATACCACGTTAAGGATGAAAAACTTATCCCATATAAACACATGGTGGATAGTCTTTGAAGCTATTTTCAATTAATTAGCTTTGATCAAATCCCCAGAATTCATAATAAATTTTCCCACATTATGGGAACCATCGGATCCCTATTATAAATCACATCTAGTCAACCCCAGGCACATTTTCTCATCGAACATCTCTTAATGCATGCCTATGATCTTCCTAAAAACACTATGGTATGTGAGATCGTGGGTTCGAATAAGCCTTGGTACCATGATATTTATACCTTCATTTGTGATAAAACATTTACTGCCGGCATGTGTTGGTTGGATATTTTGTCAACCCAAAATATGAGGCTCAACCACAGTATATGGGATTAAATCCCTCCTCAAAGACAAGTGAGGCTACCTACTTGCTACTAATCTAAAACACAGCAAAAACAATATATATAGTATTCACACTATTCTAACCATTGGGGTTGGGATAGAATCCCGAAATCCACATTCACACGATTCAAAGGTATTGCTTTCGTAAATGAACTGGGTTGGAAACTATTACAATGAAAGAAGTATAATGGAAAGGAAATGAGAGAAACGTATTTTCTTCCGAGTAAACGTAGAGCACGAAATAATCATACGAGCTTTAGATCATAAATATAATGTCTAAGATGATTAGAAACACTAAGATGCTATGCAAAGAATAGCTTAAGAGCATGAACGTAAGAACAATGTCTTAAGAAAGATATATCTCACAACACAAAGTTTGTGAAATAATATCAACTCCTATTATTCGAAATGATTGAACGAAAACACAAAGTTTTTCTTCTTTCCAATAGCTCTGAATATTACAAAAATCTCGACCCTTTGGAATGCATAAGCATCCCTTATTTATAATAAAAGGCAACGAGATAAAATAGGATAAATCCCAGAAAATAGTGTTCTTTAAACAGTGTTCTATTTTGCTTGATCCTCATGCAGGAGACCAAGTCAAAATTTGCTTCCTATATGACGAAACAGAAATGAAAAAGACATGTCAATTTCAAGATTGAAATGACATGAAACATCAAGAATTAATCTGAATCATCATCTTTCGCTCCTTCATCTTTCTCTTCCTCCAGCTGCACCTGTTTGTTCCGAAATTCTTGGAACCTTTGAATTATGCCTTGCATTTTGTTTTCGTCAGGTGCAGTAGAATGATCATTCCAAATTTCATAGGTTTCATGGATATCACTAGCACCGTCAGGAAGCTTTTTCAATCTTTTGCTGAGCTTTCTCAAGGCCTCAAAATAATTTTCAATTCTTACAAATCGATCAATGATCTCAATACCAAATCCGTGCGTTGGTTCATGCTGAACAGACTCTTGGACTTGTTTGAAAAGATCATCTACTGATAGGACACCTGAGTTTCCAACTGACACCTTTGGACAAATCTTCAGCAACTCTTCTTCCAAATCACTTTTTCCATCAATCAATTTATCCCTTGATTCTCTCAACTTACCGCAGGCTTCGTTGAGAATCCTCACCCTGAACCTGATGGCTTTAGTCAGCTGAAAATGCTTATCCGTATGTGGGATAATGCCTTCTTCTACCAAGAGATGTGCTGGTATTTGATTTAATACTTGGAGAGCTTCATAAGTCAAATCAAGATGTCCAATTTCTTGAGAAAACTCATCATCCATCTTCTCTCCATCCTTCTGAACTTGTATTTCATTCTTCCTGACTTCTCAGCCTTTTCTTGCGATGGACCAGGGTCCGACATGAAGGATGTTGAAGGAAGAGAGTTTCGGAGATCAGGAGATGCTGCAAACTGTGGAAATCCCAACCTACTGGAGATGCCAAAAGAACGGAAGAGTCCGACACACTGAGGAGTATGTCGGGGAATCCAAAAAACCCGATGCGCTGAGGATGTCGGAAACTTTTGAAAGCCCGGAACTTTTTACAGATGTCAGAAACTTGAGAAAGCCCGACACTTTCGTAGATGTCGGAATCTTTGAGAAAACCCGACCCTTTAAATCTTCTGATATACTTCGGGTCTTCAATACTGCACAGCACCTTTCAAAACCTAAAAAGGAGGAACAGGGTTTTGGTTGAATTTTAAAACATGTAAATTCTTTTTACCATTCATATACCAAACATATCTTAATTCCAACAACAAAATTCTGGGGAAAAAAACACTAAGTGGTGATTCCAAAGAAATAAACCCTAAAACCTAAACCCTGTTTGGAAAACGACCCCAAAAGGAAAAAGAATAAAAACCCCACAAACCTGGTAAGGGAATGGGAAGAAGTCCATCCATAATCAATCCATAAAAGCCAAGAACAAAGAATGGAGAGAGAAAAGATCAAAAATGAGTGATTCAATCGGGCACAGGCGAGTTTTAGGTTTCGAGGTTGGAGGAGCATGCACAAAAATCCACGAGTTAAAAACACGTCCGGTAAAAATGACATGGAAATCCGCATATTTATAAGAAAATTTGCAATTAATACACTTAGGCTTGGCACATGCCAACTCACCCGACAACTCGGCATTAATGCCATGTCAGCATGCTCGGGAGGTCCGAAAACCCGCCACAAAGGTGTGTAAAGAAATTCAGGTTTCGGGTCGTGGGAAATAATCGACACAAAGCATGAGATGTTTAGATGCTCCAAAGTCCCGAAAACCTGACACAAAGGACTAAATCGGACTTCGGGTATCGGAAAACAAACGACACAAAACATGTTTCGGATAAGGCATGTTCCGATGCGCCGAACGCCCGAAAACCCGACTCAGCTTACTTGAAGCGGGTTTCGGGTTTCGGGGAACACAAGACATAAAACATTCAAAACACATGTTGACCTGTCGGCGAAACCCAAAAACCCGATTTTCTCTCATAAGGGCAATTTTGCAAAACCAGCGTAAAAATTTCGTAGTGTTATCTGATAGTTTTGTCGTAAACTCAAAACTGAGATAACAGCTGGCTCCAGCTGGGGACTTTCTTTGTAATACCAAAGGAAGAGAACTCAAAATCTTTGGTCTTATCCATTGGGCTACGGAGTCTGAAAAGAAGAAAACCAAAACAAAACAAAACGAAGAAAGAAAGAAAACCAAAAGCAAACACGCAACAAAAAGTAAAGTATGTACAATGCAAGAGAACATCTTGCATTAGTGATGGAATAGCTTTAGATGTTGTCCACTAAAAGGTAAAGGGAGTAACCCTCCATCCAGATACGATAAAAGGAAACTATTTTCACCATTTAGCTCAATGATCTTGAAAGGCCCTTTCCACAAAGAATCAAACTTCCCGTGCATTCCTTTTTGTTCCCTCCTCTTATCCCAAAGCAACACCAGGTCTCTAATCTGGAAATTACGCTGCTTTGATTTCTTGTCAAAAATTGTCTTCACTCTGCTCTGATGATCTGCGATGCGATCAAACACCTTGCTTCGTTCCTCTTCTAGCCTGGCTAGGTACATAACCCTCTTTTCAATAGAATTTTGAAAGGTCGTATCTTCAACTGCTTTTGCCAACTGTAAGGCTGGAAATTCTACTGAAATAGGGATCTCAGCATCAATCTCGTATAGTACTTGGAAAGGGGACATCCCTATAGCTCGCTTTGGGGTGATTCGATCAGCCCACAACGCATCATACAATGCTTTGTGCCATGTTCTCTGGTTTTCATCTACTAGTTTTCTAATTATGGTAACCAGGTTCTTATTGTTGGGTTCAGCTTGCCCATTGCCTTGGGGATAATAATCAGATGAGTGAGCCAGGGTGATGCCAAATCCATAGCAAAATTCTGTCATCTCATGTGACGAGAAATTAGAGGCATTATCAGCTATAATCTTGTGAGGCACGCCGAATCTGACAATTATATTTTCTTTAAGGAACTTGCAAACAGCTTCAGAGGTTGCTTGCTTGATTGGTGCGGCTTCTACCCACTTGGTAAAATAGTCTGTAGCATTCAGCACGTAATTATGTCTGGCACTGGAGGCAGGATTCAATGTTCCAATGAAATCAATCCCCCACTGGTGAAAAGGTTCTTCGCTCACAACAGGCTTCAGGGGAAGAGCTGCTAACTTGGGACGACCAACAAAATGTTGACAAGCTTCACACTTGGACACCCACTCTGCTGAATCTTGAAAGAGAGTAGGCCAATAGTACCTAGACCGTAGGATCTTATAAGCTGTTACAGAAGATGAAAAATTTCCTTCGCATGCTAGGCTATGGAAGGACTCTAACAACTTTACCTGTTGTGATTTATCAACACAACGCAGGAAAACACCATCAATACCTTTCTTGTATATTCTGTTATCCCACAAAAGGTATTTTGTAGCTCTCAACTTGACTGTCCTTTTCTCCTTATGACTTAAATGCGGGAGGCATTCACCATAAGTTAGAAAGAAAGCAATATCTGTGTACCATTCATCAGTTGTACTCACGAAAAGCACCATGGGCAGCTCTGAAGAAGCATCTCGAATCTTTTCACTTTCTGCTTCAACATAATTTTCTGCAATCAATTGGCACAGGCCCCTTCCTCGTACCAACTTGGTAGGTCTGATGTCCAAGTCGTACTCCTAAACTTTAGCTATCCAGGTACCTCGTTGACTCCCCAACTCTTGTTGAGTCAAAATGGATTTAACGGCAGTGTCAGGAACGAGAACGAGAGTATGTGAATTCAGCACATAGTACCTGAAATGCTTCACCGCTCGTACCACCGCATAAGCATGATTTTCAATTTGAGACATCTTCAATTCATGCTCCTTCAATGGGCAGCTCATAAATGTGATGGGAGCTTCAATGCCTTCCCCATTCTCCTGCATCAGGATGGCTGACACTGTGTGAGCAGAGGCGTAGCTGTACATGATGAAATCTTTTTTGAAGTCTGGACATACTAGAATAGGAGCGCAAGCAACTGCCCTTTTGATTTCTTTGAACACCAGCTTCCCTTCCGCACTCCATCGAAATGGAACTTTGCCTTTCATCATCCCAAGGATATCCTTGGTTTTGTCAGCGAAATCAGGTACAAACCTTCTTAGGAAATTAACCTTTCCGAAGAAAGAATGAACTCCAGTTTTACTTGTGGGTAGGGTAAGGCTCTGAATGGCCTTTACCCTTTCTGGGTCAATTTTTGTTCCTTCTCTAGTCACGATATGACCCAACAATTTTCCTTCGGTCACCCCGAACATGGACTTCTTGGGATTCAATGAAATCCCATGATGCCTGCATCTCAAAAGTACTTGCTCTAAATGATCATAATGATCACTCCGTTTTTTAGAGAAAAAGGTCAAGTCATCTAAATACACAACTATGACCTTGCCCATCAAGTCTCTGAATGCCAAGTCCATAGCTCTTTGAAAGGTGGCTCCAGCATTGATCAAGCCGAAAGGCATCCTCCTGTAAGCAAAGGTACCCCATGGGGTTGTGAAGGCCATCTTATGTTGATCCTCCGTAGTTACCTCAACTTGGTTATATCTTGAAAATCCATCGAGCATGGATAGCATTTCTGATCCAGTAATAGTTTGTAAAACCTGATCCATGATAGGCAAGGGATAGTTATCCTTCAGCGAGGACTGATTCAGGTTCCGGAAGTCAACACAGATTCGGATTTCGCCATTCTTCTTCCTGACAGGGACGATGTTAGCAACCCAAGTGGAGTGATGAATTGGAAAAATAATCCTGGCATCCAACATCTTCTGAATTTCCGCAAAGATAGTCCATGAGATCATGGGATTGTAATGTCTTTGCTTTTTCCTATACGGCTTCACATCAGGCTTCAAAGGGATACTGTGTTGTACGTCTTTGGGCTTGAAGGATTTTAAATCTACATAAGACCAGGCCAACACATCCATGTATCTCTTCATAAGTGAAGTGAATCTTGCTTTTTCTTCAGGGGAACAACATTTCCCAATATTCACCATCCGAGGTTGATCAGACAAACCTAGATTGATTTGATCTACCGAAGAAGAAGAAGCTCCTTCAACTTGCCTTTTGTTTTGAATAAAACGATCATGCTTGTCAAACAAACCCTCCAAAGAAACCAAACCTTTTGGTATCTTGTTGCCTTTCAGCTGAATAAAATCACCATCAACCTCTTGATATGGATCTGAGATAGTCTCACGGAAGGCTGATTCCGAACCTTCAAAGTATAACTCACTGAAATTGTTAGCCTTTTCTAGAAAATCCAACACCTATTGATCATCATTGAACACTTGCCAGTGAGTTGCATTATCTGGGATACTGGGACGGTACACAATCTCGATGGAGTATGTATCTTGTTTTAACTGAGGGTGAGGAAGAAGGAGGGACGCAGACACGGCCAAAGAATCAGCCTTGTCATTATAATCTCTCAAAACTGCCTTAATAGAGAATGCATCAAAGCATTTTATACTATCCCAAACCTTGTTCCTGTAATGTCTCAAGCGATCATTTTTCACCTGATAGATTCCCCAGACCTGGTTGACAATCAGCTCCGCATCCCCTTGGACTTTGAGATTTCAGATTCCCTTCTGTCTGGCCATTTCTAATCCTAATAACAGGGCTTCGTATTCAGCCGTGTTGTTAGTATTATCAAATTGCAACTTGTAAGCTGATGGGAAAATTTCTGAATTAGGAGATATGAGAACAACACCAGCACCTGATCCGGTGGTTGAGTAGCTACCATCGAATTCGAGGGTCCAAATAGCATTAGGATCTTCTTCCTTGACATCTACAGTGGGTATCTCTGAAGTCATGAAATAATTTCCAAAGCTAGCATCTTCGAAAAGAATTTGAGCTTTAGGATCATCTGATTTAGTTACCAAATACCTTTCCTGCGGTTCAGGATGGAGAACCTGATGAACCCCATTGACTGAGATCTTGGCTTTGGTCCAATCCATGTTAATCTCTCCTCCGACATCTTTACAAAAACCCCTACCTAAGAGGATACTGTAAGCTGCAGGGATGTCAGCAACTAGAATGGTCATTTTCACTCTCTTTTCTGGGAAAGCAACAAATGCGAACTGTGCATCTTTGATTTGACCAATCAAAGGAACTTGTTTGGTTTCCATAGAGTAACACCATCCATATGACTTAGTTAAAGTAAGCCCAAGAGCATCGGCTACTTTTACGGGCATAACATTGTCGGAGGCCCCTGAGTCGATGATGCAATTGCTGAGTTTAAACCCATTTATAAGTAAAGACAAATAAAATGGTTCAATCTTTCCCGAAGAAGAAGCAGAGGTGAGATTGTTCTGAGATGGGGATTGAGTAGGATTTGGAAGGAGACCTTTTGAAGGTGACAGAACAGCCGCTTTACTTCTGATAAATTTGGCAAGTTTTTCGAACTGTTCAGGATTTGACTGAAGGTATTCTGCTTCCGACATTTGGATTTTGGTTCTCTTTGCATGATCAATGATGTCAAAAGCAGTATAAGAAGGGGTGATGGTAGGCTCAGTTCTAATCACATGAGCTTGTGCTGAGGTACTGATCTTAGGAGAAGGAGAATAAGGAGCAGTGGCCTTTTTGGTGACCTCTCTTTCAGTTTGTGCTGAAATAGGAGTACCTCTCTTAACTATGGCTTGGGAGGTTCTTTATTCTTCTCCTTAGTGTTTTCAAGAGGTTTTCTGGGATTCTGAGATTGGGATTGAGTGAAGACAGCAAATGACTGACCATCTAGCACACATTCATCTTCATCGTATTCCAAATACCCAATGCTGGAGCCGCCAGCCAAATCATCATAAGACTCATCGGCATATCCTGAAGCTTCAAAAGCTTCTGCAGAATCTTGTTCTTCTAGTTCTTCATCTTCTTCAACTATCTCCACTGTCACATTGACAGGAGGAGCTTCAATTACTAGCCTCAGTTGAGCAGGAGTTAATCGCGGCCTATCCCTTACAAGTGCACCATTATTGTTATTGAAATTCCGTCGAGGGATATCCCGATACGGAACATTGTTCACCTGCTGAGACATTTGCTTTTTTAAAGCGATCAAATCATTAGCCATTTTCTGAAACATAGGATCAGTATTACCTTGAGAAGAACCTTGATTTTTGGGTTTGGGTATGTCTTTCTTGATTCTTCAGGCCAAAATAAGATCATCTTCTATTTCAATAGCTGTTGACTGAGCAACAGCCAAATCTGGGATAACCGATCTTCTTAATAAAAATCTCACATCATGAGGCTGAGCATTAATGAAGAAGCATTTCTGATTCTCCGCAGTTGGAACAGCTATCTCCGGAATCTTCTGAATCAGTTTATTAAACTTTGCCACGAAGTCCCGCATGGGTTCATGAGATTCCTTCTTCATATGAGTAAGTTGAGCTAACAAGGCATGAAAATCTTCGGCTGGTTTGAAACGTGCTTCAAACTTGGTCCGCATGGTAGTCCAGTTTGTGATGCATGCATTTAGAAGGTGATAAAACCATTCAGCTGCTGCACCATGTAATGTTATTGCAACAAAAAGTCGAACAGAAACATCTTCGTGAGCTACTCCAAGGACGCCGCACGCTACAAAGAAAGATGCAACGTTTTCATCAAGATGTTGCTTCCCATCTCCATTGAATTTGGGAATGTTTTTTACGTGATCCATGTGGTAACTCATGCAATGGGTGGAGTTAAAGAAAGTGGGACCAATAACTGCACCCCAAGGCACAGCTTGCACTGCCATCCTTCTGAAAAGAGTGTGTATAGGGATCCGAGTATCAGACAAGAGTAATGCACGACAAGTTTTGCAGACGCTTCCCGTTCCACGGGGATCCGGTGTCTCCGAACAGGCAAAGAACTTCTGGTTTGGGTTAGAAACAATGCTGTTGGGAGACAGGTTGAAATTGTGTTGTTGTAGCAACTCAAAGAGTGGGTCAATTTCACCTTGGGCTCGGCGGGACCGAGTGAAGATCTTCCTAGCCAGCTTGAACTGGGAAAGAGACCTTGAAAAATAAGGAAAATACGGAGTCGCAAGACACTAAGAGGATAAGCTTTTTACTATTAATCTGTATTCCCCAGCGGAGTCGCCAAAAACTGTTGGTTAGATATTTTGTCAACCCAAAATATGAGGTTCAACCACAGTATATGGGATTAAATCCCTCCTCAAAGACAAGTGAGGATGCCTGCTTGCTACTAATCTAAAACACAGTGAAAACAATATATACAGTATTCACACTATTTCTAACCATTGGGGTTGGGATAGAATCCCGAAATCCACATTCACACGATTCAAAGGTATTGCTTTTGTAAATGAACTGGGTTGGAAACTTATTACAATGAAAGAAGTATAATGGCATGGAAATGAGAGAAACGTATTTTCTTCCGAGTAAACGCAGAGCACGAAATAATCATATGAGCTTTAGATCATAAATATAATGTCTAAGATGATTAGAAACACTAAGATGCTACGCAAAGAATAGCTTAATAGCATGAACGTAAGAACAATGTCTTAAGAAAGATATATCTCACAACACAAAGTTTGCGAAATAATATCAACTCCTATTCTTCGAAATGATTGAACGAAAACACAAAGTTTTTCTTCTTTCCAATAGCTCTTAATATTACAAAAATCTCGACCCTTTGGAATGCATAAGCATCCCTTATTTATAATAAAAGGCAACGAGATAAAATAGGATAAATCCCAAAAAATAGTGTTCTTTAAACAGTGTTCTATTTTGCTTGATCCTCACGCAGGAGACCAAGTCAAAATTTGCTTCCTATATGAAGAAACAGAAATGAAAAAGACATGTCAATTTCAAGATTGAAATGACATGAAACATCAAGAATTAATCTGAATCATCATCTTTCGCTCCTTCATCTTTCTCTTCCTCCAGCTGCACCTGTTTGTTCCGAAATTCTTGGAACCTTTGAATTATGCCTTGCATTTTGTTTTCGTCAGGTGCAGTAGAATGATCATTCCAAATTTCGTAGGTTTCATGGATATCACTAGCACCTCCAGGAAGTTTTTTCAATCTTTTTCTGAGCTTTCTCAAGGCCTCAAAAGAATGTTCAATTCTTACAAATCGATCAATGATCTCAATACCAAATCCGTGCGTTGGTTCATGCTGAACAGACTCTTGGACTTGTTTGAAAAGATCATCTATTGATAGGACACCTGAGTTTCCAACTGACACCTTTGGACAAATCTTCAGAAACTCTTCTTCCAAATCACTTTTTCCATCAATCAATTTATCCCTTGATTCTCTCAACTTACCGCAGGCTTCGTTGAGAATCCTCACCCTGAACCTGATGGATTTAGTCATCTGAAAATGATTATCCGTATGTGGGATAATGCCTTCTTCTACCAAGAGATGTGCTGGTATTTGCTTTATACTTGGAGAGCTTCATAAGTCAAATCAAGATGTCCAATTTCTTGAGAAAACTCATCATCCATCTTCTCTCCATCCTTCTGAACTTGTATTTCATTCTTCCTAACTTCTCAGCCTTTTCTTGCGATGGACCAGGGTCCGACATGAAGGATTTTGAAGGAAGAGAGTTTCGGAGATCAGGAGATGCTGCAAACTGTGGAAATCCTGACCTATTGGAGATGCCGGAAGAACGGATGAGTCCGACACACTGAGGAGTATGTCGGGGAATCCAAAAAACCTGATGCGCTGAGGATGTCGGAAACTTTTGAAAGCCCGGCACTTTTTACAGATGTCGGAAACTTGAGAAATCCTGACACTTTCGCAGATGTCATAATCTTTGAGAAAACCCGACCCTTTAAATCTTCTGATATACTTCGGGTCTTCAATACTGCACATCACCTTTCAAAACCTGAAAGGGAGGAACAAGGTTTTGGTTGGATTTTAAAACATGTAAATTATTTTTACCATTCATATACCAAACATATCTTAATTCCAACAACAAAATTCTGGGGAAAAAAACACTAAGTGGTGATTCCAAAGAAATAAACCCTAAAACCTAAACCCTGTTTGGAAAACGACCCCAAAAGGAAAAAGAATAAAAACCCCACAAACCTGGTAAGGGAATGGGAAGAAGTCCATCCATAATCAATCCATAAAAGCCAAGAACAAAGAATGGAGAGAGAAATACCTTCAACCAAAGCGAGAAAAGATCGAAAATGAGTGATTCAATCGGGCACAAGCGAGTTTCAGGGTTCGAGGTTGGAGGAGCATGCGCCAAAATCCACAAGGTAAAAATGCGTCCGGTAAAAATGACGTGGAAATCCACATATTTATAAGAAAATTTACAATTAATACACTTAGGCTTGGCACGTGCCAACTCACCCGAAAACTCGGCATTAACGCCATGTCAGCATGCTCGGGGGGTCCGAAAACCCGCCACAAAGGTGTGTAAAGCAATTCGGGTTTCGGGTCGCAGGAAACAATCGACACAAAGAATGATATGTTTAGATGCTCCAAAGTCCCGAAAACCCGACATAAAGGACTAAATCAGACTTCGGGTATCGGAAAACAGACGACACAAAACATGTTTTGGATAAGGCATGTTCCGATGCGCCGAAGGCCCGAAAACCCGACTCGTACTTACTTGAAGCGGGTTTCAGGTTTCGGGGAACACAAGACATAAAACATTCAAAACACATGTTGACCTGTCGGTGAAACCCGAAAACCTGATTTTCTCTCATAAGGGCAATTTTGCAAAACCAGCGTAAAAATTTCGTAGGGTTATCTGATAGTTTTGTCGTAAACTCAAAACTGAGATAACAACATGAAACCAATTCATAAACGTGTTTTAGCACAACGTGCTTCTCGTTACACCATTTTAGCAGAAACTTTTTATATATAATGATATGATGGCACCCTGCTCCAATGTCTTAATCAGAAATAATCCTTGAGTGTCTTAGCTGAAATCCATTCTGGTATCTGTGGAGCACACACGAATGGTATCGCCTTAGCCAAGAAAATCCTGCGAGTTGGATATTATTGGCCCACCATGGAAAGATACGCATGTCATTTTGTCAAACGTTGTCAAGCATGGAAATCTTATCAACGCACCTTCCCAGGCATTACAAATGATAACCACACCATGGCCCTTCTCTCAATGGGGACTTGACTTCATTGGTAAAATCAAACCAACATCATCTAATGGACATAACTTCATCATTACCGCTACTTATTACTTTACTAAATGGGTAGAAGCTATACCTCTCACTTATGTTACCAGTAGCCAAATATTGAAATTCATTTTTAATAATCTCATCTGTCGATTTGGTATTCCATTCACTCTGGTTGCAGATAATGGAAAATCATTTAAAAACTGGGATGTAAAATACCTAGCCAAACGTTTTCACATCAAACTTAAATTGTCCACTCCATACTACCCTCAGGGCAATGGTCAAGTAGAAGCAACCAATAAGACCTTAAAATCCATCATGGAATATATTGTCAACACCCATGGACGTAATTGGCATACTCAAATTTACCCCGCTCTTTAGGCTTACCGTACATCTTATCGCATGCCTATCGGAGCCACCCCATTTTCCCTTATTTATGGTTGTGAAGCCATTTTACCTATTGAGATAGAACTCCCGTTCTTAAGGATATCCCTTAAAGATGTAATTAATGAGGATGAATACCGACAGTCACAGCTTCAAGAGCTTGAGATTCTCAATGAAAAATAACTTAATGCTCTCAATCATCTTCAAGTCTATCAAAACCGACTACAACGTAGTTATCATAAAAAGGTAAAACCCAGAGAATTCAAAATTGGTGACCTCGTTTTAAAAGAAAATCAAAATAATACCACTAAAGAACGAGAAAATAAAGGAAAATTTGAGCCTACTTGGTTAGGACCCTATGTAATTACAACTAAATTTGGCTCTAGAGCCTATAAATTAGCCACTGAAGATGGTCAAGATCTTGATGAACCAATGAATGTAGTTCATTTACAGAAATTTTATCCTTGAGATGTTCACTTATTCCAGGAAACAACGTGTACATTGTTCCTTTTGTATTGTTTGTCTCCAAATAATTTAAATTTATTCATTTCCATTGGCAGATATTTTCTTTATCAAAATCACATCTTCACATTTATCATCATGAGACAGGTGCTAGTATAGATCCTATTAAGTTTGTGAGTACCATATTTCTTATACTATCTTCCATTTTTAGTCACTTTCACTCTATGGTCATACCTAGAAGCTTACTGATGGTAATATATTCCCTTCAAATACATTCTCTCTTTCATAACAAAGCTCTAAACTTCATAACCTAGTTCGTTTGGTTGTCCATCTCAGTCTTCGGTGTTGAACCCTCGCGTCCTACTAGTCGTGTGGGGCTAAGATTGGGGGAAAGACGTTTCTTCCCATATACAAAGCACTATTGTAAAAAAATCCATCAATTCAATAACTTATGAATAATTCATTGATCACATCTTTCGTCTTTCATAGTATTTGGTGTTGAGCCCACACTTCTTATTGGTAGTGTGAGACTGGGAATGGAGGAAGGTGCCGTTACTTGTCTACGTCTTGTCTTCGGTGATAAACCCTTGCCTCTTACAAGTGGCATGGGGCAAAGCGTAGAGGGTTATTCTCATAAAAGCATAAAAACATTGCAAACTATTCAAAACAAAACAAAACAATTCAAAAAAATCAAAAATCAAAACAAAACAAAAAAAAGACAAAAAGGAAATTCACTCGCCTATATTTTTCCTTCGGTGATGAGCCCTTGCTTCTCACTAAGTAACATGGGGCAAGGCATAGGGGGTCATTTCAAAAATACAAAATTTTACAGTACTTACAAATTATAGAATCCCCAAACACGTAATTTAGATGCCTAAGTGAAGAGAGAACTATCCCTTAACCTCATATCTTATCAAATCAGCAGGCCACATAATTGTCTAAGTCTAGCATGTGACTCATAACAGTGAAAGCCATCTTTAAAACTGGTTCAGTACTGTTATGAAGAATGGAGTCACAATTTCCTAAAGGGATTGTTGTTAGCATTTGTCTCTATATTCATCATCTACCTCCTATGTCCTTCTTGATTCTTGGTGATGAGCCCACACATCTTACTAGTTGTGTGGAGACAAGAATGGAGCTTGGAATTCTTTTCATCATATCATCACCACCATATCCTGCCAATGGAGAGAGAATTTGTGTTATTTTGAGCATAAGTTACCACACAGAACATGGTAGACACAGGTAACATCCTGTTTTATCACCTCTCAAAAATAAGTCTGCACTTTGGTCCGTAAATTGTCTAATCACAATACAAAAATACTAAAAACAATGTGAAAATCGTCAAAAATCCAAAAACAGTGTAAAAATCCAAAAAGCTAAAAATATTTGAAAATCATCAAAAATCCAAAAACTGTGTAAAAATCCAAAAATCCAAAAACATCTTTAAATCGTCAAAAATCCAAAAACATCAGAAATAATTGTCCAAAATCTAAAAAAATACAAAATTAGACATCGTCAAAAATCTACAAACAGTGTAAAAATCCAAAAATCTAAAAACATTTGAAAATTGTCAAATACCCAAAAACATTAGAAACACTCGTTAAAAATCCTAAAAACATTACAAAAACATTAGAACTCGTCAAAAATCCAAAACCATTAGACAAGAATCGTCAAAAATCCAAAAACATTTGAAAATCGTCAAAAAAAAAAGTAAAAATCAAAAAATCAAAAATCAAAATAAAAAAAAATTAGAAACGATTGTCAAAAATCCAAAAAAAAAACATTAGAAAATATATATATATATATAATAAAACAAATCCACAAAATGTTGTAAAATTGCAAAAACTCTAAAAATACCAACACAATTTTAACCTTTGAACTATTGTCCCCAACGAATGATCTAATCACCTTATGACTACCAAATTCAAACCACTTCTCCTTGCGTGAATCCTCGCTTGGGGAAAATCCGGCTCTCATTGTTTCCTTGTTTCAGGACAATGACCCCATACTTTACTATGTCTTCGTACCCCTGCTTGGGGGCGCATCCAATCAATCCTAACTGTGGAACACGTTAGGGACATGTTTATTGGTTCTTATGTTGCATTATTAGTTGTAAATTATTAATTGCTTTCTTGCATCTTGATATATTACAGGGGGCATCTTGATTTTATGTATCCTAGATGTTCTCTCTAATATTCTTACATTATCTGATTGCATGTCATACTGGGGCATCATACTTTCTTGATGGCCTCTGTCTATGCTCTCTTCCATTTGCATATCATATTGGGGCATCAAACCTTTTTGATGGCCCCTGTCTATGCTATCACACATATTGCAGTCTAGTCATCCTGATATTTTATATCACGATGCATCCTGTTATGTGCTATATTAAAATTAAGATGCTTTTCGTCACGTGAGTATCTTCCTGCATGATCAACATCTTACTTTGCACCCCATCCATTCACCCATACTAATGCATTCTCCAGTTTGGGAATCCTACTTGATCACCGTTGCAGTTTGCTGAATCCTACTTGATGATCTTTCTCAAGTAGCATTCCCTATCCAAGTAGCTCCTTCTCCCCCACCACGATCACCATGTATTTGATCCATTCATCCTCACTCCTCATTTTTACTCCTCCGCCGCTTATACCCATATTACCCTTCTCACCATTCCTATCCCCTCTCACCCATTTGTATTCTTTCCTTTTCCCCCTTCTGCTTCCCGCTTGACAATATTACTTAATAACCCCTTCTATATGGGATCCTCGGTGGAGGTTTACTCTCTCCCTAAGATCTTCCCACTATAGAAGCTTCTTCACTACCTCCCCTCTCATCAAAAAACAATCACCACCAAACACATCTTCCCATTCCACCTCTTCTGCTTCTCATTCTCACATCATTACTCTCACCACGCAGGCATCCCAATTAAGGATTCCCCTCACACTCTCCGCTCCTCCACTGCATATATTCCTTCATCCATTCATGTTACACTCCTTTGTTTCCTTTTCTTTTTTATTACCACCTCATCTCATATCATATACCACTCAGGCATACCTCACTCACTCTTTTCTCATCCTTCCCCAAATCCGTCTTATGCCTGGTCATCCTACTTACACGGTTTCGTAGTATGGAAAATTCACTTGAGGTTTCCCCTTCAGTCCATTTTGTCATACCCTATTCCCACCAACTCTATCATCATCCTTCTTCTTCTTCAGCTTGGCGATCTTACTTAACCATTCCGGCCGCATGGCAATCTTACTTAAGACTTCCACTTAAGGTTGATCTGCCCTATGGCCTTCTCCCATCCCATCATATTTCCCCCATCTTATTTCTCCCACCTCTCATCACAATCATCATCTTCAACCTATCATTCCACCCCTGTCCCCAATATCATTTTGTCTTTCTCCTTATATATCATCCCTATCGGTTAGGTGATCTTACTAAACCTCTCCAGTAGCATGGTGATCTTATTTAAGAGATTCTCTTAAGCATGACATGTCATATTACACTCGCCCATCACTCTACAATCTCACCATCCATCTTTCCTCTTCATTCCCCATCATCACATCTTTTTACCACCATTGTCACCCTCCTCTGCTTGGCAATCTTACTTAACCACTCACTCGGCATGGTGATCTCACTTAAGAGTCCCTCTTAAGGATGATTTTTCTCCTTACCTTTCCCCATCACTACACACCCTTCACCCTTCACTTTTTCTCGGAATTCCCCATTATCACATCCTTTCATCTCCTTTTCCATTCTCGCAAACACCACTTCTCGTTTGGCCACTTATCATCTCCAGTTTTTCTCGCTTGGCAATCTTACTTAACCACTTCCGTCACATGACAATCTTATGTCAGGGTCCTCCCTACGCTTAACTTGTCATCCTGAACTTCTCCCCCGCCTCATTCTTTGTTCACTTTGTTGATCACTTCTTCCACCTGGTATCTCCTACTACCCACTTTTTCCTCCTACTATTATCCTTTCTCCACATATCCTCTTACAACATACATCTAATCTCTTCCACCTACAATCACATTCTTTCCCCCCATTTTCCCCTTCTTGATCCATCATCCTTCATACCGTTTCTTCCCATTCTTTTCATGTCTTGGTTCTTCATCCTCACCTCGTTCATCCTCATCACCTATATCCTCTCCTCACTTTCACCTATTCCCAACTCATTCATCCCATTTTCTTTACTCTTTCCACTTCATCTTCTCAAATCCCCCCCACATTTCTACCCACACACACATTCGCCATTATTGTTAACATTCCTCTATCATTCTTTCATCATCGTCTTTTATTCCCGCGCTAATAATTGTAAGTAGGCTTTCCCTAAAAATCATCAATCCTCATTCCACACGACCTCATTCACTCCTCTTGGACCTTCTATAGTTTCCCTTCATTCCTTCCCTCCTCTAAGCCCACCACTCATTGTAAGGGGGCTTTCCCTAGCATCCCTTTGTTAGCAATTACCATTTCCAATCCTCGTTAGCTTTCTCATTTTCTTCATTTTTACTCTCACCCTTCCCCACCACTCATTTTAATGGGGATTTCCCTAACGTCCCCTCATTGGCATCACCTCTTCTATCCCCCATTATCTTTTCTCTCATATTCTTTTCCCTTGATCCCACCCTTTCTTAGTCGCTTCTTACCCATCTCTCCATCTTCTCTTCACCCTCTTCAATATCTTTATTGTCTTCATCATACATCTGTTTTTCTATTTTCTCGTTATCATAGTATCCTCATTTCATGCATCTCTGCATCTTTTCCAATCGATGTCATTCCTCCCCTCTCTTTCTTCTCTTAACATTCCTTATATTGTTCCTTTCCACTTATTACCCCCTTTATGTATTCCCTTCCTTCTACATCATTTTCTTTGTTATCCTCTTCTCTCTCCCACCCCTCGTCTTATTTCCCTTCCCCTGTATCGTCTTCTTCCCCTTTTTCCATCAGGTTTCCTCCTTACTTCCCCATCGATAACCTGGCTCTTTACAGTGTTGTCCTATATTTTTTATCATACCACTCCTCCACATGCATCTCCATACGGTTTGTTCCATATTCTTTTCCTTGGTCTTCCTTGCAATGACACGATTCCTTCAATCTTCTCCTTGTATTCACTCTATCTTCCTTTCCTCTCCCCTAATTTTCACATTTCTTCTAACCACTTCTCCTTTTCTCTACCACCCCTAACTTTTTGTTCATTCTGTATTTGTTTCTCTTCTTTCTCTACTCTTTTTCACACTTTCCTCACCCCTCGTAGTTTCTTTTTTTCTCTGTTCTACTTCTTCTTTCATCCTTTTTCCATTTTCATCCATTGCACCCCTACTCCCACCTCATTTTCTCCTTCTTATTTATCCTTTCCCGTTTCTTTCTTTTCTAACCTCTATCATTTCTTTCACTTTCATGCATCCCTCTTGACTATCTCTGTTGCTTCCTTCATTTTACACATCTCTCTATTTCATCCCTTCACCCTCTACTCTGTTCATTTTCCTGTTTTTGCCTTGTTTGTCCTTCATCATTCCCTTCTTCCCCTATCATCCCTCTCTCTTTTTTCTACCTATTTCATTCATTTTTTCCCCTCCCCTATCTCCCTTACTCTTCTCGTAATCAACCCCCTAATCCTATCCATTCCCTTTTCTCTTTCCCACACACCCTCACACCTAGCATTCAAGGCTGATTGAATCCTTTCTCCATTTGAGTCATGTGGTCATTTCAGTCTCTTCCACTCCATTATCGTCCTCTTCTCTGCATAATTCATTTCTCTTCTTTTTGAGATTTTTGTCGTATATTTCATTCTCATTCAGTCCTCTCGAGGGGGCATCGTCTACATCTATCCATAATCACATCTTCTCATGACATTTTTGTCTTGGAGGATACTATGACATACGTCACTCACCACTTTCTATTCTCCCCAACAAACATTTGCTCTACCTTTTGCTTAAGAAAATTAGATTGAATTCTTCCCCCATCTCGTCTACTTTATTTGAAAGGACACTACTTTCATAGTACCCTTCCAAAGAGGGGAAAATTTAGACACCCTAATTTCACATATGTCCTAAATCAATTAATTCACCTTCCTCATTTCCCACAAAAATACACTTTGAATTAATCAAATATAATTTGATTAATTATTCATTTCAAAATCTAAAAAATAACCCAATCCTCACCACATGTCATTATTCTCCATGTTTTTCCACTATTGAATTAAAAATTCAAATTCAAATCCTCACCCACCCTTCATGGTCCCCACTCACCTAAAATCCTTCACTTATGAATTAAAAATCTAATGGCCCCCACTCATCAAATCCTCACCCATTCTTCAGTGGTCCCCACTCACCTAATCTTGCCCACATTTTCAAACCATGATTACTTAAATTACTCTAAGTTAATCACTCCCCCATGCTATAAATACAACCTTACCCCTCCCCTCTAAACACATGGAGAATAAGCTTGAATGCCATATCTAATTTCTTGCATCCTTTGAGCAAAGAACATCCTTATTGCCTCATCCAAATGCCCAAATAGCCTCATAATCCTTTTTCCCATCTAGTTGCAAAGTAAGAGGATTGTTTTTGCAGGAAGGATTCTTTGCTCTGTCTTGAAGAAAAGTATCTACATATCACACAATCAAGGCTCAATCCAAGTTTCCTAGCCCATTCTGAGGTTTGCTACGGAACACGAAGGAGGAGGTACGATTATTGGTATTTTACTTCCTTGTTAATAGTGCATGTTTTCTAGCTTACAAAGTTAGAATTAGACATTAACACCTAGTAGTCCTAAATAAAGTTAAACTAACTATCTATGCACCATCGTTGCTTAGAGTTTAAACAAGACTATGTGTCTACCAAGATCTTTGCATTAGAACATCCCCATAAACATCTAAACTAATATGCTAAGCAATTAATCTCTATCTTTATTGAATGTTAATCAATGAAATGAACCTATTTCAATCCTTAGCACATCAACAGGGTTGATTTTATGTTTGAGTCCCAAGGTTTCAAGAATGGAGTCTTGTCAATCCATGGCTACATGACCACTATGGCATATCTCCATATGACTTCAAACTTGGATGGATGAATACAAGAAATGAAGATAGCTAGCTCCATCTAATGGAAGAATGCTCTAAGATGAAAAAATGGCTCATAGTACAGGCTTAATGCTCATTTAGGTGTAAGTACTCAATGGTAAGAGGAGGGCTCTTTATATAGCTTAAATGGATACAAGAATCTCTACATCCCTATATACATGTGGGATCATATCACATGGTTGAGTTAGTTGGGGTGACTATGGTTGAAAGAGGGCGTTGAGTCAACCTTAGGTGAGTTCTAACCCTTGTCCTTTAGTGACTCATGGGATTTCAGAGGATTTATTAATTAACCAAAGTGATTAATTCTTTTTGTGAAAAAGCTCTATAGAATCTTTTTAGAAGAATGACAATTAGTATAATTTAGAGGATAAGAACGATTTAATCAAATACTTGACAATTTATTGATCTAATAAAAGAGGAAACTTAATTAATTAAGAATAATGCCTACTTTTAATTCAGCTTTGAAAAGGGGTTTAATTAACTTTTCTAGGTTATTAATTGCCATCATCTTGATTTTCTTACAATAGAGTGGGTCAATTAATTAGTGAAACCAATGTAGTGGTATGCTAATTAACGATGATAGAAGAGAAAGTGTGCGATATTGACAATATTTTGTCAATTCTGCAGGAATTGGTACAATTAGCTTAATTTTAAGTATTTAAATTGCTAGGGCTAAATTATGGGTGTCCTACAGTTTCCATGCTCCATCTTTTTATTACTCCATGCTTTGTCTAGTCCCTTGGAACGTTTTCTACATCAATCTACATGGATATCAGGTACGCATCTCTATCTACTTTATGTTACCGAGCATTCCACTCACCAAATTTAAAGTGGGGGCAAACTAAGGGTTTTGTAGACACAAAATCACGCACTTTGGGTAATTATTTAGTCTCGGTCTCTATCCTACTATTCATATGGTTCTTAAGTGAAAAAGAGTACTAATCAACCCATGTCTTTGGGCATCTTGCATTATTTCTATTGTTGCTTTCGATCTTGCACCTGTACTTTCCCAGTCTATACTGTTATACTACATTCTCCCTATTTCTGACTAGGGTGCCCAACCAGGATTCGGGGTGCCTCAGGCGCCTTGATCCTCTTTGCACTTTCCTCTCACTAGTTTTGGGCACTTTCTAGCCATCTGAGCTTCCTATCTTTTTGGTGGTTGACCTTTTCGGGGTTAATTACGAAATTCAAGTAAGAGAACCATATAAATATAAAGTTATGTGACCATAATGATGGACCAAGCACTAAGCACCTATTACCACCACCTAAGGTTACATCCATCAACGAATTTTATTGCTCCATTTGCATCCATCTAGCTCCATCACATGGGAAAAAGGCTAGTTATTATGCATCACACTTCATAGGAGGGGATTTTATTCTATTTCATGCACACATTATTTACATTCTACATTTAGTTATTGCTCGCTACTCACAAAGTGTGACAACACACAAGAGCACCTATAGGCACAATTTCCACACACATACACACAGAACTACATTGGGTCTGAGATGTACATGTAGTGCTCAATGATAAGTCCACCCTCATCACTTTTTATGCACAGTTTTTCATCTTCATATGAATCCACTCTCCTCCAGGTTTTTTGATGTTTTGCTTGGGGTTTTGCAAGTGATTTCTATTCTGCGGTCCATACAGCGACATCTTCTTCTACACTCATACATGGATATCAGGTAGACATTTCTATTTACGAACATAGTTACCGACCATATCCACTCAACAACATAGAAGTGAGGGGGATAGAGATTGTAGACATAAAATTATGCCCACTTTAGAAAATATTTAACCCGGTATTATCCCTAGTATTCTAGAAAATTCTCAATTGTATAAAGTACATAATCGGATCCCACCTTTTGGCTCAATCTCCCATATGATGGTTATATCCTCTTATTTAGCCATCTTTCCACTGCGATATAATTTCTAGCACCTATCAGGCCATTTTAGCTAAGGCTTTCCCCAACCATCTCTAGCCCAAAATAAGGGTGCCCATAGCTATAGTTGCTTGGGTTATTTCTTTCATTTATCTATTGCTTCTATAGCATCCTCTTAGGCACTCCTTATTTGGGTCCTATTCTAGCTTATTGGTCATCTGCTTATCTTTTTACGATAGTCAAACCACAATCGTTAAGATATAATTCATTGTTATGTAATCTTGCATAGCCCTATTTGAAATACTACATGATGTTTGATAAGATCCTTTTAATAACCTATCCTAAGTACATCTTAGCAATCATTGAAGTCCAACTGACTACATCACTCCATACATATTGAGTATGCATCCACTGCATCATTTTACATCCTTACATCAGTTCCTAAGCTAATACAAGGAGTGAGTTGACCCTGATTCTTTCCTATTCACAACACACTGCATAGTGGGAGGGATTCGTCATTATATTCCATGCAACTACATTTACTCAAACAATTGGTAAATTACCTCGATTTTGCAAATTATGTGAAGGTGTGAGAAAAACATATACTAAAATCATGAACATGTCAAGCCAAAAATGTAATATCCTTTCTTCACAAAAGAAAACCTTAGAAAACTCATTTTATGTACATCTTACAATCATTAAAGACCATGTGACCATATTTTATTGAGATATTTTATAAAAAGGCTCCTATGTTTTATGTATGCTCTCATATTTTGAACCCTAAATCACTAGAGTCAATGTGACCACATTTCCTTGAGACGTTGTCAAATATTTCATGTACCCTTATGTAGCAAATCTTGAATTGGTTAACAAACTAATGCAATGGTTATAATATACTCAAATGTAATGAGTGAGTTGGATCTATTACAATGGTTGAGTTGACCTTAATGCAATCTCATGTGTTAAATGTGGTAGTACAAAAAAGGCATGTCGATTCTTTGAAAAATTAATGCAATGATTACAAGATATGCAAAACATTTTCTAACAAAAATTCGATCTTAACTAATACATTTATTATAAGATTTATAATGCAATGAATAATTTTATCCTAATGCAACTATTAATTTGGTCCTAATGTAATGACTAAATTTATTCTTATGCAGTAAGTGAATCGACCTAATGCAATCTCATCTGCAAAATGTGTCGGCATAAAGAAGGCTCCCAAATTGTTTGAAAATATAATGCAATGATTACAACATATGCAAAGCATTGCCTAACAAAGACTTAATAAAGTAATGCAATGATTAGATATTTGAAGCATGCCCTAACAATTCTTTAACAAAATAATGCAATGATATGAAAAATAAGCCCTAACAAAATTTTGTCAAAATTATGCAATTGTTACATGATATTCAAAATATGCCATAGTAAAACTTTGAAAAGTAACTCAATGATTGCATGACATGTAAAACATGCCCAAAAAAAGCTTTGACGGGTTGGTGCAATGATTATAACAGGAGATGCAAGCATTTCTAGCAAATCTTTAAAAAGATAATGCAATGGTTATGAGATATGCAAATTGTGCCCTAACAGATCTTTGAAAAACTAATGCAATAATTACATTATATGCAAAATGTGTCCTAATTAGCTTTGACCATTAATGCAACAATTACAAGATATTTAAAAAATCATAACAAAAAATTGACATACTAATGGAATGATTACAAGATGTTCAAAATGTGCCCTAACAAAGTAATAACAAACTAATGAGATGATTGTGGGATAATCAAAGTGTACCACAACCAAGATTTGAAAAATTAATGCAATGATTACAAGACATTGTAATGCAATTATGACATGCCCTAATGCAATATAAGTTGTAAAATATGGTAGTATAGAGGATGGTATGTGAATTGTTTGAAAAACTACCGCAATGATTATAGGATTTACAAGGCAATGCTCTAACAAGGGTGAAAACTATTACTACTTCACAATTTTCCCTAAAATAACTTATCATCCAATCAAAATGTGTCATAACTTGCCCCAGGAAAGCTTCTACAACACATAAAATTTTAACTAAAAAACATACATATTTGAATTTAAAATGAGGGTGTGGGCCCTTTCATGTAATGTCATGATGATAACTATCAGTGTAGGCCCTCAACCTTTTTCAAATCAACGACCTCCTTCCTCTACCAATTTTTGCACAATATCTTTAATCATTTTAATCATAAATGATTACTCTCATATGGTTTCCTCCTATACCAAATTGAATTCTTTGTTAAATCCGCTCCCTCCTTTGTCAAATTATATCCCTATTCTTTCGACATCCTCTACCAAACACTCCTCATTATAGATGTTGATTTCTTCTATCATGTTTATTTGCTCACAAAAGTGAGGGACCGTAACACCAAAATTATGGTTAATCTAATTAGGGTATTAAACAATGTATATTAATGAAATAAGATCATATTACCATCAAAACAGGAAGCATACATATCCTAAATCATAGTTGTGTAAATTTGATAAATTGCATTGGCATAGGTGAACAAACTAATAATGTAAAAGTAGGGTTTAGAGAGGTTTTGCACCGATTTTGGACTGTGATGAGCTTAATGTGTTCTGAAACTATGTTGAGAGGTGTAAACTATTTTCAAATTATCATAAGATCTACAAGTGTACTTTTGTTAACTGAATGAAGTCATCTGTCCTAGACAGAGTCACTCCTAGAGTGACTTTGTCTACTTTAGCCGGATTTTTCCTTTGTTGACTGTGGTTAAATATAGATTCTAGCATTGTGTTCCCTCTATGTTTATAGCCTCCTTTAGAATGGTTGCATTCCCAATGATCATATTTGTGCAATTGATTAGGGATTATCTTATTCTTCTTTGCTTATAGACGTAGAAGGGATTAGCATTTTTGGGTTGTGTGGTCCCCGCCACTCCTACGTATAAATACCATGAAGAGGTATCAAACCCTCGTAATTCCCCACCTGGTGAATGTGTGTAAGTTGTATATCGTAGTGAGTTTTGGAAATGAAGACCCTATTAGGACCTCTGGCACTCGACAATGACCTTTGATGTGTGATGTATCTTTGTAATGACCTAGGGAAACTTTTGATGATGTATGTAGACTTAAAGCAAGTTGGAATATGCTTGAGAAACTGATTTTGTAATTGGGTGCTTTGTTGTGATCTCCTAGGTAGCCCAAAGATGTGAGGTTTGAGGCCCTTATAATGGGTTAAGTGAATGCGCTTCTATAGGGTGGTTGTTATAATAAGATTTTCTGCTTGAATGACACATCATTAAGTAGGGTATCTTTTGGATTTGAAAATGCAATTATTAAGTGTATTTAGAGTGAACTCGTCGACTTTTGTAAATTCAGCCAAGCAACTTTATTTTTACATGGTCAACTTTGTCCAAGAATAATACACAATGCAATTTGTCCATTGGAAAAGGTGGCCAAATGTCTGAACATGTATCTTATAATTTGAGAATGTAGTTTTGACTAGTCAATGACAGATAAAAAGTGTGAACTAGTGGCTAATAGTGTTTATTGACTAAGACAAGTGTAAGAATTAGTTAATTTATTGTATAACTAGTTATGGATTGAACTTAATGCCAAAATTAAATGTCAAATGCCAATAGATCTAGATTTAGGTATCTATATGGACTACTTACCTTGGTGTCCAAATATTTTACAGAATTCTAGAAAGCAAGACATGGAAATTTTACATGCTTCTTTCGAAATTTGAAAGTTGCACATCAAAACTTGACATCAAATTCAATTGAAAATGGGGAAAAATATTTTCATCTAAAAGGGGCCGATTTTGATATATGTCACAAATCACATTGTTATGGATGTGGAAATTTGGGCCAAATGAAATAGTGAAATAAGGATGCAAAGGCGTGTCATGTTTACATGGTTGGTTGTGTGGTTTGAATGGGCCCACAATTTTTTTTTTGATGAAATAGTCTATATTACTTAATATAAAATATTACAGCCTATCCACAAAAAAATATGGGTGGTAAAGAGCACACCCCACGAACAAACTAAGTCGTGGCGGCTAGGAGACTAAAGTATCAAGCCCAAGGGGCAACAACAAACTTAACAACAATGCCAAAAAAACATAAAAAACTAGGCAGTCACAGCAAACATAGGGGCAGGGGGGTGGTGGTGGCCCCTTGTCCTCTAAGTTTACTGCCAGGAAGATCTTTGCCATCCGGAAGGGGCGGTTCGCCTGAAGCAACTTCTTCATCTTTTTCTTCATTCTGGCTAGGATAAATAGCAAGAGCCAACCTGGGAACTTTGTCAGAGTCCCCACCCATCTCTTTGCACAGGAGGCAAAGAGTGGTGGTGGGAAACCCCAGCCACCCGTGTTGCACAGAACGGTGAGGGGACCCCCACAACCACCAACGATTAACAAGGCTACCCCCGTTGCTCGGGCTGCCGCCTGGGGAGAGCGATGACGATGCGCTTGGTCTACCAACCGGCCACGGCCATGATGCCCTCTTGGACGAACACTCCAAGAAGGGGATGTAGGAGGTTCCCGTGCCAATGGGCCCACAATTTTGCAAAAGGTATTCCAAAAAAATTATGTTATCAAGGCATTAATATATATACATTAGTGTAAAGACTAAGCAAAGCTAATGTTTGGTATTATCATAATAGCATCAAAGACAAGGGTGTAATGATCACACTACATTATCGTAACATGAAAAAAAATCGAGGAGAATTTGTCCTAGGAAATTTCATTAAAAAACATCAAACATTAAGCTTGGGTAGTTATGGATGGATTCAATGTTGTTGGTAATCTAGCCACAATCTATTCATTATGGATTATTATTTTGATTAATTGTGATATTCCTTTATGGTTGACGATATGAGAATATCTCTTTATACTTTCACTTATTGTTCCAAGGAAAAATCAAGCATAAAACATGGATGTGTATCTCCCACGACTTATAAAGAATTTAGACCTTGTTTTTAAAAAAGTGTGTATATGTTTGATGTGTTTTTCAACTATTGTGAATCTTATTTTGGTGTATTCATGAATACCTTGTTTTTTTAGTATATGTGGGTATAATTATTGTTTACTATTCATATTTATATTGAGTTTTACAATTAGAATTCTCCTAAACAATGTGTTCATTTTGAAAGGAATGATAACCAGATTGTACCAAGCCAAGAACACAGATGCTAATCAAACACCACGATCAATACGATGAAAGCAATTCACCATAATAGCTTTACATAAAACCTTTGCAAACAAATGAACAACAATATCATATATTATTATGGAACTCAAATGCAATACATTGAGAATGGGCCTTGCTTAAATAGGGAAGGAATAACAATCTAAGAACCAGTCAAGGTCGTAGATCAAGCCATAAATCAAGGAAATAACTAGTCATCAAAGACTAGTCAAGACCATAGATTTAGGAGAGAACTAGACATCAAGGATCTAGTCAATACCATAGATCAAGGAAAGAACTATACCTAACAACTAGATAATATCTCTTAATATCTAAATAAGATAAAAGAAATATCCACACACATAAGTGGGTGAGGATAAATACAATAAAGGTAAATAAAGTACCTAGGTGAACATGAGCTAAGGTAAATACCTACTCTAACACATTTTGTAGGTCTTCGCACAAAGGAATATTTTTCTTGTCTAAGGTGCAATGATCAATTGTCCTCTAAATGGTCAAATGAATTCACGTAGTTTATAAATAAAGAGCACATAGATTCATGTCAATGTCCTACCTCTTTCGGGAATAACAAAAAATCAATTTCAATGACACAATTGAAATGAGAAAATTAATATTATGGGACTACTTTTACTATAAATACTCCTAAAATTACTATCCACACCAACGAAGAAAATTACTCTCCACAAACATAAAAAAAAAATCACAACATTACTTTCAACATCAAGATTTAATCATAATAACAAATATTAACTAGCTATCGCACCCTAGTGATGCAATGGGGATGTCAAAAGGGGTGCATAATAGAAGTTAAAGTAGAAACAGTGAGGGTGAAATGTAAAGAGGAGACGAGGGGAGATGAAGGAGAGGATAGAGGGAGGGAGAATTGTAGACAAAGGAATTTTATCTCTACCATATGTTATTTTTTTACAACACTTGCATGCGACAAGGGGGGGTATTATAAGGGGAAATTAGATCTGAATTGTTGTTCAAATATTTAGAGGATAAAACTTGTGTACACATATTCACCAGCTCAAGAACTTATGGAAATATTGTTTTATTCCATAGTACTAACAGAAACTTGAAACAAAAGATAATGTTAATTTATCATAAATTGAATCTAATATTGCGCATTTGGTATTTCATATTTATGATATTAAAGATGATGGGGATAATAAATACTTGGATTATCATATTGATGAGGATGGAATTACATATAATTTGAGAGAAACTCCTTCAATGTGTAAGTAGGTAAGAAAAAATTCAAAAAGAATAGAACTGTTATTAAGAAGGTCCGTAGCTTTGCAAGGATATGTCGTGTCGGTAAAAGCATTGCCTCTCAAATTAAATTGTGGTTCGTTACAACTAGGGCCCTTCATCAGTAATCACCATGCACTTACAGGAATCTACCTGCTAATCAGGAATCGCTATTTAGTCTTTGAGAAGCACATGCCATTTCAGAAGAGAGTTTGAGGCGTAAGAGAGATCTACGGATGTCGTTGAAGGGGAAAATCTGCAATTGTTTGATGCCATTTAGCTCGTTCGTCAATCTTATCGGTTCCTTGAAATTTAATTTTCTATGTACGAGTAAAAGTTTTTTTTGTGTTCCATCAAAATAGGAGCACCTATAAATACTTTGATTTGTTATTGGTGGGTTTGTGATGTGTTCTCCCAAAGCTCTGCCCTCCATCATTAAATAGAAAAAAGAAAATGAGATAGCATGGCCTCGCTAAAAGGTGTATTGAGCCGAAAGATATGAAAGCTTCTAAATGCCTGAATCTGTAGCATTTCTACCCTACCCTCATTTTCCCGTCAGCTCCTCCTATGCCTCCATTTGAGCTTCTAGCTTAAACAACACCACTGCACCTATTTAATAGATCTAGTGGAAGGTTTTTTAAAGGATATGTTTTTTATACATAGTGATGGTTGTCATGACAGGATGGTCTTCATGGCCCACATAAAGGCTTGGCTATTGTAAGGAAGAGTCAATGCTAGATTGGGATTGAAATGGGAATAAATACCTACATGTCCCACACCTATTCCATGGGTTCAGATTGTTCAAACCCAAGTAATATATGTTATTTGTGCTTTAGTTTGTTGTCCTTGATCTCGCCCACAATGTTCACACGAAATTGCATTTTTTCATTAAATGGGAAAACTAAGAAATGGGGAAAATCTCATAGGTTTCATGGTCAAAACCCATTTTTAAAGTTGGTGGTGATTATTGTTGAATCCCCAAGAGATTTGAACCCTTTAATATCCGTTGGAAAGAAATAGTGAACTACAATGAACAGTCGAAATCTATCCATATGTCAAAGCACTATACACGATGGATGCCAAACCTCAATTTGTCATTATATTCTAGTGGTGGCCACTTTCTTCCCATAGAAGGAATTCCTATCATCGCAATGGGTTTGTTTTATGAGATATTTACATAGCACCAAATAGGAAACAATTTCCACGAGTTTAGGAATATGAGATGGCAAAAATTAAGAAGTTTAATGCGGGAAATGTATTAATGTTGGGCATTGCCTTTTTCACATTTGCCAAAGGGTTTCATTCTACTTCTATAGAAGATGAAATTATTTATGTGGATGGATATGAAGGCCTTTCCATGGTTTATAAAGGGTTAGTTATTTCCAACATAGGTAGAAATGAAGACATGTTTTAATATTTTTAATTTGATGGATTGGTTTGGTTTTATAATTTTATTTTATTTTTCAATTTTGAGAGGTGATAAATTTGGGAAGATATCTAGAGGTCTGATTAAAATATTTTTCGTATCAAAGGTAGGAATGGAAAATTGGAAAACAAAAGGTGGGAATTGAATACTACCATCATGGGTATTCTAAATCTAGTGCAAGACTAAAACCCATTGCTTCCATTTGATCTTGCCCAAAAAGTGTGAACCATCAAATTTTAGAAGAAATTAAACAAATATGTGTCATTCCTTGCAGCTATGTTATTGCAGACTTGACACTATAATCATGGCCGATTGTTTCTCATGATCAACTCTTATAAGTTCCACAATCCCTATGTGCCTAAGCTTGCACAAGAAGGGTAGAAATAACATTGGTCGGGTGCATATCAATCATAAACTAACATGGGCATATGAGATGGAGCAGCAAAAGAACTTAAAATGATGATCCCAAAAAATATAGGGAAAATTCAATGGGTTCAAGGTTCTTAACCTAACCACAATGTTTGCTTCGTGTAGCAATTTTGAAGACCCCCTTTTCAATTTTAAGCTCAAGTAATTACAAGAAAACATACGATGTGTGAACAATCATCAATAATTGAACCGTTTAAGCGATTGGACATAATATTTATTTCTAATTAAAAAATTAAAAAAAACTAAATTAATTTTGAAAATCTAGAGTTTTTATGACATTTTTCTTCCTCAATTATAAGTTTCATAAGTGCTATAAAAATTGGGTGTAATCAAATACATCATCATTTCATACATATATATAAGCAAAATATCCTATGTATGCAACTTTTCAAAAGAAAAAAAAATAGTCTTATAAGTTTTAATTATCCAATCATAGAAATGGGTCATGGCATTTTACACATGGAGGGATAAAAGTACCCCTACTTCAATCAATAATTCTTTTATTATGCCGAGAGGCGTTCTACAATAGCAGACAAGGCAGTAATGGAGTGTCATTGTTCAATTTTATTTTCGGCAGTAAATTTGACATTCATTTGACCGTCATGTGATAATTCATTCATAAATTTGACTTCTATTGGACTTACACTAAAATAATATGCATACATACAGACATACATACATATTGGAGAAGTCAACAAAAATAAGTAATATCTATCATAACTAGATAGGTGCCTCGATATTAATATCTCTCGACATATTTTAGATAGATGTATTTAAGATATCTATACCACTAAATAAAAGGGAACAAAAAAAATTGAGCACAGATGTCCATAAGACTTGAGAGGTGTAGCTTCCATCCCTTGCCAAGATATGTTGGGACCCGCAACAAAATCTGCAACCGTAACCGCATGGGAGTTGCAGCAGCAGTGGTGAGGTGGCACAGAATAATCTCGAGACGTGTGCGGCCTAGATCGGCTCGAGAAATGCAAACGTGCAGCAAGGCAAGGCCATAGGATGGTTTGACTGTAATGAATTGTACCAGCTGCCCTTGATCCACAATACAACTGACAGTAATGAACGCCTTCGGCGTAATAAAATGTATTTCGAATTGTTTGGACAATTATAATGTACAAAATTATGATTATAATTTGTTAAATATGACTCTAAAACAATTTAAATAGTGCTACAAACCATATATTTTTTCATTTATTTTTTTTAATTGAAAAACCACCTTATATTAATATAAACAATTAATGTATATGTTTTTATAGTAACATACACAATATCATTACATCTTATAAAAACCAAAAAATTGAATGAGTAGCAAATTGCAACTGTCCTCAAAACTGGTTTTCTGTATCAATATAATCAAATTTTAAATTTTCATTGCATCTTAATTCAATATTATGCCTTAATTTCTTTGCTTTGTTTTTTGCTCCCTCTTGTTCCTAAGCTTTTTACCCTAGTTTGTTTTGTGGCTTTGGGGCGTGCTGCCATACTATCTTTTTTTTTTTTTTGGTAAATTATCTTATATCATTTTACTTATTATTTTAATATAAGATCTAATTTATCGAAAAAAATATATTATGCAAACATCTTTCCAAATATAATGTAATGGGCTGGTCATTCTATACAGATATGAATTGTCAAATCACATTTTATTTTGACAAGATCCATATAAGATAATACCTCGTATTAAGTTCTATAATATATTGTCTATACATCGTATTAAGTTCTATAATATATTGTCTATACATTTTATTTTCGTTTCTTCAATTCCGTATTGAGGTAGTGACAAAGATGTTTGTGGGGTGTGTCCCCTGCCTCATTATATATTTCAGGGTTAGAAGAAAGATCCAAAAATTAATATGGCTATTCTTGTCCTCTCACCAAGTCCAAAACATTATTTATCATTCTAAATTTCTATGTACCGAGGAGTAATAATGACATTCCAGCTCCCTCAAACTTGTTGCTGCTTGTTCAGCAATTGTAGTGAGAATCTCATTTGTTTGTTCACATTGCTTTTTCCAACGTTGCAGTCTGTTGATCGGCATGTTCATTTAGAGATTCGAAATCAGAAAACACAGCCGTTTGCTTTAGCTCAGAAACTAGCTTTAGAAGTAAGTCGGCTCTTTGAACCTATACATTACATATGACGAATGTCAAGTACTATCTCTTTGCTTCTATTTAAACGAGGAATAATGTGAAAAAACGTCATGCTTTAACATTGTCTAAATCTTTATTGATTGTGTCAAACTGTTTGTGGGCATACTGAATGTCCTATCAACATACAACCCCGAGTCCTGACCAAAAAAAGGGACAGATGAATGGGTCATAGCATTGATAGATTTACAACCAATAAATACTAGATATTGCCTCACCAAATTTGATGCATGTATCCTCATTTGCAATGCTTGTTCTGAGTTTTCGAACCGTGTGCATCACTCACCTGCAACCAATGAAAATTGCAGTTAAAATTTTCTTCAAACAAAAAACACCACTGTACTGTAATTATATTATCTAGATATCCAGATATTTCGTTGGAACGTGATAATTAAGTCTTTTTCTCTTGTCAGATATACAGTTCTTGGAACTATGTCGCATATTATCTCTCAATCATCTAGATGTCTAAAGTTCTCATTTGAATATGATAAAATTAAGTTTTTTTTCACTTGTCAATACACAGTACTTGGAACTTTCCTCACACATTAAACATCTTAAATTTTCTCTGGTCTATAAACGTCATGTGGAGAATCCCATTGGGTTGGTCTTAGAAGCAGATCTCAGCCAACTTTGAAGCTTGGACTCTCAAATACTCGCAATCATAAAATTGTAGCATTTTTAACGAGTATCATATTGCAGGCTTTTCCTATTTATTTTCTATCATTCTTACTGTTGTCAGCTTTATACACATATATATCCTGACTTGCTTGCATGAAGAATTCCCTTTAAAGTGAGGCTATCTTCTCAAATTGAAGTTCCTGCTTCTTTCTTGGACCAAGGCAGGATACCCTATTTGAAAAGGAGAAATAAATGTACAGAATTATCATCATTTAATGTGGCTTTGGCTATGAGAATTGCCATAGCAATGGCATGCTTTTTTCGTTTCACATTTTATAGCCATAGGAAATACATGAAAGTATGTAAGCCAATTTTAGTCTGATAGGTCATACGCCTATCCTCCTTTCAGTAATAAGTCATGAATGTCTGTCGCTAAAGGTTACTTGAAATGAAAATCTAATTTAAACAGATGTCACCATAGATCCCATCTCTTCTAGCATTCCTTCACTTGCTTAGCGGAAACTGGTTTTCATATCACGAGCAGATGTGATACATTGGGGTCACAACATTAACGGGGATTTGTACAATTCAAGCAGCCTGAAGTATTTTTATATGACAAAATGCTCGTTGTTCAAGAGCATAGTCTCTGGGAATCAAATTTGGAAGCATATAGACTCCCTACTATTCTTACTGCAGAAGTTTTATGTCCTTAAGGCTGTCAGGATCCAACAGTTTGTGTTTATTGCTACTAGGCAAGTGAGACCATGCAACTTATTTTATTGAGTGCTCGTTTGTCCCCAATGGTTACCCTCCGCAGAACAACAAAAATACAAGGTCACAATCTTAAGCACCTGCACAAAATCAAGTTAATAAGTCTACAATGAGGGAAGGCCAACAACAAACTACATCTTACAAGCAGGCATCCCTTTAATGTTCATTGCCGCTAGTCATCTCCTATTCGTAACTCCAACCTAGTCTAGGGAAGGCCAACACCAAACCAAATTCTATGGAAAGGCATCCCTTGATGTTCATTTTGGCAAGACATCACCAATTCGGAACTCCAACCAGCTAAGTCTTCAGCAGCAGAACTTATTCAACATTAAATAAAGTAATAAATAAAACAAAAATATCAGAAAGTAATATTGTCTATCACTTCCAGAAGATTCAATGTTGATTTCAATTCCAGTACCGTCCGGTTACAGGTACTATTGTATAGATTGTTACAGTGCCTTGAAGAGTGTCTGTTGTTTTTGTAAGCTGGTGTAATGTCAATGCAATGGAACAATATTATCGTACTGGGTATTTTTTACCCATAAAAAAATTTTCCCATGTGAAAATCCTATGCCTATGTCTTGTGTAACCATTCATCTTATACATTGTTTAGATTAAAATTATGCATAACCCCTCCTTTGTGTTCAACTTATTGCTGAAAGTCCCAAAATCCCAACAAAGATCGCAACATTGCAAATTCTAGCTCCCTATTTATAGATATAATTAGGCTAGGGCAACCCCGTAGTGTTAACAATGTATCCTTCCTAGAAATTAGAAAATCTAGAAACTACAACGTGACTAGTCAAATGTTAAACAAAGGTACCCTAAGGAATTTATTCGCAAATCTTTGTCTCGCCATCTTATTGAGAGTGAATATGAAGACTACCGGGTTAGTTGGGTGCTCGTTAATACAAACAAATGTGTCCTAAAGTTTCTTGTAAAATCAAGATCCCTATCACTAACTATATGATTTTGGCTTTCTGTGTAGTTTGTATACATACTCCATGAATGTCATTGCCACTGTGCTAATGGAGAATAGATAGACCAACACATAGAAATAGATATATTCAGTAAGCTTGTCCATCAATACCAATATCACACCTCCCTTATTTAGGTGGGATAGTATTAAAATAATTAAAATTTATTAAGACTTCCTACAAATGATGACAAAGGATGTGAAAGGTTGTAATCACCCGAGTCTTGACTGTCTCTCCTTTATGTCACGTGCAGACTATGTACTTATCCACAAAATTTTGGATGCCTCCTTTAAGCCGATCCTAGAAAAAATCTAATGAACCATCTGATATGTTTTTCATATTTTTAGTGGGATCTTGATGTTATTCATATTTTTTCTGCATATGCCCATTCAGACTGTACATACTACATAGGCAACGGAGAAGCACCCTGTGATCTTCTTTCCTAGAAAGAGATTTCGCAATTACATTCATCCTTTTCTTTCTTGTAAATGATCTCAAAGTCATGGTCGTGCATTTTGGAAAAACTTGAAGTAACATTGAGTTTGTGCACTCGAAGTGGGCACGAGTGCACAAGTCAAAAGAGAGAGAAACCCACAAAACAATGCACTTATGAATGTCATTTAACAATATGCATATATATTAGTTGCAAATTTAATGTTTGACATGACACCAGTTGGCCAAGTCAACATTTTACCTCACTTAATGTAAGGTTGGCTTGGAAAGAGATAGTATGAGAGATTAGTTGAAATTTCAGGAATTTTATAAAATTTAAGATGATGGCTTATTGGTAATTGATGATGGCACCCTCCTTTCTTAGACCAGGTTTGTTTTTTTCTAGACTGCATTGAAACGTTCCATCCCCTCCTATACCAGACCTGAAATGTACCTGGTACGGATACGGGTATAGGTACGGAAACGCTATGGAATTTTATAAAATTTAAGATGATGGCTTATTGATAATTGATGATGGCACCCTCCTTTCTTAGACCAGGTTTGTTTTTTTCTAGATTGCATTGAAACATTCCAGCCCCTCCCGTACTAGGCCTAAAACGTACTTGGTACGGGTATGGAAACGCTGTGGGTATGTACCCACCCTAAAAACGTCTTTTTTGACATGGAACTCAAAAAAAATTAAAACATTTTAACTTAAAATTAAAGTAACCTAAACCTAATTTAACCCTAAAAGACCCCCCAAACACCTATTTATACACCCAACCCCTCTTGTTTATTCACACACTCATAGTTTGCTATTTTGCTAATTTTGAGCTTAAAGGAGAGAAAGAGAGCTTGAAGGAGAAAGAGAGAGCTTGAAGGAGAGAAAGAGAGCTTGAAGGAAAAAGGGAGAGAGCTTTAAGGAGAGAGAGAGAAGAAGAAGGATCAACTACAAGTCTACAAACAACAAGGAGGATTATTTTCAGGTATTTTTCATACATTTAAACATTCTTTTTTTAAAATCTTTTGATCAATGTTTTGTATGTGATCAATTATCAATGATCATGAATGATGTGTTTTCAAACACATCATTCATGATTATTGATTATGATTCATGATCTATTTTGTTTTTAATATTTATTTATTTTACGTTTTTTAAAATATTAATTAATTTTTTTCGTATTTAAAGTTTAATATTGAAATTCTATTTAATTAAATGTCTACCCTCTGTGTATGCTCTCACCTCGCACCATTTATGGCGAACTTGGTGATCAGAATCAAAGATTGACATGTAGGGCTAACTGTTTAATTTTTTTTAATTAGTTATGTATTTGTTTTTATTTTATTTTAAAGTTTTAAATGGAATTCGTTATAAATTTAAACGGTTACCCTCTGTGTATGCTCTCACCTCGCACCATTTATGGCGAACTTGGTGATCAGATATCAGAGATTGATGTGTAGGCCCTAGGGTTTAACTGGTTTTTTTAATTAGTAATGTGTTCGTTTACAATTTTTTTTATTTTAAAGTTTTAAATTGAATTCATTAAAAATTTAAACGTCTACCCTCTGTGTATGCTCTCACCTCGCACCATTTATGGTGAACTTGGTGATCAAAATCAGAGATTGACGTGTATGGGTTAACAAATTAATTGTCTAATTTGTATTTGTTGTTTTTAATTAAATTATTTAGCAATGTTTTAAAAAATATCTCTTATTGTAGGTTAAAACAAATTAAACCTATAGTCATGGCATCCAGTTCAGCTTTCAGTGGGGCATGGAGGAGCAAGCAGTGAGGAAGGAAATGTTCCGAGTGGCCCGATAGTGAAAATGGATCCTCATTCTCCTTTATGGAGGCATGTGGAAGTGTTAGAGCTCATTGCCAGTGGTGGTGTCTGTGTTTGGACGTGCCCCCATTGTGCCACCACATTTAAATCCTCGTATACCCGTTTGAAAGCTCATCTAACTGCGGTATCGGGGACGGACATTAGAGAATGTAAGAAGGTGGAGAAGAATACAATAGCCATGTACCTAAAAGAGCAAGAGGATGCAAACTTTGAAATAGCAAGAGCTCGCTCTAGAACCATTTCTTTGCAGCAGAGGACTATGGGAAAACCACCAACACCACCACCATCATTTCATCCTTTCATTGAGAGTAATGCTGAAATTGTTCCAGTTGATTCTTATTTTGATGAAGATGCCCCATCAAGAAAGAGAACAAAAGGGCCTTTATAAAAAGCATTTAACATTGAGAAGAGAGAAATTGTAGATGAATTGGTGGCTCAATGTATATATGCATGTGGGCTACCATTCAATGTCTTAAGGTCACCATATTGGCAGCAGATGGTGAGAGGCATTAATGAGGCACCACAGGGGTATACAAGCCCCAACTATAATAAGGTTCGCACTTCTCTTTTGGCGAAAGAAATGCAACACATACAAACATCTTTACAACCAATTAGAGATTCCTGGAAGGATTCAGGAGTGTCTATTATCTCCAGATGGATGGAAAGACTCCCGAAACAGACCTCTCATCAACATTATTGTAGTAATCCCTAAATGGGCAATGTTTTTGAAGGCTGTTGATTGTGAGGGGGAGATAAAAGATTCCCAATTCATTGCAAATATTCTCATTGAGGCTATTGAGTCAATGGGCCCTCAAGGCATTGTCCAAGTCATCACGGACAATGCCAAAAATTGCAAGGCAGCGGGGTTGATAGTAGAGGGTAGGTATGAGCACATATTTTGGACACCATGTGCAATACACTCCCTGAATCTGATGCTGCAGAAGATTAGGAAAATTACATGGATTGAGAAAATCTACATGGAGGCAAACGAGATTCAGATGTTTGTCACCAACCATCACATGTCTCAAGCCATATTCAGAAGATTCTCAAAGTTGGAGTTGTTGAAGGTAAGGGAACAACTCATGAGTCATAACTTATAAGTTTTACTTTTTAAGTTTTTAAGTTTTTCATTTTAATATTTAATTTTAAATCAATTTCAATTTGTGTTGTTATTGAATTGTTTCCATTCCTTTTTAATAGGTTGTTGAGACTAGTTTTGCCTCTCACACACTCGTCTTGAGACGACTTGTGAAGGTGAAACATGCTTTGAGTAGCATGGTGATTGACAATGTTTGGACCAGTCTGGAGGCAAGCAAATACAGAGAGAGCCCAAAGGATAAAGACATGGATCCTTGATGATGATTGGTGGGCAAAAATTGAATAGTTGTTGAGTTTCATGGAGCCTATTCTAAGTATGATCAGATTTGTAGACAAAGATAGTGTTTGCATTGGAGAAATATATGATGGCATTGACTCCATGCTTGAGAAAATCAAAGATATCATACAAGCCAAAGAGCAGGACCCTGAGGAAATTTTTTATAATGAAGTTAAAAGTGTGGTCATGAAAAGGTGGAACAAAATGACCACCCCATTGCATCTCCTTGCTTATGCCTTAAATCTCAAATATTACAACAGTGAAATAGTTGGGTTACCTGGTAGGCAGCGACCATATGATGACCAAGAGGTTACAAATGGACCGAGGGCAACATTCAGGAGGTTGTTTCCTGATCCAGCTATATCTAGTGCAGTCCGCAATGAGATGGGGATGTTTGTATCTGGAGGAGGTAGCATGGGAGAGGTAGAGGCTCTTTGTGACAAAGCCACCTTGAATCCAATCATGTGGTGGATTGTACATGGCCATGATGCCAAGTACCTATGACCTGTTGCAATCAAATTGCTCTCACAGGTATGAAGTTTGTAACTTGTTATTTGATATTTTAATTACCAATTAAGAATTAAAATTTAAAATGATATCACTCTTTTTTTATATTAATAATACTTTGTTTTTGTGACAGGTGGCTAGTTATTCTTTTGTAGAGTGAAACTGGAGTACTTATGGCTTTATCCACTCAGCCAAACGCACCATGTTGGCATCCAAGAAGGCTGAGGATCTAGTATATGTCCATTCCAACTTGCGCCTCTTAACACATAAGACGGAAGAGTTATACTAGTGGTCCTAACAAGCTTTGGGACATCCAACCTGAAACCACAGGACTTTGAAGCTTTTGTTGCTTGTTTGTCCAATGTTTCACTACTTGGCATTGATGACGAACTTCCTTGGAGCCCTTCACAAGGGTTTGACGGTAGAGCTAGTGGGAGTGGAGCTGCAAGTGCCATCCATGAAGATGATTTTGAGGATCATCTAGATGATATGTTCTAGGCTTTTAGGCCTAGGAAATTGAAAGTGAAGCAAGTTGAGAACTTGAATGTATTATGTTATTAACTATTATGTTTTGAACATTATGAATCAATACAAACTCAAGTCTCAATTCTCAAAGTATTGGAAATTTGTTTTCATTTTCTATGAATGTATAGTAATATTTGTATGAGTATTAAATTTCAATAAGTATGCAAATGCTTCTTTAAATTTATAATTTTATATATATATATAAAATGTACCCAACAGCATACCGTACCATAAGTTTTTAAAAATTTGTCATATCAACGTACCGTACCCATACCCATATCCGTATCCATACCCATACCAAAACATGCTAGCATTCAATTACAAACACCTTTCCAATAATATTGACAACAATTACAACAAATTAATGATACAAAAATAGCTTCTTATATGGACAAAAATGATGACTATTACAAATTACAAAATGACATAACAAAACTCAAACTTGTCACAAAAAGTTTCAGTAATGGACAGATTTTACGGCACTAAACCTATGACACCATGAAAACATAATACCGACTTCAACCCTAACAAGAGTCTAAAAAGGCTTAACAAACCTGAAATCGAAGCCAAGAAAACAAAAGATGAAAGTTGTTCTATGTTTAAGTATGCTTCAAAAGCTTTCTAAAAAGATATAACTTATTACATGCTCCAAAATCTATGCCAATGGGGAAAGAGGCTAGAAGGTGAGAAACCCAAAGAGATGAATATAAATTCGTCACTCCTCCACCCTCTTAACAAATGCTTCCAGTGCTTTTGTTCTAAGTGGATACCCTTTTCTTGTGATTATTACCAAAATACATGAGGAAAGATGTCATTAGCATAATTACTCATGAAGATCATCTTGAGATGGTTTAAAGAACTTTAAACACAAGTAAAATCCCACAAAAATTAATGGTCTAATTAAATTACTCGTGGAAGCCTTAAATCATTTAACACATACATGATTGGGTTGTAATTGGGTTAATCCCCTTTTGGTAAGAATAATGAGACAAGGGTGACTTATAAGGCATTACATACTCCAAAAGCTTTGCCAATGGGGAAAGAGGCTTGAAGTTGAGAAGCCCAAAGCAATGGATTGGATTCAATGGACCACCTCCCTACTAACAAATGCTTAGGGTGCTAGGGTGTTAAGTGGGTCCCCTTGCCTTGTGATTATCACCAAAAAGACACAAGGAAAAATGTCATTACGGTAATGTCTACACACGAAGGTCATCTTGAGATGACTCCAAACAAAAGTAAAATCCCACAAATATTAATAATGTAACACATAGCATGCCTATATTTAGCAAAAGAAAAAGAGTATTTATTGTTTCCTTTTTTCTTGCCGACCTCTCAATAATAAATGCATTCAAGACATAAATAAGTAAATAACTTGAAAATTCTGTTTTGTTCATGACAAAAATAAATTCAAAATTTTGTTGTTCACATCCTACATGCATTGTCTCTCTTATTTGACCTGCACTGTTCCTGCAACCAGCAAGGACAGCAAATTGAGGATTGTTTGTGTATACTTTCCGCTGCTTCAATCAGGTGAAATCAGCAGTACAATTGCAGCAATAATTTATGGAAATCTTAGCTTTACTATAATTTCGCATTTATTTCAAAAAAAAATTATTGCATTGCCGAACAAAAATCAGGTGTGTGTGTGTGTGATCAGTTTTGACTACATTTAATGTTGTTCTAAACTCCCCTTTAGCTATTTATCACTGCCTACCATTCCAGATATGTTTTGACTTCATTTGAATTTTTTACTTTTAATGCATTAAATGCTGGTTTACTGTTATTACTACTGCTGTACTTTATTTTCCATTCATTGATATTTACTTCATTCCTATATATGTGTGTATTTATTACACTTCTCATATGCATTTATTCCTATGCTATTCACTTTTCCTATGAGCCATATATTTTCCTTGTGGGCCACTCATGATCTGTAAACTCCTAAAATTGCCTACTTATTTGTTTCACAGACTCACACTATACTGCTCTACTTTGAAACTACTTCAAAATGACAGTTCTGAATGTTAGTGATGCTTAGAAATAGTGTATATTGTTGTTGAAAACTCAACAGTGTTTACACAACTGAATAATCAGTGCTAACAATATGGACTGCAATATGAAATCAGAAAGAGCACAGACACAAGATTTTTGGTCTGGAAAACCCCAAGATGGGGGAAAAACCAGTTGGAAGTGGAAATAGCCCAGCTTCCTATCTTCTTATGGCCAAAGATGGATTATAGAGCAGTGGAACAAGTACACCAGTCCTATCTTATTCAGTTTCTCCCTCTGATCCTTGAATTCAATCCTTCTCCTACAACCAACTGAACACCAACTCTGATCACCAATGATTTCAATGTATCCATGCCTCATATTCACTATGTCTAGAGATGTTCTTTCATGCACTAAAGGATCCCAAGAGTTAAAGAACTGAAGAGATAGTTTTCCAACTTTTACCAGACCTGAACGGTCACTGCAGGCAACACAGCTGGTTTGTGCAGACAAGTGGTTTCAAAACCACTATGGCCAGTCTGCAACCACCAAGCGGTTTAGCAACCACTGCTCTGCTTAAAGCAACGGTTTCGCAACCTGCCAAGGAGTGCTCCTTTTCGGAGCCTACTGCTCACTGAAACCGGACTTTCTTTGTTTGGATGGTGAAGTGGACTGGCTTTCCCGATCCTTATGGATCAACTGACTAGTTTACCCCAGCAGTTCTGCAACCACCTCTCTGCTTAAAGCAGCTTTTCACAACCTGCCAAGGAGTAATCCTTTTTGGAGCTCTGCTGCTGACTGAAACCAGACTTTCTTTGATTGGGTGGGGAAGTGGACTGGTTTCCCTAATCTTTATGGATCAACTCACTTGTTTCCATCCATTCTTCCAAGGCAATTTGGAAATTCATATATTTATATTTACTAAGGATGGTCGAAATCAACAAATGGGCCAGAGTCCACACTAAAGTGCTTAAGTACCCCTATGGGACAACCAGTGAAAAATACTTTAGGAACACCTGTCTACAAATAGGTATTTTCTTGGTCATCCTCCACAATAACTGTTATAGTTCCTTACTGACAAATACGTGAGTGCAGGTATTGAGAAAGGGAGCAATATATAACAGCATTTGTGGATTTGCAAATACAGCAAAGGCAATCCATAACAAATGAGAAAGCAATTTGTAGTGCTGCTATGCAACTCTGATGTTCTGCTGCCAGTTTCAGGTGTCAAACAATATAAAATATAGCTACCAGTTAGCTCACATATGATATGCTCAATTCCATAGTTTGCATACTCATACTCAGCAAATACTCGGCGGAGCAAATAAAAATTGACTCGGCAACATAAAAAAGACATAAATTTCTTTAGAAAACATAGATTTTATGCAAAATACAGTTACTCGGTAAATACTCGGCTGCAGGGATATGGCGAGTTTTTTTGGAGAAAAATCTGGCGAGTACTCGCTAAGTCTGCAAACTATGCTCGATTCATTATGACTATAAGCTTTCCCATAGCTGGTAGTCAAATAATTTCCGGAAAGGAATGTACAAAATCACAAGATACAAGATGCAATGAACTGTAACATGAATTCTACCATGTAAATCTTCTTCAAAAATTTGATATGGCCATAAGTAATGTACAACTTCAATTACAATATCAATAGGTGAATAAAGGAAATTTTCATTATTAACTAAACAAATACATAAGTACAAATCAGACTCCTTGATCTATGGTATATATCTAACTTATCTATTGAAGTGTTAAAATCGCACTTCATAAAGAAACTTAGAACATCAATTCAGATTTAGATAGGTTCCTAAATGGAAGCATATATACATCCACAAATGTATATAAACATATATGTATATCGACATATATATATATATATATATATATATAGTGTTAAAATCGCACTTCATAGAGAAACTTAGAACATCAATTCAGATTTAGATAGGTTCCCAAATGGAAGTATATATACATACACAAATGTATATAAACATATATGTATATCCATGCATGTGTGTGTGTGTGTGTGTGTGTGTGTGTGGGCGTGTGTGTGTGTAGATATACACACATTTATGTAGACATACATACACAAATGTATATATGGATATGCATATATATGTAGTTGTGTGTGTATGTGTATATGTATATATATACACATTTTGTAAATATATGTATACACACATATATACTGTTACAATCAATGCTGTGTAAGCACAAACTGAAAATCATTGACTTGTATTATAGTCATCCAACCTTTTACTAACAAGAAAATAGGAGTTTAAGAGAAAAAGAAAAAGAAGCTTACTTTTGAAGCTTTGAGGATAAGAATAAAACTTTCACAGATTTTCTTTACGTGCGCTTCAGCATTTACCACATGTGCCTCCTGCTTTTTTAGCTGCAATGGCAGCAGCTGCAGCAGTGGAACCTGAAGCAGGTTTTGAACTCCCGAGATGACGATATCCTGACTTCGGTGGACTCATTGAAAACTGCACTGGTGTTTTACTTTTATAAGATACAGTAATGAAGAACCTTTGAATGAAACATATATATAGCCAAATACAGCTTTTAGATCTAAAATATATGACAATGTCCCTAAATCCTTCCTAGAACATCATAATTTAGGCTAGTGCCACATGAGACAGACGATTATGAATTCATCCTCGAGCAGCATCAAGCAGAACAGTCACAACCACGATACATAATAAACAGTTCTGAATGTTATCATAAGAAAATCTCCAAAAGAGGATAAAGTTCAATTAAATTACCAACTCAAAAGATTGCAGTTCGACTTTGAATGTGGCAAAAGGAACATGTGTCACTACCAAAAAATTCAAAAAGAGTTGTTAAACATTAAAGAAGTATTTACACTTAAATATTTTATGGGATCCCATCATTTGTAAGAAATCAATATAGAAATAAAAAAAATAAAGCATCAGGATGAAGATAAATCTGCATATAGAATACAAGTCCAGGGAAAAGGATGGCGAGGGAATGGGAGAAGAGCAAAGCAGGTCAGGAATGGAGCACAGAGAGAAGGAAATCGCAAAGATGAACTGGGTGAGTCAGCTTTTGACAGACAAGGGGAAAGAAGGAAGAAACATGGAATGTACAGCCACAGGTAGAATCAGAGCAAGAAGCAAGTAGGGAATCCTTGAGGGGGGTCACCTGTTCTTGGTTAATGCAGGCTTGTTCATATGACCTTGGATACCCAATTTCAACCAGGACATGGAATCAATTGAGAAGATGCCAATTCAGGTTTGATTGTTTGACGTCCAGTCAGAATTTCAGATAGAGGACAACCTCCAAAGTAGATAGAACTCCATCGTTTCCTATGCTTGAGTAGGGCTGCAAAGAAAAGATTACTAATATGCACACATGTGCGTCCTCCATGAATATCTCAAGAATTTGACCCATCGCTACTGATATTTCTACTTTGAGGGGGGTCTTTTGTCCTAGAGATGAATTATGAGGTTCTCCGAGAGTGCATCATATATGCTCATACCCCACTTTTCACCGCCTCAAAGACCTACCATCCATAGTAAAATATGGTGACGTAAAAGAAATTAGAAGAGAGCAAAAGCCAAGAGAGATAGACAACATGATTGTTTCTTTTAGCTAGAGAGAGACCAACAAGCAATCTCAATGCATCTCCTTATCGCTAGAAGAGAAAGAGGGAATATATCTGCACCCTCTTATTGCTAGAAGAGAAAGAGGGAATATGGTTCCCAAGGAAGAATGGCTTCATTCACAAGTCAAGAGAAGAACCATGCAGTGAGCCTATGATCTGTACAAATGGAAATCACAGTGGACTCCAAAATATCTCATTTAGTGCCACTATACTGCTTCTCCTTGAAAATGAACCCACTATCCCATCACTTTCCCAAGCGCACAGCATAGAGGATCTTCAAGAAAGCGAAATTCCTCAGAACCGGACAAAGTCAAAGTGAGGGGAACTCAAGTGTCTTCATTTCAACTGACTTCCTCACAATCAGACATACTCTGAACCAGGGGAACTCGAATCTCTTAAGGACCTACAAGGAAATCTCAAGTCAGTCTTGATCAATTTTTATCTTTGGAATCCCCCATCTAAAAGGGGCATGATTGGAGAAGCCAAGGACCTACATTGGCAACTTAGGAGATTCAAAGATCAACTTGGGAGACAACTTCAATGCAGTTCTCTCTCATGAAGAAAAAATGGAAGGTTCATACAGGAAAACTCAATCCCAAATGGACTTCAATGAGTTTGCTGGTGATTGCGCCCTTTGGGATGCAAGGCCCAAAATCTAGAAAATTCCTTTGGTACAACAGACAATCGGCATTTGCAGTGATTTCAGAAAGGATTGAAATATTCCATCTTTCCCTTTCATGGTTAGGCCAAAATCATAAAAAATGATTTCCTCAAAGCCTCTAGATTAGACTACGCTTCCATATCATTGGTTATCAAAACAGATTCACCTCCTACGGCCAATTCATTCAAATTTGAATTGATGTGGCTCTGGAAGGGATCCCCTCTAGATAGAATAAAGAATGGACTGGTGGTAGAACTGCCCTCTCATCTCAGGATGTAGGATGTTAAGGTTGATCAAGAAGCCAAAATACATCAGGGTGAACTTGAAGGAACAAAACCGCTCCACATTTGAAAATATCTGCACAAAAAAAGTGAATTGGGGGGGGGGGTGTTGGGGGATTAGCTGAGATTAGTTCATCATGGTAAGAATCTGCAATTCAGTGACAGTCAAAGGAACCATATGCTAGGAAGATATTTTCTGGCACCAAAAGTCAAGAGAGTCATAGTGTAGGGCAATCAGAAAGACAATTGTTTTTCACCAATCCATGGTGCTGCACATCAACAAAATAGGTATTTTTTCTACTAAGGGCTTTCAGTTGACCAATCTTAAATATAATACCCTTTAGAAAAGAGCAATCTCCTTCTTTAGAAAAGAGCACTCTTCTAACAGCTCAAGTGATGTGGAAGCACAAAATGCCTTCCTCCAACATATCCCTCAGATTGTTACTCAAGCCCAGAATGAGGCCCTCATAGCCCCGATTTCAGCGGATGAAGCATGGACTGCCCTCTTCAAGATGGAAAAAGACAAAGCACCGGAGCCTGACAGATTTACCCTGGGTTTATTCCAAGCCATCTAGCAAATTATGAAAAAAGATATAATAGAAGCCTTCGATGAGTCCAAGAAGTAAAAAAATTCCTTCCTCCAACATATCCCTTAGATTATTAGTAATTACTCAAGCTCCTAATGAGGCCCTCATGGCCCTCATTTCAGCAGATGAGGCATGAGCTGCCCTCTTCAAGATGGAAAATAGACAAAGCACCGGAACCTGACAGCTTTCCCCTGGATTTCTTCCAAGTCTTCTAGCAAATTATGGAAAAATATATAATAGGAGTCCTCAATGAGTCCAAGAAGTCAGAAAAGACCCTAAAAGGGTTGAGCTGCACACCAATAGTGCTGATTTAAAGGTGCGACACTTTCCACAAACTGGTAACAAAAGTTCTGATTGAAAGACTCCAACCCTTTTTACCAAACATCATTAACTGGGAAAAGGCCAGTTTTAAAGGGTAAACAGATTCTAGATGGACTAATGGTTCATGAACTCCCTCGCACATTCAAATGATGGAAGGAAGTAGGGATGTTCATCAAACTTGAGATCAATAAGAGGCACGACATGGTAGAGTGGCCTTTTCTGATAAAAGTCCTCCTTCAATTTGGTTTCAACCTTGATTGGTGCTCATGGATAGTCAGCTGCATACCTACACTCCACTTTTCTACCTTGGTAGATGGCTGCCCATCGGGCTTCTTCCAATCATCCAATGGAATTCAATAGAAGGATTCCCTCTCCGCAAACCTCTTTGTGATCATTGCTAAGGCACTTAACAGAGCATTCGCCACAGCTAAACAGGATAGGAAACTTAAAGGCCTAAAAAATCACTTTCGGTTTTGAAGCCCAAACTCATAAAAAGTTTGTCTATGATACTCTCCTATTCGGGAAAGCAAACATACTGGCAACCAAGGCAACAGAGAAGATTCTCCATGATTACTCTCAAGCTTTTAGCCCAAGTATCAATGAAATAGATCTTGCATCTTTTACCTAAATGTCTTTGACCGTAAGCAACACAGACTTGCTGACATCTTGGACTTCGAGATTTGTCGTCCCCAAGTAAGTACTTTAATATACCCTTCTTTTCAGGCTGTTGTAAGAAAATCTTTTAAGAAAAGCCATTTAAAGATTCCATTGGAAATTATTTGGATGGGAATGTAGATACCTCACATTCGCTGGTCAGATATAACTAGTTGGAGTTCTTCTCCAAACCTACTTATGTATTTTTTTACGGTTATCCAATCTCCCAAAGGAATCGGAACAAAATCATGAGAAATTTCTTGTGGCAAGGCTGTTATAAGTACACGAGGTGCCCACTGCTAAAATGATAAAATATCTGCCATCCAACATCAGCTTGGAGTCCTGGCTGGTTTGGCTTATTTTGTCTGAGGCTAGGAAGCCATGGAGATGAATGATCAGGTCTACATATCTTGATTCAATAAATGCTTCTTGCATTTTTCTCCGGTAGGTCTTATGTTTATGAATGACTGAATCAGCTACCCATACTCCTCTTCATTGTTCCTCTTCTTCCTCTATCTGGAATTTGATCATTCGAAAGCTCTACTTCGATTGAGTGCCTACTATAGACACCCTAAACTATAGCATTACGCATTCTAAACCTCCCAAATCATCCCGTAATTACTTCATAGTACATTACGACCATTTTCAACCACTTTTGATATATTCCGCTATTTTATGACCTTTAATGACATTCTACGACATTGTTCCGAACAAACTTTCATCTCCTAATCATTCCTATCGCTCACACATGGTCTCAAATTATTAAATATTCGTGTTATGAACCTTGTTACATTCATATCCCATTCCTAGGATTAATTAATTAATTTTATCACTCTTATTATTCATCCCCTATCCCATTAGTTAATTTTATAAGCTAATTTAATATCAACTTAATTAGATAAATCGTACATTATCCATTTACACCTCACCTCTTATCCACTTTCACTTCACTAGTCAACATCTCAAGTTAACTAGAGCAAAACAAATCAATTAAAGATAAAATCATTAAATATGTGCAAGAGGACAAATTTAGATTAAATCAAATCATGCATTTGAGTTAACTAAACATATCCTATAAAGCATGGCATTCTAAAAATAAAGAAAATCTCTACAAGCTAAAAGTCACGTCACTTTTTTGGGTGAATAAAATAAAAGACATGCAATTAATATTTAATGCTAAATATACAAAAACCTGTGCAACCACTTAAAAATAGCTCATCCATGCAAGCTCAAAACAACAAGTTCAACTCCTCAATCAAATTGGAAACTCAATTAAACAATTCAATCATGGTTCAGTTAACTTCAGATCAGACAAGTTAATCACACAAATCAAGGATTTGGGATTCTCTTATCTCATTTATAAATAATCACTCATTCTTCTCCAATTACCATCTTTGGAAGCTTTGAGAATTAAATTATCATTGTGTTGGATTATCATTCAATCTCACACATCGCTACGCTATCCAATTGATCACAAATCAACAATCAAATCATTTATTCAATCGCTTTGCTCATAGCTGAAATCTACTTCCATTCAGAACATCTTTGGAGTATCCACAAACAAATTTGATCAAGAGATTCAACAAGCTTGGGGCTTAATTCCAAGCTTCAGCAATCTCATCCGAGGTTGCAAGGAGATACAAATGAAGATCTGGTTTGCTTTTATTTGTTTTGTTTCTTTCATTTTGTAATATTTCTCTTGTATACATTTCTGGCACTACCGGTGGGACAAACCCACATATTTATCATTTCTTCATTGTTTTTCATGAAATTAACCTTGTTTTTGTGTTCTTCTTGCTATTTCAGACTCGCTGACCAATTTTTAGGGATTTTCATGAAATAAATTGAGAACAATTTCAAAAAAAACCAGTAAAATTGGTCGTGTTTTTTAACTTGTTTGTGCAGCTACAGGTTATTTGTGCTATCGTAATACAATTTATGCTAGCGTAGCATGCAATTTGCACTATCGTATTATTATTTGCGCTACCATCTTTTAGTTTGCGTTGCCGTCTTACTAATTTGCGCTACCATCTTACTGTTTGCGCAAGTGTCTTACTGCTAGTGCTACCGTCTTATTGTCTGCACTAGTGTTGCATTGTCACTATGCGTGTGTTACCGTTTTGTTGGTTGCGCTAGCATCCTAGTACGTGAGCTAGCATTTTGTGGTAATTTTTCATCTTATTTTCCAATTTTCGAGCATCTTCTTTGCCATTGTTCTGTTGTTTTCTCTGTGTTTCAAACTCTAAGTTTACAGTTTACTCAATTATAACAATACTTAAATCTTAAATCTTCGTTCATCTTTGTTCGTTTTTGTTTCAAATCAAAGCCACGTATGCTCTTTTTCTCGTGATCTTGAAAATTAGAAACGACTGCAATTGTTTTTTTTCTTCTAATATCGTGTTTACAGGAAAACTACTAATCAGTTTTGTGTAGGTACGCATCGTTTGGAAATCCTATTAAATCAAGCAACAAACTACTAATATCTTGCATGCAAGTTTCCTTGGTCAAAGAGAAATCAAACTTTGCTAAATTTTTAATATACTATACAAAACTTTTGCATTGCAGGTTCGGATAAGGGTTAATACACGTCCGCTTAACTGTGGGAAGTACTTGGGCATAGCCCTAAAACTCATTGATGAGTACCACAGGAACCCCAAAGTAATTGGCACATTGAGAGGACCATTGGCCAGCGAAATGGGTAACGCCCCATCTTGATTGAGTAGTATCACCCGTGAGGAAAACCAGAACGTTGTTTGTGGTAACAGCCTCATTCTTAATTGATTGAGGGGTATAGTCCGTATTCAAAACTTTTATGGTGCATGTACTCATTCGAACAAGCATTGATGAGTGAATTTTCCAAATCCTAGGAAGCCTAACAAACCTGAGGCCATCCAATTCCGTTATTGTTTAGATTGTTAGATTAAAACAATTTGTGTTCCACATCTCATATCATCCAAATTCAATCCAATTCAAAAATCAGTTGTAAAAAAAAATCCTATCCTTTCCAATTCCAAAATCAAAATCATAAATTTGTCCAAATCCAATCAAAGATTGATCAATCAACATCATCCTATCAAAATTAGCAAACCCATCAAAGTTTGTTCAATCAAAATAATCATATCATAGTCTTATATCTTGGATACCCCAATTCAAGTTTAAGCACATCAAATTAATCGTATCAAATCAAAAGTCTTATTATTTGGATATTCATTTTATCCAAATCTAAGCACATTAACATTCCAAATCAGTTTACTGAATCTAAACTCAATCCTATCCAATCAATCAAAGCCTTATAGTTTTGATATTCACTATATTCAAAGCTAAGCAAATCCTAATTAGTCCTACCGGACTCTCAAATCAAAGTCTTAAACATTTGGATATTCACTCTATCTAAGTTTAAGCAAATCAATCAAAATCTGAATTCAAATTAAGACAAATCACATCCGATTTTATCAAAATCAAATGAAACCACGCTTTAAGCCTTTTACATTGGATATTCACTTTATCCATGTTTAAGCACATCCGATTTTATCACACCTTATACGTTGAATATTCACTTTATTCACGTATTAGGTAAATCAAAACCAAATCAACACCTTGTACGTTAGATATTCACTTTATTCATGTATTAAATAAACCAAATCGAATCAAACTAAATCAGGAGTCTTATACTTTGATATTCACTTTATCCAAGTTTAAGCATATCAAATCACATCCAATTCAAGTCCTATATTTTGGGTATTCACTTTATCCAAATTTAAGCAAATCTTTCATCAAATTAGTCATAACAGACTTTAAAATCAATTCCAACCGAACCGAATCAAAATCAGAATATCAATCTATTCGATCCGAAACACAGTCTTAACCTTTGATCAAATCAAACACTGATTTCACTAAACATGTTTGCAAGTCAACAACAAGCAAACCAATCCGACGTCATCTTTTGAGCTTAAATTTATAAAACCTCTATCAAGCTTATCAAGTCACAAACCACCTTCTTACTTTCGGTTTTTACCTTTAGTACAATGGTGAGTCCACGCAACACATCAAATGAAGCTTTATTAGAAAAACTTCATGAGATATCAAAACAAATCTCTCATATGGCTTCCCAAGTCAATGGAAAATCAAATATACAACCAATCATAATCTCTAGTAAAGAAACTATTCCACGTGAAGTCAAATGAAGACAATTCACACCTCTCGGAGAAAGTCTTTCTAGTATCCTCCACCAATTAGCAAGTGCTAATATGGTAACCTATCCAATCACAAGACCCTTCGAAGAAGGGCAACCAAAACCTACTTGGTACAAAGAATCAGACTATTGTGAATACTACTGCATCAATGGCCATTCTACGGATCGATCGTTCAAATCTCTGCCATTATATCCAAGATTTAATCGATCACGGAGATATTGAAATCGAAAACAAATCAAATACAATATAAAAACATCGTAACAATAACCGATAATTGGGTTCAATCACTGCAGAGAAGCATCCTGGAATTCACCTGATAATCATCCGAACTATCCTTGAGATGGGTGCCTCAGTCAAAAGACATCGGTTACAGCACACAGCATGTCAACACATAAAGCCAATCACCTATCTCAGTACTTCATGTACCTTGCCCACAAGAAATGGGTCAAGTATGGTTTATCATATAGTCCAATGGCTGTGCACAGATCTTTCAGTCTCTGTAAAGCCATTTACTAGGCCAATATCCAATGGGCAAGTTACATGAAGGAACAACCACTTTTATTATCAAAACTTTATTCCACTACACAGAAATGAAGCTAAGAGGACAAAATAATTTAACTCCAATTGGTCTCTTGGGAGACCAATAAACAAACAGAAATTCCTTAAAGAACTACAGTGAGACAACAAAACTAGCATGAAGGTTCAAACATGTGACAGCCAAGGCAAGGGTCGTGATTTTATGGATAACCCGGCCAGGATCTATAAGAGGAGTTTAAGTTCAAAAAGACATTTGGTGAGCTCCTGTTATCATTGTTTTCAATTTCCTCAAGCAATCCTATGAAAGAAGAACTTCAAATTACTGTGACATGTTTCCCCATGATCCAGTGAGTTGAATGAAATCAAACAGGTCAAGAAATGGTGTTCATCCTCTTAATATTCTCATTTCATCAACCATTTTCCTACCAGAGTTGTAAAGATAACTTTTCTCGGTCAAAAACAAGAAACAAAAGTTGAAGCACATACAACATTAACAGCAGTCTGCCCATCATTAGGAAGGGAGGATCTAGAACACTCTACTATGTTGTAGTCATTACAAGAAGCTTAACCTACAAGTAATTTGGTTTACCTTCTTCCCAAAATCCTCACATATTTTAACTATCAATACTCAGTGAATGGATCTCCTTGTTTACCTAATGAAAACAGAAATAAGTTTCTATGAGTAAGTTTCCAATGTTACAAACATTCCCATAACCCTTCATACTTTTATATCTAGCATTTTCTCTTGGTAATCTACAGCTTAACTTATCCACTCAATGATAGTATGAGGACGGGTGTATGTCAAGTTCCAATACTCTCTTCATACCATTCTTTCTGTATTTCCTTTATTCCTACCAGTAGTTATCAGCATGCAAATGATAACCAAAATGGAAATAATTAAACCATACCAGATCTCATCAAATGCAAGCAAGAGACAATACAGTTCTATATATCCAGTATTGCAATACATGCCTCAAGGGCTTCAGGTAAACAAAGGCAGCTAGTAGAATACCTGGAAACCCTCTCAGGCTCGAAGACCAATGACAGTTGGGTGTGGAACAAAGTTATTCAACTCCAAGACGTGAAAGGGCTCGAACCACTCCAGAACAGGAAGCATGCAAGTTTTCCGATTGCACAACAGTCAACAATGTTTGCACTCAAAATCAAGCAATGTGCATAAACATAGTCTTGCCAAAAATAACCACGCAAAGCAGTTTAAGAAAACTAAAGCGACTTCCCACATTCGAATCCCCCTTCTCAGCCTTGCTTCTCCTCTGTTTATTATTGTACCATTCTAATGCTTATTCCTATCAAAAGTAGGGCAACTATCCAGTATCTTATCTTCTTTATTTACTCAACTGAAAATAAAATTATGATGACCTCAACCATATCTAAAATGATGTCCGGCTTTTTCCATCAGATTTGAGTTTGTTCCTTTTAGGTAGTTGTCAGAAAGATAGACACTGGTATCATCTCTGTTCATAGACAAAGGTCTTGAATTGTTGATGACTGCATAGCTGGCACTTGGCATGATCAATGCTAATCTATGAATTTAGCGCAATCCTAGCTAGGTGGGACTTGGGTGTGGTGGATTATAAATTTTGGTACCACAATTAGAGATTGTTCCTCGTTAATCCTTCTTGTTATATGACAATGTAAGTAAAGATGATACATAAAAACTATAGCGATCACAATGATATTACAAAGGATCTTTGGGTATGATCCTCATTTCAACCTATTTCTACATCTTAACTATGTAATTCTCAAGTACCAATTTATGCACAAGAATGATGAGCAAAAATGAAAGGGAATATTCCTTATTTATAATTGTCCAATCGCCCCACATTCAAGTTAATTTTTTCTTATCATTAGCATGATTTTATTGACAAGAGTCCAGTCAGCTACCAAGAGAGAGCAAGTTGACTTCTTTTGATATTAAATATCCTTCAAATTGATATTGGAGTAAAAGCAATATATCATGATTCTGAATACACATCAGATAACTTCATAATTTATAATTGATTCTTTTGGGGCTATAACACATTTGCTTATCACACGGGGCTGCCACTGTTCATTGGGCAGTTGTACTACATGTGATCTTTTGAACTATCCATAACCTCTACCATCTTTAAATCCTACCACCTACAATGTGATTACCATTGTCATCCAGTCTCCCCTTATCATTCAACTGTGTAAGTCTCCACACAAGCCACTAAATTGTATAGAAGAATTTTCTAGTCACCACTCTACTCTGGTAAGAGATGAAGATCTGGTCTAATAATGAATTAGCATGTGAAACCTTCCTAATTTCTGCCATTTGTAAAATGGTCTCTTTTTGTCTTTGGGACTTGGTGTCTTTTCAATTATAAATACATGCTCTCCATGTTTTAGTGCACATCTTGTAGATCTTCATGCTCTCCATAGTTTGGAGTGTATCTTGCAGACCTTCGCGGCTACTAAGAATATATCTCCGATTTTCAATTACAAAAACATGCTCTCCATGTTTTGGAGAACAACTTGTAGACCTTCATGTTTTCCTTGTTTTGGAGAATATCTTGTAGACCTTCACAGCTGTTAACAGTGTCTCCCCTTTTTGTTGTAAAGATTCAGCACTAAATTATGACATGGTTCATGCCTTTATTAAGGCTAATAATATTTCCTCGATTAGTTTAAAAAACCGTAGTTCAGAATCTATCAACTTCGTCGACTTTCAATGCAGCCTCAACTTCCTCTATGGTTTGATAGGTTTCTTGGGCCTCGTCTACAATGCACTCATAAATAACCTATTCCTACCTTTGAGTGAGATTCTTCCTTTTGGTGCTTGTAATGAGCCCAGAATCAATAGGATGAGAATAGAGCATAGAGCTATCCTAGGAAAATGGGTTGACAATTAAAAATAAAGTTATTTCACGTGGAAAAAATTAATAGAACAAAGCTTGAAGTTGCTTTCCATGCACCTAACTTTAGAGGTTGAGTTAATTTGTTTTACAATAGTGAACTATCCTCTCTAAATAGAGATAGCAAATTTGTGCTACTTATGTTTAGTTGCATTTCATGCATGTTAGTTGTGATTTATGTATGCTCTTATCTCATCCAAGTTAAGAGATGAGGTTTAATTTATTTAGAGCAGTAGAACAAATAAAGCCATGTAAAGGCTATAGATAGTTCTCTTATAGGTAGTTTTAGATTGCATTACAATGAAGCAAAGATATAAGTTATTTTATAAAGAAGGTTTCCTTGTCTATAAATATGTAGATACATTGTAATAAAGAATATAGAGTTTCTTTTCTTCTATGATCTGCTCACATCTATTTTCCAGGAAATAAAAAGTTATGGTTCTTCACAGTTTCAAAACTCGAGTATTGTCTAGCATTCTACCAAATTCAGTTTGTCAGAATTTCAGTCATAACATTATCGATTTATTTTCAGTAGTTCCAGCAGCAATCAGTTTAGGATCGCTACTTTCCTAGCCTTGTAGTGGGACATTCATGATAGAGAAAACCAGAAATCAGAAATAGCATTATCTATGGCGGTTGCTGTTAAGTATCCGGTGGGCAGGCCAATGTATTAGATGATCCAAATGAACAAGGGTATTACAGCCATTAACAGAACCTTGGTACATTGATTCAATAAATAAATAAACAAGGAAGAATCCAACATGATGATGAAAACGAGGATGCCACACTCTTTGAAACAGAAGGAGAGGTCCAAGACAGCATGTAAATTTGGAAAGCTAAGGATTCAGTGTTGAAAAATTGTGAAGAAAACCTGCAGGGTAAAAAAACAAAACACACTAGTCATCGAAGGCTGAGTGCTCCCACCAAGATTACAACTAATCACAAAAGGACTTACCCAGCCCTGAGAACAGTACAATACCAAGAGTCCCACCTCTAAGTACCCAATCAAGACCACTTCCTAATCTGTCTATCATCAGACAGCTAGAAGTGACAAGGAATCAGACCCAGTACCAATTATTTACATTATAGGGATTTTGGAATGTCGAAAAAGGGGCATGATCTGGAAGAAATAGAATGTGGAGATAGCCATTATGAACAGTAAAGAACGTAAGGATCGTAGAGAACCCCAGAAAAAAAAAAGCGTGTGATATTCTTGAGTACGAAGACACGGTTGCATTTAAGGCTAAAAATTATATGGCTACGTTCATATTTCATAATTACAGCACTGTCGGGCATGCATACTGCTTTTACAAACAGAAACCCGCTGCATTTCTAGTTGGAGAGTGCAATGGAATTATAGTTTGTATGAAAGGGGTTAATGGAGAATCACACAATGTACCTCTTATTTCTTGCGGAGGCTCTACAGCTTCTGTTACAAGATACAGCAGCAAATAACTACCACCAATATGTTGGCTTGCACCAGCAGCAACTGGGTTTGTATGTTTTGTTGCGCCGCAAGTCTATTACGTTTCAAATATCCCAAACAAATGCTGGAATTCGGTCGGCCATTTTCATATTTTGTAAGGAACTTCCCGTTTCGTTATTGTTGGTGCCGATTCCTTATTATTTTCATATTGCAAGAAGCCCATTCCTTGTTATTAGTCCTGAAGATTTATGGGCCTAAACCCAGCAACAAGGCCTAAACCCAGCAACCAAAACTGAAAAAAACAAGGCCATGATATGGCAAATCCTGCTGATGCCAATGTAGTTTTTTGATGGGCTGGATGTGTCGGGTCTACAATTTAGGGGACCAATTTGTTTGTTGGAAATTTGAAGGATTAGTTAAATTGTGATCGAGGAATTGTTGCAAGCGTTGAGTGTAACTTTGCATGGATTGCGGTGTGAAGCCTTTTTGCAATTTAGGTTAAGGAGCATTTTGAAGCAATACATAGCTTTGTGATTCGAAATGTTTGTTGGAATATATTTTATGGTGCATGCATTGCTCTAGTTTGCAAATGTACTAACACGTGCATAGTTTGTGAATCCTCGCGGATTGCCGTAGTGCTACACGGGTTGAGGAGTGAAATCCTGACCCTGTGACTTTAACATATTGTTGGCAGAAGTAATTTTTTTCCAAATATTTAAGGATTGAAATTGTTGTTTGTTTCTATGTTTAAGATGAGCTTAAACTATGGGCGATTGCTGGCGCATGTTGTGCAGTCTGCAGTAGAACTGTAATATATAGGTATATATATTAGCTGATGTAAGGTCTTACTTTGTAAATGTTGCATTTATATTCGATATTCACTAGTAAAACTATAATACGTTAGTGTAAAAGGTGATTAAATTAACGTAGCGCAACAACTTGATATATGGATGATGCCAAAATCAATTGTTTGTTATGAATAAGCTTATTGAAAGCAATTGTATCTTGATTCGTAGCAGGGTATCTAAAGAAGTAGCTTAGAAATTTCCAATGAAAATGTGTATTATAATATATTTTGTATTCATAAGTTCCCAAAACCAGGGTTGGTCTACTGTTTGGTGCGGTTCTTGAATAAATATTGGTTAATTGCATGCGTATGGGTGAATAAAAATAAAATAAAACAATGGTTTTTGAGTGAGCTTTGTTTAATACAAGCTTGTAGGACATTGCAATGTATGGGTTATGTGTTTTTTGCTTGGGAATTGCGACACGGTGTGAGAATGTTGTGAGCATTTATCTAGTTCAAATAGGAAAGCAAAAACAAAAAATGGTAGGTTTTTTCGGGGATGACTTTTTTGGATAGGAGGTTTTCCATTAGTGGTGGTGTTGTCTAATCAAGTAAACAAGCATGTTAGACGAAATTAGATGCAACACTTAAATTAATTGTGTTGATACATGAATGCGATATGCAACTTGAGAAAGTTATCGACATATAGGTGTAGTTTGTATGATTGAAGGGCATTATGAATTTGTGGAATAATTTTTTTTTTAATGAAACATATTGTGAATACGATGAGAAGATTGTGAAAAAGTATCTACTGTATTTAGTGCAGAAGGAATATTAAAATCTTTAAAATAAAAAAGGGAAGATAAAAATTTATGATAAAACTGAATAATTTTTTTTTATGGGAATTTGGTGAATATATATTCGACCAAAGTGAAAGTCATGTAATAGAAATTCATTTCATAAGTGCATAGCAACGTGTCATAGTTAGCAGATAGTGTCAGCTATGTAAAATAACATGTGGCAATTTGTGATGTGCATTGTAAAAACATTTTTTGTGGAAGACCATGGCCAGTTCGTGATCTAGACAGAATCGGTTCATGGTGAGTGGCTGGGATCGCAAAATGGAAAGGAGGGTGTAATTGGGTTTTGCATTGTGTTTGCTTCAATGGAGTCTCAAAATTGGAGAAGGAGGTTAACTGAAGTCTTCAATGTGGCAGAGAAAGCAAAAACCAGAGTACTGACAGTAGTCGCATAGTAGTGAAAGAGGTGGGAATCTTGGATTTTATTTGTGCTTTGGTAAATGAGTTTCTTTGAAGCGGTGCATTTTTTTATAGTCTATAGTAGATTAGTTGTAGTTATTAAAGAATGGATGAATATATTATATTTGTTTTATGAGTTCAGATTATGAACATAACATGGGAGCATAGACAAAACTAATTATACCTTCAATATGATCTGTAATTTGTGCTACAACAAACATCGCAAGAGAGAAACACAGAATTGAAAAAAAATCAGCCAAAGAGGCAATGTTTTTGTGCATTGTATAATTAAAATGCTAACTCTCTCCTCTTGCCTAGTAACTCTAGCGCATATCTGAAACAGTCCTTAGCACTAAGGAGTAGAGTCTGGTAGCTAAAACAGAAAGCTGTGTAAACATTAAGGGTATGTTTCTGGTGCAGGAATGAAGGTATGAGATTGAAACAGTCATCAACACATCGAACACAGACCACATCAATAGCAAACTAGAGTGTGTATATACAAGCCAATCAATCAAGTGACAGCTAGGTATTTGTAGTATTTATACTTTGCAGAAATTAGTGCTAGAAATTTCCAAACATGAAAACTCTCATGTTTAACAAATATTCTATATTTGAGGCCACTAATTATTAGGCAAATTTTCTAAAAAAAGTTGTTTTGGGTAGATGAAAAGCAAAACTAAACAACCTTTCCTAGTGTATTGCAGTGTGGGCAGTAAGGTGCGTTCTGGTACAGGGTATGGAGATCCCTCAAAAAATATTTGAAAGTTGTTTTTTGTTAGCGGCTATAATTGTGACTTTCCTGATAGACATGTATGCAAGATAGGGTTGCATATAGCAGGCACAGAAATTGTTTGACAAAATGTCTTATCGAAGAGGCACCCATCTCCTGATTTTTTGCATATGCACAAAAGAGTTAAAAATGGTTCTGTGATTTTTAAGATGTGAAATTGGTACATGTAAAGCCAAACGCAAGAGAACCTTCGCACCATCCTCCTGGTGCATACCAGACCTGGATTTTTGGAAGTGAGAATGGAGGTCTATCAAAACACTTGAAAGCAGATATTCATTAGATGTTATTGTTGTTAGATATGAATAAAAAAGTTGAACCACATAAAAGGTAAACAAATTGTGTCAAACGGCATCATTGAAATTAAGGTTGTCCTGCTGGGAAACTCAGTTTCAGTGTGTTGCTACAAGCTGGTGGTTTGTTTGGTTGTCTTATTGTTATATGTTTTAACATGGACTTGGCAGTAATAAAATATAACCTTGCAAGTCCTGATTTGCTATGGCGCCCAGTGTACATTCAACAGCCAAGTGTTGGTTCAGAATTTGGAAAGTTGAAGGAGTTAATGTTTCTTTCTCTCTGCACAAACCATTTGAGTGGAAGTATTTGACATAGTCTTGGTGAAATGCTTCAGCTGCAATTGTTGGACCTCTTTACAAACAATTTTTCTGGCATGTTTGAATTAATGTTGTTGTTCTTGAGACTGTGCATGAAGACAGTTCTTTTAGAGGCATTGAGCATGATTTTGAAGTTGTTCTTGAATTGAGGAAGACACTGGGTGTGAAGTCATCAGTCTGGGCAAAGAACTGGAAGTGAGTATAAACAAGCATACGATTGCTAAATTTTTTATGCAACCAATGTAGATTGTTTGATAACTTGGCAAGTTGAATAAGAAATTGCAGAAAAAAATGGTAATTAAATAGCTTGTTTTGTATTTGTTCCATATGCAACATTAAATTAAAATCCAATAGTTCATTAAACTTTTAGTGTTATGCAAAAATTCGTGAAATGGCATACAATAGATATGACTGGATCTAGGAAATCATAGCTGCAATTCAAACGGGGATAGAAAGAGGTTTTGTGAACCAGGTTTGCAGTATGTTGAAGAGTTTAGAGAGAGACACCATAGGAGAAAGCAGGCATAACAGTAGCAGAACGAAGGGAGTACAAAATTAGATATATATGTTGGATTAGCAAGATCATTTTTGTGGTCTGCTATATTGTAAAGCAAAAAACATGTAGTAGAAAACATTGTTGCATTCCATACAGACAAAAGAAGAGAATAATAATTGCCAGTAATTTTTTAGGATTATGTTTTCTTTGTATTAGAAGTAGTCTGAGAGTACCATAATTACAAAAAGTCTAGAAGGAAAGCAAGACAAAAACTATGCTAGCTCGCATGTTGTTAAGCAGCAATGTATGTAGTCATATCGAATAGCCAAAAAGCTAGAGTATAATGTTGTACTATTCCTGGACATACGAGCAGTCAGCCACGAAAATGTTTGTTTAGGCGCATGGTGTGCAAAAGCGTTCCAAGAATTTGCAAGAGCATGATGGATATGTTAGACACAAAACAAAAAATTAAACTCAAATGCAATGAATAAAACTGATAAATGGAGAAGCTCACCAGAGAAGTGATAAAGCTAGGTTTCTTTGATTGTTGAAATTGAGTTGTCAACTGTCAAAGTCAATGTACCCTTGATTTGGAATTGACGGAGAAGAAATATAGGCTTAGAGATGTCCTGTTGATATTCTTCATATTCTGTTTGAGAGAGCTGAGGGAAGACTTTGCCCAGTAATGGCTCTCGCAGTGTGCAGTGAAGGGAGTCATCTGTTGTTTGCAAAGTGCAGTGGAGCAAGTGCTTATACTTGTATGGTTTGGATGTATTACAAGTTGGACAAAGGGAAATTTGTTGTAGTTCTACTGGATCTAGTTCCATGAGATGGTCACATTCTACACAAAAGGCTTGGAAAGGAGAAAGGTAGATGTTCTTTGCACGAAGCACGCCACTGATCTGCACAATGGTGATGAAGTTGTTAGGGGAATATATTCTTAATAGGCACATTTGATGGGTGAGAAAACACTGAAGTGAGATAACTTAAAAATGCAAAATTGTGAAGCACGTGCCTCTATGTTTGTGTTTATGAGAGACTGTAAAAATGTTTTTGTAGGTTCATCATTTAAAGGGTCGATGAAGAATGAATGGCCTACACGTACAACATGCGATCCCTTTGTTCCTTGTCTGATGAAGTTTTTGAAAAGCAATAGTGGCATGTTTCCTATTGCAATATTGTCTCTTATTGTGTGACATAGTGAAACAAGAAAGTTTCCCAAGTGTACATGAAAGGAGAAAGGATCATGTTTGGTTAAAACAGAACACAATAATATGATGCAATGTATATTTAAGTAGAGAGTGAACATGTCATTGGTGTGATGGATTCCTATTACAATTGCAGCAAATGACCCGACGGAGAATGTTGTATTTGATTAAACAAGCTCATGTATTGTCATGTCTGGTGTCACTTTACGACATTCACAAACTGTTGGTATGTTTTCCATAGTGGTTGTTGCAATTGCGGACAGAGAGCAGCTTGCATCTCCTCATTCATACTTTGTTTTTTCTTTGACAGCAAAACCAGTAATACGCAAACTGGAACCAACAACTACAGTCAATGTAAATTTGTGGACAAAGGTGTTGCTCATGTTCAAAGTAATGGTCATTTGACCTTTCTTGTCAACTAAATCAGCATGGAGGATTTCAGCTTTTGAAGGGGAAATGTTGGTTGCATGTGCTGGTCCGTAGATGACCAAGACATCACCCTCAAACATGGTTGCAATTTTGCCTGCACAAATGTCAAGTATCTAGGATGGTTGTTGTGTTGCTGGTTTTGGCCTGCAATTTGAAGGATATTAGCATGGATTCATTGAAATGTTGAGGACGATAGTGAATGAATCATGACAAGAAATTATATAAATGTGAGAAAGAGATTACCATTTAGGGGGTTCTTTGAAAAGATCACTGCTACCAATGCCCTTGTTCTTCGGTGGTTGTTCCATGTCTTCCTTGCTGCAACTATCTGCAAAGCAGTGAAATATGCACATGGTTGTTACAAAGTGTGAAATAAAAACGAAAGGAAATAGTCAAGTAATTAGATGTTAGTTGTTGAGAATCAATATAATGAGGTATGTGCACTTACAATTGTGGAAGGTTGTTGTAGGTGTTTTTAAGGAGGGCAAACTTTGCTGGGTGGTCAGTCCAATATGCAAATCTTTCAAATGAATTACAGGTTTCTTGTATAGTGTTTGACCATATATGGTTGATGATGTTTTTCGTGAAGACACTTGGCTGTTGAATGTGGGAAATGAAATTGTTTTTTTGCATAAATGTTGAAAGCAAGTTTTTTTTTGTTTTGCTTGTGCATGTCGATGTTAAAATCTCCAAAAATGTAGCTGGGGATGGTCATATCAATAGATTGGAAAACATTTTTGAGAACAATGAAGATTTTTTCGAGATTTGCATTTGGTGCAACGTAGACATTTACAATTGTTATGCACTGTCCTTGTAGTAATATGTTTGCAAGTAGGGACTCTACGTTTGTGCTTTGAAAGTATTTTTTTTACAAGAAAGCTATATTATTTGCAATGAAAATTGCAAGACCATGTACATGGTGTGTAGAAAAGCATTGGTATCCGTCAAGATAGTCAACTGCAATGGGGCAAGGCATGTGAGTTTCTTGCAAACAGAGAATATGGGATTGCATCAATTCATGGTCATGGAGAATGTCTTCTTTGTGAGGATGTAGACTTTGAGTATTAAGCGAAGCAACTATAATACAGGAAGAAATATCAGCTATAGACAAGTCATGTTCAATATTCCATTTAACTTCGTTTTGGAGGCGTGCCATTTCTGTACTGATAGTTTGCTTGATGCTGAAATTTTTGTTCGTAAGCAGGGATAGCAAGTAAAGACTTGAAATGGTTTTGACTCATGACAGAGCTGTATATGCCAAGCCATGTGATGATACGCCAAGAGGGCTGAAAGCAAGGCGGTCGAGGGTCGGGCCTTGTGCTCTGTGTATTGTGCATGCACAACAAAGCTGTACAGGGAATTGTTTCCGTATTGTAACCAGTCTCTTGTATGATGTTCTACACAAGGGTCTAGCTACACAAAGAATAGGAACCCAATCAAGTTCTATTTTGGCTATTGACAATTGCGGGTGTTTAGATCTTTGTTGTTTTCCAATACAGGGGTCATTGAATTTAATCCATACGGCATCAAAGTCATTTGTCGTTGTGTATGCTTTGAAAACACCGTCCGAACCATTAACCAGACCGTCTTGTATGTCATAGTTCCCGGACAAAAATTTCAATTAACATGTTAATTTTGAGCTGTATATGTTGTGGCAATTCGATGGTTTTAGAGAAGGCTTCCATTTGTTCAACTGATGTGTCTTGCTCATCGATAGAGGCGATAACAATTTTGTCACCAGGAGCAAGAGCAAGCATTTTGTTATTGTGTCGAAGAACATCTGTGTTTTTGTAGAATAGGAATGGGAATGTTGGATCAATTGGCACTGGTCGAATGCAGGTATTGTTGAGGTATGCAAGATCAGATTCGGAATGTTCTCCAGTGTGAATTCTATTCAGGACGGAGACAAAGGCAATATCTTTCTGACGCATTGTTTCAGTCAATTCGAATATTTTCACATGTGTATTCCAGAAGTCATAGCCGATCAATTCTCTAGAAATCCTGGGGTTGTGAAATAGAATACAGTCATTGACTGGTTGTGCTTGGTAGAAGTCTCCGCAAAAGATCATGTCAATTCCTCTAAAGCAAGTTGTGGGCTTGTGTTTTATTTGACGAAGTCGATGGTCTGTGAAGTATAGAAGTTGACCTCCAACCAAGGAAATCTTGTCTATTAGAGCAAGTTGTAATTATTCGTAGTGCTTTGCCAAGGAATCTAATCGTTCATTGTTCAACGGGCGTAGTTCTGATTGATTGAAAGGCAAGAGGAAAGAAGAATGGAGTGTTATTCCACCAGCATTGTAAGCAGCTTTACCCGTAAATGCCAAGATCAAGCCTTTGATTTTCAAGGGGTCACTATGCATGGAGGTGTCATAAATATGGGCCAATGTTTCAAATATCAATTTTGCAACAAATGTTTTTCCTGTGCTAGTGCCTTTGGTTAGGAAAAGGTAGATAGGAGTTGATGGATCTTTATTTTTCTTGAAAGAGATGTCTTTGACAATGGTTTGTTGTTTCTTGTTTAGAAGTTGCATTTGTTTGAAATATGTTGTGTTGTCTTCAATGCTTGGGTGTTTTCCTAGTTGAAAGTGTTTCTTTGCAATGCTAGAATGTTGTTGTGCATTATGAAAAGGCAAATCATGATCTATGTCATAGTGTTCAAAGGGGAGGTTTTCTTGTCTACTCGTTGTTGGCATTTTCTCAGAGGTTTGAAGAGTAAATTGAACATTTTGAATTGTTGTGTCCATGTCACCCCATTTGGTGTTGGTAGTATAGTGGAATTTGGATTCGTTGGCATGTATGGTCTGTTCATGAAATGCATATGCATCTGTCCAAGTCACAAAACCTATTTTGAGCACGTTTTCATTATCTGTGAAAGGGACGTAAAGCAAAAGCCTTTCACGGCAATAGTTCTCTATGTCAAGATGTTTGTTGTAGTTGACAAACCACACGATGATTGGCTTGCTTCGAGGTGTTTTTTGTTTACCAATGTTGTGAATGGAAACAAAATCAGCCAAGCAAATTGAATGCAAGGAACGAGGTCGTGCTATGTAGTGATCTATGACAGAGCAGCACATGATGTTTGTTGATTCGTCAGGTTCTTGTTGAAGTTGACTCGAAGGTTTTAGAATAAATGTACGTTCTTCAGGATTTGAGGTGTTTATGAAAACACATTTTCACGATGTATTGTTTAAAGGGATGGAAAGGACTATGTGGATTTCTTGTTGTACTGACATTTGATGGGTATTTAACATTGCATTGCCTAGGCTCCGAATCATTTGAAAGGCATCAAGATGCATTTTTTGATGCTCAGCCCGAATTCTAGCAAATGCTTTCGTCATTGTACGATCAATTTTAGTCATGTACGAGCAACAATAGGTCATTGCTGCATAAGCATTTAGCACATATTGAGCATCGGTATTTGCTTGCCAGATCATGGGCATTTTTTTGGAAAAGCTATTATTCCATGCGTGTGTTGGTTTTCTTTTCAAGAGCAATGTTGGTTGTGTAAGTGTTGATCGTATTGCTTCTATGTAAGTGATTTCATCAAGGTCTAGTTCTTGAAGGAACATACCATGTGTAATGCAAGTATCATACCGTTTTCTCTCTAGAATCGAGAAAACCGAATGTGCATGTGCAATAGCAGATTGTGTTGGCTCTTCTACAGGTTCAAGTATTTTTGTACACCTCATTGGAGGTTGGGGGAAATTGTACCTACACTTGGAATGTTTTTTTTTTGCAGCTTTGTGTGTGGTGATGGCATTGCAGTTTAACGATATGGTGAGGGAATAAACTAGTATCACATGTTATGTATTGATCAACGTAGGACTCTACAATGTCATTGGCATCATTTCCAAAGACAGGTGCATTTTTTGTCCAAATTAGCCAATGACTATGAGCATTGCCTCTGTTTTGGAATTTCGTGACCCAAAAGTGATCCTGTATTTGTCCAAAAAAGGACTTGTCTTGGCAAAGCAATTGTTTCAATGCATTAAGTCTATGCTTGTAGTAACGAGTGCACGTAACGGGATCATTTTTAACAAAAAAGTTACAGTCATTATAATCTGAAGGTGTTGGCTTGTCTAAAGGAATACTGTTGCGATAGCGGGTGTATAAATTATTGAGGGTGTCGGTTAGTGGCAACCAATAATGTTCAGCACTTGAGAATGTGGCAAAAAAGTAGGTAGGCCTAGTTGACGAATCATGGCAAATAGGTTTTTCCTTGTTTGTTGCATATAATCCGGGGAAATGCGTATTTTTTTGAAGTCTATGTACCCGATATCAGATTTCAATATTTTCTCAAGATTCGGTTTGAATTTGACGTCTTTTGCAGTTAGTGTTCGACCTTTTAATTGTCCCTTTCTGATCCTGAGCCACATTGAACGACCCACTTGGTCAATTAGTAATTTTAGTGCTTTGAAAAATATATTGGTTATATGATAGGAAAATCTACGATCTGAATGCATCAACTCCCATTGTGCTATTTTTTGATATGATATTGTTTTTGTAGTCATCTCATTGCGAGCTTGGCTGAAAAACAAAGTTGGGAAATTCATCTCTTCCGAAAATCTGTCCTGGAAAATTCCCAATGGTGTAAAGCCCTCTGAAGGAGCAATGTTTATCATCTTGTCTTTAAGATAGTGAATAGTTGAGGAGTCAGTGAAACCATGAATTAGTGTATCGTGTGGATCATCATTATCGATGTCATCATCGGAAGAGTTGTTGTTGAACAACATATCTTCGTGTTCTTCATTGTTGTTTGTTTTAAAGTTCATGGCGATAGAAAGTGTTTGATCCCAGCCATGATTTAGTTTGACTTCATGCATGAGATATAATGTTGTCATGCATAATTCTTTGAGAGCGGCCATGGTGATTATAGGGCGAACATTTCCTGAATGGTATGGTTTTTTGTATTCAAGACGACGTTTAAGTGCCACGGCAATTGTTTTTGTTTGCTCTGGGTGCCTTGGCAAAGCTCGTTGGATTATATCAATATTTGTTGGGACATTTATGATTGCTCCCTTTAGCATGTATTGAGGGCGTTTATGGCTTCAGTGCCTTATTTGACCAAATGCAAGACGAAGAGACACAAGTCTTTCTTCAAGGTCAGAAAGCATTGCAACTGTCGAAAGCATCGGAATCAATTGGATATGTTGAGGGCATGCTAATCTTGGCAACTTTCCATTTAATAAGCTTGTTGAGCATGGACGACAAATTTTTTTTGAGTTCAGGCATTGTTTTGTTTGATGTGAGTTGAAGATATGTTTTCTTTGTTGCATTTGTAAAACATGTCAAGTTCAACTTGAAATGGAGCTGCTTACAAATTTGGCATTCATGAATCGGTGTGTCATTTGTTCAGGCATGAAAACGGGCAATACAACGTGCAGAGTTAGGTGTTTGTTGTGTGTGTTTGCATATAGTTGTTTTTAGCTTTCGAAGAGACAATTTGGACACTGTTGGTTTGCATTTTTTTATGGTGGTTGACGTTTACATTTGCAAAGGCTTTTTACCTTCTTGCTTAAGTGTTTCATTGGAGAGAACGTCATGTGTTTCAGCTGCAACTACTGTGGACATGAAATCTGTTTTGCTAGCAAAGAAATTGGTACGTGTATGGCCTTCGACCAACACATAATGTATAATAGTGCAAACTGTTTTAGCTGTTTGATGTGTCTGTTTTTGTATATGTTTTTTTATTGAGCGAAGAGAGAATGGCAACCTGTTTTCGTCCAGTTATGTACACTATTTTTTGCAGCTTGTTTGCAAAGATATGTTTTCAGTTTTTGTACCTATTTGAGTGCATGCATTTCCGGATGTATATGCTGTGGGCAGCTGCCGGTACAGAGTTAGTGCTCACAGCCAAAAATTCATAATGAAATTGGCCGTGGGGAAGTGAAAATCGTATAAGATTGTATGTTTTTTCAAGTGGTGCATCACTAGAAAAAACCTTTGAAACTTGCAAAGGATACGAATGCCACAATTGAATATTTATTTTGAAAAGTAGGCATAACCAATGGATGTTGAACTTGTCTTCTTGTATATTGTTGTGGCCATGGAACATGGCTATGTTGACTACAAGGCCTTGCCATGTGGCAATATGCGGTATGTTCTTAATTGGGTTTTGGGAAAGCCAGGTATGGAGAAAGTGAATAGTTGTATGGTCATTTCGAAGGATAGAACCACAAAAAGCCTGAGCAGCATACCTACACAGGCAGCAAGGGTCGAATTCACGGTTGCGAAGACAACAAATAGAATTGAAAAGGCTATCAATGCAAATGTTGTCGCTTGTTGGCAGTCTAACAAGGTGCAGTTGTTCTAGTTCACTGTGTAAGGCAGCCCAAAGCATTTCAACAGAACAATGGAGCGATAATAGATGAGCATTGTTTCTTGGCTCAGGGCAGCGCATATATTTTTTCCAAAATAAAGGTTCGTAATGACCACTAAGAGGGTTGGAATCATGGAAAAGAATACAATATGGCAATTTCTCACTATTTGGATTGAAACAAAGGTAATTTGTGCCTCGTGTTACGGACCAAACCCATATTGGCAAGTCGAGCCACTTTGAAAGCCATTTTATGCAAAATATGTCACCCCAAAGGCCTTGTTCAGTTGCTTCTTGTGAGAGCACTGCAGATAGTTTCATTCGATGTAAATACGTTACCATGCTATGAACACCATGCAAAATAGAAAGAGTTTCAGAATCTAGTTCTAACTCTAGGGATGCCAATGCTACAAGATTGGATAGAGAGAGCAAAGTTTCAAAGTGCTCAATGATACCGGTTCTAAGTTCCAAAGATGTGTATTGGAAATGAAGCAATACTGCAAAGGAATCAAACAAACAATCACTGACTCCGTATTTGAAAGCATAGTCTCGGAAAAGGTTAAAGCTATGCAACACACGTGTCTATGCATTGTACGACACGATTTGATAATGTATATTGCTCTACGTCCACGGGCGTGGTTGACATGGATTTTTTCATGCATTTGATTTGTTTTTCTGTTCTAGGAAAAAAGGTTTCTTGAGCACAATATAGAAGAATAGAATAATGTTTATACCTTGTCCAACAGAGCATGAGCAATCCAAACAACCAACAATGGAATGTATCTTGTTCTTTGATTTTGCTTTTGTCACGAACCTGGAATGTACATAAAAGGCATTACACATTTAGTGAATATTGAAAATGGAAGTACTCAGGAAAAGAAACTTTCTCTATACGATAAAGAAAATAATGCAATGAAATATGAAAGAAAGAGCACACTTAAAAAAAAAAAATTGTAAAGCATAAACCATATGAATTCAGCAAATTATGATCTAAAGCAAAGGAAATTCTAGTCAGAAAGACTACTGAAGGGAGAGAAGATTGAAAAATATGTGTATTGGCTTCATATACAGTAGTAACACAACATAATATGACTTTTGAAAGTCCACTATGAAAAGAACATACTTGATATCAATATTCACACCTATAAGATAATGAATGGAAAGAAAATTGGTTTCATCGATTAATGGGAATCAAAACTATAGTTTTTCAATTTCAGACGACTATTTCTAATATGCCTTGGCTTCATCATGGTCCTCTGCTATAGCAGGTTGCCAGATTATTTATATTTATACTAAAATATGATAGAGTGTTGTATACTATTATTTCCTTTATTTATAATTTGGATGGCAAACCTGTTCTTAAGTTGGTTTTCATCATTGTGTAGCTACAAGCAAATTTGGAAATGAGGCAATCTCAAAATATACTAGTAGAAATCAAGCAACATTGGAAGGCCCAATGATGCTACAACATCCAACACTGCAATTTCCCTGGAGACAAATCAATTGAAGGAGTAAGGTTGTTATGATATCAAAGATTAATGTATCTTTGTCTTCCGAGCTCTTTAGATGTAGGTAGTATTTGATTTTTGTTAGTTGGACAAGTGTATTAAAGTTAAATGTACTTTTTATTAGTTAAAAAAAAGTAACTTTAAGTTACTTATCACGCATTCTTAAGGCAAAAAGGTTCAGCAGCTACAGATTCAAGTTTTGTTTCCAGAATTTATATAGTTCTATTTTAATTAAATTTCAGGTCTAGTTTCTATTATCAAGAACTTTTAGATTCCAAGCAGTACAGAGTTATATAGATTTTAGTTATTCAGAATCAATTCATGCTATTATGAATTTTTGCAGTTCTATTTTTTGTGATTAGTTTGGAATCATAATAGTTAACTTGAGAAAGCATATCTTTTACCCTGAGAGACATTGGGAAATGTGATCAACTTATCTTCTTTTGGAATCATAATAGCCATGAGTTGATTATCAAAATGAACCAATCAAACCATCATCAGATACATCATTGTCAGAGAGACTGAATTCATGACATTTACCAGACATAATTAATCCGTATAGACATCTGAGATAACAGGCATTCTTGCTCTCAATCTAGGTTTTAGCATTCTTCTTGTCCCATATATTGGAATGGCATGTGCTATTCTCATTATTTGGCCATGTGAAAGTGTACATGGAAAAATTAGGGATTGGTATGTATTCTGAAAATTGATTTCTGCATGGATTGATAGTTGGTCATGGCAATATTTAAACTTGAATTTCAGTATATCACAATTTGTATTCTCCTCTAGAGTAGAGCCACTTGGCTGACATGGAACGATGAATTATCATTGGATTTCTTGAATGTTGCTCCACTGTCTTCTTGATAGTGTTGGTTGATTTTCATGGTTGCTGCTTCATTTCTGTGACATTGAGCAGTGGAGAAGATACACGTGTTAAAGGGAAGAAATCTTGTTGTGTGTGAATTTTTGGAGCAATAAGGATCCATTACTATTCTTGGAGCTTTATCTTTCATGGTGCAAGAGCATGCTTGGGATATAATCAATCTCGCATCAACCAAAAAAGATTTTTCATTAAACAGATTGCAATTTTCAATTTGCAACGAAATGATAATTTTAAGAAAAACTCCAAGACATAAATAAAACAAAAGTGTCTGAATTTGGGACGAATATCCTAATATACTCTTTTGCATATTATCAACCACTGCACACCTGCATATTGAAGAGTGTTTTTTCACAAGGTAAAAAAATCACTCGCACTTGGCACTGTTTCACCAAATGGAATGAACAGGTATCTAACTCGACCTATTCACTTTTGCCACCATGCTCCCTGCCTATGCCAAAATAAGAGCTTTGGAACAGGTTATGGACATTCATCAAAGGATAATGGAAATGGGGTTTTTTTCAGATGTCGTAGTTGCGAGCCCAAGTAGATATGTATGCAAAATGTGGAAACATACTCAAGGCACGTGAAGTTTTGGACAAAATGTCTCAAAAAATGGTGCTCTCATGGAATGCAATGATTGTAGGATATGCTCGAAACGTTGTTCTTAACAAGGCTGTATTGCTTTCCAGAGAGATGCCTGAAAGAAATGTGGTCTCATGGAATGCGATAGTTGTAGGATATTCATAAAATGGGTTTGTTGAAAAGGGCATGGAGACATTTAAGAAAATGCAATTGGCATGTTTAAAGCCAAACTCCACAAGCTTTGTCAGCATATTCCCAAGTTGTGCCAAAATCAGAGCTTCAGAAATGGGTATGGAGATCCATCGAAGCATAATTGAATTGGGATTTCTGCAAGATGTTGTAGTCATGAATGCCTTGATAAATATGTATGCAATATGTGGAAGAATACTAGACGCACATGAGGTGTTCGACGAAATGCCTCAAAGAGATGTGGCCTCATGGACTGCAATAATTGCAGGATATGCTTAAACTGGTGTTCTTCCTGAGACCCTAAGACTTTCCAAAGAAATTCCTCAACTAGATGCGATTTCATGGTATGCCATGGTTGCAGGACATGCACAAAATGGTTTTGTTGAAAAGGCTCTAATAATTCTTTGTTTAAGAAGATCAAGACAATTTTTCTAAAATTTCTGGTGGTTTGGCTTCTTTATACTTTGTAACAAAATACATATTGAATCATCCAGATGATCTAAAGATATGTCCTCATCTACCTCTTCCTCCAACACCTTGATTTCCTCCATTTTCTTGTAAAGCTTCAACACAAGTTCGTAGCAATCAAATATATAAAATGATTATTAGATTTTAATGAAAATTTCCTATATTTTTAAATAAATATCCATGATGTGGAGGAAATCATACTAGAAACATTCCCCCCAATGGATAAAGTGGTTGTTGGGAAGTTCATTTTTTTTCAGATTTCTTGCTTAACATGAGTGTGGGATTTGCCATTTCTCAAATCCATGAAAAAGAATTGTCCACCCTTTCAAGAACAACATCTGCCCACACCGCTAAAGAGCTCGTTCTGTTTTGATCTGAAGAAGCACGCACAAATTCGACGCACCACCAAACTGTTCAAGCATGTCACGAAAATACAGAGTTCTTGCAGATATTATTGGTGATGCTAAGTGAAGCAATCTAAAGAATAGGAAGCCTATGCATTTATTTATGTCTAGATCTACCAGATGTAACCAGATTATGTTACTTATAGGTTTCTCTTTTTTGACCCCAAATCAGTCTTTAAAGAAGATTTTGTACTCAGAATCGAACTCTTGATAAGAATTTTAAAACTCCCCAGTAGCTTACCCTATTCTTCATCTAAGGCAGTTAGAACTACCCATGAGAAATTATTTGTAGTAAAGAAAAGTTTAGACAGGAGACTTCATTCAATTTGCTAGAAGGTTTTACCAAATGGTTGTAAGTTCAGTAGATCCTTCCCTATTTTGTTGTAGAATTGATGCTTTTGTGGGCTGATTTTTTAGGTAAATCATCTCTGCAAATACTATTATTGCTACTTTGAGTTTTAACACAGACTTTACAACTATTTCGTGTAGGTCCCCTGCATACCACAAAAATAGCAACAATGGTGCCAAAAACCAGAAAACACAAAGAATCTAAAAAGCAGAAGAACACATTTTTGCTGGCAAAAAAAAGGGAAAAGAGTTTCACCTTGGTGTTCTTGAAACTGGTCGATCTTCAGACAGTGAATGAAAATGGCAGGAGAATAGTATACTTTGAACGCATGAAACCTTTTCATCCTCGAGCCACACAAAACCAACCCTACATTAAGCACATGAAACCTTTTCATCCTCGAGCCACACAAAAACTTTTCACAGTAAATGCATTCAATGCGCAAGAGAGCATCCGCTTTTCCCCTCTACAGTGGTAAATAAAGGGAATAGCCAATACAAATTTGCCACAAATACAAAATCAAAACTACAAACTTTAGTCTAGCAACATTTAAATACAAACATGAAAATCTAATTGGAAGGAGGATAAATAAGTAATTGCTATTGTCAAAACAATATCCTAGCCTTCGGCAGGATAACAAGGCCATGAAATGGCAAATCGTGCCAAAAATGTAATGTTCTTTTAAGAGTGTGTATGAATTGTGCAAATAAAAATATTTAATAAGATTTAAAAATATGAAATGATAACTATATTGATCATAATTATCATCCCTAGATGTGGGTGAGATTTTAGGTGAGAATAAGGGATAAAAGTTGGTAACCAATCATGGAATTAGGTTAATGTATTTTTTTAGTTTTTTTGGATTGAAAATATGTATAGAAAATCAAAATATTTTGGACAATAATAATCAAGGGTGATGGTGGACCCTTATGTTTGTGAGTGTGTTCGTATTTTATTCCAAGCTTAAAACTTAGGTCCCAAGCATCACAAAAAATTTATTTCCTTTTCTTAGTAATTTTAACCTAAAAATTGTATTATCTTATCCATAAGGCAAGTTTTGAGTTGCTTGTTGACAAACAAGTGCTTTGCTCTGACATAGTGGTGAAAAACATTGTTGTCAGTGAAGTATTGCACGAATCATAAAAATGTTTCAATAAACATGATATTTACAAAAAAGTCAATGAAAAGTGTTTTGAGATTATTAATTCTTGACATATTCAAACTAAATGTATTTAAGATATTTATGCTAATATTTTTAAAAGAAAGTATATTAAGAGTAATAAATATAAGTAGTTAATGATGAATAATGCAAAACAAAATGTAGAGGAGGAATGATGAATGTTATAAAATGAAGAGAATAAAATTTAAGAGAAAATTTGTTATGAAAATAAATAATTGCATGCAGATTTTTTAAAATACATGAAATAGAGTCTCCACAAATGATACTAAATAAAATTGAAGAGTCATATTTGTTCAAAAAAATCAGTGTTTTATTTTTTGGAGAAAAGAAAGCAAAATGTATATGTGGACATGGTTAGTGAGTTAATGTGGGTGTTCATGACATGTTGAGGAGAAGTGGAGTACAGGGAAGAAGCGTTTGGAGGAACACATTGGAGATTATGCAAACAAGGTGAATTGATCGGATTTGGACACCGATTAATTGTTGTTTGTATAACATTGCCAATACCTGGTGAGGATGTAATACATATGTGAAAAGATTAAATGATAATCACAATAAATATGATGACATCATGGTGCCTCGCTTTACGTGAAGGAGGGAATAAGGTATGAAAGGTTTTAGCCAATCACAAACTAAATAAATATATTTTAAGTTTTTTGGATAAAAATGTGCATGTCCAAAATTTAAGACATTTAAAATCAACATTAAAAAATAATACTAACCTTGTATTCATTGAAAACATGGAGTAATAATAAGTAGTTATGAAATTGCATTATTTTGAGATGCCTGTGTGTTGTCGCTTATTAGTCAAGATTGGGTCCAACCACATCACCCAAATATTTCCTCTATGGGACCTTGACATAGTCGTTCCTACTTTCTGATTTTTTGTTCATCACTGCGACATAGTCAAACAAGTATTTGTTATCAGCTAAGTTCTTTCCTCTTCCCTCTTACACATTAGGGTTTAGTATTTAATTTTATATTTTTTCTTAGATCATTAAAATATTTCTTTATTGCATTTATTTACTTTAGTACAACTGTGCATAACTTAAATTAACTATCTTAGTACTACATAGTCCATTTTTAGTTAATCATTTTGGTGAACCCGACTTGCAAATTTATCGTTCTTCTTTCGTTTTATACTCATTACCCATAGCGGTCATTTTAGATCTCTTAAATATTGTGAACTGCCTTCATTCACTCGTAGGGTTCCCGGACCAATGGCTTAAATACCCACTTATGTCACTAGCAATCCCTTAGATAGTTCCAATAATGTGCCTCTTCACAAAATTGAGGAGTCTGATAGTGAAAAGTCCTACGATGAAGACACCAACATTGATCAAGACCAACTAGACGCTATTACTGACTTTTGCCAAGCGTTGCATGAAATCCCTACTCATCTCCCTTATATCTTGCATACTCTAATCGTAGCTTAGCGTGCTCGCAATGCTTCAAATGCCATAGTTGTCTCCTCTACTCCCATGGTCTCCACTCCGCCCACTTATGTTTCTGCTCATATCCCTCTCATCATAGATCATGTTGTTCACTCTATTACTCCTCCTGTGCATCTTGCTTCCTCTTCAAACTCCCCAGATTTGACAACTTTAGCTAGCTACTAACACGTTTATCACCATATCTAGATTCATCTCATTACTACATACTCCTTTTGTGCCTGTCATATCTACTTATACATTTCCACCAAATTTTGTCTCCCTTAATCTACCTATATTCAAAGACCATGGTGACCCATAAGAGCATCTCCGTGCATTCCATGTAGCCTGCCTTGACTATACGAACGATCATATTCTCTTAGCAAATATTTTTCCTCGTAGTTTTCAAGACTATGCGATGTGTTGGTTCTATGACCTACCTATATGTTCAATGGTCTATTTCACACATCTGGTTGATGTCTTTCTCAAGCATTTCTCTATCAATATTGGCTCTAAGATCTCCTATGCTCAACTGACACAATTCAAACAAGGGCATAACGAACATTTATCTGATTATGTCTTGCGTTACAAAAATAACTTAGCCAAGATGTCTAATGTCCTTGCGGATTCTGATCTTCAAGACTTATTCATCCAGAGTCTATTATCACCCCTATAGGAGAGAGTTCTCTTTAAAACTTCTCCTTCATTTGATTAACATTTTCATACTCTCAAGCTTAGCTTCGTGAGACTAAACTATTAGCCATAGAAAATCTTAAATATTAAGAACAAGCATCCTCATCCACACACTTTCAAAGTAAACCACCATCCAAACCTTCTGTAACTAAACCCATGGACAAGAAAATCACTGTAAATGTAGTTTCTACCCCTAGGGAGCTTCGACCACAACCATACAAACGTCCTTTTACTAAGATTAGTACACCACCAAGCGTTTTGCTACCACAACTCATCGATAGTAATCTTATTACCTTACCATCACCACTACAACTTGATCCATCCTGACCCAAAGGGCGTATTTTTGATGAAAATTCTTATTGTGATTATCATCAATATATTGGAAATTCCACTAATCATTGTTTTCAGTTGAGACATCTCATCCAATATTTACTTGATAATGGTCAAATTGAGCTTCCGGAGTCTACAACACCAACAACTACTAATGACAATCATAAACTTAAAATTTTTAACAACCCCTTACCCAAACATGATACGAAAATGACTGATTCCTTTGCTAATTATATCTATCACATAGTATCTTCTTCCCTGGGACCTCGTGACTTCTTATTTGCTAACACCAAAACTTCGCCACCAATAATTTCTTTTTCCAATATTGATTACCACGCCAAGTTTACATTTAACCATTTGCACATCTGCACATCTATTGGCTCAACCTCTATCAACAACACTAAGGTTGACCCATCATGGCCCATTAGTGTGTGTTCTATGACACTCCTTACAACTATTAGGTATCCTCTATCTCAAATTGAATACCCTTTCACAAAACCCTTTGGTGTTGTCAAGCTACATGTTATAGTTGGACCACTTACTATGCATGTACCCTTCCTCATTGGAAACATAGTTGAGGGATGTGACATGATTCTCGGTCTCAATTGAATTCATCACTCGCAATCTATCATTTCTATGAACCATCTACGACTCAAATTTATTTACAATAATTAGGTCATCTCTATTAATGGTGTCCCTCCAACTACTTCGTGGCCACCATCCCACTGCCTGGTATTTAGCGCATCCCCTACTTTGTCTAGCACCTCACATTCAATGATGCTTAGAACGTAATCTATTCCTACTTCGCCTACTCGTGTATCATCTCCATGACCGCATCGCTCCACTAGCACCTATGTATAGGTATAGGAATCTTCCTCACACAGTAACTGCATCTCGGCATAGATCTCCACCTTGTTTTGGTTCCATGCGGGTCTTCTTCACCTCCACATTTTGTATCACATAGATCTCCATCACTAACACATTTTGTGACACCACGACCTTCTTCGTACATTAAATCCTCACAAGCACATAGGTTTCATTCACCACTATAACATTTTTCTACTATATCTCCATTATTAGAGCATGATCATGTGCTTTCACCTCGTGCATCAGATGAAGGACATTCGTCCTTCACCATCATTGGATAGTGCATTCATTCATACACACTTAGGGGGCATGACACTCCATCTTCCCCCTATCTAGTCTTATCATAGTTATCCTCATCATCTTTTACATTCTTATACATTCATATCTTCACATCAGACATACTCATCATACATGCTACAAGTCACTACCCGATGACATAGTCTTGTGCTTGGGTTCACACTTGAATGTTGAGGGCTTATTATATTGAACCCCACACACTTGCACTATAGGAATTACACATTGCACCTCATCATACATGTACATGTCATATACCCTACATTTTATATTTAGTCTACAACACTTTGACATCTATGCATTGTATCTACACCTTTGTCTACGCATCTTACATCCTACACTACATATCTACATATCGCATTATCCGTTTATCTACATACCATACATATTACACTGCACATCTTCACACATATTCTACATGTTATACTAATCTTCATCATATAGGAGTCTAGCACTACATTGTTATCCTATCTACATATATTACAGGTCATCTAATGCATTACATCTTACACGTTCTACACATCTACCATCTACCATCTACCATACATTATATTCTATTCACCACATGGTCGCATTTTCGTTATTGCATACACTACATTGTCTTCTACATGCTGCACTCACCACCCTATGACAAAATTTAGTTTCTCGGTCTATACTAGACTATTGAGGGTTTACCAATCAAATGGACCTTACACTCATCACACATTTACTCTTCAACCTTTCATCATGCGACAATCCTAGGCTAGTGACATACACTTTAGGTTAAATCATCACCTATTATATTATTTTTTAGTGGTATACACCTTAGGTTACATCACCACTCCCCTCCTTTCATCTTGTAGTGACATACACTTTAGGCTAAATCGTCACCTATTCTATCATTTTATAGTGGTATACACCTTAGGTTACATCATCACTTATCCATTCATCTTATAGTGATATACGCTTAGGCTAAATCATCACTTATATGTTCATCTAGTCATGATATACTTATACTTTGGCTATAGAATATAGGGTTTACGCACACATAATTTCTAGGTCACGCCTCATTACCACACTTACACATTCATCACATCGTGTTAGACACAACATACACTATTAAACCATTTCCCAATGACACACTCTTTTTTATGGTTCATTCTTGATTGCTGAGGGGGAAAACAAAATGAAATTTACTACATACACTTCCATTCACTAGGGGGTACATGGCTCTTATCATTCCATCTTGCATTCCATTACATCCATCCACAACATGTTGCATTGTCTTGGAGCATTTACTCTTGTTTACTAGTGTTTTACATGATCATTTTATTACACATGTTAGATTGATTTCTTATATGGCATTACCTATGCCATCCACACATGCACGTTCATGCCTTTTTTTAGTGTGATCACAAGATGCTTGCCTTCTACCCTTCCTACACTGGTCGTTGGGGGCATCCACATTCGTCTCTTCCAGGTGTTATTGTTTTATTTTGTACTTAGCATCTTACATTACTTGATCATTTATGCTCTTGACATATTGGATATTTATCTAACATACTAATGGGTGTTCCATGTGCAACACTTGTTTTGCAGGATTATATGTTTCCATGACTACTTGTTTGTTTGTTTATACTTATTTTTCATTGTTTGCGGGCTTTGTCATATGTTTGTATGCACACTTTCTTGTTGTTTGTGGCCATGATGGCCTTGCATGTCTTGGGACATCATGAGTGATGTCCCATGTTTGTAGCCCACTTTGTGTGGCTTACTTGCTTTCTTGTGTGTTTACATTTACTATATTGTTTGCATAGCTTACACATGTTTTCTATATGCAAGCATTGTTTGTTTACACTTGTCTTTGGCTAGCTTTCTTTTTTGTGCGTGCCTTGGTTTATACTAAACACTTTCTAGAGTTATAGCATGCATGCAGTTGGTCCTCTTTTGGGGCCGCATGTTTCCTATCAACGACGTTGTATGTGCCCCCAAAGGGGGGCATCATTTGGGGATTTTACATACTAACATAGTGTATTTACACCAATTCAATTATACATAATGAGTGGGTTTAGACCAGTCTACGAACCCCATACACAGTGGCTTTTATAGGACATTGTGTCCTTAGCTTTTTTGAGAAGTAGTTACAGGCTTGGAGGTTACAATGGGTGTGCCTCTCTACACTACTTAAGCCAATGGTGTCGGATCACCCAAAAAATAGGACAATACAGAGATTTATTTACACACATTCAACAGAGCGGTTAGAACTTGGAGGGCACCGAGCATTTCCTCCCTACACCTCTTCATCCAGGGTGGAGTGAGATCACCCCAAAAACTCGTAGTACAGGATATCCTTCTACACTCTTTCTCTTGACATGGATCAAGTGCACATGTTCCATTTACCTTTACATTTACATTTTCCATCTACATTAGCTTATTTATATAGAGTTTTTACACTTACATACATACATATTTGAATACTTGATCATTTTCTCCTTACAGGTCTACTCGTATGAGAAACAAGCAGTCAAATGGGGGCAACAACAACAAAGAAAACAACAACAACAAGAATAAGAACAACAACAATGTTCCAAGACAACACACATGCCTTTACCAACCATGCAGGTACACTACACACTGCAAAAGCTACACACACACCTTCCACCCTAGGTTCATCCTCATCACTTTTTCTTTGTGCATTTTTCATTTATAGTTTCCATGCTCCTCCATCTTTTTGTCATTCCAGGCTTTTGTCTAAGTTCTTTGGCGTGTTTTCTACTACACTCTTCATGGACATCAAGTACGCATTTCTATCTACTTTATGTTACCAAGATTTCCACTCATCAACATAAAGTGGGGGTAAAATGTAGTCACAAAATCATGCACTTTAGACATTTATTTATCTCTGTCTCATACCTCTATTTAGAAGGTTCTTGAGTGAAGAAAGTTGTTGAGTTGTGAAGCTTAATTACTTCATTTTAGCATGCAATTGGAACTTGCTGGAAAATATAGTAACCGACATCGGTCAAGTATGACCATCATCAGTCAAGCAAGTAAGGAACCAATAGCGGTTAGGTAGAACTGACATCGGTTACCTGTGCGATGAAGTATTAATTAAGTCTCAAGAATTATATCTATTTTTAGCATTAAAATAGATTTATTAATTGTAATTGCATGGCTAAGTGCCCTAAGTCTATAAACGACTATATAAGCATAAAAGCTAGGGTTTAAAAGTATGTATGGATCATAATTACAAGATAATTATGTGAGAGAGAATTCTTGGTGAAGAATCAAAAATCTTGAAGGAAGAAAGTACTGAACATCTGAGAGGTGTGGAAGATTATAAATCTTCATTGTATATCTTGTCAAAGCTTTGGATAATAGATTGGCCTTTTTCTTGGTGGATGTAGCCCACATTAGGTGAACCACGTTAAATCTGGTGTTGATTTATGTCTCTTATTTTGTATAATTCTTCTAGTAGAATATCTGCTTTTATTTGCATGTATTCTTAGATCTGATATATTATCTATACAACCGGTGTGCTAACCCCAACAACTGGTATCAAAGCTTTGTTTGAGGGTTTTGTGTGTTGACAAATTTACTCATAGAGGGTTTTCTAATTGAGTTGGAGTTACAACAATGACATAAGATAATAAATACAAGGTAGAGAAGTTTGACGACCGAAATTATCAATTATGGAAGATGCATATTGAGGATTATTTGTATAAAAGAGATTTGTACTTACCGTTGGATGAGAAGTCTAGACCTACAAAGATGACTGATGAAGAATGAAATATTCTTGATAGAAAGGCTTTGGCATATATAAGATTGAGCCTGGCAGCATCTGTGGCTTCCAATATTACAAAAGTGGCTTCTACGGTAGACTTAATGAAATCTCTTGCTAATTTATATGAAAAACCTAGTGCTTCAAATAAAGTTTATTTGATGAAGAAACTATTTAGTTCTAAGATTGATCCAAAACCAAGGGGTTTCAGACTTAAGGAACAGATTAACAAATGTGCCAAATGAATTGCAAAACAACTATCTCTGAAAAGAGATGTAAATTACTCAAAGACTTCGAAATACATCAATTATCTCTGCCAAGAGATGTCTATCTCTTCTTCCGGTTACATATGTATTTATAATACTTTATAAATACGAAAGGACACCTAGAAAGATGTGGAAGGTCACCAGTCTTGAGGGAGACGAGGTGTTTCATCTTCCAAGACTTACATGTGCACTAATTTTGCGAAACATACTATTTTTAGAATTTACTATTTTTAGACAGCAGTACAAAAATCACAATTTGGGCCCCTTAAACGCAGATTTCGGGGGTCAAACATTGCTGAAAAAAGTTCACACCTTCTCATCACGTTCTACACATTCCAAGCTTTCCGTTGCCTTTTGAACGGCGTCAATCGGAGCTACGGTGCAAAAGTTATGGTCTCTGGAAGTTGCGCCACTAGAATTGCTGCATGGATCAAAGATGCATGAAGGTGAATCTGCCTCTAGTCATTTGAATGATTCCCGATCTATTGTAAATCAGTTAAAATCGGTTGCAATACCGTTTGATGATGAAGTAAAATCACTTTTATTCTTATGTTCTTTGCCTGATAATTGGGATAACTTGGTAATGGCTGTTAGTAATGCAACATCTGCTAATAATACTTTGAAGTTTGATGATGTGGTTAGTATAATATTGAATGAAGAAATTTGCAGGAAGAGTACAGAGGAAACATCATCTGGAAATGCTTTGAATGTAGAAAGCAGGGGTAGGCAAAAGGAGGGATCCAAGAGTAAGAGTAATGGGAAATAAAAGTCAAGGGATAACAGATCTAAATCCAGAAGTAAGGGAATTACTTGTTGGAAATGTGGAAAGAAAGGACATGTAAAGAAAAATTGTTGGTCAACGGATAAAGAGAACCAACAATCAGACAAAGGTAAAGAGGTGAATCTTGTTGCATTAGAGGTAATGCAAGATGCTCTTATTCTTTCTTTAGATAGTAGAATTGAATCATGGGTTTTAGATTCAGGAGCTTCTTTCCATGCAACCCCTAATAAGGGTTACTTCATAAATTATGTCTAGGGTAATTTTGGGCATGTTTATTTGGGTGATGATGAACCTTGCAGTATTACTAGTAAATGGAGAAGTTCATCTAAAATTGTAGAATGGAAATACATGGGTATTGAAATATGTGAGGCATGTTCCAAGCCTCAGGAGGAATCTTATTTCTGCAAGGCAACTAGGTGAATCTAGTTGCATGGTTACTTTTACAGGAGACTCTTGGAAAGTCACCAAGGGTGTTTTTGTTGTGGCAAGACGTAAGAACGTAGGAACGTTATATTTATCTACATGTATTACTAATTCCTTTTCTGCATTATCTACTTCAGATTCAGATGCATGCATGTGGCATAATCAGTTAGGTCATATGAGTCAAAAAGGAATGCATATCTTAAAGGCTAAGGGTAAGTTGTCATATTTGAAAGATTTATATCTTGAATTCTGTGAGCATTGTATCTTTGGAAAGAAAAAGAGAGTGAGATTTCTCAAATTTGGGGCAACTAAAAGGAGAAAAAATTGGAGCTTGTACACTCAGATGTGTGGGGACCAGCTCAGGTAGCTTCTCATGGAGGATCCCAATATTATGTTACTTTCATTGATGATGCTACAAGAAAGGTATGGGTTTATTGTATTAAATGTAAATCTGATGTTTTTGAGACTTTTAAAAGATGGAACGCTCTTGTTGAGAATGAATCAAATTCTAAGTTAAAGTGCCTTAGATCTGACAATGGTGGTGAATATTGTAGCAAGGCTTTCAATGATTATTGTTCAGTGAATGGGATACGTAGAGAAAGAATGGTTCCAAGAACACCACAAGAGAATGGTGTTGCAGAAAGAATGAACATGACAATCATGGAATGTGCTAGAAGTATGAGGATACATTTTGGATTGCCCTTGCAGTTTTGGGCAGAAGTAGTTGATACAACGGTTTATTTGATTAACTGTGGCCCTTCAAGTTCACTAGATGGAGGAATACCAAAGGAAGCTTGGACCAGAAAAGAGGTAGATATTTATTTTCTTAAATTTTTTGGTTCAGAAGCTTTTGTGCATGTTGATAGGGAAAATACAAAAAAGTTGGATGCAAAATCCAAGAGATGCACTTTCATTGGTTATGGATCTGGTGATTTTAGTTTCCATTTTTGGGATTTAGAGAATTCTAAAATCATTAGGAGTCTTGATGTTGAATGGAATGAAAAGGGATCAAATTTTGGTACCCAAGGATGAGAAAATTGAGAAGTTTATTGATGAAAATGAACTCTCAGGTTTTAAAGAAACACCTAAAGAAATACACAGTAACCGTGGTCGGTTAGGCCCTGACCGGAATCGGTCAAATGAACCGCTGACAGTTACAGAGGATCAAAACCGGTATCAGTTAGCAGAACCGACATCGGTTAGAGGTGACCGGAATCGGTCACTCTCAGAAGTTGATACTAATGCCTAGGAGGTCCAGATTGAGCCTCAGGTACCCCAAACTCCAGTGAGAAGGTAACAAAGGGTAAGTAAACTTCCAAAAAGATTTACACCTTCTGTATTTTATCTATTATTGACTGATAGTGGTGAACCAGAAAGCTTTGAAGAAGTAATACAGGATAAGACTCACGTTCAGTGGAAGCATGTCATGGATGAGGAGATGGACTCCTTGGAACATAACCATACTTGGGATTTGGTTAAGTTGCTAGCAAGAAAGAGAACATTACAGAACAATTGGGTTTACAAAATTAAGGAAGAAGAGGGTGAAAAGAAAAGGTACAAGGCAAGGCTTGTAGTAAAGGGATTTACATAAAAGGCAGGTATTGACTTTGGTGAAATATTTTCTCCTATTGTTAAGATGACTTCCATTCATACTGTATTGAGTTTAGTTGCAGTAGAAGATTTACATTTAAAGCAACTAGATGTGAATAAGGCTTTCCTTCATGGTGATTTGGATGAAGAGATTTATATGCAGCAGTCGCTTGGGTATGAAGTCAAGGGTAAGGAGAAATTAGTGTGCAGGTTGAAAAAGAGCCTATATGGGCTCAAGCAAGCTCTAAGGTAATGGTACATGAGGTTTCATAGATTTATGCATGAGCATGATTACTTGAGATGTGAATCTGACCATTGTGTTTATTTCAAGAAGCTTGAAAATGGGAGCTATATTATTTTGTTACTTTATGTGGATGATATGCTTATTGCAGGATCTAGTATGCAGGACATTGGTGAGCTTAAGAGAAAGCTAGCTCACAAATTTGTAATGAAGGATTTAGGAGCTGCAAAAAGAATCCTTGACATACAAATACATAGAGACAGGAAAAATAAGAAATTGTATTTGTCTCAGGAGGATTATATCTACAAGGTGTTAGAAAGGTTCAACATGTAGAATGCAAAACCTATTACCACACCTATGGCTGGACACTTCAAATTGAGTAAAGATCAATGTCCTTCATCACATGAGGAGGTCAAATACATGACACGAGTGCCATATGCTTCAGCAGTTGGAAGTCTCATGTATGCTATGGTTTGTACCAGACCAGACATTGCTCAGGTAGTGGGAATTGTGAGTAGATATATGGCTAATCCAGGTAAAGAGCATTGGAAAGCAGTCCAATGGATACTCAGGTATTTGAAAGGGACATCTAGCATGCAGTTATGCTATAGAGGTTCAAATATTTCATTACGTGGCTATGTTGACTCGGATATGGATGGTAGGAGGAGCACCACTGGATATATTTTCACAGTAGGTGGAATGACAGTTAGCTATATTTCGAGATTGCAAAAGGTTGTGGCTTTTTACTACAAAGGCAGAGTATGTTGCAGCTACAAAGGCTAGCAAGGAGATGATATGGATGATTAGGTTCATGGAAGAGTTGGGAAAGGAGCAAAGTAATTGTAAACTATTCAGTGACAGTCAGAGTGCAATTCATTTGGCAAAAAACTCAGTGTTTCATTTGAGAACAAAACACATTTAGTTGAGGTATCACTTCATACAACAGGTATTGGAGGATGAACAATTGAATCTAGAAAAGATTCATACAAGCAAGAACCCTGCGGATATGCTAACGAAGCCATTAGCAAAGGAGAAGTTGGAGCTACACTCTACTTCTGTTGGTCTTCGAGTTTGAGATTTGAAGAGGATGAAACAAAGCCAAGGAAGGATCCAAGAATGACATTGTACAGGTATGGTGCAGTAATTAAACTCCAAGTGGGAGATTTTTGAGTTGTGAAGCTTAATTACTTCATTTCAGCATGCAATTGGAACTTGTTGGAAAATACAGTAACCGACATCGGTCAGGGCAGACCGGCATCAGTCAAGTATGACCGTCATCAGTCAATCAAGTAAGGAACCAGCAAAAGTTAGGTAGAACTAGAGTCGGTTACCTGTGTGATGAAGTTTTAACTAACTCTCGGGAATTATATCTATTTTTAGCATTAAAATAGATTTATTAATTGTAATTGCATGGCTAAGTGCCCTAAGTCTATAAACAACTATATAAGCATAAAAGCTAGGGTTTAGAAGTATGTATGGATCATAATTACAAGATAATAATGTGAGAGAAAATTCTTGGTGAAGAATCAAAAATCTTGAAGGAAGAAAGTGCTGAACATTTGAGAGGTGTGGAAGATTGTAAATCTTCATTGTATATCGTGTCAAAGATTTGGATAATAGATTGGCTTATTTCTTGGTGGACGTATCCCACACTGGGTGAACCACGTTAATCTGGTGTTGATTTATGTCTCTTATTTTGTATAATTCTTCTGGTAGAATATCCACTTTTATTTACATATTTTCTTAGATCTGATATATTATTTGTACAACCGGGTGTGCTAACCCCAACAAAAGTATTAATTAACCCCCATCCTTTTGGCCATCCTATTTATTTTATTTCATAATTTGCACCCATATGCCCAACCATTTTCTAACACACCACATTATTTTAGCCTCAACTTGGGTGCCCTAGTCCCACCTAGGGGTGCCCTGATCCTTCTAGCACTTTCCCGCCACTTTTTGGGCCTCTTTTAGCCATTTTTCATCTTTATCTTTCTTCTGGTCAACCTTTACGGGGTTAATTATGAAATTAGAACAAGGGAAACCTATAAATATAAATTTATGAAACCATAATGAGGGACCTAATATCATCTACTACTATCACTCCATCTAGAGTTGCATCCATCTATTGTATTAGCATCCACATAGTTCTATCATCAAGGAACAAACTAGGACATCTACATCACATTTCATAGGGGGAGGGATTCTATTCTATTACATGCACACATTCTATTACCTTTTCTATATTTATTTATTGCTCGTTATTTCACAAAGTGTGACTAGCACAAGAGCACCTAGGACACGGCATGCACACACTCACTAGAACTACATTTGGGTCTGAAATGTAGTGATGCGCTTAGTTTGGTAAGCCCACTGTTGTGGCAGCTAAGGTTAGTCTGACCCATTCATTTGCATCTTTCTTTTTTTAGGGTTTTGATACTTCCTTTTGGGTCTTTTACAGGTTATTCTTCATCTCAAAATATTTGGAGCATTCGACGCAGTACAAAGAAATTAATGTGACAAACAACGAAAGATAACAATCATCTTCTGGACCTATGAAGACTAGTTCCAGACCTTTTTCCTAGACCAGGGTTCATGTTTTGCTTACCAAAGCACCCGTGGGCACCTAAGTCCTCTCCCAGGTGCTCTAGTCCTACCACATCACCCAGATTGTATTCTCTGTGGGACCTTGACATAGTCGTTCTTGGTTTCTAATTTTTTGTTCATCACTGTGACATAGTTAGACAAGTATATGTTATCACTTGAGTTCTTTCCTCTTCCCTCTTTCATATTAGGGTTTTGTATTTCATTTTATATATTTTATTATATCATTAAAATATTTCTTTACTACATTTATTTACTTTAAGGAGAGTTGTGCATAGCTCAGATTAACTATCTTAGCACTACATAGTCCATTTTTAGTTAATAAGAAAACTTCTTTTTATAGGATGATGTGAATTTTAATTTTTGAAGGCATTATTCATGCCTGAACATGTAGAGAATTCATCAATATATGTGGTTGTGGCAAAATAATGAGAATTTGATCTCTTTCTCCATAACCCTAATCCAACATCTAGGTTTGCATAATGGGCAAGGGAAAAAAATGTGTTTTAAGGATTGTGATAAATTAACTAAAAGCTAAGATTTCTCGATGTTTTTCAGGCCTCTCAACTTGAGAATAATTTTGTAAATAATAATATATCTAATAAGTAATTATGTGTATTGTAATTGGCTCAGCCACTACCTTCACAAATGCATGCAACAATTAGGAAAGTATGAATACTTCTATTTTCTAAAAAATCAATTATTTGTTATAAGTATACTTCAGAAATAATAATATTCTTCATAATTTTAATATAGCTTTATCCCTCTTATGTCCTAAATGCACTACTGCACCTTTTATTTATATACCTCTGAAACTAAAATTTTGTCCCTTATGGCTTACAATATAGTACACAATGAGTAGGAAAGCCAACACAAAAATGATAACAACCTTGAGGAAAATAAATTTGGTTCAAAAGGGCCATAAACTACAAGTGACCATTTTCATAGGGATGTGACCATGTTTATAGTGTGAAAATGGTCATAATCATATGAAAATGGAAAATAATCAAAAAATACTAAAAATGAGGGGAAGAGAGTGAAATTCGAGGGCGGGAGAGATGAAATATGAGAAAAATGGAAAAAATGAGGATAAACAAGGACCACATTGAGAAGAATTAGAATTTGACAAGTAAAAATGAGAACAAAAGAGAATAAGTCAAAAGTCAATAAATACAATAAAAACACACCGATAAGAGTATAATTTGAAACAATGATCTATAAACATGTCAATACACTGATATAATAGGTCTCGGCCCAAATTAAGTAGTCTTGTACCACAATTAAGTGCCTACAATTACCAACAAAATAATTCACCAAATCATAACTCGTGTGAAGGACATGGCTTTGTTCAAATGGCTAATTGTTAAAATGTTAAAAAGTCCTCATGCCCTTTCTTTTTCCTAAATTTTATCAACCAATTATTGTAAAGGAATTATGATAAAGAACAATTCATAATTGATTTCAAAATCATTATTTGAATAGTCTTTAACATGTACTTTTTTTTATCATAAAGTATTTAGTGTGAGACAATTATTTATTGGAAAATATTTAGTGTGTGTACACACACAAAGAGAGAGAGAGAGGGGGAAGGCGGGGGGGGAAGGGGGGGAGAGATGCATTTAACCATATACATCACAATTTAAGGTTAAGTTCTATATAAATTAGTAAAATCATAACTAAGTGTGTTAGTGTACCTAATAATTAGTACATTATTGTATGGTTTAAGATGGAATCTTATTAATTAGTTCTAGATATGGATAGGCACACGTGTGTGCAAACATATCTATATCTTATTAATAGAGAAGAGTATCAACTATGCAGTTGACTTAAAAGACTTTATTTATTAATAGGAAAAATAATTCAAAGTCTTATATTTAATAAGACTTTCTTTATAAGTAATCTACTCTCCAAATCTAATGTTACCCTCCTTATCTATATAAAATAATAGAGGGTTAGTGATAAGATAATTATGGAGGAGAGGTTCAGTAGAGATGATCATTGTAATATTCCTTTAAGGCGGTCCATTGGTCATACCTCACATATGTTATTTAATATATTTGGTAGTAGTACGACCGTGACATATACGTGTTTATATTTTTTTAATGTTTTACATGCATGTGCATGCACGTGGGTACTTCTCTTAAGGTTGTTACAAAAAGCCTAGAGCGTGTTTGTAATTCCTACTATATAAAATAATATTCCTGTAACAACAATTTATTAGATGAGTTTTTAGAGGAAAAATTTATTAGCATAATTGTGAAGATATTCGTTTGGAAAAAAAGGGTATCATAGGTCTAGACAAAAAGGTGAAGATGACCTAGAAATAACATTGTGAACATATAACCTTAAAAAAAATCATAGTGCAACTATGGCATTTTTTTACCTAGGTGAATTCAAAATTACAAACTTAGTTTTCTTTTTCAGATCCCTAAAACCCTTAATAAATGTTTATACCATTTTTGAAGCTTTTTAATGTTATGGAAATGTACAACAATAACAAGGATGTAAGGTTCTTTATAGGGTGTTGTTTTGATTACTTAACTTCTAACATTAATTATAAACTATCATAACAACACATCAATACTTACAACTAGTGATAACAATATGCTATAATCTCAAAAAAACAAGACGAAATATGCACTTAGCTATACAAAGTGAAATAGGAGAGATATGGGTGTACTAACTAGACAAACAGGGAGTATCGAACATGAAGATGCTTTGTTATTGATATTATATCTAGAAGCTACCTTGGTATGGAACCATACAACTCTTTCATGATCAACAATACAGGCTCAGATCTTTGTACGGTCTTGGACTTACTCATAATGTAGCTATGTAATTTTTTGTTTCCTTCAGTTGCCTAGAAATGTGTGTTGTTGTTAAAACCTTAGTGTCACATGATTTTGAAACCCTCTGAAATGATCTAAGTCAAACTTAAAACCCTAAAATTGGGTGGGATACCCTACAAGAAGTTTAGTGTTTTGGTTGAAGTGTAATTTGTCAATTCATTATCAAGACAACTTTGAAGAGGCCTCAAACCATACATAAGTATCCACCTAGCATGTGATATATATATATATATATATATATATATATATATGGATGCAACTATATTGGAAACTTGAACCACTTTTACAATGTTTAAGATGATTTTCTTCTTCTTAAGACATTGGATTGGGATTTTTGGATGCTTGGAAATGAGGAAAACTAGACTCCTTGATGTTGTTGAGTCCTTTAAAACTATAGTAGTGACTACCCTAATGGATGTAGATAAGCTTTGGGAAAATTTAGGGAGACTTAAGTCATTTTTGTGTAAGGATTTGTAATGAGAGCTCATGAGAGTTTTGATGAATAAATGAAGTGATATTAAGTTGCTTATATAGGGTTTCGAAGCTAATTTATTATGACCAAGTTGACCCAGGAGGATAAAATGACAAAAAATATGATCACATTAAAAGAAAAGTTGGAGGATGTGTCAGTCTTAGACCGTACAGGTCAACCAGGATAGGAAATTACATCTTGTGTAATGTCCCCCTTTTCAAATTAATGGACATAAATAATATTTCTAAGTTAGGCCCTGTCAATTCATTATCTAGTGGAAAATTATTAATACTATTATAAGAATAAAATGTATTTTTAAATACTGACACATAGAAGACCCTTTTTAACCTATTTTCCATTATATTCATTTGGCTAAAGGGAGAATAAAGGAGAAATTAATAATCTAATTTTAGTAGTAAAGTAATTCTTATTACTAGTACTTTAATTAATTATTGAAGGTTGGTGGAAAAGTAAAGTAATATTAAAATAGAAAATAAAGTTACTTTACTAATCCCACATGGAACACCCCACTTGAAAAATAGAGACATAAAAGTATAGAAGGAGGTGAAGAGGGGTTCATTTGGCATCTTTTGGTCATTAGATATCTATTTTCTGGTTTGGGCTAATTGCTCTTCCATTTCTCCACTAAAGGATGAAACCCATTTGGTGTACTTGCATTAGGGGAAAAACCCTCTCTTACTAAGGTTAAAGAATGAAAACTCTTCATCCTTTGTGTGAAGATCCTCCATTTTAGGAGTTTCTATTGAGATTTCAAGGAGTATTTCAAATTTTCAGCAATGATTGAAGACCCAATATTATAGATTTAAGGCATTCCAGCTAGGATTTGAAGACAAGAGTGTTTGGGCATATTTCTGATTCTATAAAATATGGATTTTTATTAAGAATCTAATAAAAACAAAAAAGCAATGACTGAAATATGTTGAAATGTAAATGCTAAATAATAAAATGAAATGAATTGAAAGGGGAAAGGTACTTACCTAATTTGGACTTACCTCGCACTAACGTGGGACTGAGTAGAGTGATGAAATGGCAAAACAAGATGTCGAAATGAACCTCGAAAGATGACAACAAAGGCAAATTTGACTAGACTGGGGTGCTTGGGGAAGGACAAGTGCGTTTAGGGAACTTTGGTCTGGAATCTAGGTGTATTGGTCTATGGAGCAGCTCAGAATCTGAGTCTAGTATGGTCGTTAAGCCTTCACAATAATTCATCTTTGGTCGGGTTGATGTCGCACTTGGTTTGTTGATGTCATTGTAAATCTCCAATGAATAATCACCTACAAGACCCCATAAAAAGCATCAAAACCTTAAAAAATAAAGATGCAAATGAATGGGTCAAATTGTCCTCAGCTGCCAAATGGATGGACTTATGACTGAGCACTACACTTCATCTTAGACCCGATGTAGTTCTATGTGCTTATGTGTGCAATAATGTGCCTAGGGTTCCCTAGCATCAATAACGCCAAAGTAGCAGGAAATAGCTAAATAAAATGGAAAATAGTGGATGGAATAGAATAGACTCCTCTTCATATGCAATGTGTGATGAAGAATAATGCCTAGAAGAAGTCCATTTCTATATGTAGATAGCTAGCCCTTAGTAGAAATAGTATGCCCTTAAGGTAGTATGTATGTTGTGTTTATATAGAGATCTCTTGCTCAAATTTTGACACTAATGACCCAACATGCCGACTAGTACCTAGGGAAATGGGAGGGAAAACCATAAAGATTGATCTCAAATGTCTTAATTAAAACCTAGCGTGATGGGGACCAGGGTGCCTAGAAATCAGGACCAGGGTACCCTAGGCACCCTAATCCCTATCTAGGTGCCCTAGTCAAATATTATAGATGAAAATTAAGTGAACTATGACAGATAGGAACCCCTAAAACCTTACTGGTACTGTGCGAGTGAGTGATGAATGTTTGAGACAAACAACAACAAAAACCAACAAGACCGATGACTAGACTACGGGATGGGTCATTAGTGAATACTTTTCTTATGCAAGATCCATATATAAAACAACATACTTGGCTGTATAATAACAGTACTAAGTGCGTTATTTTTTTACTACATTTTCCCCACTTTATGTTGGTGAGTGAAAGCTTGGTAACATAAAGTAGTTAGAGATGCATACCTGAGGGAAATCTAGAAAAGTTCATGTTGTATAAGAACACACAGATGTGGTATGAGAGCGTGTTGAATGTGAACATTTAGCGTAACGAACTATGGACCAACGTGTTGATCCATGCAGTGTAGGGAGAGATGAAAAACCATGATGAAGTGCACTAGACGAAAGTGATGATTGTAATGTTGAATGATTTCAAATGTTTTATGATGACAATGTGACAGGGTAGGGAGTGATCAATTCCCAACCTTTATTATACATGTATGAAAAATTCGAGGATTTGGGCGTCCTTCCACCAAAAGAAGAGTGTAGGGAGAAAGATGCATAATTCTCCAACCTTTAACTTCATCCTCAAGATTTAGTCACTGCAGATGGACTCAGATCAAATTTTTAGTGGTTTTTATCCAATTTTTTTGATCAAACGTGTTGACCCATATAAGAGCAGTATAGGAAAGGAAATGATGTCTCATTACAACCACTCCAAGGGTGTTGCCACAATGTGAGATGGATTCTGAGTTAGGTCATCTGGAATCAAACGCAAAATGTATGATGGATTTTAAGTTAGGTCATCTGGAAGCAACGTAAAATGTAGAATAACTTCCCAAGTTAGGTCATTTGGGAGGCCAAAGATATTGAATTATTTCAATTGAATAATATGATTTTGATTGTTAGAGATTTAAACATATTTGATTAATTGATTGATTGATTGGTTTACTTATAAACAAATTTTACGCTTGTTGCCCCTAGGTTAGGTCATTAGGGGGAATTGATAAAAAAAAGATGAAATATCGCATGGTGTATTAGTAAATGTTTGAAAATGACCAGTTAGAATTGATCAACAATCACGTAGTGGAGCAAGGGGAATCATAGGATAAACCCAATTAATTGACCACCATTTTGGCGAAAGGGGAAGTGATAACGAGAATGAACGCTAAGACGAAAGTAAGCCTAGTAATAGATATTATAGAATAAATATCACAAAAATGTGTGTATATCAAGTTAAGGACAACATAATGGAGAAATAATGTGTGTATTATGTGTGTGATACGATAGTCATATTTTTTTTGAAGAGAATGGCGCAAACGGGATAAAAATCGGTGTAGAAATGTTCAATATATTAGCAAAACTGTGTGACATGTATTAGTTGAGTGGTGAATCTAAAGTATGACCATAATATAGTGAATAATGAAAAGTGACTATAAATAGTAAGGTGAAAAGGTTATTAGTCAACTCATTTGTCTTTTACGCAAGTGTGAGAATGAGTCATGAGTGTGTAAGGACATTGCAAGTGAGAGCATCATGACCTAGCCATTTTGAGATGGTAGTGACCGTCGTGGTGTCACGTATGACAATGGAGTTGGTAAGTCTAATTTTTTCAAAATGTGTGTGTAGTAGTCATTTTTAGTGATTTTTTTTGTGTGAAATTTTGCTACTTTTTTCTGGGCATTTTTTACTTGGACAAGAGCGGTGAAGGTGCTAGTGACCTTAGGATAGGAGAGCCCAGTCCTAGGCGCTGGTGTCCTGCTCCTAGGCACCTAATCTTGCTTTTGGGTGCCCTAGTCCAGAAAGTGTGTAGTCAACCCTGAGTGGTGTAAATGTGATTTTCTACTTGTGTAGTAATGTTAGAAATGTTTTTTTTTTCCTATGTATAGTGTTCTAACACATTGTTTGGTGTTGTGCAGAGGGATATCCATTCGAGGGTGTTTTGCAGTGGTCGTCATTTGAGTACTTTTCTTGGTTTAGGTTTATTAGATGATGATTGGGAGGTAATAGACCATGCCGGCCTGTGACACCTAACTAGGATGGGGGATGTACCCCGTAATATGCCTATGTTGACTATTGTGTGTGAGAGATGGTGTGTAGATACTTGTACATTTTGGCTACCTACATGGGAGATGACAGTCACACTAGAGGATGTATATTGCATACTGCAGTTACAGGTTGTTGAGGAGAGGGTACATTTCATGGTTGTGGAGAACATGGAGAGACAAATGTGGGCCACTAAGCGGTATTTTGTAGGGACTCGAGTGCCTGTCAAGGCCCATATTAGCTTGGATGTGATTTTGAGGTCAAGGGTTTTGTGCTTGTAGAATTTAATATCCACGATGATTGTGTCATCTATTACAGTGGAAGGAGGTGGTGTCGGCATCTTGTATAAGTTGTATGATATTTGCTAGCGAATAAAAGAGGAGGGTACTAGGTATGATTGGGCACGATGTGTGCTAGCCCACATCTATAGAGATATCTATAGATTTACACAGGAGGAGCATGGAGGTGGAATCATAGTGAATACTTTATTACATGTGTGGGCTTACGAGCATATAGTAGTATTGAGGCCAATTGGTGGTCCACGAGTAGAGTGGGCTAGGTCAGACATATTTTTTGGGAGATGGGTTGGATTAAGTGGGTAGAGGATGGATAATGATACTTATAGAGCCTTAATATATTGGATGAGCCCAAAGGCAGTGATATTGAGGCCATACCAAGATTATGGAGGATGGCCAAAGGATGATGTAGAGTTACGATGCATACGAAGGACTATGTCGTTGGAGGATCAGTTCCAAGGTGTGACCGAGTTATTTCAGGTAGAATAAATATCTTGACAATTTGGTATAGCCCAGGATGTGGCCCCAAAGCCATATGTGTGATTATGAGCCATTAGAGTACCAAGGAGGGCTAAACCTAGAGTAGAGCCCACATGAGAGTAGCAAGTACTTCTCGGGCCCAATGAGGTGGATGTGGCCATAGAGTCTATTGACACATATGTTGTGGGGTGTACAGAGGCATACCATGCATGGTGAATAACGTATTAATGGGTGTTTTTGTTTCCATTGTTTGCAGGTACAGTGGAATTACCATAGGGATAAGGAGTTGAAGGGTAAGCACATGCCCCTAATAATGTAGTGGTGGTGATAATGGAGCATGAGTATCTATATAGTTGTGTTCTATGTTTGGTTACATGGTTATGTGATGCTTATGGTTATCTAATGTGTTGTGTTATTAGTTTTAGGTGATGCATATTGGCACTTGATTGTGGACACATCTATCCACACATTGATGTGAAATGTACCAATGGAGATAATTACAAGTGGAGGGATGTTAGAGTGTGTGGATGAAATTGCGGGTGAGCATGCCCATTTGTTTGAGACAGTAGATATAACAACAATGACATGTAGTATGTTATTGAGTGAGAGGTACGAGGTACACAAGGAAACATGTTGGTCCCCTATTATAGCTTCCAAATCTTAAGGGCACGTAGGTGTGCATGGCCAGAGGAAGTGCGCAAGTGAAGGCGCGTAAGGTAGAGTTCAAAAGGATTCTTGGAGAACCCAGGGCGTGCGCGCCGCGTGAAGAACAATTAAGGACTTAGCCATTTTTGGCCTTTTGGGTAGAACACATGAAGAACGTGTTCCATTTGGATAAGGTTCCAGCCTGGCGATAGGGTGTCCTGGAGGGAATATACCTTGCAATAGAAAGATCCAAAAAGTTAATCATGACATGGAGAGGCATGTACCCGAGGTGACCCATACCTTGACACTTGGGGCCAGATCTGAGGCTGCAGAGGATTTTGTTAGAGCTCAGATGCCTATTTATACGTGCGCCCTTGGAAAATAATAAAGAGACAAAAGTGAGGTAGCGGAGCTCTGCAGAATTACTGCAAGAACTATGGGATGAAAATGGGTAAAGAATTCCAGTAAGGATGTAATGGGGAAAATGGGGAATGAAATTCTTGGTTTGTGAGAATACATGTATGAATCCAGACATGGAACATGACTACGGTTTGCCCCTCTGTGATACTTTGTAGCAAGAATTTGAATGAATATGATAAGGTTACCATCATGTTTACATTAAGATCTCCTTCTGTATTATTTGCATATTTTTACTCTGCTTTTGATCCTATATAATCATGGACCTTACTTGAATGATTAAGTATATTGTAGATTTACAACTTCTTGGTTCAATTATTCCTACTGCGCACTTTGTTTCTATTATGACTGAAGGGGTGTAGAAGCCATCCTGAGCTCTATAGCTCCTTCATGTCTGTTAAAACACTAAGTCAGAATCATGAACTACTGCCTTCCACTAGACTCACATAAAAGAGAGACTCAGCTCCCTCTCGCGCGCCTCGGGTGAGCGCCCAGCACCCACTGGGTGATAGGATGGCACACATGAGGTTCCCTTGTTCTTAGTGGGGTGTAAAATTGACTACATCTTGGTTCTATTGCCAGGACCTCTTTTTGAAGTTGTAGTGGAACATGGTATAAATCATGATCTCTGCAAAAAGTGATGGTGGAGTGCTTAACACTTGAAGGTGTTGAAGATTGGTTTAAGAGCACAGAGGATGAATTCACTTAGATATTTAGTACTAGATCTGGGTTTGATACGTGAAGATGGGTGGAAGACACTCTTTATCATGAGTTGTACGAAACCTTCTTCTGTTGTTTCCCAGTAGAGTTATTCGAATGGCTCTCGGCTTATACATCTAGATCGGGTGGTGTTATAAATCACACCCTTGGACCCAAGAAATGTATCAGAACCTACAAGATGTTGATCTAGTGTGGACCTGTGCTATAGATCATTGGTGGAAGAGAGTATTGACTAGCTACACTCTAGAATACACCATTTCCACGTATTCCTATCCAGAAGTTGCTGAGTTTGAGTTCTTGCGAGAGCCCAGGGGATCATTTATGCATGTTATTCCCCTTGCAATCAAAATATTGATGGTAACCATGGGTTTAGAGGCATTTCCTATGGCTGGCTAAACCACCCTGAGTGCTAGGTGAGGAAGCCAGGTTGGGGAAGGATGGCTGATTTGATGACTGAACAGGAAAGGGAGGAGAGACGACTCAAGTATAATGAAGTGCGTGAAAAGGAGATTGATAGAGAGCGTGAGATTACAAGTGGGTTATGGAGCCAGACATGGTGGAAAGGAGTTGAGGTTCACGTAGAGGATGTGGAACCTGAACAGTCTGTGGTACCCCATCTTGGTAAGTGTGGGAGAGAAAACCTTGCGGCTTCTGATGAGAGTCTGTCGCGTAGAGAGAGAAGATTCGTTGGCATGCATCTGACCCCACCTAGCAACCAAACCTTGGCACTTGGTTTGTTTGAATGGGGGAAAAGTACAGTTGATCCATTTGATATCAATGGAAGCAACCGATCGGTGCCTAGAACATACAATTTCTCGTTTGGGACTTCTATGGCTTCACACACTATTCTGATATTTGGTGGAATGTTTGGACAAGGCATGTATACAGCTGGTTTTGGAAGCGCATTAGGAAGTGGTGGAGGAACTATGACTGGGGAGTGGTACTAGTTCACAAACTGTCGGTGCGTAATTTAGTGGGACGACGGGAGCATTTGGCACGACAAACACAAGCCCTGTACCTAACACACGAGGATCTGGAGGTGGAAGTGGTGGAGCTGGTGGCTCAGGATCTAGTGGATCCAGACAGAGGAGGAAACACCGGAGGAAACCAAGGGACTGGATCAGGAGGGCAAGGGCCTCAGCCACCTCCTCAAGTATTTTTCGAGATGTCTCTACACTTACCAGATTACAATGGGATAGAAGATGTTGCAGAGCATGTGCATAAGTGTGAGCTGCTATGGTGCGTGAAGGGAATCATGACCCAGGATCGAAAGGCCAGTCAATTTGTGATGACCTTGCAAGGACATGCGCATAGTTGGTATAGAAAGTATGACCCTCATTAGACTGTTGTGGATTATACCACGCTGAGAAATGCATTCTTGGTGGAATTCCACATACCTGAGTTTGAACAGAAGAGCATTAGCTCTCTCAAAGAAATACAACAGGGAATGGCAGAGAGCGTGCGGGAATATGATGCATGTTTTAAAACTCTATTGTCTAAACTATCTTATGATATCCACCCTTCACAACATGCTCAGTGGTTTTTCGGAGGGTTGATCACACCCTTTAGGAGGGATTTATCTCATAAAACATTCACGGACCCGCGCAAAGCGTTGGAAGCTACTTTACGCGCTGAGGAAATTGGTAGTGTTGACACTGGTGTTAGCCCATTTCTGGAGGCTCAGATTGCTGCCATGGCTAAGCAATTGGAGAAATTATCTGCCAACACAGTTTTAGAGATTTGTGGAGGGATGTGGTGCATGGATTGTAATGTAGAAGGGCACACAAAGGATAATGGTGGGATATGTACTCAGAAGGTGGTATGTGCCGTAGCAGTAAACTGTGAAATATGTCAGGAGGACCATGATGTAAGTAGGTGCCCCCTGTTGCAGCGTGATCCATAAAAATGTATCTTGTTATTGCAAAATATGTACCTCAACCACACATGACACCAAGGATTGTAGATTGATTGACCAGATTCATGAGGCAATTGATCTTGGTGTGCACCAGACTGGCATTGCCAGTAGTTCCAAAGGGGATGAATGTCAGTATATGAGGAGCGCAGAGATGGAGATGCGCGTGGAAGAGGGTTTCACGGAGGATTTTGTGGTTGTGGTAACCGCGGAGGAAGAAGTGAGTTCCCACGTGGGACGTGTTTTAATTGTGGAGCCACAGACCATTATAAGCGTGAATGTCCAGATCTTCTACAATGCTCCTAGTGTGGAAAAAAACATAAGTATGAAGAGTGCCCAGAGTTATACGAACATATGAGTCAGCAGTACCAGAAGGATAAGGGTGCTACCATGGTGAGTATTAAGAAGGTTGACGTGCAATGGCTTCCGCGAGTAATACGTGAATCAAAACTAGAGCCTGTTATGGTAACAACAAGGGTGGAATCGCACGTGCGTAAGGGAAGTGCCTAGGTAGAGACCTTTGGTTTCAAGAGAAGAAGTAGTACATGGGAAGTATCCAAACCTGGCTCACCAGAAAGAAGTCTACCAGGAAACCATGGATGTAATTTGAAGTTTACAAGGGGAGATCCAATGCTTAAAAGAGCAGACTAGAAAGGATGAGCAAAGGAGAATCGTAGAAGCACCAAGGGATGACTTGGATGAGGTTAAGGAGGTGTGTAAACTGCTGAGGTAGGAGAATATTATTCCCCTGCTAGGGGCATGGTTGAGAGAAAAGGTGTCACGCCAGGGAAGAACACAAAAGGTAGATCCTGCATGCAAACCTCCCACCTCACAGACCTTGATTATGACAAAGAGATCACCTTGAACGCAGTAGTGGATGGATGGTTACTTAGCAACATCCTCATTGACACAGGGCGTGGAGGTTAATGTTCTCACTCTAGATGCCTGGCATCAAATGGGAAGACCTGCATTACAACCATCTTCAAATGTGTTGTATATGGACAAATAAGACAAAGGCAATGCCCATAGGTGTCTTGAAGGATGCGACCATTACCATTTAGGGGACTAGGTTCACTAGGGATTTTGAAGTCTTGGAACTTGCCAAGGCAGATAATTTCCAGCTCTACTTGGGCACCCATGGTGTTATAAGAATAATGCAGATCTCTGGTTTAACAAGGGGTACATAAGCTTTGAAAACAAGGAAGAGCAGGGTAGTTATACCACTGGTTGATGGGAAGTCCACCCCCTATACTGAACCCCTTGAGGAGGAAGTCCTGGATAGAATATATGTGCGCTCCATAAGAGATCCAGAGACCATCCACCCTACAGAAGGAGTCATCTAGTTTGATGATGCTCAATCTATCAGTGATACTACCAGTATAGCATGTGATAATTGGGTGCATGGGACTTATGAATTGATTGGGTGACATCTGAAAGGATCAGTAACCAAGGTAACAACGACAGCATACAGTTCGGCACCTAGGAGGGAAGGCAATAACCAAGTATTCTGGGGATGCATACCCTGAGGTCTTTTTGAGAGAGATGGAAGCTCACTGGAGGGAGGACAAGTGATGAAGTATGCTAGGTTATGTTTTGATAGGCACAACAGCAAGGTGGTGGGCCATGCATAGTGAGAACTTGTTGGAATGGTGTGAAGTTTGAATTACGCTCACTGTCTGATTCTTGAAAAGTAACATACCCACCGCTATCAAGGATTACAATGGCAATGGACCCACCTCTTCCCACATCCAGGCATGTGAGAGGGTCTGGGGAGAAGGTGCAGAAGCTTTACCACCCTCCCTTTGGGTGCACAAGATGTATTCGACACTACAAGGTTGTGTGCATGCTTGGTATATCCATTCTGAAACACGCTGCCAAATGGGAAGTTGGCAGGAATTAGCGGCTGACTTGGTTCACACATTTGAGTACCGAAGTACCAAGCAACTAGTTGATGAGGCATTATAGACTATCAAGTGCCTCACTCTGGGGGATTGCGCCATGGAAAAAGATAGGTTAGTAAACTTACTTGGTGGACCTAGCTTAGAAGCGCGGTTTGAAGAGGAGGAACCAGAAGACATACAATTCGAGCATGCGTGTGCTGAAAAGGAGAAAGGAAAGATGGTATACATTGTTGATGGAGAGGAGATGGAGAGCCTGAATGTCGACCATTCGGTTGGACCACATGAAGTAGTTGACAGTGCAGATGCATGTGCGTGCGCGTATCATGAACCACTCAAAACCAAGAAAGTTAACATCAGCTCAGAAGAGGAGCCCAAGGAAGCTATCATTGGGGACTACTGGTTAGACAAGGAAGTATCAAAGATCATCGATCTCTTGCGCAAATTTGAGGATTTATTCCCGCATGGATACCATGAGTTGAAAGGTGTCCACCATTCATTAGGGGAAATGAGGATAAAGTTGAAAGATGGTGTGCACCCAGTCAGGAAGAGGCCTTACAGGATGAATCCCAACATGCGCGTAAGGGTTAAAGAAGAGCTAGACAAGATGATAGCATCCAGTATCATTGAGGCTGTGGAGGAATCAGAGTGGATAAGTCCAATGGTGATCAACATAAAGAAGGATGGGTGGATTAGGATATGTGTGGATTACAGGGAATTAAACGTTGTTTGTATCATAGATCCTTTTCCCACCCCCTTTACTGAAGAGATTTTGGAAGGAGTTGTTGGGCGCGAGGTCTATTCCTTTACTGATGGATTCTCGAGATATCACCAAGTAAGGATTGCCAAGGAAGACCAAGAAAAGACAAATTTCACCACCGAGTGGGGAAGTCTTTTCATACATGGTCATGCCCTTTGGGTTGAAGAATGTGCCTGTTGTATTTTCACGCATAGTGGTACAAACATTTAAGGACTTCATCCACAAGTTCCTTCAGGTATATTTGGATGATTGGACAGTGTATGGATTGGTAAGGGACCATTGTGATAACTTGAGGTTGATGTTTGAAACTATGTTGGTAGTTGAGGATCTCCCTCAACATCAAGAAATGTATCTTTGCAACTCCTTTTGGAACGTTGTTGGGGCATATCATATGTAAAGAGGGCTTACTAGTGGATCCCGTGAAGGTTGCAGTTATTGTGGGGTTAGGGGAGCCTACCAGCCAAAGCACCATGTGTGGATTTCTTGGACACACTAGGTACTATAGAAATTTCATTAAGGGATATGCCAAGATCACCGCACCTTTGGAGATATTTCTCAGACACAAGAGTGCCTTTCAGTGGGGAGAGGCACAACAGAGGGCATTTGACACTCTAAAAGAAAGGCTTATCACCGCACCTATTCTACGATTCCCATAATGGGATAAACCTTTCCATGTCCACGTGGATGCCTCTGGTACAAAAATGGGAGCTATTCTTGCTCAACCAGGAGAGGGGATTGTTGATCATCCCTTGTGTTTTGCAAGTAGAAAGTTGACACCAGCAGAACAAAATTATACACCGACTGAGCGTGAGGCATTGTCAATGATCTATGCACTCCAAAAATTCAGACAATATCTACTGGCAACTCCCTTCATATTCTACACTAACCATATGGCCTTGAAGTATCTAGTAAACAAAGTAGTGTTGCAAGGGTGCATATGTCGTTGGGTACTTTTATTTCAAGGAATTTGAATTCAAAGTGGTGGTAAAACCGGGAAAGAACAATTGTGGGCCAGATCATTTATCAAGGATTGATTAAGGAGAGGATGCACAAAGTATTAAGGAAACCATGCCAGATGCACAACTATTCAGGTTGCGGCGCGCACCCTCAGAATTAGAAGACATTGTTGTCTTTCTCAAGGAAGGTGTGGCACCCGAAGGGATGAATGCTCTGGAAAGGAAAAGGTTAGCCATATGCGCAACACCCTTCATGTTGATCAATGGGGATTTGTATAAAATGGTCCGCGATGAGGTTTTATGCCAGTGTGTATTAGAACATGAACGCTGTAGCTATAATAGAAGAAGCCCATGGTGGGATTGCCAGAGGACACTATGAGGGGAATGCAACCGTGCGTAAGATCCTAGTCACTGGACTATGGTGGGAGACAATTCACTAGGATTGTATTGAGTTTTGCAAGGCCTGTGACCACTACCAGTGCCTTGGAAAACCTGGAAAAAGGGATGAGATGCCCTTGCACCCCATCACCAGCATGGAACCTTTTGAAAAGTGGGCAATAGATTTTGTCGGACCAATCTCACCAGCTGTGTGGAGGACTAACTCGCGGTATATCATTACCTGTACTGATTATTTGACAAGGTGGGTAGAGGCCATGCCCACAAAGGATTGCACCACAGCCACGGCTGCTAGATTTTTGTGGGAAAACATTATCAGTAGGTATGGGTGCCCATTAAGTTTAACAAGTGATAGGGCACTCACTTCTTAAATGAAACAATCAGGATTCTATTGGCAGAATTCATGGTAGCCCATCATAAGACTACCCCTTATCACCCTTAAGAAAATGGAACTATGGAGGCATTTAACAAAATCCTTAGTCACACATCAACTAAGATATGTGATGTGGGTAGGTAGGATTGGGATGACAAGGTGTTAGCAGTCCTTTGGGCATACAAAACAACATATAAAAGGTTAAACAAGGCCACACCATTTCAACTGGTGTTTGGCAACAGAAGCAGGTTGTTATGCCAGTTGAATTCATGCTACCTTCACTGCGTATAGCACGGGCATAGGAGGGTTGGATGATGAAAAAGTGCTGGAAGAAATAATTGATGAATTGATAAAGTTGGATGAAAGGCACTCACTAGCAAGATGGAGCCGAACAACTGAAAAAGATAAGCAAAAGGCATGGCATGACCATCACATTAAGATCAAATAGTTTGAGTTTGGCTAGATGGTATTGTCTATATGATTCTAAATTTCTACGCCATCCTGGAAAGTTGAACGTGCATTACTTGGGTCCTTATGTAATTTCATACATCCTTGGTTCAAGTACGTGCTAGTTACAAGTGCTGGATGGAACAAAATTACCTAGACACTTCAACGGGAGTAGGATGAAGCCCTACTATAAATAATGCTTCTTGGTGTTTGTAAATAAGGTAGTTCTACCAGTTAATTTAGAATTTCCTTTTATGCTTTTCCTTTCTTGTTCTTCCCTTTCGTGTTGTTGTCTTGTTTTGCACCTTGGGCGCCGGTAACCTTATTACTTTTTGACTTATGAATGCATAGAGGACCGTGCATCATTTTAGTGTGGGGTAAGGTGATAAAGAGAGTCATGAAGTTATTCTACAAGAGGATTGGGTTGGTAGACCTTTCGAACTGGCCCTGTTGAAAAGATGCATTAGGAGAAAAGAAGGCAGATGGGTGGAAAAATAAGGTTACATTGGAAATCCACGTACAAGGAGAAAAATCGCAAAAAGATGAGGTAGGCAAAAGAAAGAATCATGAGGATGGAAGAAGTGCCTTTGGCACTGGTAACACGCGCATAAGAGTCTTCTGTCAAGATGGATTGTCAAGAGTCTTCGTGCAAGGATTGGGCACGCAAGGAAAAGTGCTGAAGTCGGGTTTGTTTGAAAAATGCTGCATTAAATATTGTCATACGGTGGTAGGTAGCCTAGCCTTTAATGCGTAAAAGTGGGAAAATTTATAAATACAAGGATGGGTAGTTCATTATTTTACTTTGCGAAAACAAGGAGAACGATTTTCTTTCAAGAGCTAGGGTTTCAAGAGCTGACTCATGCGAAGGAAAATCTCAAAAACTCACGCGCAATCGGTCCGTCAGACCTACAAACCAAAGCAGAAGTGATTCATGGGTGTGAGGAACATTGTGAAAGAACACCGTGATCGAAGGAAGAAAATCAGAGATTAGGGTTTGTGCTCTAGAGCATGGGGCGCGCGAAGAAAACTCTCAGACAACTCGAAAGTAACCAGGGAATGAAAGCAAAGGGTAAAATGATGGCCACAAAACCAGTTGATAATCCTGTAGTACAATCTAAGAAGGGAAAGGGTAAGGGAAAAGGAAAGAAGAAAGAATATAGAAATCCCCTTGGATACCAATGAGGAATGGTACTCAGAGATGCAATACTTGGATGGGGTTTTACTAGGACAAGAGTGGGAGTCCCACATCAAACAGATGACCATGATCGATTACAATCACCGGTTGAGTATGATCGTGAAGGAAATGGCACTGGAGCTGGTACGCCCCACAAATAAATGAACACCTGATGGGATGCCAATCTAAAGTGATGTAGTCAAGGTGAAAATGGAGAAGGCAGGGCTTCTCCATATTTATGAGTTGCCATACTTTCAGGAAGCTCGAACGCCTATATCAATGGTTAATGACACGCGTGCATGAAGATTTTTTCTGCTTTGTAGGGTGTAAAATGCGCATAACTCCCCAATTAATCTCACACTTTATAGGCCTAAGTTGTAAAGGGGATGCGATCATAGATGAACTCCAGGATGAGGAGGCAATTAAAGAAACCATTGCATCCTAGGATTATAAGAAGGGATCAAGGTACTACAACGTCGTAGATATTAGTGATCTGGTGATGAAAATGGCCGCATGCCTCATTTCCAAGTTGAATGGACAAGAGAGGTAGACCCAGGTGAGCAATCCCTGGTTGAATGTCTGTAGGAAGGTCATGAAGGGCATCGTATACAATATCTCCCAGTACATAGTAGATGAGATCATAAGCAGTGCGAAGGACGGAGGAAAGATATTATTTGGTAACATTCTATTAACCATTGTGTTCTCAGAAATTGGGGGTGCCAGATGCATCTGATAAGTTTGTATGGGTGTACCTCGATGAATACCCTTCACCCGCGGATAGGTTCCAGAAGTATACTTGTGAGTCAATAACAAGGGTGCACAAGGCGTGCTTAGATAAATGGTACATGCACCTTAGGAATGCATTTGGGGCTGAATGGCAAATCCCTAAGCAACTCCCCACGGTGACTAAAGGAGAGGTAGAGTTCACGGTATACCAGCACTTCTACATTGGCAGATACATCTTGGTGGACGATAGTTGGAGTCCCTGGTGCAAACTCCCCTTCTCATTTACTACCCAATTTTTCTAGGCGGGAGTGAACATGTATAAGGAGTCAAAGAAGTTAAAAATCGACCTGTCCACCCTTGACAGTGAACACAGAGAAATGAGAAAGAAGCTGGTCTACCCGGGGAAGCACGTGTATGTTGAAAGGTATGTGTCACAGGATGTGCATAGCGTAAGGCCGCTAACCTTACCAATTGCTGAAAGCACTACTGTTAGGATCTACTTGCGCATAAGGCCAAAGTTTGAGAAGGGCGCGTACGTAGAGAATGAAATATCCATCCCAAATGACCCTATGGGAAGGAAGAAGCCAACGCTAAAGCGCAAGGAGAAAGAAGAACAAGAGGAAGAAAAAAGAGTGGTGGAGAGGCAGAATGTAGATACTGCGGGGGCCGAGTACCTACATCCGGAAGAAGAGAATAATAGTGGTCAGGGAAAATACCCCGAAGCCTGTGAAGCCACCACCCCCTGAAGAACCTTTATATGAAGAAAAAACAACATCCCCGACTCTGGATTTTTCTACAAGGGAAGAAGAACAAGGAACAAAGGAACATGGGTCTGAAGATACAGATGACTTGAACGCCTATGTAGGCGAGAAGGATGTGGATGAAGGGGAAGAGCTGGAGGTGGATCAAGAGCCAATTAGATGTCCATGACTCACAGGGAGAGGAAGTAGAGGGTACAAATGATGCCTTCATCTTTGTAAGGAGGAAGGGTATCCAAAGGAAGGAAGGCACGCAGAGTGAAGAGAGGAGCGAAGGGGCTAGCACCAAGGAGCTAGATATGCCCAAGCTCACTTAGGAGGAGGTGAATGAGAAGGCAACAAGGGAGGCAGAGAAGATAATCAATACCTTGGTTGAAGAGGAGTTGGAGTGTAGTGTGGAGATAGTGCTCGGAAAATCCAAAGAAGAGCAGAGGGAGAAGAGTGTGGGTAGCATAAAAGGCCCAACTCTTTCGGTAACTATTCCCAAGGGTGTGCGCATGGGAAGTAAACGCATGGAAGGGGGAAGAACAACGATGGGTTACATTGATGACCCCAAAAAAATTTTACGCATGCATTTCCAAAGTACCATGCCCAACAAGGAGCTCACCACCATGGAGTCCTTTGAACCTGAGGGTGGATACCCGCGAACAAGGAAGATGTTATCATGGGCATTCGACTCCCACCTCGATGAGCCTAAATTTGAGATTAACCAAGGAGTGGTATTAAAGCTTTCCGAAGGAAAGGGGGACAACCCCATTATAAACACACACCAACTATCAGATGAGAAAGTGTGTAACATGCTCAACAAATTCTCAGTGGAAATTGAGGCTAGGCTCTTCGGTAGGAATGATAGGGTTAAAGTCTTGGAGGACTTGTTGGAGAAGAAGAAGGAAGAAGTGGTGAAGCTAACAAAGGATCTCATCCTTGAGAAATTAATCAACGCTCAACTACAGAGGGAGCTTCAGGAGGAAAAGGCTAGGGTATGCAAAGTTTCCAAGAAGGTGGAGCTCATCTCCCAATCGATTATCATGAAGCACTCGGACCTTAACCCTCCCACACAAAAGTATAGATCCTCCCTCGAATGTCTAGAGGAATTGACTCAGATCCTCACCATGGAGAGGTAGCCCTTGGCATTAGAGTCGGCAGAAGAGGTAGCAGTGCACTTGGAGAAGGAAGACAAGTTGTAGGTCATTGTGCTCATGGCCGAATACAACAAGGTGCTCACCAACGTAAGAACAACTACACAAACTGTGGGGGTCACTTACGACCATTGTGTAGATCAAGACAAAGTGACAAGCATACTGCTTGCCAGTGACGAAGCTAAGATGAAGGAATTCAGAGAAAAGAATAAGGGCAATAGAGATGAGTGGGAAAGGATCATAGCTGAAGTAGAAAATAAATCTGAAGCCATTGAGAACCGATGAGTCTTAATCAAAACTTGGCTAAAAGAGCTCTACAAGGTCATCACAAGGAAGATGGATGCCCTGGAAGATCACGCTAAAGAACTGGAGACTATGGTGGAAACCATTACCACACAAGGGGAGGGGCTAACCTTCGACGAGGTGAGCACCTTGGTTGGCAACATCTACACTAAAACACAGGAGGAAATCAATGCTTGGAGTACATTGGAGGCCAACCTCCAGAAAAATTTCCCCCTTCTTCTTCTTTAGGTAATTTTCCCCTATTCTTTCTCTCCCCCATTCTTTATTCTTTCCCCCCATTCTTTTCCAAGGCAAGGCCTTGCATTCTTTTTGTTACTACATTCTTTGAGAAGGTTCCCGAGGGTGGAGAACAAGTGATGTGTGGGGTAATGTTGGGCCCCTATTATAGCTTCCAAATCTTAAGGGTACGTAGGTGCACATGGCTGGAGGAAGCGCGCAAGTGAAGGCGCACAAGGTAGAGTTCAAAATGCTTCTTGGAGAACCCAGGGCACGCGCGCCGCGCGAAGAACAATTTGGGACAACCATTTTTGGCCTTTTGGGCAGGACACATGAAGAAGATGTTCCATTTAGATAAGGTCCCAGCCTGGTGACAGGGTGTCCTAGAGGGAATATACCTTGCGATAGAAAGATCCAAAAAGTTAATCATGACATGGAGAGGTATGCGCCCGGGGCGATCCATACCTTGACACTTGGGGCTAGATCTAAGGCTGCGGAGGAGTATTTTAGAGCTCAGATGCCTATTTATACACACAACCTTGGCAAAGAACAGAGAGACAGAAGTGAGGTAACAGAGCTCTGCAGAATTACTGCAAGAACTATGGGATGAAAATGGGTAAAGAATTCCAGTAAGGATGTAATGGGGAAAATGGGGAATGAAATTTTTGGTTCGTGAGAATACATGTATGAATCCAGACATGGCGCATGACTATGGTCTGCCCCTCTATGATACTTTGTAGCAAGACTTTGAATGAATATGATAAGGTTACCATCATGTTTACATTAAGATCTCCTTCTGTATTATTTACATATTTTTACTTTGCTTTTGATCCTATATAATCATGGACCTTACTTGAATGATTAAGTATATTGTAGATTTACAACTTCTTGGTTCTATTATTCCTACTGCACGCTTTGTTTATAGTATGACTGAAGGGGTGTAGAAGTCGTCCTGAGCTCTATAGCTCCTTCACATTTGTTAAAACACTAAGTCAGAATCATGAACCATGCCTTCTACTAGACTCACATAAAAGAGAGACTCAGCTCCCTCTCGCACACCTCGGGTGAGCACCCGGCACCCGTTGGGTGATAGGCTGACATGCATGAGGTTCCCTTGTTCTTAGTGGGGTGTAAAATTGACTACAAAACATGCCAAGTGAGAGAGGTGGTGGGTGGTGGTCCATTAGCACAGGATGTGTTTGCACAATTCCTTGCATTACAAACTCACTTTGCAGAGTAGTTTACAAAGAATACACTATTACGTAGGAAGGTGGAGAGGTATTGAGGTTGTGATTAGCGGCACATAGTTAGTGGTGAGGCATTGAGTTCGAGAGCACTTGTACGACTAGATAGTCACAATAATGATGAGATATGAGTCACATAGATGTATTTGATGTAGGGGAGTTCCCCCCTAGTGATGAAATGTTTTGTAACTTTGATTGATATATATATATATATATATATAGACAACTTTATTAGCATATGATGATTACATTTGTTGTGTATTGATGTTATGATGTGATGACGTATGCAATTGTTGTTGTTATGGATGGTGGTTGATGTGTTAAGTGTTATTCATATTTGTTGAATTGATTTATAATTATTAGTTTTCAAGTAATGATGATATAATGTAGATGACAATGAATGATGTATGTAATATGATTGTGTAAATGTAATTGTGATGGATGATCAAAATATAGTCGTCATAATGTAATGAAACGTATGTTTGTAAGATGAAAATAGGGGGGAGATTAGTGATGCTCCCCTATTTTATAGATGATGAGGTTCATTTAGATAAGACCCCTCAATAGTCAAGAATGAACCATGTAATGCAAGAGTGCGTCATCGGGAAATGATTCAATAGGGTGTACGAGATGAAGCGATAAAGTGTGTGAAGATAGGTTCTTATCGTAACATATCCCTCAACAGGCATGTAAGAACTATAAAAACAAAAGTGTATATTCAGAGGATGAGGTGATGAAAATCACCTACCAAATATTGAGGTGACGTGTAATGGTGGAAGCATGTGAGATGGAAGTAGCGTGAGTGTATGATCTAAAATGAATGTCATATGGAGCAGTGGTGGGAGGTATAAATTCCAAGGGCTGTGGAAGCCAATGTGAAGCAGTAACATGATGCAATGGATGAGATATATAAGATGGATGAGATGGATGTGGTGGATATGATTATACAATGATGGATGGATGCAATTTAGAGCACACATGAGTTATGACCTATGGTGATGGATCAAGGACGACCTTGGCACTAGGAGGAGTAGATAACTCAATTGAAGTAGTAGCTCATTGACGAGGGAGAGGAGACATGGAATAATCATGTGAGAAAGGGCCAAAGGAGATGATGGCTTTATCCTCTAATTGTTGTAAAGATTTATGAAGGGCTAGGAAATCATCATCCCTATGGCCATTGATACGGTGGTAATTACAATATGGTCAATCACGTTGACATTGTAAATGATGTTGTGGATAATGTTGGTTAGAAGGTAAGTGAATTAAATTTTCATTGAATAAAACACACAACACATTATGTGGTCGAGCATGATGAGAGAAATCCAATCGCTCACATAAAACAAGTGTAGAAGAGTGAGGTGTGGCCTATCATGGAGTATGGGAAGAAGGATGCTTCTGTGATGTAATAGGTTGAGCTTGCTTGCAGGGAGGAGATGGGGATTGTGTGGGACACTCAACCGATGGTAATGAAGAAGAACTAGATAGTGTAGTAGTAGTAATTAGAGGTGGAGGATCTATAACATGTGTGGCAAGGAGGTCTTGTTCTAGATCAATAACTCTATAGCATAGAAGTGTGAATGATTCATATGTTTCATATTACAAGTGTTTCTTTAGTGTGGGAATCAAACCATGAAAAAATATGAATTTATTCTATATATCGATAGGTTGAAAGACTAATTGGTGCATACACGCATTGAATCATAAGATGTAGTCCATGATAGGCTCTGTTTTTCCCTGACGTAAAGTAGGTAGATGATCATAGGTAACTCTAGGGCCATTGTTGATGATGAAGCTATAAAGGAAAGTCTCCTCTATCTCATGATATGTGCTAATAGGTCCAAATGGTAGGCGAGTATACCATTGCAAAGCATCATCGGTGAGACTATGGTGAAAGGATTTATGCAATAATCGTTTATTAGAAGATGAAGCCATAGCCATACGATAATGTTTGAGATGTAGATAACGATTTCCAGTACAATAAAAACATGAAAAGGTAGGCATGATAAAATCCTTAGGGAATGTTGAGTTATGTATCTTCTTAGGAATAGGGTTGTCATTTAATGAATTATTATCAACGGAAGCATAGTAGGCCTTTCTTTCTAATGTGAGTGACTGAACTTGAGATTGTAATTGACCAACAACATGCATGAGAGACAAGATGTCTTGTGAAGGGATAATAGAAGATGACAATAATGTGTTAAACAATGTTAAATTTCCATTGTGAGTAATCATAAGTACGTCTAAAGGAGAAAAAGGAGATTCTAATGCTAAAATAACACTAGGTGTAGGTGAAAAAGATTCTATAGGTGATGAAGTACATGGAACATCCATAAAATAGGTAGGATTAGCATCGGAAACATCTCTAGGAGATGAAGCGATAGATGGAGATGTAGTAATAGGTGGAGGTTAAGTGTTAGGAGTAAATAAAGTGATGGATGGAGGTGACCCATGCACAATATTAGATACAAACTCAGGATAAAATAACAAAGGAGTGGGAGACTCACACTCAGTAGTATGTAGAGTAGTAGAATCATGACTATCAATTGCTTCATCGGAATCAGATAGAGACTCATATATGAATTTGTCATTAAGCATGCCATCAATTAGATCATCGGCATAGTATGAAGGAGTATGTAAATTAGTACATGATGGATTATGAGAAGCAATATCAGAAATAGGAGAATCATGAGATGTAGCTTAAGTAGTGGTCTTAATAGGAGGAGAGTCAGTATGCACAGATGTCCCACTATCAAGACCGAGCATGAAATCAATAAGAGAATAATCTATAACTTCCTTAAAAATGTCAGAAGGAGAGTAATGAATTACTATATAACATGGTGTACAATGATTGAAGCTCATCGGATCATAAATAATTCCAATAGAAGAATTTTAAGAGCTAGTAGGTATATGTCATTCGTGGGCTAAGAGTTGTCGTTAAATATGATCTGGCATAGTAACATCACGATATAGGGCATTGAGTTCAGTGATGGTGGCCTCATCATAGATGGGACTAAAACTCACATGAGACATGATGAAGTGAGATGAAGATGAGCTATCCTTATCCATTTAGGGTTTTTGTGGATCATAGGGCAAAATTTTCTAATCTACGGGTTCACCAAAATGATTTTATAAATTATGGATTTTATTAAGAATCTAATAATTACAATAATGTAATGACTCAAATATATTGAAATGTAAATGTTAAATAATAAAATGAAATGAAATGAAAGGGGAATTGTACTTACCTTATTTGGACTTACCTTGCAATGACTTGGGACTAAGCAAAGTGATGAAATGGCAGAACAAGATGTCGTAACAAACCTTGAAGGATGGAAGTAGAGGTAGATTTGACTATAATAGGGTGCCTGGGGAAGGACAAGGGTGCCTAGGGCACTCTGGTCTGAAATATGTTCGCACTGGTCTATGGAGTAGCTTGGAATCTGAGTCTGGTATGGTCATTAAGATTTCACAATACTTTTCCTTTGGTCGTTGTAAATCTCCAATGAATAATCACCTAAAAGACCCCATACAAAAGCATTGAAACCCTAAAAACAAAAGATGCAAATGAATGGGTCAAATTGTCCTCAGCTTCCAAATGGATGGACTTATGACTAAACGCTACCCTACATCTCAGACCCAATGTAGTTCTATGTGCTTGTGTGTGCAATAATGTGCCTAGGGTGCCCTAGCGTCAATGACGCCAAAGTAGCGGGCAATAACTAGATAAAATTCAAAATGGTGGATGTAATAGAAAATAAATGCCCTTCCTATGCAGTGTGTGATGTAGAATAATGCCCAAATGCAGTCCCTTGCTTTATGTAGATAGTTATCCCTTAGTATAAATAGTCCACCCTTAAGGTAGTATGTATGTTGTGTTTATATAGGGATCTCTTACTCAAACTTCGACACTAATGACCCGACATGCCAACTAGTACCTAGGGAGATGGGAGGGAAAACCATAAAGAATGACCTCAAATGTTTAAATTAAAACTAAGTGTGACGGAGACCAGGGGGCCTAGAAATTAGGACTAGGCCACCCAAGGTTCTCTAATCCCTATTTAGGTGCCTTAGTCAAAGACTAGAGACGACAATTGAGTGAACTATGACAGATAGACAAGACTGACAACTAGACTACGTGATGGCTCATTAGTGAATACTTTTCTTACGCAAGCTCCATATTTTTTTTTATTAATGGTAAATAGTTTTGAAGGGACTATACCCTGATTACATGGAGGGCCTAAAAGCTAGATAAAACATTAATAGGTTCCACAAAAAATGGATCAACATCCAGAATAGGCATTAAAGCCAACCATAACCAAAAAGTTACTACATAGGAGCAAAACAGATTGTGCACTATAACAATGCACTAAAAAAATAGGAACGATGAAGATCAACATCTTTAACGAAGACCTCCTTTACTTCTTAGCAGCTCTGGTAAGTCTAGATTTAACGGTTTGTAGTGAGGTAAAGAGAGCCACTGTTGTCATGTGTGTGGGATCCTTAGCATCCAACTTTAGTATGGTTTGACTACTCTCCTTGTCTGTTCCCCACAGAGTGTCTGGGATCCCACTAAGCACAAAGATGCTATGAACATGTTGTTCAAGGAAATCACTGATTGCATTAAAAATTTCCATGTTGAGTTCATGGCGATCCTTTGCTCTTCCCAGCAGATTGTCCAAGGAGTTAAGCTTTTTGTAGATGTCCTCAACTTGCTTATTGTCAAGATCAGTATCATCTTCCATCTTCCTTTTTCCTTTTTGCTTGGCTAAATGCTGCACTTCTTCATTCAGCTTCATTATCTCATCCTCCAAGGCTTCTAGCCTTTGAGAAGCACTGTTTCCATCTTTTGGTAAGGCCTCTTCATGGCCTGCACTACTGATGTGCAATAGGTTTTGAACAACTTCCAAATCCTTAGTGGTGCGAAGGAATCTGCCTGAAATAGGGGTATCCAATTTGAGCTTCTTTTGGTTCCTCATTTTAGGCTTGGATGTGGTGGATAGGATGTGGGTGGGGGTCGTAGTGGAAGGGATGGGGGTGGGGGTGGTGGTGTTAGGAGAGAGTGGAACAGAGCTGGGGGAGGGAGGGAGACTGGGGTATTTAGTAACACATAGCTTGTGCAGTAAGAAAATAAGACCTTGATGTAGTGGGGTAGCATGAGTATGCTTCTGAAACTCCAAGATGGAGCATTCGAGGGAGTTCAAAAGATAATGCAGGAAACAAACTATGATTTTCCTGTAGAAATAGTTTAGGAACACCAGGTGTTTAATAGGAACTGTAACATACCTCCCTTCCAAAGATATGCACCAGACCATCATATGGGTGATTTCATCAATGAGCGATAGGATAGAACTTACACTCAAACCCACAGTAGCAAAAACCATCTTCTCATTATCAGCAGCAAACTTTTTCTCCACAGCCTTTTTGTTGATCCTCTTACTGAAGAAACAGAAGCCTTCCATCTCTAGGCCTATGGCTTTGGCAATTAGTTCTTCATTAATGGGTATTTTATGCCCTCCATACTTGACTTTTTGGTCCTTCCAATCCATAGAAGATTGGATTGAAATGCTCTGATCGTGCCCATGAAATTGATCAATGAAGTTTGTAATTCCACCCTTCTTGAGGAGGTTCCAAAGCTCCTTGTTGCTCTTCCATTCCGGATCACTAATGGGTTCAACCTGGCAAGGGGCTCCTCCCATTTTTTCCTCTCTAAAATTCTTACCTTTCTTGTCCTTGAAACCCTTGTTTAGACTGTTGCATGAGTGTGGGTGCCTTTTTGCCTATCCCAGATATTAAGAATCCCACACACATGTTGGGAGTGATGAAAGTTAATGCGGCTGTAGCTTATTTGATATTTCCTGCAAGGTCGATCTTTTATCTCCTTTAAAGGCCACTCCAAATAATCATTATCCTTACTCCATACTTGAGTTCCCATAAATTTCTGCTTGAATGCTGCTTTGTACCTTCTCAGGGATGTGATTAACATTATCCCAAATAATTAGATTATTATTTATGCCATAATTAGCCAATTCATCAGCAACCTTATTTCCTTCCCGATATGTGTGCTTGATTCGGATATTTTTGATTGTTTGACAAATGCTTATAGATTCCATGATGAAATCCTTGATATTCCAGCTTGGAGGCGAAGACTGGTTTAAATGATTAATTATGTTTAATGAGTCTCCTTGTCAGTATAATAATACAACATACTTGTTGGTATAATAATAGTAGTAAGTGCATGATTTTGTGACTGCAATTTCTACCTTCATTTTCAGCCATATATAGGGTTATATACACCCTTGTGGGTGGATTTTGACACATTCTAGGGCACGAATGTCTCGGATCTCATCACCAACAATTTTTCCATAATTTTGGAAGCCATTTCAACTTGGTTTTAGTTTAACCAGGCTTGGAAAATCTTCTTTCTGAACATTTTTGTAAGTTGTACTTCTACATATTTTAATGAAATTTCCACCACTTGTTTTGGGTCCAAATATATATATATATATTGGTATTTTTGCATGCCTAATTACTTCTAATTATTTTGGAAAATATTTGAGTAAGTTTAGATAAGATTTAAGGATTATTGTTCCCTAGATCAGCTCGCCATTTCTAGGGTAAATTCATATTTGTAAATTGAGGATAAATTACATTATTATCATAAATTTTCTTTAGCCAATTTGCTGTGATAAATCCAATTTTTTCAGGTGTTCCCTTTGGGGTTTGAAAACCATCCATTGGGGACATTACATCTTGACTATACTATACGGTTTTGGATAGGGAGACTATGAGTGCAATTTGAAATATGTATCATGATAAGTAGATGTTGGATGTTGATTTTATGATTTTGTATTCAAAATGTGACGACATATCAGTGTGTATGGATACAAAAATTGGGAGAGATATGGTAATATGTACTGAATAGGGATAAAATGTAGATATTTGTCTTAGCAACGGAACATCATCACAGCTAACAATGTTAAAAGGTAAATTGTAAAATTTGAGTATCTACATTTCCCCCCCTTAATTATGAAATGAAAAATACATGATTAAAATAAAAGACACCTGAGTGTGCAAACACATTTTTCATTTTCTTAGATTTTTTATCCAAATACATTGGTGTTGGCATGATCCATGGTGAAATCTATAACACATAGGGTAGTCAATATCCGTAGTAGAAAATGAATTGTAACTCAAATGTATATATAGAATTTGAACTTTTACAAAGTGGAATAAAGAAATGCAAAACACATAAGGAATAAAATTGTTTATTCTACAGAGGCAAGATCACATGTTCCTTGCTTATACTTGGAGATTCAGATTGTATAGTTGAACTTTCTGAAGGAATGGCTATGATCAATCCTCAATTGTGTCAAAGAAGAATTTGGAGTATTGGGTACATGAAACACAACACTGAATATAAGGTAGAGAAAGAAGAAGAATAGATGTACTGAAATACCCCAAAAAGGAAAAATATTGTGTACCAAAGTTATTAGTAACCTTGATATCTTCCCCTTCAAGAGGATATGAAGAAATTAGACACTTAAATACCTTCTATAATCCCATGTACCATACCACTACAGATAGATTTATGTCTAATTTCACACACACACACACACACAAACACACACACACCCACACACACACACACACACACACACACACACACACACACACACACACACACACACACACACACACACACACACACACACACACACACACACACACACAAATAAAAATAAAAATAAAATAATGGGTGCCCCATGCCCTCCTTATGTCCCCACAATTAAGTAGAAGTGTGTAATGTGATGAGATGATGATGGAGAAGGAGACCCATGCCCCCAAATCACATATTTGTAACTAATTACTAAACTGGAGGAGTGAAATATTTATGCCCCCATAACATGCTACAAACTATGTCAAATGAGTATGAAATTGTACCAAAAACTTGTATTCATATATGGAAATAAAAATTTGTAGAAAAATCCAGTGTAACTTCCCCATAGTAGAACCATATGGGAGGGAAAGGAATGTTTGTACGATCTTGATTGTACTGTGTGTTTTTGAACCTATGCATTTTTTGCCCAATTTATGTGTCTGAAGATGTTTATGAGGATTTGTACCCTGTAAATACATGTACCTAAACCCAAAAATCTACATGTATATGTAAAATATTTCCCAATGACTACCCCATATTTTGAGGCATGTGTGATATAGAATTTTGAGCATGTGAATCAAAAGAAAAAGTTGTGTATCCTTATTAAATAAGTATGATAATCTACTTAAGACCACATAGAAGGTTGAAATGGTAACCACATTTAAGAACATGTACCTACAAAAGGGATTGCACATGGTGGAGACCATAGCACGTAAGGAAACAAGAATTAATAGATATAATAACAACTCATTTGTAATAGAACATTCATAGAGACTTAGCAGTAGTCAAGTGAGAAATCAATAATATGCATAAAAGAGTCACATCAAGGCATAGAGCCACAAGCATGGGACACTAATAGTTTCACAAGACAATAATGACACTTGGGCCACATATAAGAGAAGAAATATCATGCAAAATGGTATAGAGACACAAACATGGGACACCCATGGTGTTATAATAAAATCAAGCCACTCAAGCCACATAAAATGAAGCATATAAGTAGTAACACAAGCAATCAAAAAAATTGTATAGAAAATAGTGATAAAAACATCATAGAAATTGGTAAAGAATCACATAAAGTAATATATGTCAGTGTTGCACATGACACATATGTTAGTCATGTTAACTAAAAATATATCATGTACAAAATATACGTAATCAAGTGTAATGAGGAAGTAGAAAAGAACTATAATGAAACAATAACACCCTTGTAGTGTGGAGTGATGTCCTCAAGAGAGTAATGTAAGGAATTAAGCTAGCTCCTATCCTTGTGTAATAATATTTATGTGTCCCGCATCAAGATCAATATACCTCATGAATGCATGTGTGTAAGGAGTATATAGAAAATAAATGATATCTATCAAACCATAGTGACAAACAACATAAGTCGTGTGGAGTGCTAACAATACAAACTATGTGGGAAGGTCTTGGTTTTGTAAATTTGTAAATATATAAATGTATTTTGTAATTTTGTAATTTATTTATATACAAGGAAAGGGATAACACTAGATCTACCAAATGAGAGCCTCATAAGGAGGTGAATTAGATCCCAAAGGAAAGGGGGGATCACGCCTCAATTGTTTCAAGTGATGATGCTCATGTGATAATGGGGTAGAGGTAATAATATGTGCCATAGAAGTCCTAGGAGGACAAACCAAGTGGACTAGATCCATGAGAAGTGATCTGTTTTAGAGAATACCTATGAAGAGGGCTAGGAAAGTGAGAGTCACTAGAAAAGGTAATCACTAGAAGACTTATGAGGAATATTAGGAGGGTATCTTAAGAGGGCAAGATCCACTAAAGATAACATGTGAAGAATAAGGCCTAACTAGAGACCAAAGAGTATATATAAATGAGGAAAAGTACAATCATAATAGTTATTATGTGTGTGACCCTCACATAAGTTCCTAAGAGCATACAGGGTGAGGAAATCTCTTCTTAAGAAAGAAAGAAGGGTGATCCCCATATGTTTTGAGGTACTTGGTGAATGATAGAAACAATAATAGGCATATAGGATGAGAGAATTAGGTGATTTTTGAAGACATCATAGTGTAATAAGAAGACTAAGAGAACAAAGAGTGACTAGTCACTCGAGATTTTGAAAATGCAATAGGGTGAGCTATGACCAAAGGATTAGTTGGTTGTATGTGACATGTTGCGGATGAAACCAAAGATGATGTATGATTAACGTGTTAAACTTATGGTACAAACCTTTGTTATTTAACAATCCATTTGTGTTTAGCTACCAAATATCATTGTGTAGTAATAGCTCCATCTCAAGGGCTCTCATTTATAGAAGATTATGGAACTAACACATTAGTGGAAGAATGAGTATAGAGATTCAAAATTTCTACATGGAGAAATCATGGATGAGGAGAATAATATATATTTGAATGTCATGTATCAAAATTTACGATTCATTTTTCTTTGAGTAACTTAATCTTTTGATCCAGTGCATAATAATCATTATTGCGTGATACAATGGAAGTTACAAAAAGGGAAACCTTTTTTTACATTCAATCATATGAGGAGGGTGATAGTCATTAGAAGGTAATCTAATTATCCTCTTTTCCATTAGAGTGAATAGAATATCATGTGGTCATTCAATATATTTTTCAAACTGCAATAACATTGGATTATGAATAGGAGGAGCCTATATAATAGGTTTGGGTTTTGGATGATAAAAGGTATTACCACGATTTACGAACTTAACTTTAAATTCATTATGTGGTGGATCTAATTACATATGACAATATGATATTACCACTTATTTAAATAAATTTGGACATATTCCAATCCAAGAAACTAAAAAATATAGCTCTAATTGGAATCAAATATTACTAGTTTTGGATTCCAAAACTTTAAACATTAGAATTTACTATACTCCAAAATCACATATATTGGAATCTAATATTACAAATACTGGAGTCTGAAAATCAAAATATTGGATTCCAAAAATTTAAATATTAGAATTTACTATACTCCAAAATCACATATATTGGAATCCAATATTATTAATATTGGAGGAGTCCAATATATCATATTGCAGATTACATTGATGGATTTTGGGAAAATCATTTAAAGATTTCAGGGAACCCAACATTGAACCATAAATCAATAAACAAAACATATTTTTGTTTTATACATGTTAACGACCGCCATGCTTTATTTATACTTTAAAATATGGTTCTTATCAGTTTTAAAATGCCTTTAAGATTAAACTATGGTGATTTGAATAATTAAACGCCTAACAACCTAACATCCACTAGGCTAATGACATACAAGAGATGTGAGACACTTTAAGGTTCATTTAGAATGATGTGATCGAAGAATTTTTGAAGATATTTTTAAGAAACCAACAAATGGTGATGTTCGAGACTAGGAAATAAGTTAGCGATGCTTTGGATTATGACAAGTTGATCTTATTAAAAAATTGATTTTACGCAATAGGTTTAAAATAGTTTTGGGTACTCATCTAGCTAGATAGAAGATCAGAGGGAAAGGAAGAAGATTGAATATGAAATGGCAATGGGAGATCCTACCCATGCTACTATCCTTAAGTGGATACATGCTACAAGGGCCATTGCTAAGGAATGCTATGAGAGTCTTCAACGCAACATCAAGGAGGAAGCTAGGAAATTAAGAGATGATGGTTACAACACACATTATATAAAATAACATTACAAACATTATACAAAATAACACTACTAAAGAATCACTCACATATTATACGAAAAACATTTTAATCTTTAGTCTTAATATGGATATTCACATATATGACCATTACTATATATAGACACAAATATCAAAGAAATAACTTTATGTTTTTTTATAACAGAGTTATGCAATAATTTGGTTTCAACATGGCAATGCAATTAATTGTAAAACCATAACAAATATATTTTTATATTTAAATATGGATATGAAATTAATTAAAATTCCCTTACTAAAGGTAGATTTATAGTAAAACATTTAAAGGGGTTTTTAATTTTATTGTAGCACTATTCCCGAAGATGGGATCCCAAATTAACAAAACAAATAATAAAAAAGTTCCCTAAAATAACCTCCATATAAATGGGTTTTTGATCTAATAACATCCCGAACGTTTTCCAAATCCTTCAATGGTTGCAACAAATTCCACAACTCATCTAACAAGTAGTTATCTGTAGAATTATAATTTATATTAAATGTTTTAGCAATTTTGTAGTTCCCCACATCATTGAACTTGTTTTCTCTAAAGATTCATCTATAGGCACTGTATTTTTACAATGGTATGATGCATTAAACCACCACCAAACGGAGTTAAGATTATTAATATATAAGTTGGGATTCCCAAAAACCTTCATAATCAATGCATTTGGACTTGACACAGTCTTCTTGTGTAAATATGAAATCGAAGCTGTCAACCTCTAAGCCAATGTTTCAAAGGAATGAAGGCATCATGTCATTCACATTTGACTTTCTTGTTGATGTCCATAGTGCTATTTTGAAATGTTTTTTACGATGTTGTAAGAACTCTTTCACATTTGGTCTAAGAAAATATTTTTTTAAGCTCGACATCATCAAGCTTTTTTAACTTCTCATGTGATAAATCAGCCTTATAGATGGTGTATGTCAAAACACCGTTTATATCAAATATTATTAGTTTCATGTTGCATGTGTTTTTATATGCAAATGAAGAAAAAACAAAATCAAATGGTTGTGACCAGTGAATTAATCTAATAATAAAAATATGTTCCCTTTTTTCTTGTTTTACTAAAAATAAAATGTTTTTGGGTGGTGAATTAAGCTAAAAATCAAAGTACGTCCCTATTTTCTTATTCTACTAGGAATAATTTTTTTGCAGAAATTTTTTGAATCAAATGAAAATTTTGTGGGTGGTGAATCTTTACAAAATATAATGTAGTTATTTCATTCCAAATTAATGTGTTATTGTAGACACAAAATCACACACTTGGGTACATTTCTAGGTCCTAAACACATACTAGCATTCATATGATTCCTAAACAAGAAAACTAGTAATTGACGACTATCTTTGGCATCTTTTCTATGTTTTTGGTTTTCTATTTGGACTTACACACCCTACAACCCAGTTACAACTTATTTTTCTTTTATGGCTTCAGACACCAATGCCTAGCCAAGACAACAACGTCTAAGTGCTCTTATCCTCTTTGGGTGATTGATAAATAATTTTATTTCATTTTTAAACACCTCATCTACTGTATTTTGTTTAGCCAATTATACCCTTGAACTTGTATTTCCGGGTGATATTGCTGAACATTTCCATTATAACTTGAACTCGTGACATATATATTAGTTAATATAATTATTACTAAGGTTTACTTTATTTTGTGGAATATGATTATGTATTTTTTTTTTGTTGCAATATGATGTTAAATGATGCTTTGTATAAATGCCAACCTTGTTTGCAAAGAATTTGTTATATGCAGCAACTAACATGCAACAAAGGATCCATACACAAAAACTGACATGTAGCCAAAGGAACTCATTCACAACTATGAGTTCATCTGTAGTAACTGACAAGTAGCCAAAGGAACTTTTCTACAACCAAAGGAGATCATGTACCTACATGAAACCATGATTCTGGGGAGATTTCACAATGTGGACACTACACCTAAGCTTGCACGTGTTGATAGAAGAAGAAATTATGTGAAAAATAATAAGACTCAACGCCATCACCTGATTATGCGTTGCAACTCAAAAAAAGAACTAATTGATTTAACTCATAATTTAATAACTGGTTGATCAACTGATCAATTAGTTAAGTTATGTGATTGTATGAGAACATGTATTGAATAGTTTTGTTGCATGCATGTAAGTTTATGGATTGTTTGGTTGAGATCTTTTACTTAATCCAACTGGAACTCCTAGTAGGAATCTATCTCTTCACGCCTCTACTGTAATGAAAGATATAAAAAGGAAAGATTAATGTTGTAGACGGGGATGCATACAGAGGAGATCAATCCATAGATAGAGAACTTAATGTATTTTCCACTTGTAATCTTCATGTTGATGAAATAAGAATACGAGTTTTGTTAAATTGTTGTAAACACAGGCCTTAGGAGGGATTAACACCCAAGACATGGCCCACTTTCGGTTTGTTAACCCTCTCATTTTTTTGTTGCTTTAATTCATTTCATGGTTAGAATTGTAGCATTTTATTCCTTTCTCTGTATTCTGTTTTTACATGTTTTTCCATAGTCATAGTATTTGTTTCAGTCATAGTCTAGTTCATTTCCAGTATTTTTATTTCTTAATTGTAGTGACAACAATTTACCTTTACACTCCTCAAAAATCTGTAACTGTGCATACAAAACTGAAAATAATGAAAGTTTACGTCCCTAGGTCTAATAATTAAATGATTATAGATTGATGAACAACATATTAATTGCTGCAATATGCACCCCTGACCCTTTTCTATCTTACTTGCTTCTTTTGGGTCTCTTTTATCTTTTGGGAATGTTTTTCACTTATGAGTCGATCTTCCAGTTTTTAACTACAAAATTCAAGCAAGGGAATCATATAAATACATAGTTATGTGTTCAAAATAAAGGAACAAACACTAAGCATACTTACTATCACCTAAGCTTGCATCCAAAGGAATTCAAAGCAATCAAAGGCATCCATCTAGTATCCATTCAAGGGACAAGGGACTACATTTTTTGCATACTCTATATAGAAAGGCTCAAAGTTCATTCTATTCCATACACACATTTACATCTTTTAGCAAATCTAGCCCACTATTTAGTGCATCTTACAAAAAGGCATCCTAGGATACCATTATTACACACACTTACAATAACTATATGGAGTCTAAGATGTAGTGTAGCACTCGGTTGTAAGTTCACTCAGTCAGGTGACCACCAGGGTAAATATGACTCCCAATATTGCATCTTTATTTTTTGGATTTGATGTGGTTTTATAGGTTTTACAAGTGAACATCTATTTTGTAGGTTAAAATTACACTCAGGGATCAAGGTGCAACATACAAGAGACCAACAATGAGTATCAACGACACTAGTGCGACACAACAAAAATTAGATTCTGAACAATTTCGCAGTCATCGACACCTAATAGAGGTATTTAACGCTCAGGTGCCCTCACCAAATTCCATACACCCTAGTCTGACTTTATCCTACAGTTCTTGATTTTACAATACGCAATTATGATAGTCTACCCTTTCTATTCATCAGTTTGCACCAGTCCCAAATTAAGCACAAATCAGCTAAGTCCTTTCCTCTCTCTCTTACACTTAGGGTTTCATATTTTATTAGTTTATTTCTTATGTCATAGTACATCATAGAATATACCCTTCATTATTTCCATCAATTACTCTGTAATTAGGATTTTACAAAAAGCTTACTTTTGTTAAATCAGTTATACACTTTTTTATTTTAGAAGCAAAAAATAGTATTCAAACACCAATAGTGTGTTTGAAAGTTTTCACTGATATACACATGTTCTTGTGTTGTCCTACATGTTTTAACCATATACATAATTGAGTGAAAATAAATTAATCAGTCATATATGTTCCATCAAATCTCCACTAAGTTGGTGTTCTAACAGTAATTTTCTCTTTAACATCAGTAGACATGCATCTCTTGTTATTGGTAAAAAGAATATTATTTTCATCATAGACATTACCAAATACTTTCCTCTTCCCCAAACAAACATGAAGCGGATATCTCACATCCAACTAAATCATTCAATGAAACTGTACTTCACAAATCTTAAATCCATACATGTAGACCATAATGTTCTGTCGCTATGTCAAAATATTCTATTGCAGTTCTTATCAAATCAACACTAAATACTCATTCAGAGTATTTATAGTTCTCGTGTGTAAAATATTGCAACCCTATTATGAGGTATTTTTTCGGCAATACCGGAAATTCCAAACAACAAACCTTCAAATCCCAAAACCAATAATTTCTAAGGCTTCCCAGTTGGATCTATGGAAAAATAGCTCATAATTAATTTAGGCTTCCCAATTTGATCAATAAAAACAACTTAAAATATTGTTATAATAATTTTTTATGGTAATGTTAGTCACAAAAATTGTACATTTATAATCTCAACATTAGTGCAATAGTAATAATTAGTAAGTACTCCTAACTTATAATTTATGTAGTAATCTCAACATTTAAAATAAAGTTGTCAAACTCATATGAATAATATCTACTTTCTAATGTTAAGCAATATCATTATCAAACAATACTTTGAAATGATAAATAGTCTATTTAGAATGTGTTTCGTTTGTGGAGAGATAATTTTGAAGTGATTCTACAACACTCAGATCCTGGGATTGACACCATTAGTGTTAACTTTTTAGTCCAAATCGGTCACCAGACCACACATCATTGGAAAAAATTTCTCCACTATTTTTTTGAATGCAAGAATTATCTTTGTATGATATCCAAGTATTTTTCTTGTCATTAGTTGTTTCTATTATGTTTTAGCAAGTCTGATTTGGATGTTCATGGGGTGTAACCAAATTGTCTCATTTTGGTACTCTTGGAATGGAATGTAAGAATTACTGTGGGGACCATTTGGAGTTTCCCCCTCCAATCATGAAAACTTGAATGATTTGAATTTTTAATTGCTATGAGTCAATTATATGATACTAGGTCATGGTATATGCACGTTAATAAGCTGAGGTGTTCCAATCAAGTTGTGAAACATAAGATCAAACTAAGATTTGTAGTAATCAACTTGACCCATTAACTATCATTTCTTCAGTTAATCCTAATTCTCTATTTAGGTTATAGGGAGATTAGAACACTAACCACCTCTTTTAATGTAACATTTCCAACATGAGAATGTATCTCAAATGGAGGAGAGATTATGTTACAATCTAGTTAGAGGAGAGGAAGTTTGTGTATATCCTACAGCTATTCATGGCTACAAGAGAAGCACTTGTAATAATAAAAGAATTGATAATACAAATGATATTATTGAGTATCATGCATTGTGTTTGGCTGGTAATATATGATTTTATGTAATTGCAACATGGTTTAGAATCTGAACTATGTGCATTGTGTTTGGATGGATTTTTTACTTGTCATTAAGGAGGAAAATGGATTTGACATGAGGGTGATTCAGATTTGGTAAGAAGATTTTCATTTATTGCAAGAGATTAAACGAATGAGAAAAAGACTACAAACTGAGAATCTACCATTTGAATGAGAGAGTCCACGATTACTCAACTCATCACATGTGCATTCTAGTTTGGAAAACCACAGTTCATTTTCTAGCTAAATTACTCTACTCAAGGTGAGGAAAGTGATACAAGTTATGGAATGAGACTTTCATGGTACTGTATGTTTATGTCAAGCATCTAAACTCAGTTCCAGATCGCCTTCTAGTTATTAGTGCCCTTGATGCATTACTCAGTTCACTAAGAATAGAAGCTCATTTTGCCTAGATCATGTAGTAATAATATGTAGCATGGGTACCAGTCATTAATGAAACCTCTATGAGTCTAAATATTGTGAAGTATCCAGAAAAATCATTTGTCTCAATCCGAAATACCATGTTTCAGGGTTAAAAAAAGAAGTTTGAGTGGTATTAATAAGAAATCACCAAATATAGGATCACTAAGAATTTCTGTATCATGAGTCGGTTAAATTTTTGTTTTAGGTGATTATTAGAAGCATGAAGTTCTATAGATGAAGACCAGAAAGAGTTAGTCAAATGTTGCATATCCTCTTTGACCTCAATATTATGTCTATTATGTTTAATTTTTATGTCATTTATAGGTGATCTTAGGATTTTTATTGTATCATTCTATCATCAAAAGAGTCAAAAAAAAATTGAGTCATTGTAAAAGCTTGTAAAAAAAGTGGTAAATAAGGTACAAATGAATGCATTTCCGATGTAATCCTACACTCAGAGTGTTAGGAGGTTACAATGGACAATGAAAGCCATGTCCTAGCATCGAGGGCTCCTCGTCAAGAAACTGAGACTTGTCATAACCGTTAAAAGAGAGACATGTGTATCATCCTTGAAAAAATACATTACATACATGAGTTAGTCTAGTGACATGTCTGATTGGTGGTATGAAAGTGTTATGAATCCTTGAACAAGCTGATCAAAATATCTTGTTAGTCACCAACAAAGAGACTTCCTCATATGTAACCTGGTGATTTTCCTACTACAGTAATACTATGTTTGCTTTCTAGAAGGTAATAACAAACATTTGATAGATAGTATCTTGAATCATGAGTGAATAAGTGAATTTCCTAGATTGAAATGTGATTAAGAGGGGAAGTAATGATGCAGATGGTGATTGATAAATTGTGGAAAAATCCTAAGAAATTTGTAAAATAGTGGTTAAGAAGTCAATTTTGTACTAACCACCCTTCTCTGAGAATCTATGAGTAACCCAAAACAAGGAAAGTAGCATATTTGACGAATGAAGAGTGTTTGAAAGTTGATAAATAACTTTGAAAAAGGTGTATATAGGGGGTCATAAGGTCAGCATAAAATGTGGGACAACATTGGGACAATATATAAAACCCCAAGTTTTCCCCATGTTAAACCCTAAGCTAGATCTAATTGCTTAGTCAAGAATAGGAGGAGGTTGGTGTTGGGAACATTATTGTACAAGGAGTAATAGGGTATGAAATCTAATAATGAATTTATGAGTAAGAGTATTATTAAGAGTAAGTCCTAAACACTCATATTACTAATATATATGTATATATATATCTATTGTAAGGAGTTTTATCTATCAAACATAACTCATGTTGTATGTTTAGAAGTGTGCTAGTAGAAAGTGGCTAATTAAGAATGAGTGATTCTAGGAGAGAGATGTGGGATTGAAGATTAGATTGCAATCCTAGATACCTAGGAGATCAACTTTGTATAGGTATCTCTATCTATGTGAGGAAAATGGGTATCCTAGAATGAATTGAACATGAGACATGAATCCTTATAATTATGTATATTCAGTGTTTCTATTAAATTTTGCAAGTCTGATTTTTAGCAGGGCTACTAAGCAGGTTTAAGGTCTAGAATGGAGATTGATAGACACAACTGGTGGTTTGAAACTCTCAACTTATGGGTGTTTGATCATGTTGCATCCTAAATGAAGAGTGAGAATGTTGAAGGTATCTTCTTGGCCTTTGGTCAAACATTAGTCATCATGAAGTCACATTTTGAAGGTATGCATAGACAATTATCTATTAGGTTCTTTCTCCAGATAATGTGACGCCGTCTACAGCATTGGATCATCGATGAACATATTCTCTGATAAGTTTTTATTCACATTTGTTATCAAGTTCATTGATCTTTGGTCCACCACCCTTCTCTGCATCTTCTTTTCCTACTGAATCATAAATTTTTCATGAAGGGTTTCCATTTTCACCTACTGTGATACATAATGTGTCTTTAGAACTGAAAGAAACATAATTGTCTATGCTCCAAACCTTTTGTAGATCTCTTATTACAATTCCATCAATGTATAAATTACAATGTTCTGTTTCCCCATGTAAGTACTGGATTGTAATTTAGTTACTACTTTTAGTGAAAAAAATTGTCAGTCTTTTCAACCTTGAGGGAAGTGATATTTTCGGATATCAGAATACCTACTTCAAAGTTTGTTGATAGTAACTTTAAAAATTCTTGTGAGGCCTCCGCACATAGTAGGATGATAATATCCTTACAAAACTTGAATGCCATCTCCTTATGAGGATGTTTGGTTTTTATCATATAACAAGCCCTCCAAATCTAAAATAAGTAAATAATCCTTTTGGCTAACTACAAGGAAGTAAATAATTTTATTTTCAATCATGGCCGCAATTCAATTCTAACCAAGTAAAATAAAAAACACTTTAGGAGGCTACCAAGTTTACCAATTGAGCTTTTGGCTTGGTTTGACATCACCCTTACCTGCAATGCTGGTTCTTTTGATGCATGATTCTATTTCAAATAAACATTAAACGAATTCATTACTCAATTTCATACCGAGGTAAATGAAAGAATGATTCAACATTATCTAGTGTGCAATACCAAATTAAAAAATTGTATAGTGGCCTCCATGGTAATATGGTTAGTTCAATGATCAATTATTCTCTTGAGTTGTGAAATGAAGTTTCAGTAACCACTAGGATACACTTCTAATTCGATAGAACTACCCTTTAGTTGGACAACATTTCTGAGATAGCTGATGTGGATTAGCAACTACTAGGCTACGATATTATTGGCTGGACTACCCTAGGTTGGATAAATATATGATGAGGCTAGCTATATGTTGTAGTACAGACCCACTATGTTGGATCAAACCTTATGTATTTAACTTTATTTTGATGTTGAATGTTTTGATTACAGAATCTAAGCCAAGTGGTGCACTACATATACATGAGTAGTCGATCAAGCCTTATGTAGTGAAACTATTTATTATGATGTTGAAAGTATTAATTATCATATGGCAACACAATGTGAATTCATTCTAATATAGTTAGTACGACAACATGGAAATTGTGCCTAGGTGGTCACTAAGCCTTACAACTACTGTAGTCAAACATGTGAATGTTTAGCAGTCCGCTAAGCTATGTAGTTTCTCTTATATTGTTATCATAGCTTATGAATGGATATCCTTAAATTTTCTCTTTTATCATATATCAATGTATCAAAAGTAATATTTGTTAGTTATCAAACCATAACTAACAAATTTTGGAGTGTTATCGGATGTCATGATTTCGTATGGATATGATATTAAATGAATATTAAGAAATAGGCCACTTGGCTCATGCCTCCTGTCGAAAATGGTCCATCTTCTAGAGTTAGTTGTTATGGGTTCCTATAAAATATATGGGGCTTATAAATGGTTTATTTTTAGAAATGCACATGAGCTAACATACCATGTTTTGACTGTGTATTCATGTTGGATATCCCCAAACCCTCCACAGTTACATCCTCCATTTATTGGGTGTCTACTTAAATATTTAATGTCTTGTAAATTTGTGGGGCATATAAGTTGTTTTTTTATAATTGCACATGACTAACATACCAAGATATGATTGTGTATTCGTACATGATTTGCCTGCATCCTCCACATTTTTCAACGAAACTGTAAAAAATAGAGTATTGTTAAATGAAACAAACAACACATGACAATTGAAAACATATCGCAGTCATTATATTTTTAAAAATCATTAAAGGCCAATCACCAAGTTGTTTATGCAATTATTCACCGGTTTTGTTGTGTAACGTCAACAAGAACTAGTAGAGTAACAAGATGAAGTTGAACAAGTTGTACATCAATGAACTCAACCGTCTCTAGTAATTTAAAGTGGCTTGGAGCTCACAATTACTTCCTCTAGTTTGTTGGTTGTCCTACATAAATATTTAATGTATTAGTATCTTATAGTCGGTTCAAAGTCCATATTACACATAATGACTTCTTTCAAGTTGTATTTTTTGATAAACCTTTTTTCAAATGAGAATAGTAATGCTTTAAAAACATTTCTTGATCATGTATCTTAAAAATAAAAACAATAGCTAGTTAGGACTAAAGTCAAAAAATGCATGCAATGCAACACTACCACCATAAAGCACTATTGTTGTTGAATTTTTTTAGATCAACATAGAGTGAACATTTGAAATAAAAACTCATAAGATCGCTCATAAAGAAAAGGATGTATGTTTTTCCTTATAGGCTGATTTCTCTTACAGTCACCAATTACTGCGGAAGTTGTCTGCATCCAATCTCTAGTTGACTTCTTCTCTCTCATAATTGTTAGCGTCACAATTGTGCATACCAATTATTTTGTGCATAAGAAGGAATAAACTTTTAAATTTCCCATTGTTATCATAAAATCTATAGCATTCATCCATAATTGATTCCCCAATGTTTTTAACCTTTTCCATGTATCTTTTTACTTTTTCTCTTAACATTTTAAAATAATTAATTGGTATAAGAGCAATAATAATACAGTTCAACACACTAGATCCAATTTTTTTAGCATGTCCATTGTTCCATCAGAAAAAGTATCGCTAGAAAAATTGTAAAAATCAGTGATCACACATTTATTATTGAATATATTAGTCGAATGAATAGTTGATAAAATTTACATAAGCTGAAAGGAATATGCACACATTGACAAGTAAAATCTTTTGTGTCTTCCATCCTAGCTAGTATATTTTCTTCCATTGAAATCACATAATTATCTAATATTCTTTGAGCCTCGGTGGGAAGAACTTCTGCCACCTTAGGGTCTATTTTCCTTTTTGCCAATTTTTCATCTCCTTGTGAATTAACTTTTCTTTTTCCTTTACGTTGTTCACCTAAGAGTACCAAAAAATGGTGGTAGTGTGATTTATGCAATCCAAAATTTTCAATTACATTGGATTCACTACATGGTCAATACAATATTATCTAGATGTTTATTTTTCAAATATTTTAGAACTTTTCCTCTCATTTTTTATCTCCTTTTACTCTCCAGCCAGTAAGATTCAAATGTATATACTATGAAACTACCTCAATAGATCCAATTATCCGTACATCCATTGATTGCACTTTATTAGCTAGTAATGATAGTTCTTCATCAGTCATTCTTCTTGCAACTCTGAAATAATTCACTGTGAATATTTCCAGCGAGTTTGGTTAAAAGCTAGGATGATTATCCTTAGATGGTGAAAAATAAAGGTCGCCTAATCTAAACAACCAAAAGGTTACTGTCCATTTAGTCCAAATATCATTAGGAAACAATATAAAATTCCATTTATCGTATATGACTTTTGAACAACGAAAAATTGCAAGGCATTGATTCTCAAAGCTCTGCATTCAAAGGACAAATAGTTTTTTATTTTGTGGATTTTACTAAAGTAAATGTTAATAACCAATGCAATACAATTAAAATATAATACCCTCCACTCCTCTTTTTTTGTTTTTACCAGTACTGGAAGCTGAGGACATCCTATCAATTGCAAAATTGATCAAGCCTTATATAAAAAATCAATAAAATTGGTTTCAATCCAAGTTTTGTTTGCTTCAATTTTTTGTTTACAAATATTAACAATGTATTTGTTAGATGATTTTGCAGATAAAATGTGAACCGTTTGAAACTGCATCCTTGAATGTAAAGAATTATGAGTTTTATGCCCACTTTTTTTTAGCACATATTGTATGTTAGTTGTCTAGTATGTAAAATTTCACATCAACTCTGTCCAAGTCTTTCAGATTAGCGAGTTCTGTAGCCTTCTTCGTAGACTGCAAGAAGGGAAGAAGAATTGTGTCCCTATGTGTAGGAATAACATTTATCAACATTGAATGGACAAGAAGGTCAACATTATTCTCGTCTCTAGGATTGTATTGATATTTTGGAGGTGTTACATGGCACCTTGAAATGTCAATTAAAAATACTTCACCTTTGAACAAAAACAAATCAAACTGTTGAATAGTTTAAGATTTCACTTTCTTGAATATAATGGCTACTTTCTTCCGCAATTCAGCTGATTTATTGTTTTTTTAACCCATGCAAATTTGATTTAAATGGGTTGATATACAATTTAAAAAATATGTTCACCTCAACATAGTAAATAGCTTGGCATGAACTGTAGACACTAAAATTAGGTCACACTCCACTTTAGTCCCTCGAAAAATAAACACCCTTCATCACATTAACCTAGCCATGGCCCCCTTCACTCCACTAATATTAATTTAATTAATTTAATTAATTCATTATCCTCACCATATTTATTATTTAAATATCTTAATTAGGGATAATGTCCACATACATCTCACCTAGACACCTCATCAAGCCAACTCACCCTAAGACCTATTCTTAGTAAGTTGCCATAACTAACTAAGACTTACCCAAAACCCTAAAAATCAATGCCTACATTCCCTCTAACCACATTCCCGCATGCTTACAAGAAGCTTCCAGTCTAATCCGTGGGTGAATGACACGAGATCCCAGAAAATCAAGGGGATCTTCCTAGTTTAGTAAACCTAGGAAATCCCACCTTGACCGATGCCGGTTACCCCTAACCATCACCGGTTAAGCCAAAACCATTGTCGGTCACCTTTTAATCCCCAAAACAACCTTATTTTGGAGGTTGGAAAACATTGGCACATTCCTGAGAGATATCACATCTTCTGAGAATGAATTTCAGTGAGAACACACATGCAAGGAAGGAGATCAAGCATTTTCTGCATTACACAACAATCATCCAACACTCACCCCAGCAAGGATTTGATCCAACCAAGCAAAAAGAGAATGCACATGCAGCCCATGTAGGAGCTTTCCTATGTTTGGTGATCCTCAACAACATTCAACCCCTTTCCAGTACCTTCATTCATCACTCACAGACACCCAGGACCAGATTTCAAGTAAGTGGAATGGTTTACTTCTTTGGTTCATTGGTTTCATCATTATATTGTCATCCTTTGTTTCCTTAGCCACCCATTGACCTCCATTCATACTCACCCCTCCACATACCCATTAAAACCTCACCAAACCCCACCCAAACAACCTAATACCTCTTTCCAACCAATCAATTCCTTGTGTAATCATAAGGGAGATCCAGAGCCCATTCTGTGGCATTCCCAGTATTCCACAGTAACCGGCACCAGTTTTCCCCAACCGTATGCATCGGTCACCCTTAACCGGCATCGGTCTCTGTATTTACCCATACAACCTAGAACAGTGACCTATCCACCTATTCCCACATCACCCTTAATCACCTGTGACCTGCCTGAGACCTCTGTCAGACCTGCAGAGACCCAGAACCAGTTACTTGACCTTTAGATCTTATTTTAACTTAGCCTGTTAGATTAGATCTTTCTTATTGTATTTTGGATGAGATACCCAAATCATTTTAATTGCAATAGGATTTACTTCATTACCTGCATTAAATTGTTTTGAACAGTGGACTGACAGCCATCTAGGAAGTATCACACTTCCTGGATCTAGCACACGCTAGGTAGTTCACTGCACATATTGTTTAACTCTTTCTGGTGGTCTTGTCTTTCCATTACAGGTAGTTCCTCCTAGCCAAAAGGAAGTTCTCACGATCAGCTGTGGATCAAGAAGTCATACACGCACAACAACCCATCAACCAACATTTCAACAGGTATTCCTCCTACGCCCGTTACCCTATTTGTTTTGTCAATATTTCAAAGAAATGTCTAAGAATCAGGTGAAACATTTTGGCATGCCTGGTGGGACCCATTTGGGGTTCCTTGCATTTTATTCATTCCTAGGAAAAGTTGTGTGTTTGTTTTCCTTCTGAAAATCATACACATTAATTTTCTTCCTTGGTAACCTACCTTTTCTTTCTATTTTCTCTAAAAGAAATCTTTCTTTTGGTGTACTTAAAAAGAACCATTTCTTCATGTTTTTCTGCATTTTAGTGAAAGAGCATCCCTCTTCCTCTTCATCTATTTGTGTCATCCAACTTCACATTTCGATTTGGGCTTAAAATAAGTGCATTGCATTCTGATTTATCACATTAGCTCACATTAATTGAGGGCAACCTATACGCTGGAAGTCATTCCCAGCTGATGGTTGACAAATGAATCATAGAAAGCACATCTCTCTCTCTCTCTCTGAGTCTTGCCACATTGCACAAAATTCAAAACAAATACATATTCTTAAACAACATCTTTCCTAGGAATGCCTGTCAATGATCACACTGATCTGAGGATTGGCAGGTACTCCCCAGCTCACTGCTCTGTCGAGTCATACTTCAGAGTGAAGCCCGCCCCCACCATAACATACCTGAAACCTCACCTTTTAGATCTCCTTCTTTATAGGAAGCCATCCTCACCAAAAATTCTATTCTACAGTTCATGAGTCAGTCCTTAAATAGCATAAGCTAAACAAACATAATAGAAAAGGCACTCTTAGGATCACATTTTTCTTAGTGTTTCTGCTTGGCTTGCATTTTGAGGTGAGAGGTCACGCTCTTCATTTATTTTTTGTTTTTCCTCGCACACTCCTCATCATAGTTGGTGTATTCTGACTTCTTTCTGAGTGTGCCTGGACCATATTCTCATCATTCTCAGAATTCTGGGTCTGATTCCACATCAGATTTTAATTCACAACCATTTTCCTTTCATCACTGTTTCAATTTCACAGTGACCGGTGTCGGTCCAGCGACCATCGTCAGTTACCCTCTCACCATCGTTGGTTATACCAAACCGGCATCGGTTCCAGGTCATTTTGTTAACCTACCCAAAAGGACATTTTATTCATCTTCTTCAGCTTTTCAGAGTCCCTGTCACTACTATCATTCCCATTGGCCTTGTAAAACTCATCATATTTGGCATACCTGCCAGATTTGACCGTATACCTTGTTTTTCACTCACTGTCCATTTCCCACAGTGACCGGCTGCGTGGTTACCTATAACCGGCATCGGTTTACCCTAACCGGCATCGGTTAGCCTGTGTCATTTTCAACTAACATTTAGTACCTAATCCACTTTTTACCACCTGTTTCACCTGTCCCTGTTATTTTTCTGTGTCATTTACAGAGAACCAACCCAACCTGATCAGTACTGGTTCACATGGTGCTGACCCGAAGACAAGCAAGTGCACTCATATTCCATGCCAGTTGTCAACCACTCCCACCTAGTCCTTCACCACCTTCCATTTTATCACCCGCCATGGATCCTATCCAACCTATCACTATCGCTACTAGAGATGAGGAGTTCGCATGACTCCTTGACCAAAACCATGCCACCTTGCAGTTTTATCTTTCCCACTCATCCACCGAGATGCCTCAGGTCATTTGATATATGGCATGCCCGTATCTATCCCCCCGACTCTCACTCCCACTCCTACGTCAGCCCCATCTGGCTCCATGCTGCCCGCATCTACCTTACCCCCAGTCATTTTGTAGCTAGGGCCTATACCCGCTATGACTGCCGCATCTGCTACATCTGTGACACCCGCCACATCCACCATACCTTCGACAACCACCCAGAACACAACCTCATCCACCCCTATGGTCTCACATATACCCGTAGCTACACTACCACCTCCCATGTCGGTGACCCCTACCCCTTTTCAAAACATTGTCCTTTCTATTCCACAGTCGTTAGCCCCCATTGCCACTAGGGTTACCATGACCCTTCCACCTCCATATATGTACTATCAGCAGCCTCCTGTTTCATCTATTATTCACTCTGGGTATGTACCCCCTATTTCACTACCTCCTTCTCAATCTACCTACATGACAACACCATATACTGGAGTGCCACCCCCATTATATGCCCAAAACCAACCCTCTCATGCTACAGGAGGCACCCAATCATCGCAACCTACCAACGACCTAATCAAATTGATGTTGGACAAGATGCAGACATTGGAGGCATCGGTTTCTAGCTCCCACAACACTCTCACCTATGACGAGATTTGCAACGAGCCCATCCACCCATCCATTCCTATTTGTCCATACCCCGTACATTGGGAGATGCCTAAATTCAACCGCTTCAATAGCAAGGAAGACCCACAACAACATTTGTGGTCATTCAAACATGGGTGCTACTTAATCGCTCATGATGATGCTTTGCTCTTGAGGACCTTTCCCATGTCTCTGACTGGACCTGCATTAGATTGGTATAGTGGGTTACCTAGACACTCTATATTCTCATTCAATCAGGTAGCCCAAGCCTTCTTGGATCACTTCTCCATCAATATCATCAAGAAGGTTACCATGACCGACCTATACTCCACGCGTCAGTATGAGGATGAATCTATCGCAGATTTTGTTGCTCGCTGGTGTAGCCTGATTAATCAGCTCACCTTCCAACTACCACAAATAGAACTCATTGAGCTCTTCACATGGGCTTGTGCTAGACATATCTCACTGACCCTGTAGGTTCAGACTTTCTAAACATTTGATGAAGCATTCACCATGGCACAAAAGTTAGAGATTTGGGCCATTGAAGAGAAGAAAATCCAATTACGTAGTAAAAATTTGCATTCAAGTCGAATGATACTTCTTCTTCTTCCAAACCACAAAAGAATTATTCAAAGGCTAAGGGCACCGCTAACATAGTGGTACTCAAAGCTGGTCCAGCTCATCTGTCAAATCAGGCTACCCCCTCATCTAATCTCTCACCCATCCAGAACTTTTCAATTCAGACGAGAACAATGGAAATACACCCCAATCAGGGAGCCTTACTCTTTTGTCTTAGAAAATCTTATCAAAGTTGGGGCCATCACCCTTCTACCCATAAAACCACACACTAGTTTCAACCCTGCTCACCCCATGCCTGCATGGTATAAAGAACATGACTTCTGTAACTATCATCGAGTAAAGGGTCATAGTGACGGTAATTGCATCACTTTCAAAAACATTGTCCAAGAAATGCTCGAGAAAGGTGAGTTAACCATGGATAATCCTAATGCACCTGCCAACCAAAACCTACACATCTTCAAGAAACCATTTCCCAATCATGCCCCTTCATCTGATCAAACTGGTGAGACCTCAACTCATGATACCCATACCCGCGAGGTCCACACTATTTTTAGTGATGCACCTATTGCTTCCCAATTCCCATATTCCTTCCATAGAGGAGATTCTAGCCCGAAATCCTCCTTCCACATCAGAACCAACCTCCCATGTTCCTTCACCCACAGAGGAACACCTTTCACCTCCTTCCTCACCTATGGAGGAGTCTTCCGCTAACATCGAGACCATTTCACCTTTGGCTTCTCCACTTAGAGAACTGATACCCACAGTGCTTCTTCAGTTCATGGAGGATACTTGTTTGCCTCCTCCACCCACAGAGGAGCTCCCATCATCTCCTCCACCTATAGAGGAGCACCTATCATCTCCTCCACCTATCATAGACCCAGTTGAGATACCTTTGCCTCTTGGTGAGCATTCTCCATCAGCTACCCAAGATCCTATAGACCTACTTTTGGCTCTCTTACCCATAGAAGCTGAAGCTAGCCAATTCCCCATCTCTAAGACACATTTTACGGGAATAGCCATTAGGTCCTCATCAACTCCACCTACAGACGTGTCATTCTCATGTTTGGCCAGATCGCTTAGATTATGTGGATAGGGCCTTACTTTGGGGGCACCTTTTGCTTCTTGTCTCAATGCAGATGCAGATGTCACTTGCTGATACCTCCACTATCTACCCAAAAATATTTCAACCAATCCAAATGAACACAACTACCTCTATCACAACTTCTTCCACGACACCCATCATAACTCAACGTACACCCTTACCCATAACCCAAATTACATCTAAACCCAAACCCACACCTACAACATCTTCCTCAAATAAACCTATTACCACTTTAGGGGTCACCCCAACCACCAGCCTTACTCATCCACCTATCAAACTAGATTTAGCTACATCCTCCAAAGTCAACACCACACCTACTCCGACACCCAAACAGAATAACCAAACCCATAGAACTCATACCCTTGTTGTGTTAATCACACCTGCACTTGTCCCATCCATCTTAGGACCTCAACCCCCCAACACGGTTAAGAAACCTCCACCCATCAATAAACCAAAAACACAACAGCCCACTCCTTCCTCGCAAACCTCTAACCTACCCAAGCACCTGACATGACTTACACCTACACCTACAGCATCTTTACCACCCATACCCCCAATACTTTCCACAACTTCTTCACTACCCACTACACTTCAGTCTTTGTCTCTCACACCCCCTGCTCGACCTGCATCATCTACCTTCACAACACCTCCGTTATCCCCGTGGGTAACTCACCCTCTTCCCCCATCTGCTTTTCCTTCTAGATCTTGTACACCCATATCACCTTTACCCAAGAAGGTGCAACATAAAAACAAAAATCCTCTACCCTCTAATAAGGTAGTCAAAACAACCATACACCCTCCTACCCGTTCATCTACCATACCCCTACCCAAACAAACATGACCAACACCCAAGACCACTCTAGCACCCAAAACCATGGCTCAACCAACTCCCCCTCCGGCAAGGACCATTCCTCAACAATCAGTCGTACCTACACCCAAACCCACTTTCACCTCTCATTGCGACCCACTAGTGGGGTCCTATGCCAAAATTTTAACCAACCTCCTTGAGACTTCTATTATCACATTACCGCCACTCAGACCTTATGACCCCCTCAAACCCAAGCCAAAGGGTTTGATGACACTAAAATTTGTGCCTACCATCGTGTGCCAGGGAACGATGTGGAGAACTACAAGGCCTTGAAAACCGTATCCTTATCCAGTTGTGTCCTCCGGAAGCCAACTTTGACGATGACGACCTTCTCGATGAGGACCTTGCCTCACTGACACCCATTCCCACACTGTCCACTCAACAACCACAACCTCCACCCCCAAAGCTCCTAGAACCACCCCAAGATTTGAAATTAACATGGTTCACATCAGAGAACTTGCCACACCATCACCCAAATGTCGTTGTGCCCAGCTCACCTCACATGGTTTTTCTCCTCCGATAGGTTTCTTCCCGTCATGTCGTTATACCACTCACCCTACACCTTCTCCGTTTGCCAACTCCCCTCATATCAACATGATACACATCACTACACATGCTCAGAAGGATAAAGGTAAAGAAAAGGTGACTGACCCACCAACCAATCCTATACCCAACATACCATCTGCACCCATACCTAAAATCACTATCTGTGGCCCCACATACCCCATTTCTAATGGAGTCACACATCGCACCATGCTCAAACAATTACACCAATCTCCCCTCAAAATGTCCTTATATGACCTCATCCAAACCTCAGAATCCCATCGTCAAGCTCTCATGGAGGTTCTTCAATCTATTGAGGTTTTACCCAATGAACCTACACCCATAGCCTCCATTATCACACCCCATCATGTAGCCTCTCTCACCAAATTACCACCTTTATCCACACCACACTCTACTCACCAAGTAGCCTCCCTTAGCTTCTCAGAGGAAGAGATCGCACCACACCAAAATGATGACCTGGACCCAACCCTCTTCATATCTATCCACATTGATGACATATGGGTGTGACGTGTGATGATTGATGGGGGCACTAGCATTAACATCATTTCATCCCATGCATTCACTCAAATGCGCATACCCCTGATAATTACATGCATAAACATCCGGTCATGTTGTGTTCATTCAACGACGCTATCACCTCTACATTAGGCACTGTCATCCTCCACATTCACGTGGGCCCCACACTATTCTAGAATTATTTTATGTTTTGGAGGGGGAATTTCAATATAACTTGTTGCTTGGCAGACCCTGGATTCATGTCATGGGTTGCGTTCCTTCCACTTTGCATCATTGTGTAAAGTTTGAGCATGAAGGACATACCTACACTATCCCAGCTGATCCATCACCTTTTAAAACATGCAACATGCTTTACCGACCCAATGATGTGCTCATACCTATTAAGGCATCTACCTCCATGACCCCTACCACTTCACCTACACCTCCGCTTACCAGTACAGTCGCTACCTCAACCGCACATGCCTCCTCCATTCCTACTGCTGCCACAACCTCCACAGCTGACCCATCAGCCTCCCAATCTATTAACTCCACCTCCACATCGACCTCCGACACATCATCCATTCTAGCTACCCACATACCAACCACTGATCCCTTAGAAGGCATTTTTCAATGCCTCACTCTGGGGGAGTACCGCCTATATAGTGTCAACACATTCCTTACTCCACAAGAGTATGGGAGTCTTCACCAACACCCTCACTATGATCACCACGTAGGAGAACACCTCCTTTATGGTCCTCCTCATCTTCGTACCAGTCTCACCTATGGGGGACTTGATACTACCACGTACACACCTGAACCACCATCACAAACCCGCCCATTTTCCGCTGACTTCCAGTCTCTTACCAATCACCGTTTTTCCCACACCTTCCTACACCGATGTGCATGGAAGGGTTTTGGTTTTGGATTTTACGAGCAAGGCTGCCATACCATTATTCCATGTACCACCCACAAACATAACGACCGTAGTGGTATCGGCTTTCCTGAACCACCTACCAAACAAGCCCGCATTGAACCCATCGAGGACATCAACCCTTCTCCACTTTCTTCACCCACTCCGCCTTCATCACCACCTTCACCGACGGAGTCGATGGATCTAGAATCTATCCCTCCTAACTTTTTTTTTTCATAAACACCATTTCATTGGGGCCTTTGACTTATCAATGCGAGGGCGAGGCTCCTTCCTCTCTTCCCTTCCTATATCCTAAAATGATCGATGATGATACACCTTCAATTAGCATCATCCAATGTCAGGATGATGAATCCATACTCACCTACCTTGGTGCAGAAGACTCATATATTCATCGTTCGTTACCCTCTAAGATGCAAACCATGTTGAATGAATCAACTATCGAGATCAACATTCATACTCAGGATGACCCACATCCTAAAGATCGGTCAATCTTTAGATGCTGCTGAACAAGAAGCCATCACTTCTTTTCTCAAAGATCATAACCATGCCTTTGCTTGGTCTTATGCAGACATGCCTGGTATTGACCCCACCATAGTGGTCCACAATATCGTAACCATTCCCAATGCCAAACCCATCAAACAAAAGCTGAGGAAAATGCACCCTCGCATTGCCCTTCTCGTCAAAGAAGAGCTTCAGTGCCTTCTTTCTGTTTCCTTCATATTACCCATTGATTATCCTCATTGGATTTCTAACATTATCCCTATCACTAAAGTGACAGGGGGACTCCACATTTGCATGGACTTCTGTGACCTCAACCTAGCCTGCCTGAAAGATGACTTTCCCTTACCCGGTATTGATCAACTGGTTGACCTTACCACTGGTCACGAGATGCTATCACTCATGGATGGCTTCTCGGGTTATAACCAAATCTTTCTTGCCCCAGAAGATCAACACAAGACCTCGTTCATCACCCCTTGGGGGACCTTCTGCTATCAAGTCATGCCTTTTGGCCTTAAAAACGCTGGTGCCACATATCAGCGGGCTATGACTTACATCTTCCATGACATCATGCATCACATATTGGAAGATTACGTGGATGATTCTTGGGTTATAACCAAATCTAAACGCCACTCCGAACACCTTTCCATCCTCAAAACCATTTTTGACCACCTCATTAAATATTGTGTTCACCTTCAGCCAAAGAAGTGTGTCTTCGCGGTTCTCTCAGGAAAGCTCCTGGGATTTATTGTTTCCTTATGTGGTATAGAAGTTGACCCTACTAAAGTCAAGGCCATTCTGGAAATGCCTCCGCCCACTAACCTTAGACAACTCCGTAGCCTGCAAGGTAAGTTGCAGTCTATTCGTCGTTTCATTTCACAATTATCTGATCGGTGTCAACCATTTCATCATCTACTCAAGAAGGATGTCTCCTTTAAATGGGATGATGACTGTCACAAAGCTTTTGAGGCCCTAAAACAATACCTCCTCCAACCACCCATACTCATTCCACCTAAGGATGATCAACCTTTCTACCTATACATCTCAGCTACCGATCACTCCTTGGGAGCCATGCTCACTCATTGTGATGAACAACATAGGGAGCAGGTGGTTTATTACATAAGCCATACTCTTTTGGATTACGAAACCTGATACACCCATCCCAAATTTTTTTTCTTAGCCTTAGTTTTCGTTGCCACCAAACTCCGCCATTACCTACTCAACCACAAAACCTATGTTGTGACCAACACTGACCCCTTACACTTCATGTATGCCAAACCTTATCAAAATCAACGTGCCGCACACTGGCTTATGCTTTTAGCTGACCTTGACCTCGAATTCATTCATCAAAAGTCCATCAAGGGCCAAGCCATCGCTGACCAATTGGCCGATGCACCTATTTCTGGGGATCAACCCTCTAATTTTGACTTTCTAGATGAGTCAATTGCTACCCTCTCCCTGGACGAACCCCCTTACCAAATGACACTCTTCTTTGATGGTTCAAAGTGTCAGCGTGGGGGTGGGGCTGGTATTATCCTCATTCCACTTGATGGTGAACCCATGCCTTTGTCTTTCAAACTCGATTTTGAATGCACAAACAATATCACTGAATACGAAGCACTCATATTAGGTCTCCAAGCTGCCTATGCCCTAGATGTCAAATCAATCAACATCTTTGGTGATTCTCAATTGGTCGTAAACCAAGTCAATGGTATATACCAATGTCGTAATGAGCTACTTCAAAAGTATAAACATCATGTAGACATACTTTTGACCACCTTTGACCATTACACCCTTCAAACCGTCCCATGTTCAACCAACAAATTTGTAGATACCATGGCCTGCTTGGCTTCCCAAATACCCACTTCGCCCATCGATTCTAAAATATTTGTCACCATACAATGACTCCAATCACCTTCTTATTTACCTCGTGAAGTTTACTCCATCGGAACCACTACCCCGGACCCGAGTGACCTTTGGTACAAATAATACTCTGACTATCTTTCTCTCTCCATCTTACCTCCTGATCTCACCTGTAATGGACAACGTGCCTTCCTTAAAAAGGTCTCCCGTTACGTCATCATGGGGGGCCTCCTCTATAAGTGTGGCTTTGATGGTATTCTCTTACGATGCCTCACAAGTTCTGAAATTCCTTATACCATTAAGGAAGTTCATGATGGCATATGTGGAGGTCACTTCAGTGGCCTTGTTGTTGCTAATGTATTCTTCGCCTAGGCTATTACTGGCCAACCCTTAACTATGATTGTTGTGACTACATCAAACATTGTGTAAAATGCCAACAACATGCCAATCTTCATCATACACCCAGTCACGCCTTACAGGTCACCCGTGACCTTTGGCCCTTCTCTCAATGGGGTTTGGATCTTGTCAGAGAGATCAACCCCCATTCTTCCCAACGACATCAATGGATCATCACCACTACCGAATACTATACAAAATGGGTTGAAGCCATACCACTCATCTCCACAAAAGCCGAGAAAATATGTGAGTTCATCAATCATCACATCATTTTTCACTTTGGTGTTCCTCATCGCCTCATCACTGATAATGGAAAACAATTCAAAAACAAAACATTGCAAAAACTTTGTGACACCTTCGGCATTCAGCTAAGTTTCTCATCACCTTATTACCCACAGACCAATGGCCAAGCTGAATCCACTAACAAAACCTTAAACAAAATTCTCATGAAAGTGGTTAACGATACTGGGGAAGGATTGGCATACACACATTCCTTTTTCCCTATGGGCATACCGCACTAGTATTCACACTTCCACTGCTGCCACACCATTTTCTCTAGTCTATGGTACAAAGGCTATTCTACCTCTCAAAGTCCAGATTCCCTCACTCTACATTTCTCTCCATGACATGCTTAATGATGATGACTTTCGTCAAGACCGTTTAGCACAACTGGAGTTATTAGATGAACGCCATCTTAACACTCTTGATCACCTTCAAGTTTACCAAAAATGTATAAAACGTGCCTACGATAAACGTGTCCATGAACGAACCTTCCAAGTCGGTGACCTTGTCCTGAAAGAAAATCAACATGTAACCAAAGCAGAAAAAAGTAAACAGGGAAAATTTCTCCTAATTGGCTTGGACCATACATCGTGACTCATACTTACGGATCAGGTGCTTATCGTTTATCTTCACTCGATGGTAAACCCAAACCTGAGCCCCTTAACGCCTTGCATCTTTGACCATTCTATTGTTGACTTTTAGTCCTACCTCACCTTTTGTCTCTTTCCATGCTCGTCCCTTGAGCGTTATCCACTTCATACACCTCACCAATGATTAAACAAGAATCATGTGAGTACCCATCACTTGTTATCTTCTCTTGAATATGTGTACCATGGCACTGCACATAGCATGATTCTCATGGATACTTTTTGTCTACCTTTAGATGAGATCCCATGGTCATTTCACCCTACTTTTTGAACAAGAATCTTATTCTTCACCTTGGTCTTGTCCATGACTTCAAAGCCCTCACATGGGACCTAACTCCTTGAGTCAAACTTCTAATATAAAATATGACTCCCTCAAAAGGACATCTTCCTCTCGATAACTGCTGCTATAAATAGACTGCTCCCTTGAAGGATAGCTATGTAAAGCCCTTAACAAAAAAAAAATGAGAGAATTTGAAGCTTCCCGCATCAATCAGCTTCACGAAGACCTCAAGGAGTTAAATTCCTCATCCCATATAGACTTCCCGCATCGATCAGTCTATCTCAAATACGAGTCAAAACAGAAAACTTTTCAGTCATGGACTTGCCCATTGTGACCTTGGATCTCTTACCCGAAGAACATGCTACCTCATGCCATATAAAAAATTAACCACCTTTCACCCTTCTCACCATTCCCACTCCCATTTCCTACCGCCTCAAGGGACCTCTTGGAAACCAAGACATTTGGTGATCATGTGACTACTTTTCACCTTAGAACAATCAATCATGCAATGTCTTTAGGGTCTTATGTTCATCACCTCCTCCAAGGTATGATCTACTCGGTATGATCCTAACCAATCAGGTGGCTTTATTGCCCCCTCTTATCTTTTGACCATCTTTATTTATGTTTTGATTACCTTATACAGGATTTGGTCCTCGACACTTACCTTTGGGGTATTCTTCTTCTTTTGCCACAATCAACATCACCTATACCAATTTTCCTATAACCCACCCACACCTAACAGACCTAAACCCACAACATACCTAAAACCTACTAACTCATTTTCATACCTCATCCTATTCTTCCCTAGCTCATGGGAGAACTACATCGGCCTGAGGTCCCTTTTCTCTGGGACTATGTAGGCAGCACTCCAAGGGCATGGGGCCCTTGGAGGTTAGCTCGGCCACTCTCTACCCTAACCAATTCATCCTTCATCTTCCTAAATCACATTCTACCCCACTTAGTTTCCTCTTTATATCAACAATTGGAAATCAAACCAAATAGACAACAAGTTGCTTAACATTTTTATCATCATCACAACATACATTTATTATGACTACTATTTCTTTACCATCATCATACATATATTATAAAGCATCTTAACAATATCCCATATTATCATTCATTATACAAATTAATGAATCACAACTTCAACTACTTTAAAACACAACCATGCCTAAACAAACCTGACTCAATCCATGCCTATCGACCTAAGACTGACTCAACCATGCCTAAACCAACCTAACTCAATCATGCCTAACTCGATCCATGCCTATGACCTGACTCGATCCATGCCTAAACCAACCTAACTCAATCCTGCCTAAGACCTTGATCAACCATGCCTAAACCAACCTAACTCGATCCATGCCTAGACCTAACCTGACTTCATCATGCCTAACTCACCTAATTTCCATCCATATCAAAACAACAAATCAAAAGTCTCATCAAAACATCAACACATCAAGAATCTCATGTATCTCATCATATAAATAAATGTGTATCTCAATACAACATACATGGATATCCCATCATGTCCATCATCTCAAAATCATCGGCACGTAGCCGATACTCAATACAAAATGTCATCGGCATGCAGGCCGGTCTCATATATAATAAAATAATGAACTAATACAAAATCTCTTCGGCACGCAGGCTGGTATATGCTCAAAATATACAACAAAAACTCTCGTACATCCTCACTATCTTTGGCACGTAGGCCGGTATATATAAAAAAATGACTATAATACATCAAAATCAAAAGCCACATATCAGGCATCTCGGTGGATATCCTCCATCTCTGTATCACCTGTACCCTCTGCCTCCTCCGCCCCTGTCTGGTGACCTGCTAGCATCTCCCCACCCATCATAGGTGGTGGCTGAGTCCCTTGCTAGTGCCTCACCTAGAGCTGGTCTCCATGCACTAGTAGCCTCTCCCTGATCTAGCCTCGGAGCTTGATGGCCCCCTGTGCTCTCCACACTATGAGTGCAGGATCTAGTCCTCTCACTTGACGCCTGTTGTGCCCAGATACTCTCCATAGGATAGAAAGTCTATCTTGGCTACCATTAGCTGGTCCTGGTAGTATCTGGCCTCACCTAGGGCATCCTGTAACCTAGATATAGGCATGGTCTGTGGTGGCCCCATAGGCCTCGGCCCCTGTACCTGTCTTGCGGGACCCTATCCCGCACTCCTGCCTATGAACTGGGACCCGGTCCCGGTGCCTGTGGTGGTGCCCCTATCCCTGTGCCTATATCTAGGCCTGTAAGGCCCCAATCTATGCCTGGGCTATGGCCAACTGGCCCTGCAAACCTACCACATGTGCCTGTAAGGCCACCACCTGACCATCATCCTCCCCCCATCTCCATCCCCACCACCAGCCATCTGGGTCTGTAGACTGGCCACCTGTACATGTAGCTCTGCTACCTCTGCCTCTGAGCTTCCAGTTATGTCTGTACCATACCCAACTGGGTAATCAGAGTAGCCACTTGCCCCTGTAGGGCATCTCTCTACACGTGATGGTGGCTAGATCTGGCTGCCCCGGTCTGGGTGGTATGGCTCGTAAATGAGCCACCCACCACTATCTATACCTATCTGTGACCCAACATCATCTATCCACCGGTCCACTGCCTGCTCCTCCTACCCTGTGGGCACTGTAGGCTATGGTAGAGGTAAGGGCCTCTCCACGTCGTCTCTCCTATATTGCGGGAAGGGCGGAGGTACATCCTGTAATAGCCCAAACTGCCACCTTGACTCTGTCCACGGGATCATCTCGTGCTCCCCGGCACGGTGACCCTGTATCCATCTCACTAGCTGGAGCTCAGCTAGCTCCTCATGCATATGCCTATATGAGGGGAATCCCACATACGGCCTCCATATAATGTCCACTCCAGGACAACCCCTCAATAACCACCAGAAATAGGCCACATCATGTGTGGGCCATGTTTGATCTCCACTCTCCAATAGCCGACACCCATCACCTGTACCCCACCCGTAAAAATCTTGGTGGGAATGCATCTGCTCGGGGCATCCCTACTGGCCGCACACAAGCTATGTGCTCATAAGCCCAGCTAGTGTAGTAAGAAGGTACAACATAGGATGAACCTATGCAGCCACCCATATGCCCATAACTCTCTGTATAGCTGCACCAGGAATGTTGGCACCCAGGAAAAGTGGGTCTCATCTATCATCATGTCGTGGAGTACCCCCATCAATGATCAGGGAAAACGTCCACCCTCTGCATCTGGCAGTGCAAAGCAGCACACTACCTCCATCAAAAGAACCACTAGCCTCGTCTCCTCCAGACGGGCTAGGTACATCTCTCCATATCTGAATGTTGGCACTATGGAATGTCATCTCAGCCATCCCCTCACCAAACATCGTCAGCATCAGCTCCTCTGAGGCCTCAGAGGAGATAGAGTAGACCTGCGTACCCAATATGGGTAGCCATAGAATCCTGAACACGTCCTCCAGGGTGATAGTGATCTCACCTGTCGGCAGGTGGAATGTGTTGGTCATGGAATCCCATCTATCGATGAGCACTGACCATCAAACTAGGCTACCGGACTACATGCCGGTAGCGTCGGAACTCCACTCAAGCCCACCACCTCCACATGCTGCAGCTCCTCAGGGGTCATTATGCCATGCACTGTCACGAGTAGGGGTGGAACCCTATCCCGCATACATAGCTGATCTCTCCCCTACATCCAATATGAACAACACATTAATCTACATTTTTATACCCATAATTTCCCCCTATCATTTCCCAACACCCTATTTTACCCCTACCTATCTTGATCCCCCAACTTATGGCACTTTTGACCCCTTTCTCTCCACATCCTGACTGGTGTCGGTTATCTCTAACTGACCCCAGTCACCCCTTAACCGGCATTGTTCACCTGTTTAGTGACCGATACCGGTTCAACCCTACCGACGCCGGCCAAACTTGACCGATGCCGGTCACTGTCGTGGTGAAAACCCGTGACCCCCTAAACCCCCCTTTTTCTCAAAAACTACCCACCTTGACCCTTTACCCCCCTAAAAACACCTACACCTCCCTTCCACCTCATCCCCTCCCTTCCTCTCCCATTTATTTCTCTCCCCATTCCTATTTTACCCATTTTCCCTCCCATTTCACAAATTTAGTTTTTTTCACCCACCCAAAAACAAAAACCACAAAAACAATTTACAAATCCTATAATCTATCTAACCGAATACAACTAGAGTTGGATGCTTACCTCATCATGTTGCCATCATCTCAGTGGCACATCTAGCCGCTACACTGGTGGCCCGCTTGATCCCTCTCCGGCCTCTGCCATCACTAAATCTCCACCCACGTCTCCAACCAATCAAATCACATGCACCAATCCTATGGACCTGCCTCTCACCAACCAATCACCCTCCATTCACACCACCAACTCAACACTCGTTCCATCCAGACACTTTTCCCTCTTTTCTCTCTCTTTTGTCATTTTCTCAAATCGCAATATGACAAATGAATAACACAAAAAACATGGATTTTTTGTTTTTATAACAAACCCGACCTAACCAATGCCGGTTCACCTTCACCGGCATCGGTCACATGCCCTACCTTACCATGGTCAGTTTCCTTATACCGGTGTCGGTTACCCTTGACTGGCATTCGGTCACCCTCTCTTGCACCAACCCAACATTTTACCCTATTACCCTGCCCATCACTCTTTTTATTTCCACACCTAACCCTTACCCTGATCATTTTCCCCACCCAACCTCTACCCAAACCATTTACCTCACCCTCCTGCCCTCATCATTTCCTGCCTAATCTCATCCTCCTTTGGGGACTCCTTATTTTACCCATACCTCAGCCTTACCCACATCGTGACCTAGATATTTGGACCTGGACCATCGCTAGTGACCTTTGACCTCATGTGTTCACTATACCTTACGGCACTGTTACCTGTGTTGTTGACCTAATGACCTTACCTAGCCTATTGTCGTGACCGTTTATCCTGACCCTACCTTTGGTGTACCAGAACATACCTAAACATTCCTACACCTAACCTACGTTGTGTTTCCTGACCATATCCTATACCTTGGATACCAGAATCATTTCGACCTTGTTTGGATAAACCTATCGACCTTAGACAATGTAGAGTTTGACTGCTCTTCAACCCAGTAGCGTGCTGCAGTTTATACATGTGCGTGCATTTGACTGTTACTACCTTTGACCCTGACCCATTACCTAGATTTCCTGAGTAGACCTTTAACCCCTTTTCCCCCTGTTCCCCACCTTCCCTTTTATCACATTTACCTTTTATCAAACCACTCACCAACTCTACCTTCTACCTCGTCAGTTCCTGGTTTGAGGGGGATCACCTTCACCCACACATGGGGCAACCACATCTTATTTTTGTTAGCGTCGCTTACCAATACAAGCTATGCAACAAAAAGGGGAAAAATGTAGACACTAAAATTAGGTCACACTCCCCTTTGGTCCCTCGAAAAATAAACACCCTTCATCACATTAACCTAGCCATGGCCCCCTTCACTCCACTAATATTAATTTAATTAAATTAAATTAATTCATTATCCTCACCATATTTATTATTTAAATATCTTAATTAGGGATAATGTCCACATACATCTCACCTAGACACCTCATCAAGCCAACTCACCCTAAGACCTATTCTTAGTAAGTTGCCATAACTAACTAAGACTTACCCAAACCCTAAAAATCAATGCCTACATTCCCTCTAACCACATTCCTGCATGCTTACAAGAAGCTTCCAGTCTAATCCGCGGGTGAATGACACGAGATCCTAGAAAATCAAGGGGATCTACCTAGTTTAGTAAACCTAGGAAATCCCGCCTTGACCGACGCCGGTTACCCCTAACCGTCACTCGCCAGTTAAGCCGAAACCACCATCGGTCACCTTTTAATCCCCAAAACAACCTTATTTTGGAGGTTGGAAAACATTGGCACATTCCTGAGAGATATCACATCTTCTGAGAATGAATTTCAGCGAGAACACACATGCAAGGAAGGAGATCAAGCATTTCCTCTTGCACAAGCATCCAACATCATCAGCCCCAGTACTCACCCCATAGATTTGATCCAACCAAGAAAAAGAGAATGCACATGCAGCCCATGCAGGAGCTTTCCAGCATTTGGTGATCCTCAGCAGCATTCAACCCCTTTCTAGTACCTTCATTCATCACTCACAGACACCCAGGACCAGATTTCAAGTAAGTGGAACAATTTACTTCTTTGGTTCATTGGTTTCATCATTATATTGTCATCCTTTGTTTCCTTAGCCACCCATTGACCTCCATTCATACTCACCCCTCCACATACCCGTTAAAACCTCACCAAACCCCACCCAAACAGCCTAATACCTCTTTCCAACCAATCAATTCCTTGTACAATCACAAGGGAGATCCAAAGCCCATTCTGTGGCATTCCCAGTATTCCACAGTAACCGGCACCGATTTTCCCCAACTGGCATCGGTCACCCTTAACCGGTGTCAGTCTCTGTATTTACCCATACAACCCAGAACAATGACCTATCCACCTATTCCCGCATCACCCTTATTCACCTGTGATCTACCTGAGACCTCTGTCAGACCTGCAGAGACCCAGAACCAATTACTTGACCTTCGGATCTTATTTTAACTTAGCCTGTTAGATTAGATCTTTCTTATTGTATTTTGGATGAGATACCCAAATCATTTTAATTACAATAGGATTTACTTTATTACCCACATTAAATTGTTTTAAACAATGGACTGACAGCCATCTAGGAAGTATCACACTTCCCGGATCTAGCACACACTAGGCAGTTCACTACACATATTGTTTAACTCTTTCTGGTGGTCTTGCTTTTCATTACAGGTAGTTCCTCCTAGCCAAAACGAAGTTCTCATGATCAGTTGTGGATCAAGGAGTCAACATGTGCGCAACAACCCATCAACCAACATTTCAATAGGTATTCCTCCTACGCCTGTTACCCTATTTGTTTCATCAATATTTCAAAGAAACGTCTAAGAATCTCTTTATCTTCCTTCAAAACATACCTTCACACCTACAAAAAAATGTCTATCAGTCACACTCCTCCCCCATGCATGACTAGTTCACAAAGTGAGCTCAACTTGACTTTTATAGCCATTTCTTCTTTCTAACCCAAAGGAGGTCGGCCCCTCCTAATAAATTTGACCCATATAACTTTATTACATTAATAAATTTGAATTACAATAGTTACATTTGACCCAAGTAGGTTGGCCTAGCCAAAAACCTCATTACATGTGCCAAAAATGGCTCAAAACCCCATGTGCAAAATCTTAAAAATTCCCTAACACGAGAACCATAATTTTTCATGACCTATGAGCCATTACATATTATTAAAACAACATTAAAAATTCATACATGGTCACACACTTAATCAACCAATCCAAATATTTCATTTCTTTATAATTCTCAAAACAATTGTTTCCTTCACTCATCAACATCCTGAAAACTTCATACAGCCACAAAATCACTCATACTGAATTAAAAATTTTCATGTAACCAATAAAAAGAAATTTTAGAATATGTAGAACACTTCTAAGGCTGTTAGAAGTCATGAAACATCTCTCTCTTTAAACCACAATAAGATTTTCCTTCACCAAATCAACCTGCCAAAACGACTATTTCCGAAGCTTAGGCCATAAAATAAAATATAGATGCATTAAAGACTTAAAATTGGATTCATTTTATGAAACATTAATCCCTCTTCACATTACAGGTGATAGGAATCATCACCCAATCCATCTCATGATTCAACAAGTGTCAAACTTTCACAAAAATAGATTCTATCTTGAATTGCCAAAAATATATTACTAATAGAATGCCTTAGAAACCCTATCATTTGAATTCATAATGAGTAAATCCATATACCAATGTAAGTCCCTATTTATCCTCTTTCCAAAAAAACTTGAATCACCCAAGGAATCATCCTATAACTCAATATATAGCCAAAACACTAAGCTCTGCTATTTGAGATCCCAAAACTACCCTTTGACTAATCAACCTGTTTAGACCTCAAAACCTAATGATCCTGTATTAAATTTATCTTAAACACCCATTTAAATCTATAAAGATGCACTTGCATCATACAAGATCAATTTGATATTTGAATTCTTTGGACCAATCTTGTCCTAAACTGAAACTTTTCATAAACTATTATTTTCAGGTGGGGCCCACATAAGGTCAAGACCTCAACTATAAATTTATGGAAAACTAGAGGATTCTAATACAACATATAATCATCACATTTTATCTTTCAATAAAAATAGACTCGTAATACTTCACTTTTTGCAAACTGCTCCTAGTTAGGGTTTTTGACCTCTTTACCTTCTTAACGTTCGTTCATAAAAGCACAATGATAAAATGACCTAAGTAATCTTCTGAAACCTTCTTCATTCACCTTAAGATCTACCCTAAAAGTCTCAAGGTGCCATGTAAATCACATTATTCATAATGAGCATCAGAAGTTCAAACTCGAGCTAAATTATGCATTGTTCTTGACCCTGTCTCACCAAAATTTGTATATCTTACAAAATTCACATCATGGGCACATGAATTTTTTCTAAGAGAATCATAACTCCTCCCTATAACATATAAACTCATCATAACATCAATACCATGGCTCAATATCTCTAGTCACTAAGACTTACCTAAATAAACATGTTTGATCCTCATTGTAACAACTAGGATCAATTGGAAGAGAGCAATAAATGAACAAGAAAATTTTGAAAATGGAACAAAAATACCTCATATGACATTAGATACCTAATATCATGCTTCTATTAGCTCATCTAGGCCCAATGTACTCTATCACACCTCCAAGCAAACATTCCTACTCCCAATGAGCACATGTAATGTGGTGAATCATTTGTACTTGCACCATTCCATTGCTATAAGAACTCAAGCACCCTCAAAACAAGTTTGAAATCATGTAAACATGAATATCCAAGCTCTAAGAAGCTTCTACTGCCATGCAACATCACCTAGGCACATGTATGAGCTTGTTAAAGCAAGGATGGTCATTGAATCTCACTGTAATAGCTGAAACACATTTGAACCTGTATGTTAGCATCTCAAACATCATCATACCATCATCCTACAACATCCGCTTTGTCATTAATGTGGTTTTTCATCAATGACAACACCTATTAGGCCTACATGCCAACAATAACATGCCATTGTGAACTTCATATGCATTTGCACACCTGGTATTGTCAAAGTCTATAAACATCCCCAAATTCCAACCATATATAGAACATGAATGAATTTGGTTTTGTATTGATGCTTTCATTTCCCATTTCCTGAATAAAAAAATATCCAACTCCATATCTAGAATAAGACACTTATTAATTTCAATGTCAATGCATTCGACCTGAAGATGCAGTGTCCCGATATCAATAACTTTCAAGGATAGAACCATACCAACTTCGTCTTATACATCATAAATAAATAAATAAATAACCACATGTTGACGTGGAAGCTTTCATGGATATGGATTTCAACAAACTATTCCTCATCTCTTTTCTTCCAATATTCTGTGTTTTGTATGAATATAATTTTCGAGAATGAAGTGTGATCAATGGAAGACATAATACTTGTAATTGGAATAGAACACATTAATAATTAGTTTATATATGAAGTATAAAATATTTCTTTGTCATTGTCTAATAATGAATATAAGTATTAGCCTAGCGTCCACAAACCTCTAGAGTTTCTTACTTTGTATCATTGCAAATTAATCAACTTAATGGTTAGCGACCGCTAGGCTTCATCTTGACATGGTATCAAACATAATTCTCCATTAAATGTTATATCTAACATTCAACTAGTTGTATCTAAATTTTGAATAGGAATTACTATTAGGTGTTGGGCCGCTAACATATTCACCTAGTATAAAAGGCGTGTAGGTGCGCAAGGTCCCAGTTAAGGAAAGGCACGCAAGGACAAAGCGCGTAAAGAAGGGTTTAAGGAAGCCCATGGCATGCACAACGCACGCGGACAGAACTAGGGGTTCGGGACTTAGTAAAATTAGGTGTTCGGGGAAGAACACGTGAAAAGCATGACCTGACTGTGAGTGGATAGGATGCCAGCCTGGCGACAGGTTGGCCTAAGGAGGAGCGCATATGGTAGAAACTTCTAGAAGCACATCATGGTGAAAAGTGGAAAGCTCAATCCTGGAGGAGCATGCTCACATGGAGGACCACAATTAGACACTTGGCATCAGATCTCAGGGCACTGGAGGATGAGTCAACAGTCCAAAAAGGCTATAAGCACAAGTTCTTACAAAGTAAAAAGAAGAGAACAAGAGAGTGGGCAGAGCTCTACAGAAATACTGCAAGAACTCTTTTAGTGGGTAATTGCACTTGGAAAATGATGTATTAGGTAATTGCACTTGGAAAGGGATTGTAATTTTTCTTTTTGTTTACCTAGCTACATTAGTCTAGTTGTAATGAATGACTGTGTTTTGCTTCTTTGTGACATTCTATAATGGCTCCATGGATGTAATGAGGTTACCAGTTTATATATATATATATATATATATATATGAATATCAATGATTCTGATATATACATATTTTTCATAGGTTCTCTTTCATTTATGTTCATGCTAGGTATGGATGTTTGTATACTCCTTTTTTTTATGATACAAGTCATATAGTCTATTAAGTACTATCTATCTGGAATGGCTGCAAGGATCTAGAGGCCGTTCTGAGCTCCATAGTTCTTGTATGTCTTATAGAGCTAGAGGTTGTTCTGAGCTCTATAGTTCTTGTAGGTAAGAGAGCCAAAAGTAGGTCTGCAAGATCTTGGGTAGTGGATGGAGAATGGTCACCGAGTGGTAATGGAAAATCTATTGGATCCTGAATAGGTGGAGAAGATGACGGGTACTCCTCTATGGATGGAGGAGGGTACAATTGGTAGTGGCTCATTGGGTAGGGAAGCTGAAGGGGAAATGATATCGGTGCTAACGAGAGACTCCTCCAAACGTGTATGGGGAGGTGAAGGGCTTTCCTCTATGGGTTGAGGAATAAATAAAGTAGGTTCCTATGCGGGTAGAGGATTTCGGGCTAGGATTTCCTCTATGGAGGGTATAGGAGATATTTGGGAATCAAGTGGTAAGTCGGTAAAGATAACATGTACCTCACATGTATTGCTTTTATTGTGTGAGGCATCACCAGTTTGATCGTTAGATGGGGAATGGTTAGGGAATGGTTTCTTGAATATATGAAGGTCTTGATTGGCCGGTGCATTAGGGTTATTTAGGACTAACTCACCACTCTCAATCATTCCTTGAACAATTTTTTTAAAGGTGATACAATTGCTATAACTGTGACCATTTACCTGGTGATAGTTATAATAGTCATTTTCCCACTGGGCATGCTAACATGTTTCACTTGATTTCTTAATTTTCTGAGAAGTACTTGACGAAATAGATAAGGTAAAGGTGGTAAGAGGAATACCTGATTTTGGGATGGTTGAAGGTTATATGGGCACGTATCTGAATTCTAAATCGAAGTGATTGTGAGACCTTCCTTTTGGCTAGGAGGAACTACCTGTATAAGAACCAAAACAAGACCACCAAAGAGAGTTAAACAATATATGCAGTGGACTGCCTAGCATATGCTAGATCCTGGAAGTGCGATACTTCCTAGATGGTTGTCAATCCACTGTTTAAAACAATTCAATGCTGAAATAAAGTAAATATTGTCCTACTGTAGTTTAATATGATTTAGGCATCTCATACAAAATGCAATAGGCTAGATCTAATCTAACAGGCTAGGCTAGAAGGAGATCCAGAGGTCAAGTAGGTTGGTTATAGGTGAATCTGAGCTAACAGGCTAGGTTAGATACAGATCTGAAGGTCAAATAGGTGTTCAAGTAGGTATATGTCAGAAATAGGTTGTTATTCTGGTAGAGATCAGGTGACACAGAGACCAACCACGGTTTTATAAAACTGATGATGGTTTTACTGTAACCGGCGACGGTTAGAGAGAACCGACGATGGTTAAGTCGGGGCTGGTGGAATCACACAGTCTAGGTTTTTGGAGTTTTGGGGCAAAAGTGGAGTGGATAGAAGGCAGGGATTGATCACAGAGGGGGTGTAGATATGTTGCGAAGGTCTGAGACTACTGAGGAGGTCCAAATAGGAAATTGGGCCAAGTATTAAGATGATTGGGTATGGAAGGTGGCTGCAACTAGAGAGAGGGAATGGACAGAGGGTAAAAGACTAGGTTCCTTTACCACAAATACTACAGATGATGATAAGAAAATGAAATAGATGGGAGGAGGATACTTACTCTTCTGTGAGGTACAGGTCTGAAGAATAATGAAGAAGTTGTTGCGTTGGAGGATGCTGGGAAGAAAGTTTCACTGTTGTGCCAGTGTATTTGGTTGCCTTTGTTGATCACAAATCAATCTTCGTTTTGTTGTCACGTCTAAAGAGATCAAACTCGAGATCAGAAGTTTTTCCAACAACAACAACCCATATTACAAATTTGTAAATGGGTCTAAATAGGCCATTTGGTCCATTCCGGTATAACTGGCATTGGTTTAGGGTGAACCGACATCGGTTTAGGGTGAACCGACATCAGTTTAGGTGAGATATCTTGGGTTGTTCAAAAGTTGCCTGGGAAGTTGTTCCACCATTTGATAAGGGTCTCTTCTTTTCCTCGGTGTGAAAACCAACCTTAGGAGGCTTTTAAATGTGAGGTGAGGGGATGGGTCTAATGTTAGGTTTTATTTAGGCCATTGGTTTAGGGTTTAGGTTAATGGGTCAAATGATGGGGGTGGTTAGGTGAGGTGCATTTAATAAAGGAAATTATATTAAATAGGTGTGTGAGGGTAGTGAATGAATTTAATGTAAATAATTAAATTAATATGTGTGTGGGTAAAAGGTTATTAACTTAATTAAAATAATTAAATTAATATGTATGGAGGTAAATGGCATTAATTTAATTAAAGTAATTAAATTAAAATGTGTGGGGTGCAGGAGGTAGGTGATAAGGTGTTGAGGATGAGGAAGTGATTATAGGGCTGTGCTAGGGGACCAAGGTGATTACGACATGATTTTGGTGTCTACATTTTTGCCCCTTTTTGTTGTGTAGCTTGTATTGGTAAGTGACACGACAAAAATAAGATGTGGTTGCCCCAAGTGGGAATGAGGGTGATCCCCCTCAAACTAGGAACTGATGAGGTGGATAGAACACATCGGTGAGTGGTTTGATAAAAGTGGATGCAAAGCAGAATGATGAGAAATGAGGAATGGGGTAAGGGGCAAATCGGGCATATAGGTAGGTAAATGGGCCAAGGTCAAAGGTAGGGGCAGTTGAATGCATGCACACATGTATAAACTGTGACACGGTACCAGGTTGAAGAGCTTGCAAACTCTACATCGTCTAAGGTCGATAGGTTTATCCAAACAAGGTTGAAGTGATTCCGGTATCCAAGGTATAGGATATGGTCAGGAAACACAACGTAGGTTAGGTGCAGGAACGTTTAGGTATGTTCTGGTACACCAAAGGTAGGGTCAGGATAAACGGTCACGAAAATAGGCTAGGTAAGGTCATTAGGTCAATCAACACAGGTAACAGTGCCGCAAGGTATAGCGAGCACATTGGTTCAAAGGTCACAAATAGTTTTCTGGGTCCAGGTATATAAGGTCACAACACGGGTAAGGCCGAGGTGGGGGTAAAATAAGGAGGCTTCAACGGCTAATGAGGTAAGGTTGAAGAAGGTGGAGGGCCAGAGGGGGGTAAGGTGGTCTAGGGAGGTGTAGGGGAGGCAAAAGAAAGGGGAGGTAAGGAAAATGAGGTCAATGTGAGGGATAATGAGTATGCAGGGTAACCGACATCGGTCAAGATGAACCGAGGACGGTGGAGAAGAACCGATGGCGGTTGGCTAGGGCAGAAGACCACATCGGTCAAGGGTTAACCGACATCGGTTGAGTCGGGTAGGTTATAAAAAAGTGAAAAACCCACGTTTTGAAAATTCATTTGTGCATTTGGAAAAGGAGAAAAGGACAAGAAGAGAGAAAAGAGGAAGAGGACAAAAGAGAGCATCAGGGAGCTGAGTTGGCGAGCCACATAGGCAAGATTGATTGGGTGAGAGGTGGGGCCATGAGATCAGATCGAGTGAGGTGATTGGTGGAGAGAGTTGGAGGTCATTTGAGGATGGCAGAGGCCGGAGAGGGATCAGGAGGAGTGGCGCGGAGGCCGAAGGTTCCACCATGATGGCGGCAGTGGGATCAGGTAGGATTTGAACATGTGTTATTGATTTTGAGTTAATTTGGTTAAAATATAAAAAATGTTTTAAAATGGGGGTTGGGGGGGAAAGAATTTGAAAATAAGTGAAAAAGAGAGGGAAATGGGGATAGTGAAGGGTAGGGGGTAGGTTAAAAGGGAGAGAGAGGAATAAGTAGAGGTGAAAAGAGGGATTTTGGTGGGTAGAAGGAGTAGGAGGGGAAAAAGGAGGGTTGGGAAGTCAGGGTGGGTGGCACGATAGTGACCGACGTTGGTCAGCTTGTGGCTGACGTCGGTGGGTAGAGACTGGTATTGGTCACAAGAACAGGTGACCGATGCCGGTCAAGTGGAGACTGTGGTCGGTCAGGGGATAACCGGGGGTCGGTCGATGATGACCGGCATCGGTTAACCTAAGGGTAAGTTGGGACCAAAAAGTAGGTTAGGTGGGGAAGGGTTAGGTGAGAGGGGAAGGGTTTAGGGTGAGAAATTAGAGTAGGTGGGAAAGGATTAGGTGAGAAAAGGGTTTAGGGTAGATAGTTTCGGGTGGGTGAGTTTGGGTAGGTTTGGGTGAGGGTTAGGGGAGATAGGTAGGGTAGATGGGTTTGGGTGGATGGGTTTGGGTAGGTTTGGGTGAGGGTTAGGGTAGATAGGTTTGGGTAGGTGGGTTTGGGTAGGTTTGGGTGAGGGTTAGGGTAGATAGGTTTAGGGTAGATGGGTTTGGGTAGGTTGGGGTGAGGGTTAGGGTAGATAGTTTCGGGTAGATGGGTTTGGGTAGGTTGGATTAGCGACAAGGCCAAGGGTAGATGGGGGTGGGGATTAGAGATTAGGTCGGGATGTGGGGTGAAATAGGGTAAGTTGGGAAGGTGTACTAATACATTGTCTTTTGTGGGATGCAGGCTCGAGATGAGCTGCGGATGAGGGCCGGGTGCCACCCTTATTATTGATAGTACAGGCGAGCACGATGCAGGAGGAGTGGCAGCATGTTGTAGAGGTGGGGTTGATAGGGGTGAGGCGCTACTGACATGTAGTCTAGGAGGCTGAGTCTGATGGTTACCCTCATCGATAGATGGGACTCGGCAACCAACACCTTCCATTTTCTGACGGGTGAGATGACGATCACCCTGGAGGACGTCTACAGGATCCTGCGGTTGCCCATATTGGGGGCCCAGGTTTATTCTATCTCTTCAGAGGCATCTGAGGAGCTACTAGCACCCATTTTTGGTGAGGGTGTAGTAGACCTGACGTTCCATAGTGCTAGCATGAGCTATGGAGTGATGTATAGAGCTCATCCAGAGGAGATGAGGTTAGTTGTACTCTTGATGGAGGCAGTGTGCTGCTTCGCACTACTGGATGCAGAGGGTGGGAGATTCTTGAGGTCACTGATGGGAGTCCTTCATGACATGATGATACAACAGACATGGTTTGCATGGGCACCTGCATTGCTGACATAGGTATATAGAGAGCTATGGGCCTACGGGCGACTATGGAGGTTCAACATTTGTTGCGTCGTACTACTGCATTGTTGGGCTTACGAGCACATTGTTTGTGTTCGACCAGTGGGGATGCCCTAGGTAGATGCATTCCCATGGAGAGTTTTGAGAGTTGGGTATAGGTGGTGGGTACCAGCCATTGGAGAGGCCTGAGGTGCCAGAGCTACTCATGATGTAGCTTACTACAGGAGGTTGTTGGAGGGGTTGTCTAGGGTGGACATCATTTGGAGGCCATATGTGGGCTTCCCTCGCATACAGACAGATGGCCACAGAGCTAGATGGGCTATAGCTCTATCTGTGGATAGAGGGGAGGAGAGCGGGAGAGCATGAGCGGATACCCGTAGAGTGGGTTAGGTGCTAGTTCAGGTTAGTCCAGGGTGTACCACCTTCATTCCCGCAGTACAGGAGAGATGACGTGGAGAGACCTATGTCTCCACCACGACCCACAGTGTTGAATGGATAGGAGGAGTAGCCAGTAGATACCCAGATTGATGATGCTTGGGGTTGCAGATGGGTACAGGTAGTGGTGGGCAAGCACAGTTGAGAGTTGTACCACCCAGGCCAGGGTAGCCAGAACTTAGCCACCATCACAGTTCAGAGAGACACCCTACAGGGGCAGGTGGCTACTTTGGTGATGTAGCTTGGGATCATGTAGGGGCAGCTGACAGGTACAGAGGCATAGGTTGCCACATTACAGGCCCAGATAGTGACGCTGCAGGCTCAGGCATGGCAGGGACAGGTACCTGCATAGGTGGAGGCAGGGGGAGATGGATATGGAGAGGAGGTAGGTGGAGATGGAGAGCAGATATCCACCCTACAGGCGTAAGTACTAGATTTATAGGGCCAGTTGGCCACAGCGCAGGGGTAGGTTACGGGTCTGCAGGACCAGCTGATAGCAGCACAGGCACAAATTACTACCCTATAGGCCCAGATACAGGCACATGCACATAGATTCCAGGGCCAACTCAGGCTCTAGTACCAGCACAGGGCTCAGTGCAGGTTCAAGGATAGGGTCCCATTGTACAGGTACCTACGCAGGTAGCGAGACCCATGACACCCCCACAGACAGTGACCATGGTCCAATTCAGGGATGCCCTAGCAGAGGCACGATATTATTAGGATCATTTGTTAGCTGCCGGGATAGATGTGCCCTCCTATGCCAAGTATAGAGCACAACAGGCCTCCAGTGAGAGGACTAGATCCCACACTCATAGTGTGGAGAGTACAGGGGGCCGATGAGCCCAGGGACAGGGTCGTGGTGAGGCCACTAGTATGCAGAGGCCAGCCCCAGGTGAGGGGCCATCAGTAGGAGGTGAGGCAGGTGTCGGGCACCAAACAGGTGTGGCAGAGGGGTCAAGAGAGACACAAGTCACAGGGAGCATTCCCTGATATCAGATGGGGAGATGATTGATTTGCTATGGACCAGCCTGCGTGCCAAGTCATTTTTGTATGTATTATATATGAGACTGGCCTGCGTGCTAAAGAGATTTTGTATTTATTATATATTTTTTGTACATGATACCGGCCTGTGAGCTGAAGATATTTTTGTATTGGATAGTGGTCATGCGAGCTGGCGATGTATGAGAGACACATGTATTTTTGAGATGAGTGTACATTATTGATACACTGAGATGTATATGAGGAGATATATGAGGTTCATTTGATTATGTGTTGTGATGTGTATTTTATTTTACTTTATGATGATATGGATGATAACTAAATGAGTTAGGCATGATAGAATCAGGTCATAGGTATGGATCGAGTGAGGTTGGTTTAGGTATGGATCGAGTCAGGTCAGTTTAGGCATGGATCGAATTAGGTTCAGTTTAGGCATGGTGGAGTCAAGTTGGTTTAGGCATGGATTGGATTCAGGTTGGTTTAGGCATGGTGGAGTCAGGTTGGTTTAGGCATGGATTGAGTCAGGTTGGTTTAGGCATGGATTGAGTCAGGTTGGTTTAGGCATGGATCGAGTCAGGTTAATTTTTAGGCATGGATCGAGTTAGGTTGGTTTAGGCATGGATGTTCATTTCGTTATTTTTGGTAATACATGTTAATGCAAATGAATGTAATGGTGTACAATGTTTAAATATGGGTTATAGATGAATATGGGAAATAATGGTAGTGGTAAAAGAGTATGTGAAACATGAGGAGTGTATGTAGGTCAAATGATGTGGATATGGGATATATTTTTGGGTGTTTGATATGAACAGGAAATCAGGTAAAGGTGGGGGGAAAATGGTTAGGGTAAAGAGTGGCCGAGCTAACCTTCCAGGGCCCCATGCCCTAGAAGTGCTGCCTACATAGTCCCAGTGAAAAGGGACCTCAGACCGATGTAGTTCTCCCATAAGCTAGGGAAGAATATGAGAAGATAGAAGAATAGGTAGTGAGGTTAATAGTTAGGTTGGATTCGAGGTCATAGGTATGATTAGGTCAAGGTCGATTAGGTTAGGTGGAATATAGGTAGATAGGTATGGGTGATTTTAGGTCGATAGGTAGTGTTGATTCCAGGTCATAGGTATAATTAGGTTGAGGGCATTGATGTTGGGGTTGAGAATAGGTAGATAGGTAAAGGTGATTTTAGGTTGATTGAGGTGGGAGAAGAAAATCCCAAAAGACAGGTGTCGAGGGTCTAGTCCTATATAGGAAGATCAAAAGGTAATGAAGAAGAGAAAAGACAAGAGGGGGCAAGAAAGCCACCTGATTGGCAAGGATCAAAACGTATGAAACACATCTACAGATAGGCTAATGAACGTAAGACCCTAAAGACATTGCATGATTGATAATTCTAAGAGTGACGAATAGTCACATGATCACCAAATGTCATTGGTTCAGTAGGTCCCTTGAGGTATGAGGTGAAGAGACAATGGGTAAGGAGGTGAAGGTAATTGGGCCATAAAATGGGAAGTAGAATGCCTTGGGAAATAGAGCCAAGATCACAATAGGCAAGTCCATGACGAAAAAAGTTTATTTTTCTTTTTCTTTTCTTTTTGACTTTTTAGATAGATTGATTGATGTGGGAAGTCTATACGGGAGGAATATATGTCTCCTTGAGGTCTTCACAAAGCTGATCGATGCGGGAAGCTTCTGAATATTTATGATTTTTTTGAAATAAAATAGTCCTCTCTTTAGAAAGAATATGTAGAGAGTTGCGAGCTTTTTATAGTTGTTCTTCAAGGGAGTAGTCTACTTATAGCCAGTGAAATAGAAAGTGGAAGATGTCCTTTTGAGGGATTCATCTTTTATATTGGAAGTTTGACTCAAGGAGTTGAATCCCATTATTATTTTTGAATTTTTTTTTTTTTTTTTTTTGGCTTTTAAGTCATGGACTAGACTATAACGAATAATTTGGTTCTTGTTGAGAAGGAAAGGTTGAATGACCATGGGATCTCATCTTAAAAGAAGACAAAAAGTATCCATGAGAATCATGCCATGTGTAGAGCCATGTTGTGCACTCATATTTAAGATAAGGAAAAAGGGGTAACGACGGGTAATCACATGATTCTTGTTTAGTCTGATTGGGGATGAGGTGTGGAAAAGAGGAAGGTAAATGGTGCTCAAGGGACGAGCATGAACGAGATAAATAGTGATGTAGGACTAGAAATCAATAATAGAATGGTCGAAGATGCAAGGCATTGAGGGGCTCAGGTTCGGGCTTACCATCAAGTGAAGATAAGTGATAAGCACTTGATCCATAGTCATGGGTCACGATGTATGGTCCAAGCCAATTAGGAGCAAATTTTCCTTGTTTACTTTTTTCTCTTTGGTTACGTGTTGATTTTTTCCTTGAGGACAAGGTCACCAACCTTGAAGGTGCATTCATGGACACATTTGTCATAGGCACGCTTGATGCATTTTTGGTAGACCTCGAGATGGTCGAGAGCATGAAGACGACACGTTCATCTAATAACTCAAGTTGTGCTAAACGGTCTTGACGAAAGTCATCATCAGTAAGCATATCTCAAAGGGAGATATAAAGAGACAGAATTTGGACTTCGAGACACAAAACAACCTTGGTACCATAGACCAGAGAAAAGGGAGTGGCAGTGGTGGAGGTGTGAATACTAGTACGAGTACGCCCAAAGAGCAAAAGGGATGTGATGTATGCCAATCCTTCCTAGTATCGTTAACCACTTTCATGAGAATTTTTTTTAGGGTTTTGTTGGTGGATTTAGCTTGGCCATTGGTTTTGTGGGTAATATGGTGAGGAGAAGCTAAGCTGGATACTGAAGGCATCTCAAAGTTTCTGAAATAGAGTTTTATTTTTGAATTGTTTTCCATTATCAGTGATAAGGTGATGTGTAACACTGAAGTGACAAATAATGTGATGATTTATGAACTCACATATTTTCTCATCTTTAGTGGAGATGAGGGGTACAACTCTAACCCATTTGGTGTAGTATTCGGTAGTGGTGATGATCCATTGATGTCTTAGGGAAGAGTGAGGATTGATCTCTCTGACAATATCCAAAACCCATTGAGAGAAGGGCCAAAGGTCACGAGCAACCTGTAAGGCATGACTAGGTGTGTGATGAAGATTGGCATGCTATTGGAATTTTACACAACACTTAACGTAGTTGCAAAAATCATGATTGAGGGTTGGCTAGTAATAGCCTAGGTAAAGAATGCATTTAGCAATAGCAAGGCCATTGAAGTGACCTCCGCATATGCCATCGTGAACTTCTTTAATGGTATAGGGGATTTCAGAGCTGGTAAGGCATCATAAGAGAATACCATCAAATCCTTGTTTATAGAGAAGGCCACTTATGATGACATAACGAGAGGCCTTCTTGAGAAAGGTGTGTTGTCCATTACATGTGAGATTGAGGCAATAAAGGGAAAGGTAGTCCGCAAGCTGCTTATACCAAAGGTCTTGTGTGTTTAGTGAGGTAGTTCAGACGAGGTTAACACAACAAGATTTATAAGAAGGTCTTAGTATGTGTTTTATGGTAACAAAGATGTCTGAATCGGTAGGTGAAGCAGGTATCTGAGAAGCGAGGCAGGCCATGGTATCCATGAATTTATTGGTGGATCACAGAAACAATTTGAATTTTATAGTGGTCAAAGGTAGTCAACATGATGCTGACGTAACGTTTGTACTCTTGAAGTATTTCATTATGACACTGATAAACACCATTGACTTGGTTTACTACCAGTTGAGAATCACCAAAGATATTAATGGATCTGACATCTAAGGCATAGGCAGTCATGAGACCCAATACGAGTGCTTTGTATTCGGTGATATTGTTAGTGCATTCAAAGTTGAGTTTGAATGATAAGGGCATGGGTTCACCATCAAGAGGAATGAGGATAATGCCTGCACCACCCCCACGCTGACATTTGGAACCATCGAAGAATAAGGTCATTTGGTAAGGGTCATCATCCAAAGAGAGGTTAGTGATGGATTCATCAGGGAAATCAAAGTTTAAAGATTGATTCCCAGAAAGAGATGCATCAACGAGCTGGTCAGCAATGGCCTGGCCCTTGATATATTTTTGGTGGATGAATTCGAGGTCTAGGTCAGAAAGAAGCATGAGCCAACGTGCGACACGTTGATTTTGGTAAGGTTTAACATACATGAAGTGTAAGGGGTCAGTGTTGGTCACAACATAGGTTTTGTGGTTGAGTAGGTAATGGAGAAGTTTGGTGGCAACAAAAACTAAGGCTAAGCAAAGTTTTTCAGGATGAGTGTATCGGGTTTTGTAGTCCAGAAGGGTACGACTTATGTAATAAACCATTCCTACTCCCTATGTTGTTCATCATGATGAGTGAGCATGGCCCCTAAAGAGTGATCGGTATCATGAGATGTATAGGTAGAAGGGTTGGTCGTCTTTAGGTGGGATGAGCATGGGTGGTTGGAGAAGGTATTGTTTTAAGGCCTCAAAATAACTGTGGCAGTCATCATCCCATTTGAAAGAGACATCCTTTTTGAGAAGGTGATGAAATGGTTAACAACGGTCAGAGAGTTGGGAAATAAATTGGTGAATAGATTGAAACTTTCCCTGTAAACTACGAAGCTGGTGAAGGTTAGTGGGTGGAGGAATATCGAGAATGGCCTTGACTTTAGTAGGGTCAACCTCTATACCATACGTAAGGAAACAATAAATCCCAGGAGCTTTCCTGAGAGAACCGCGAAGACACAATTTTTAGGCTGAAGGTGGACGCAATATTTAATAAGGTGGTCAAAGATGGTTTCAAGGACGGTGAGGTGCTCGGGCATAACGTTTAGATTTGGTGAGAAGATCATCTACATAATCTTCTAATATATGGTGCATGATATCATGGAAATGTAAGTCATAACACACTGATATGTGGCACTAGTGTTTTTAAGGCCAAAAGGCATGACTCGATAGCAGAAGGTCCCCAAGGGGTAATGAATGTGGTTTTGTGTTGATCCTATGGAGTGAGAAAGATTTGGTTATAACCCGAGAAACCATCCATAAGTGATATCATCTCATGGCCAGTGGTAAGGTCAACTAACTGGTCAATACTAGGCAGAGGAAAATCATCTTTTGGGCAGGTAAGGTTGAGATCACAGAAATCGGTGCAAATTCAAAGTCCCCCTATCACCTTAGTGACAGGGACGATGTTAGAAATCCATTGGGGGTAATCAATGGGTAAGATGAAGGAAACTGAGAGAAGGCGTTGAAGTTCTTCTTTGACAAGAAGAGCAATGTGAGGGTGCATTTTCCTCAACTTTTGTTTTACAGGTTTGGCATCAGGAATGGTTACAATATTGTGGACCATGATAGTGGGATCAATGCCAGGCATGTCAGCATAGGACCAAGTGAAAGCATGGCTATGATTTTTAAGAAAAGAAGTGAGGGCTTCCTATTCAGAAGCATCTAGAGATTGGCCAATCTTGAGAATGTGGGGGTCATCCTGAGTGTGGATGTTGACTTCGATAGTCGATTCATTCAACATTGTTTGTGTCTTAGAAGGTAACGACCGGTGAATATAAGAGTCTTTAGCACCAAGGTAGGTGAGTATGGACTCATCATCCTGACATTAAAAGGTATTAATAGAAGGAGTATCGTCCCCTATCATGTCAGGATACAAGAAAGGAAGAGAGGAAGGAGCCTCGCCATCACGGTGATAGGTCAGAGGCCCCAAGGAAATGGTATTTATGAAAAAAAAAGGTAGGAGGGATAGATTCAGGATCCATCGACTCCGTTAGTGAAGGTGGTGAAGGTGGGGTAGGTGAAGAAGGTGGAGAGGGGTCAATGTCTTCAATGAGTTCAATACGGGGCTTTTTGGCAGGTAGTTTGGTAAAACTGATTCCAATACGATCATTGTATTTACGCATGGTACATGAAATAATGGTGTGACGACCTTCCTCATAAAGGCCAAAGTTGAAACCCTTCCAGGCATAAGTGGTGTAGGAAAGTGTGAGCGAAGCGGTGGTTGGTAAGCGACTGAAGGTCAGCTGAAAAAGGTCAGGTTTGTGATGGTGGTTCGGGTGTGTAAGTGGAAATATCAAGTCCCCCATGGGTAAGATGGGTACGGAGGTGGGGAGGACGATAAAGGAGATGCTCCGCCTATGCGGTGATCATAGTGAGGATGCTGGTGAAGGTTTCCATACTCTTGTGGAGTAAGGAATGTATTGACATTGTACAGGCGATACTCCCCCATAGTGAGGCATTGAAAAACACCTTCCAAGGGATCAATGGTTGATATATTGGTGGCTGGAATGGAGGAAGCATTAGAAGTTAGATCGGTGGAGGTGTTGGTTAGTTGGGAAGCTGATGTGTGACTTGTAGAAGTGACAGTAGCGGTGGGAATAGAAGATTTGGGTGAAGGTGAGGTTACAACGGCACTGGTGGATGGGGTCGTGTGTGAAGAAGATGTAGGTAGGGAGGTAGACGCCTTAATAGGTACAATGACATCATTGGGCCTGGTAAAGTATGTTACAGGTTTTGAAAGGTGATGGGTCAGCTTGGATGGTATAGGAATGTCCTTCATGTTCGAAATTTACACATTAGTGTAAAGTAGAAGGAACACAACCCATGACACGAATCCAGGGTCCTACCGAGCAAAAAATTGTATTAAAACTCCCCTTCCAAGAATCTATAACAGCTTAAGAATAGTACACGGACCCACATGAACATGGAGGATGATAGTGCCGAGGGTAGAGGTGATAACGTCATTGAATGAACGCAACATAACTGGATGTTTATGCATGCAGTTGTTGGGTACGTGCACATTTGTTCGAATGCGTGAGAGGAGATGATGTTAATGCTAGTGCCCCCATCAATCATAACATGTCGGACATGCATATATTATCAATATGGACAGAGATGAAAAGTGCAGGATCTAGGTCATCGGTTTGGTGGGGGATAATTTCTTCATCTGAGAAACTGATGGATAACAACATGGTTAGTAGGTGGAGGTGATGAGGTAGATGGCAATTTGGGTTAGAGAAGCGACATGATGAGGTGTGATAATAGATGCTACAGGTGTGGGGTCATTAGGTAAAACCTCAATAGATTGAAGGACCTCCATGAGGAGCTTGATGATGTGACTCTGAGGTTTAGATGAGATCGTATAAGGACATTTTGAGTAGGAGATTGGTGTAATTGTTTGAGCATTGCGCGGAGCATAACCCCATCAGAATTAGGATATGCTACACCACGGATAGTGACTTTAGGTGTGGGTGTAATTGGTATGTTGGGTACATGGTTGGGTGATGGATCAAATATTTTATCTTTCCCTTTGTCTTGCTAACCTCGGGTAATGACGTGAACCATATTAATCTGAGGCAAAGAGGTGGATGGGGTGGGGTTACCATGAAAGGTATACCGACAGGAGGGACATTTGCCAAGAGGTGGATAAGAGCCTTCTATGATGAGTGTCCAACACCGGAATTTAGGATAAGGTTTAGAAATCTCTTGGATGCGGACCATGTTGATTTCAGAATTTCAGAGATGGACAGAAAGGTCATGGCGGTGAAGATGGAGGTTGTGGTATAGATGTAGGAGGAAGATGTGAAGAAGGTGGCAAGGGTGAAATAGGTTCATCATCCAGGAGGTCATCATTCATCAAAATTGGGGTCATAAGGACATAATTGAATGAGGGAAACCTTGAGACCCTTACAGTTCTCAACATAATGTCCTGGCACATGATGCTAAGCACAAATTTTAGTATCATCAAACCCTTCTGGTTTAGGTTTAAGAGGGTTGTAATGTATAAGAGGAGGAAGGGTGATACCAAAGCTTTCCAGGAGGTTAGCCAAGATGGTGGCGTATGATCCCACCAGTGGATCACAATGCAAAGTGAAAGTCAGGTTTGGTTGGAAGATTTGGTAGTTGTGGTGGTAGTTGAGGTGATGCAGTCTTAGATTTTGGTTGTACTTTCTTTGGTGTAGGTGGAGCAATAGAAAGAGGGGTAAGTTTAACCACCTCTTTGGAAATTAATTAGTTTTTTTTATTTTTGGTGATTTTGCTTAGGTAGAGGTGTAGGGGGAGCATGTGATGTAGATGGCAAGGCAGATGGTTGGAGAGGATGAGTGACCCAAGGGGACAACTGAGGTGTCAGTGGTAGGTGTTGGTCAAGGTCAAGAGGGAGGTACAGGTGAGGTGGAAGAAAATGTCATAGGTAGTGAAGGAGGTATAGAAGGTAATGGTGGTATAGGAGGCAAAGAAGTTATAGATGGTGATGAAGGATGCAAGGTTCACCTAGGCAGTGCTACAAGCTGTGGTGAAGGGGTCAAGGGAATTTTAGGTTTACACCTAGAGAGAGTAGATTTTGTTAATGTAGAGGGGTGAGGTCTCTAAGATGGATGGTAGGGGTGTAGGTGATAAAGGTGAAGTTGGTGAGGTCAGTACATGCAGATTAGAAGGTTGGGTTTTTCATTTAGGTTGAGGGATTGGTTCAATAGCTACATGGGAAGATGTGGTCAAGTGTATCTTGATAGGAGGATGTATAATGTTTGATGTGGGTGTGACCCCTAGAACACTAGTGGGTTTAGATACAAGAGATGATGTTGGAACACGCCAATTAGCAAGTAGAGGGGTGGGTATAGATGAGGATGATGAAAGAGAAGATGTATCTAGAGTTATGTTCATGTGTGGTTTAGGTTGTTGAAACTTATCTTCAGATAAATGGTAGAAGTGTTAGTGGAAGATGATTGAATTTGGGTCGAGATCTGGGAGTAAGAGACGCCCCCAAAGTGAAGACCTATCAACATAGTCCAGGCATTTGGCCAAACGTGAGAACAACACTATGGTAGATGAGGTAAGGTGTGGAGCGAGTGGTGATTCTCGTAAAATGTGTCTAAGAAATATGAGAATTCATTGGATTTGGCCTCTATATGTAAGAGAGCTAAAAGTAGGTCCGTAGGATCTTGGGTAGCTAGATGGAGAATGGTCACCGAGCGGTAATGGCGAATCTATTAGATCCTGAATAGATGGAGAAGATGATGGGTACTCCTCTGTGGATGGAGGAGGTACAATTGGTAGTGGCTCACTGGGTAGGGAAGCTAAAGGGGAAATGATATCAGTGCTAATGAGAGACTCCTCTGCACGTGTACGGGGAGGTGAAGGGATTTCCTCTATGGGTTGAGGAACAGATAAAGTAGGTTCCTGTGTGGGTAGAGAATTTCGGGCTAGGATTTCCTCTATGAAGGGGATAGGAGATATTTGGGAATCAAGTGGTAAGTCGATAAAGATAACATGTACCTCACATGTATTACTTTCATTGTGTGAGGCATCACCAGTTTGATCCTTAGATGGATAATGGTTAGGGAATGGTTTCTTGAATATATGAAGGTCTTGATTGGCCGGTGCATTAGGGTTATCCAGGACTAACTCGCCGCTCTCGAGCATTCCCTGAACAATGTTTTTAAAGGTGATACAATTGCTATCACTGTGACCATTTACCTAGTGATAGTTACAATAGTCATTTTCCCACCGGGTGTGCCAAAATATTTCACCTGATTTCTTAATTTTCTGAGAAGTACTTGACGAAACAGATAAGGTAAAGGTGGTAAGAGGAATACCTGATTTGGGATGGTTGAAGGTTGTATGCGCGTGTATCTAAATTATGAATCAAAGTGATTGTGAGACCTTCCTTTTGGCTAGGAGGAACTACCTATATAAGAACCCAAAACAAGACCACAAAAGAGAGTTAAACAATATATGCAGTGGACTGCCTAGCATATGCTAGATCCCAGAAGTGTAATACTTCCTAGATGGTTGTCAATCCACTGTTTAAGGACAATTCAATGCTGAAATAAAGTAAATATTGTCCTACTATAGTTTAGTATGATTTAGGCATCTCATACAAGATGCAGTAGGCTAGATCTACTCTAACAGGCTAGGCTAGAAGGAGATCCAGAGGGTCAAGTGGGTTGGTTATAGGTGCGTCTGAGCTAACAGGCTAGGTTAGATATAGATCTGAAGGTCAAATAGGTGTTCAAGTAGGTATATGTCAGAAATAAGTTGTTATTCTGGTAGAGCTCAGGAGACATAGAGACCGACCATGGTTTTATAAAATTGATGATGGTTTTACTATAACTGGCTACGATTAGAGAGAATCAATGATGGTTACGTCGGGGTTGGTGGAATCACACAGTCTGGGTTTTTAGAGTTTTTGGGAAAAAGTGGAGTGAATAGAAGGTGGGTATTGATCACAGAGGGGGTGTAGATATGTTGCAAAGGTATGAGACTACTGAGGAGGTCCAAATAGGAAATTGGGCCAAGTCTTAAGATGATTGGGTATGGAAGGTGGCTGCAACTGGAGAGAGGGAATGGACAGAGGGTAAAAGACTAAGTTCCTTTACCACAAATACTACAGATGATGATAAGAAAAATTAAATATATGGAAGTAGGATACTTACTCTTCTATGAGGTACAGGTCTGAAGAATAATGAAGAAGTTGTTGCGTTGGAGGATGCTGGGAAGAAAGTTTCAGTATTGTGCCAGTGTATTTGGTTTCCTTTATTGATCACAAATCAATCTTCATTCTGTTGTCACATCTAAAGAGATCGAACTCAAGATCAGAAGGTTTTCCAACAACAACAAACCATATTACAAAGCTATAAATGGGTCTAAATAGGCCATTTGGTCCATTCTGGTATAAACCGGCGTCGGTTTAAGGGTTAACCGGCGTCGGTTTAGGGTGAACCGACATCGGTTTGGGCGAGATATCTCCGGTTGTTCAAAAGTTGCCTGGGAAGTTGTTCCACCATTTGATAAGGGTCTCTTATTTTCCTCGATGCGAAAACCGACCTTAGGAGGCTTTTAAATGTGAGGTGAGGGGATGGGTCTAATGTTAGGTTTTATTTAGGCCATTGGTTTAGGGTTTATGTTAATGGGTCAAATGATGGGGGTTGTTAGGTGAGGTGTGTCATCTCCAATCTGGCACTATGATAATTCTTCACCGGGAACTCCTCGTGCTATGATTATTTACTAATGCACAGACTTTAGTTTGGTGGATGTAATCTGGAAGCAAAACAACAACTGAACACAAGAATACCATTGACTATGATAAGACAGAATGACGACAAATTTGAAATATCAAAATAAATTATAATATTAACATGAAACTGTTACAATCTCACCCATGAGATACTTCAACAAGACTATGAGAGAAACTTTACAATTACACCTCTTGATGGCTTCTTCAACACACCTTTAACTGATGGCTTCCTTCGCACACTTCCTACAATATTTCTCACTACTTCTTTCTATGCTAAATGAGGGGGGTGGCCTCTCTATTTATAGAACTTCCAGGCTTATCCATCCTATCTCTAAGATAGGATAAGAAATCCACTCTGACGAATCATATTCCATACCTTAACTCTTATTTGTACATGTAAGCTTATCTGTTAAGATAAGATAAACCTTATCATTTTACATGGGTTCCACATTTTTAGACTTTTTACAAATAAAATACACAAAATATTTATGACCTCACTCCTTGTCCTTATTACCAATATAATATTTCTAATTCCTAATCATGTAGACCCTACTTCTCTAATTACCCAAACTTTGACATTTTAAAATTACCAGACCACTTACGACAAATATTTACTTTTTACAACATTCCTATTGTACTTTGACTGTTACCCGTACTCCACATTATTGGCGACATTGTACTGACGGCGCCGTTATCTTCTATCAGATGCTACTACTAATTATACTTAACAACATCATATTCCTAATACATACATTAATGAAATAGAAATTATGGAGGAAAATTTTAGTGATGACAGGTGCATTTAATAAAGGCAATTATATTAAATAGGTGTGTGAGGGTAGTGAATGAATTTAATGTAAATAATTAAATTAATATGTGTGTGGGTAAAAGGTTATTAACTTAATTAAAATAATTAAATTAATTTTGTATAGAGGTAAATGGCATTAATTTAATTAAAGTAATTAAATTAAAATGTGTGGGGTGTAGGAGGTAGGTGATAAGATGTTGAGGATGAGGAAGTGATCATAGGGCTGTGCTAGGGGACCAAGGTGATTACGACATGATTTTGGTGTCTACAGAGTGTTTGTTGCATGGAGAAAGAAGAACCGTTGGCACACATCTAAGCCCACATAGTGACAAAACCCTGACGCTTGGTTTTTTCAGATCAAGGGGAAAATATTGCTAGTCCAGTTGATTGGAGGTGATTGGTCTACACCCAGGAGGTATAATTTCTCATTCGGAGCCTTCTATGGCTGCAAACACCAACCCAGTGTTAGGAATTTTTGGTCAAGGTATAGACACACAAGCTTTTGGTCTCACGTCTAGGAGTGGAACGGGGTATGCTATTGGTAGTGGGGGCATTTCCTGAGACCATAGGCAACAACTCAGTGGAATTGTGGGGACCCTTGGCACGACCACTTTAGGACCTGGTGGTTCAGGAGGAATAGGTGCTGGTGGCTTTGGTGGCTCTAGTGGTTCAAAGGCCTATGGATATGGTGGCTCTGGTGGTGCAGGGCCTATTGGACCTGGTGGATCTGGTGGTTTAGGAACTAATGGACTTGGTGGATCAGGCGGTAGAGGAAACACAGGCAGAAACCAAGGCTCTGGCTCAGGAGGATTTGGGCACTAACCACCCCCACAAGTTTTCTTTGAAATGTCTCTACATTTTCCTAATTATAGAGGTATTGAGGATGCTACAGAACATGTTCACAAGCATGAAATGTTATGGCGTGCAAAGGGTATCAAAATCCCAGAACGGAGGGCTAGTCAGTTTACAACCATGTTGTAAGGGCCCACGCATAGTTGGTATAGGAAATATGACCCTCATCAAATAGTGGTGGACTATATTGCTTTAAAGAACACATTCTTGGTAGAATTCCACATCCTTGAGTTTAAATAGAAGAGCATCAGAACTTTTAAGGAGATTCAACAAGGAATGGCAGAGAGTGTGCAGGAGTATGATTCACACTTTAAAACTCTCTTGTCTAAGTTGTCATATGATATTCACCCTTAACAACAAGCTCAGTGGTTTTTTGGAGGATTGAGCACACCCTTTAGAATTTCCTTATCTCATAAAAATTTTACAGACCCGCGCAAGGCATTAGAAGCTACTTTGCACGCGGAGGCTGTTGGTAGTGTTGATACTGGTGTTAGCCCTTTCTTGGAGGCTTAGAATGCTGCTATGGCCAAGCAGCTCAAAAATTTGTCTGCGAACTCAGCCCATGACACTCGCAGTGGTTTATGGTGCACATATTGCGAAGTAAAGGGGCATGTTAATGATAATTTCCCTTAGAGGACAATATGCACCATGGCTGTAGACTGAAATTTTTCATGGGGATCATGATGTAAGTAGATGCCCCTTGCTACAACATGCAATGCAGAAGAATGTGACTTGCTACTGTAAGATTTTCATCTCTACAACCCATGATACTAAGGACTGTAGGCTCATTGATAAGATCCATGAGGCCATTGATCATGGGGTGTGCTAGACCAGTATTGCTAGTAGTTCCAAGGGTGATGATCACCATTATGAGGAGCATGCAGATGGAGGCGCGCATGGAAGGGGTTTTTGCAGAGGATTCTATGGTCATGGTAACCATGGAGGAGGAAGGACTGAGTTCTTGCATGGAACATGTTTCAATTGTGGGTCTACAGAGCATTACAAATGATAATGACCAGACTTGTTGCAATGCTCATGGTGCGAAAAGAAGCATAAGCATGAGGAGTGCCTGGAGTTGTGTGAGCACATGAATTAGTAGCACCAGAAAGACAAGGGCACTGTAATGGTCAGTATTAAGAAGGTAGACATGCAGTGGATGCCACGAGTAACATGGGATGTAGGTTTTGAGCCTATCTTGGTAATAATAAGGGAATAAGCCACGCACGTAAGAGAGATACCAAGGCAGAAGAACCTAGTTTCAAGGGAGGAAGTAGTTCATGGAAAGTACCCAGACCCTGCACATCAAAAGGAGGTATATCAAGACACCATGGATGTTATTCAGAGTTTACAAGGGGAAATCTAGTGTCTAAAGGAGCAATCTAGGAGGGAGGAACAAGGAAGGAGAGTCGAGGCGCCAAAGGATGACCTGGATGAGCTCAAGGAGGTGTGTAAAATACTAAGGTAAGAGAATATCATTCCCTTACTAGGATCATGGTTGAGAGAGAAGGTGCCACGCACTAGAGAAGAGCACGAGAGGCAGGTCTTACACGTAAACCTTCCCCCTCATAGCCTTGACTATGACAAGGAGATCACATTAAATGTAGTTGTAGATGGATGGCTCCTTAGTAATATCCTCATTGACACAGGCAGCAGAAGGTTAATGTTCTAACTTTGGATGTATGGCATCAAATGGGAAGACCTACATTACAACCATATTTGAATGTGTTTTATATGGCAAACAAGACTAAGGTGATGCCCATTGGGTTTCTCAAAGGATGCAACTATCACTATCTAGGGAGCTAAGTTTACTAGGGACTTTGAAATCTTGGCACTCGCTGAGGTAGAAAATTTTCCAATGCAACTTCAGTTCAACAAAGGGTACATCAAACTTTGAAAATAAGGAGGAGTGGGTCATTATACCCTTGGCTGATGGGAAGTTGACGCCCTATACTGAACCCTTGGGAGAAGAAGTTTTGGATAAGATATATGTGTGCTCAATCAGGGACCCAGAGATAATACATCCTACCAATGAAGTTATCCAGTTTGACGATGCTCAATCAGAAAGTGATACCACCAATCTAGCATGTGACAATTGGGCACATGGAACTTATGAATTGATGGGATGACAGTTGAGAGGGTCGGTAACCAAGGTGACAAAGGTACGCATAGTCTGGCACCTAGGAGGAAAGGATCTACCTACGTATTCAGGAAGAGCCTTCTCTGAGATCTTTCTGCAGGAGATTGAAGCTCAGTGCAAGAATGAGAAGGAATGAAGGGGGATGTTAAGCTATGTCCTACTTGGTATAGTGGCATGGTGGTGGGCTATCCATTAGGAGATCCTTTTGGAATGGCACAAGGTAAGAATTTCTCTCTCTGTCAAATTCTCTAGGTGGAACGTGCCCACCACAATCAAGGACTACCATGGGAAGGAGCCCACCTCTTTCCATATTCAGGAGTGTGAGAGGATCTAGAGAGAAGGAGCAGAAGCTTTTCCACCATCCCTTTGGGTGCACAAGTTGTATTCTACACTGCAGGGTTACGCGCGTGCATGGTACATTCATTCAGAGACACGCCGCCAGAAAGGGAATTGGAAATAGCTCGTAGATGACCTCATTCAAACCTTTGATAATCGAAGTACCAAGCTATCAGTTGATAAGGCCTTGTAGGGTATCAAACACCTTACCATGGGGGATAGTGCCATGGCGTAGATGATAGGCCGTTGGAGTTACTAGGTGGACTAGGTTTGGAGGCACGCTTTGAAGAAGAAGTAGAGGAAACATAAGAGTTACAGGTTGAGTGTGCATGTGTTTGGAAAAAGAGAAAGGGAAGTTGGTATATGTGATTGATGGAGAGGAAGTGGAAAGCTTGGTTGTTAGCCATTCTGTAGGGATGTGTGAGGTGGTGGATAGTGCTGATACTCACGCGCATGCCCCTGCCATGAGCCCTTAAAGACAAATAAGGTTAACATCGGTTCAGGAGAAGAACCTAAGGAAGCTATTATTAGAGATTACTAGTCGGAGAAGGAAGTCTCTAAGATCATTGATCTGTTGCATGAATTTAAGGATTTATTCCCATGCGGGTACCATGAGCTCAAAGGCGTTCACAATTCCTTGGGGGAGATGAATATAAAGCTAAAGGATGGTGCTTGCTTGGTCAAGAAGAGACCCTACCAAATGAATCCCAATTTTAGCGTAAAGGTTAAGGAGGAGATAGATAAAATGATAGCTTCTGGGATCATTGAAGTAGTGGAGGAATCAGAATGGATAAGTCTGATGATAATCAACATCAAGAAGAATGGGCGGATTAGGATCTGTGTGGATTATAGGGAGTTGAATGAAATTTGTGTCATTAATCCTTTTCCAACCCCCTTCACTAAAGAAATCTTGGAAGGAGTCACTGGGTGTGAAATCTATTCCTTCATGGGATGGATTCTCGGGGTACCACCAAGTCTAGATTGTAAAGGAAGACTAAGAGAAGACAACTTTCACCACTGAGTGGGGAAGTTTTGCATATACAGTCAAGCCCTTTGGGTTGAAGAATGTGCCTACTATTTTTTCACGCATAGTTGTGTAAGCATTCCAGGACTTCATCCATAAGTTTCTTCAAGTCTATTTGGATGATTGGACAGTGTATGGTCTATTAAAAGACCATTGTGACAATTTGAGGTTAATGTTTGAGAGGTGTAGATAGTTGAGGATATCCCTCAACATTAAGAAATGTGTATTTGCCTACACCCTTTGGCACGTTATTGGGGCATATCATATGTAAGGAGGGCTTGCTCGTAGATTCCGCTAAAGTTGCAGTTATTGTGGGGTTAGGGGAGCCTACTAGCCAGAGCGCAGTGCGCAGAATTCCTTGGGTATATGGGTTATTACAAGAAATTCATCAAGGGGTATGCCAAGATTGCCTGTGGCTTAAGAAGAGTTTCTCAGACATAAAACTACCTTCCATTGGGGAGAGGCGCAACATAAGGTGTTTGATACATTAAAGGATAGGCTTGTCACCGCGCCTATATTACATTTTCCCTCTTGGGACAAGCCTTCCATGTCCATGTAGATGCCTTAGGAACCACTATTGGAGTAGTACTTGTACAACCAGGTGAAGGAATTATTGATCATCATCTGTGTTTTGCAAGTAGAAAGTTGACACCAACAGAGAAGAATTACACCACGATTGAGCGCGAAGCGTTGTCAATTATCTACACATTTTTCAAATTCAGGAAGTATCTTTTGGCAACACCCTTTGTATTTTACACTGACCAAATGGAATTAAAGTATTTGGTGAACAAGCCCATTCTACAAGGGTGCATATGTCGATGGGTATTGTTATTTCAAGAGTTTGAGTTCACTGTAGTAATGAAGCTTGGGAAGAGCAATTATGGACCTGATCATCTGTCAAGAATTGATTCAGGGGAGGACATGTAGAGTATTGAGGAGACAATGCCAGATGCGCAACTGTTTAGGTTGCAGTGCACGCCCTCATATTTGGAGGAAATTGTGGTATTTTTAAAGAAAGGTGTGGCACCGAAAGGAATGAAGGCATTAGAGAAGAAGCAACTAGCCATACGCATCGTGCCCTACATGTTGATCAGTGGAGACTTGTACAAGTTGGGACGTGATGAGGTGTTGTGTAGGTGTGTATTAGAGCATGAGTGCCTTGCCATCATGGAGGAAGCACATGGAGGAAGTGTGGGTGGACATTATGTAGGTGATGCCACCATGTGTAAGATATTAATGGCAATGTTTGTGGTGGGAAACCCTGTACAAGGATTGTAAAGACTATTGTAAAGTGTGTGACCATTTTCAATGCATTGGCAAGCCAGGAAAGAGAGATGAAATGCCTTTACGCCCTATCCCTAGCACGGAGCCTTTTGAAAAGTGGGCAATAGACTTTGTAGGCCCTATTGCACCAGTGTCGCGTAGGACTGGGTCACACTATGTCATCACTTACATGGATTATCTGACAAGGTGGGCAGAGGCAAGCCCCAACTAAAGATTGCACAACAGCCACAATGGAAAGATTCTTATGGGAGAACATTATCACAAGGTATGGATGTCCTTTGAGTTTAACCAGCGATAGGGGTACACATTTCTTGAATGAGACCATGAGGATCCTGTTAGTAGAATTCATGGTGGCTCATCACAAGACTACACCCTATCACCCACAAGCAAATGGAACCATGCAGAAGCATTCAACAAAATACTGAGTCATACCCTGACCAAAATTTGTGATGTCAGAAGACAAGATTGGGATGACAAATTATCAACAGTGTTATGGGCTTACAGGAAAACTTATAAAAGGTTGAACAAAACCACACCATTTCAGTTGGTGTTTGGCATGGAAGCTGTTCTTCCAGTTGAATTCATATTACCTTCTTTGCGAATAGTGCACACAAGAGGGTTGGCTAATGAGAAAGTGCTGGAAGAGAGAATTGATAAGTTAATGAAGCTGGATGAGAGATGATCACTCGCCAAGTGGAGCCAAACAATAGAGAAAGAAAAGTAGAAGGCTTGACATGATTTCCATATAAGAAACAAGAAGTTTGAGGTTAGGCAGATGGTCTTACTTTATGATTCTAAATTTTTGCGCCATCCTGGGAAGTTGAAAGTCCATTGGTTGGGTCCTTACACAATCTCGTACATCCTTGATTTAGGTGCGTGCTAGTTACAAGCACTGGATGGGATGAAGTTTCCTGGACACTTCAATGGGAGTAGGCTGAAGCCCTACTATAAATAAGTCTTCTTGGTGTTTGTAAATAAGGTAGTTTTTCCAGTTAGTCTAGAATTTTCCTTTATGTGTTTCTTCTTTTGTGTTTCCCTTTCACTTTGTTGTTTTGTTTTGTGCCTTGGGCGTCGGTAACCTTATTGCTACTTTTTGAGAATCTGTGAGTGCGCAGAGGACTACATGCATTGTTTTAGTGTGGGGTGGAGTAATGTGAAGAGAACATGGTTAAAGTACCAAGGTGGTTTGTAAAAAGCCCGATTGAATGGCCCTGTTGAAAGATGTGTATGGAAAGAAAAGATGGAAAAAGAATGGTTGGTGTCAAGATAAACCTACTTTCAGATCCCATGTACAAAGGAGGAGAAAGCACATTAAGCAACACGAGGTAGGTGAGAGAAAAAATCGAGACAAAAGAAGTTCCTTCGGTGCTCGGGTACGCGCGTGTAAGAGTCTCCTACCAGGTTGGATTGGTTGCATGCCAGAAGGTTAGAGGTTTGTCTGCGCAGGTTGGGGCACATGAGTGAAAGCACTGAAGATGGGATTTGTTTGAAAAATCCATATTAAATGTAAAAAGTATGGTGGTAGGTGAAGTAGCACTTAATGCTTAAAAAGGAAAAAAAACTATAAATAAAGGGGTCGAGGCACTTCATTTTTCAGTTTGTGTATAAGGATAACGAAGCACTTTTTACACCTTTGCAAACTAGGGCTTACAAAAAATTAATCCATGTGAAGAAAAATTTGGAGAGATTGAAGCGTGGGTAACCAGTTTATGTTTGCGAACTAGGAGGAAGGGATTTCATGGGCGTAGGAAAAATTGTGAGAAGGCACCGTCTTGTGAAGGGAGTATCCCAGTTAGGGTTTGAGGAACTAGGGCATGTGTTTAAGTAATTTTCTTCACAAGTTCAAGATCTAAGGTTGGAGAGACCAAAAGAACAGAGTAACATGGAGTGATTGAAGTGGGAAGAAGACATAGATAATGGAACCCAAGAAACTAGCTAGTACACCCAAGAAGGGTAAGGGAAAGGGCAAGGGAAATTAAAAAGAAATTGAAGCACACATAAAAGGAGGAGTGGTATGCAGAAATATAGTACCCAGATGGAGTGTTGTTGGGGAAGGAGTGGGAGTCCCATCTTAGGAACATGTCTGTAAATGATTATAATCATTGAAAAAACACAATCGAGAAGGAAATGGCACTGGAGTTAGTGTGCCCAACGAACAAAATGACACCAGAGGGTTTGCCCATATCTAATGATGACGTGAAGGTCAAATTGGAGAAGGCGGGGGTTATTACAACTCTTTGAGTTACCCTACTTTGGGAAACCTGAGCGCTTATATCAGTGGCTTATGTCACACATACATGAGGACTATTTCCACTTCACAGGGCACAAGATGCACATAACTCCCTAGCTCATTTCACATTTCACATGCCTCATCTATTAAGGAGATGGTTTGGAGGATGATTTGACTGAAAAAGAAGTGATTAAGGAAACTATCGCCACTTTCACATGCAAGAAGGGGTCAAGGTATTATGATGTCGCAGACATTAAGGATCCGGTGATGAAGATGGCCGTGCACCTGGTGTCAAAGCTAAATGGCCAAGAGAGATGGACCCAAGTCAATAAGCCATGGTTGAATGTCTTCAGAAATATTTCAGAGGGCACCATATACAATTTGTCCGCATTCATTACAGATGAAATTATTAACTGCGCGAAGGAAGGTGAGAAGATCCTCTTTGGAAATGTGTTGCTAACCATCGTGTTCTCAGAGATCGGGGTACCGGATGCATTAGATAAGTTTGTATGGGAGTACCCTGCTGAAGACCTCTCGCCCACCAAAATCTTTGAGAAATACGCTTGTGACACTATGACAACATTGCACAAGGCACGCTTGGAAAAGTGGTATACGTGCCTAAGGAACACGTTCAGGGTAGAATGGAGAATTCCCGAACAACTACCAGCAGCCACCAGGGAAGAAGCAAAATTTACTATGTACCAAAATTTCTGTTTGGGTAGATTCAAACTATCAGATGGGATATGGAGCCCATGGTGCAAGCTCCCCTTTGCCTTCACAACTCAATACTTCCAAGAAGGAGTAAATAGGTTTAGGGAGTCCAAAAATTTTAAGTTAGACCTTGGTAATCTGGACCAAAACCATAGGGAAATGCGTAAAGGGTTGGTGTACCCCAGCAAGTGCACATACATGGAGTGATATGTATCGCATGAAGTTCAGATGAAAAGTCCCATGAATCTTCCCATTGCAAAAGGATCTGTAGCGCGCATGTACATTCACATAAGACCCAAATTGGAGAAGGGCACATATATGGAGAACGAGGTATCTATAGCTCAGGATCTAACTAGTAGGAAGAGACCCACGCCCAACCGGGAGGATAAAGAACCAGAAAAGAAAATACCAAGTGTGGTGGAGACATAGGCAATAGGTTCCCCTGGGACAAGTGCCAGATTCAGTATGCACACGTGCAAGAAAAATCCCATAATCAGAGAAAAGACTCCAGAGCTAGAAAATCCATCAGATAAGGAGTCATCAGAAGAAGAAGAAACAGAGTCACCTACATCAGAATCTCCGGTTAGGAAGAAGCAGAGGGTAGAAGAGGAGACTGCCTCAGAAGAAGTTGGAAGTTTTGGACAAGTGCATAGGAGAAAAGGATGATAGTGAAGAAGAAGTAAGTGGGGAAGAGGACCCCAGGAAAGATCAAGGGCTGCCTGTTTTCAATGTACATGATTCAGAAGAGGAAGGTGGAGAAGAAGAACAAGGGTTCCTTTTTGTGTGGCGGAAGGATAGCCAGGTAGGAGGAAGCACACAGGACATGGGAAAAGATGAGGAGCCTAGCTTGCAGAAGCAAAAGGCTCCAAGCTCTGTATAGGAGTAGACAACCAAAGTGGTAGAAGAAGAAGAGACAATGGACATTGAGACCCTGGTGAAGGACAAAGTGGAACAAAACGCTGAGCTAGTATTGAACAAGGAGAAGGAGGAGAGCACGAAAGAGGAACATGGCATCACTAGAGGCCCAGATTTTAACTGTAAGTATACCCAAGGGTATGTGCACGGGAGGAAGGTGCGTAGAGGGGGAGAGGCCAGAGATGGGTTATATCGATGACCCCAAGAAAGTGTTTTGTGCGTCGTTCCAAATTACTATTTTGGTAGAGGATCTTGTAGCAATGTCATCTTTTGACAAGGAGGTTACATATCCACAGATAAGGAAGATGCTCACATGGGCTATAGAGTCCCACCTTGATGAGCTAGAGTTTGAGGTAAGCCACGGGGCAATAATAACATTGCCATGACCAAGAGAAGACAACCCAGTGGTGGATACCCAACAACTCTCAGATGATCAACTATGCAATGTGCTCAATGAATTCTATGTTAAGATAGAGGCTAGACTCTTCGCGTGAAATGATAGGGTCAGAGACTTGGAAGGGGAGCTAAAGAAGAAAGAGGAAGAGCTCGCTACTTTGACAAAGGAGCTAAGCCAGGAGAGGTTGATCAACACTGATTGATAGCATGAATTGAAGGATGAAAATGCCAAGGTGAGCATTGTGTACAAGAAAGTAGAATCCATCAATGAGGCTATACTATTGAAGCATCTGGACCTAGCATCACCTGCATAGAAGTATGGATTTGCCTTGGGATGCCTAGAGGATTTAACAAGGGTGCTCACCATGGAGAGACAACCACTAGCCTTGGAGTCTGCAGAAGAAGTTTTCGAGTGCCTAGAAAAAGAGGATAAGTTGAAGATCATAGTGCTTGTCGTGGAATACAACAAGGTTCTTGCTGATGTAAGGGCTACTTCTCAGACTGCTGAGGCCGCATATGATAATTATGCAGACAGAGACAAAGTGGCAGGCACCTTGGTCGCCACTCATGAAGTATAACTCAAGGAGTTCTAAGAAAAGAACAAGGGAAATAGGGTGGAAAGAGAGAAAATCCTTGTCGAGGTTGAGAAAAAGTCTGAAGCCATTGAAACCTTAAGGGGTTAAATCAAAAACTAGTTGAAGGAACTATATCCGTGCATTACACGAAGAATGGATGCACTGGAGGATATATGCAAGGAATTAGAGAAGATCACTGATACCATGAGTGTGCAAGGAGATGGACTAAATTTTAGGGAGGTGAGAGCCCTGGTCGGCAACCTCTGTTAGAGAGCATAGGACGAAGTCGATTCCTGGAATAAATTGGAATCCGACTTGTAAAAGGATTTTCCTAGTTTGTTGAAGTGATTCTTTCACTCTCCCATTATTTCTTCTTTCCCCATTCTTTCATCCCCTTATTCTTTCTCCTAGGCATAAGCCTATTGCATTCTTTCTTTCACTTGAGAAGTGTTCCCGCAGACGGAGAACATGTGTAGTGTGGGGTGATGTTGGGCCCCTAAAATATTGACTAAGTACAAAAGGCACATAGGCATGCAAGGTCTCAGTTAAGGAAAGGCACGCAAGGAAAAATCACACAGAGAAGAGTTTAAGGAAGCCTGTGGTGCACGTGATGCATGTAGACAGAACCAAGGGTTTGGGACTTAGTAAAATTGGGTGTTCATGGTAGAACATGTGAAAATCATGACCCGACTGCACGTGGATAAGGTGTCAGCCTGACGACAGGTTGGCCCAGGAAGGAGCATGCCTGTGGTAGAAACTTCTAGAAGCACATCATGGTGAAAAGTGGAAATCTCAGGCTTAGAGGAGCATGCTCGTATAGAGGACCACATTCAAACACTTGGCATCAGATCTGAGGGCACTGGAGGATGAGTTGGCAGTCCAGAAAGGCTATAAATACAAGCACCTACAGAGTAAAAAGAAGAGAACAAGAGAGTGGGCGGAGCTTTGCAGAAATACTGCAAGAACTTTGTTAGTGGGTAATTACACTTGGAAAAGAATGTATTAGGTATGGGGATTGTAATTTTTCTTTTTTCTAGCCTAGCTACATTAGTCCAGTTGCAATGCATGACTGCGGTCTGCTTCTCTGTGACATTCTGTAATGGCTCCATGGATGTAACGAGGTTACCAGTTTACATATATATGAATATCAATGATTCTGATATGTACATATTTTTCATAGGTTCTCTTTCATTTATGGTCATGCTAGGTATGGATGTTTGTATACTTATTTTTGTTATGATACAAGTCATATAGTTTGTTAAGTACTATCTGTCTGGAATGGCTACAAAGATCTAGAGGCCGTTTTGAGCTCTATGGTTCTTGTATGTCTTAAATCCTCTTTAAATCTCTTAAACACAAATCATAGATGATGTTTCCCACTTAACTAACATAAAAGAGAGACTCGGTACACCACGTGCGTGTCTTGGGTGAGTGCCCAACATCTACTGGGTGATAGGCTTACATGCGTATGGGGTTCCTTTCTTTTGTGATAGGGGTAAAAATGACTACATTAGGATACTAGTGGAACTTATCCAAAAGTTTTCTATCCAATTATCACACATTGAAAGGATTATCATTGATTCTGACAACCTATAAAGTTCCTTACATTGTATGAAAGTAACATAAGAAAATATAGAGCTTAATGATTGCTAGGCTTCACTATGATTTGTTGTACATTAACACTTATTGAAAAGAATAACTTAGAGGACACTAAGATATAATGTTTCTCATTTTTAATAAAGCATTGGAGAAACAAATCATAGTGATGAACTTAATTGTCACTAAGCATTTTCTTTTATACAAGATGATGTGAAATATGTATGCAACAAACATTTTGTAGTCAAGAGGATTATATGGATTTAACAAATCAAAGTAAGATATTTAAATCTTAGACGTCACTAGGTAATGCCTCAACAAGATATAACATACGTATGGGATGGATAGCTTAACACATTCCTTGTTGTTCATTAACCCCAATTGAATGGAATAGCATTGAGGCCGCTAAAATCTGATGTTTCTTATTTTGAATAGAGCATTTGAGAAAAAAATCATATCGATGGATTTAACGATTGCTAAGTATTTTCTTTTATACAAGATGATGTGAAATATGTGTATATCGGATATTCTAGATTCAATAGGATTATATGGCTTTAACAAATCAAAGTAAGATATTTAAAGCTTAAAATTCATTGGGTAATTCCTCGACAAGATATCAAATTTAAATAGGAAAGATCGCGCTTTTCATAAAAGTAAGTATGGCCTATAACATGGTAGTTGTTTCCATGAAAAAATGTAGTCTCGAAGGTCATAGTGGGTTCTGCCTAGTATGGAAAAGATTGGGCTGATTGATAAAATTTATAGAGTGCCACTACACCAAGGGTCTATTGTCTCTTATTTTGATTATTAGTTAGATTTACAATACTAATTTAAGGAAATTATTACAAATCATCCAAACCCATGTTAATGTATTTAGAGGATCAATCGTAATAGGTCGCAAACCTTTATTCTTTGTTACTATGTATCAAAACAGGGTGGAAACAGTAACCATAGCGGGAGCTAGGCTTCGAGCCAAAATTATATCAACCATATGTCTCTCATTGTGGATGAATATTACTTTTTAATAAAACATAGTATCTCGAACAGAATGTTCTCAAGTTTCTCACTTTGATTATTTGGTAAGATTAAAAATCAATACTAATGAAATATATATATATATATATATAGTAATGTTTTCAATCAAGTTATCATGCATTGAGAGCATGAAAATTCATTTACTCATAATGAAAGGATTATACTTGAGTCAGACAACCTGTAATTTTTCTTATATTACAGGAAAGGAATCCAATAAAATATAGAGCTTAGTGGCTACTAGACTTCTCCTCAAAAAATTAATGGAAAACTTAAAACATTCCTTGTTATTCGTTAACATTTATTGAAAGGAATATCTTGGCGGTCGCTAAGACGTAATGATTATTGTTTTAAATTAAACGTTGGAATAATAAAGCTTAACAACGAAGCTTAGCGGTCGCTAAGATTTTTCTTATATACAAGCCAATGTAAAATATGTGTATATCGGACATTTTGTAGTGTACAAGATTATATTACATTAACAAATCGTAGTGGGATATTTAGAGCATATCGCTCACTAGGTAATGCCTCAGCATGCAATCAACTATTAAAAAGAAATAATTACGTTTTTTGTAAGCCTAGGTCCCTTCTCCAAGATGCGGAATAGCTTTAAACTTCGTTTACTTATAAATTATACCTGCTAAAAGGAATGGACTAGCGATCATTAATCTTGATTTATTATTTCTCTGTATATTATATTATGGTGACAAAGAATAGGAAAGGTGTGTTTTAGGTTTACTAATGTAAAACATAAATAACACCAAAATATTTACCAAAAAAATATATATTAGAATTTTCATGCCATGTGTCCTCTTTTTTTGGGCATTATTTGCATAATAATGTCGAGGATTTATGCACATTTAAAACTTCAAATATAAATTTATTAATAACTATGTCAATTATAATGGTTCACACTTGACATGTCACACAATTTAGTTGGAGAATTATATTAAATTAGCGCACACTACATCTAACAATGTCAATATCAATATTGATAAAAATTAGAAATAATTATTGTTTCTGCCTTATTGATAAAAATGTGCTTATATTATTTTATTAAACTATGAAACAATTTTTAGAATTTATTACTTATGTTTTATTATAATATATTTTATTATGCTTATATTAATATATTGTATAGAACTTTATAGGAACCAAGCAACAAGTTTCCCCTTTCTTTCTCCCGTGATCCCTCTCATCTTCCATCATATCGATATTGATAAAAATTAAAAATAAATATAGTTTCTGCATCATTGATTGATTATATTATTTTATTAAACTATAAAGCAATGTTTAGACCCAATTACTTCTATTTTCTTATAATATATTTTATTATGCTTACAATGAAACCCTGGTATATCTTAAATGCACCAATAAAGGTAAGTCTCTTTGAATTTGCGGGATGGCATTTTATGGATATCCTCTATCACATCATTAAAAAACATCAAAAAATAAAGCTTGATGAGGGAGGAATAAAAATTTTGAAGAATTCCCCTGCATTTAAGAAGATTTGAAATTTAATATACTGCACTTTTGCTTTATGAGGGAGAAATTCAAATTTTTAATTTTTCGTATCCCACTACTTTTTGATTTTCAAATTTCTTTCATGGAATGTGCCAATAAATTTATTAATATACCTCCAAGAAATATTGATTGGGGTTTCTATTTCTTGGCCTTGTAGAAAAGTAGCTTGTGAAATTAAAATACAATACTCTTTTGAACGTAGATTGCAGGGAAAGTGCACATTTTGCAACCTTTTTTCACAAAGGAAAATTGAATCAGTATTAATAATCTAGTTTTTCCAGGTACACAAAATAGCCAAGACAAAGGGGTTACACTGAGATAGCACCACAAAATAGGTTGGAAATGAGAGAGTATCGTGTAGAAAGTTTTTTCACATAGCAGATGGAAGTTGCACAAACACCACTAAGAAAAAAATCATTAATATATTACTAAAAAAGGTATTTATCAAAAGCATCTACTATAATTTATGTGAACCTTTTTGATTGTGGGTGTTTTCAATTGATATTTATGGACAATTCTTCTGTTTTGAATAGTCCAATCCTACCTTGCCATATCGAATTTTGTTTCCTTTTATGTCCTTTTTAACGCCTTTTCAAACTACCTTGTTCTTCATGAAAACACACCTTTATATTTTCCCTAATGAACAAAAATGTGATCCCTTTTCAGCTCTTATATTTCTCTCTGTTAAACGCACTCCCTTTTCAGCTCTTCTATGTCTCTCTCTGATACATTTTTGCCTTTTTTTTGTTTCTCCTACGATTATTTTCCGCGATAATGAATGCATGTCTCCCCAATAGCAAAACATATGTCGCATAGTAACGTTTTTTTTTGAATCGTAATGATTTGTATAGACCCAAAGTTATTATTTAGGTCTTCCTTTTGAATACCTTTAATGCTTTTTATTAAGATGATACAAATAAATGTGGGTAATTATTAAATTTAACTTTGTTTATATGGTTTATCACATTGACATTCAAATTTAGATTCTTAAGAATATGTCTTATTGAGGTTAACAAATTACTTTAAAACTATAGAATGATATTAAGTTTTCAATTTATATGATACCATATTTTTAAGTATCATGGTTTCCCATATAGAAATAGTCAAATGTTGTCATCAGTCTGTTTAGTTTTGTATAATGTTGGGTATATTTATTAGAATTGACATATATACATGTATGGAAAACAACAATATATACACGTACATATTTTCAAATATAAATATTAATCAATTTATTTTTAAATACATATTTCCTTTTGTGCCTGCACTAGGTTATGCCAAAAAATCACATAGCTTTGTGGCTTCCATTATGTAATTCTTTATTTCGACCACCACCTTATGAAATCAACGATCTATTTTGAATTAAATGTGAAACTAGAGAATAATAGATTTCATATAAAACATAAATTTTAATATGTTACATATTATTGGAGAGAGATAGAATTTTGTAAAATATATTAATACACGATTGTACACGTAGATGTATATATCTATATATAAATCCATATTTATTTTTCAATCATTTGTAGATTTCCAATTTGATAACTCTTATCTATATATACAACCAATCATGAAATAGTTTTCTAGCCTAGCGACCATCTAGGCTATAATTCTTCCATTTTAACCTAAAATATTTACAATTCACTATCATTATATAATATTATTTTAAACTACATAAAACTCTCTTATGTAATGTAGATGTTCAAATTGGAGGCCCTATGCTCTGTGTAATTGATCTTATTTTTTGGAAAAAATTTTTGTAGCTTAGCGGCCATGCAAAACAGTCGCTTGTATTTCTCTATAGGAAAAAAAATTGTTATTAATGGTATTATTTTATAAACACTTTGGTGCTAAATTAGTTGAGCCTAACGATCACCTAGCCTATATTTCTCTTGTTTTAACCACAAAAATAACAATTTAGATTTATAATACCACATCATTATAAACATGATATAATTACCTTTATGGATAGCTTAGTAACCATTAGGCTCCAACCATTAGATCTCCTCATTATTAAAAACAATAGTGTATATCTTTTCGGCTGCTAGTCTAAGTGTCTTGAATTGCCATAAAAGAAAAAAATCAATTCATCTAATTCTTGTCGCAACTATAAAGTATTTAAAATAATATATCTCTTTAGCTTTTTTCATTGTTTATAATTGTATCATATTGGTTGGACTATCCTTGGCGAAGCCAAGTGTTGCACTACATACCCTTGAGAGGGATCAAGCCTTATGTAGTTCTCATAAGATATTATATATCTTTGTATATTTATAAATAGATGGCATAAAACATTTGTTGTTAGTCATTATTACTTATTGAAAGGAATTCCTAGTGGGTGCTAAGCTCCATTATGACAATTTGATAGTCAAACATTGTATACAAAATAAGAAACAATGCGAAAGAGCTCCACATGAGTATATTGCTCTAACAAATAAAAGTTAGAATTTTAGAGCTTAGACAGTTGCTAGGTAATGCCTAGAGTAAATATCACATACGAATCTTGATTTTTGGAAAAACAAACTTGTATCCTAACGTTCGCATGACATTTTTAAAGTGGACATTTTGTAGTCAAATTTATTGTATGGATTTAACAAATTAAAGTAAGCTATTTTGAGCTTAGCCGCCACTAGGTCATGCCACAACATAATATTTAGAGCTTAGCGGTCCCTAGGATTTAACAAATTATAGTAAGATATTTTGAACTTAGCTAGGTAGTTTTAGATGTAGAACTAATATAGGATAGGTAACAAATATCTAGCGGCTGCTAATCCTTTTATTTTTAAAATTGTATCATACTATGGTTAAACTATCCTTGGCTAGCCAAGTGCTGCACTACATACCATCTGGCCAACCAATCCATAAATATTATCATAAGATGTGTTGTGTGTGTGTGTGTGTGTGTGTGTGTGTGTGTGTGTTTATTTGGACAACAAAAAACATTTGTTGTTAGTCATTACAATTGAAAGTTAGAATTTTAGAGCTTAGTGAGTTGCTAAGTAATGCCATCGAGTATGATATTGTTGAGCTTAGCAAACGTTGTCATGTCAAAATACAAAATATTTGCGACCTTATGAATTGTATGTAGACATTTCATGTCCACATTATTATAGTACTCTAACAAAATGTTGCAGAAGCATGTCATTATATCTGCATGTTTAAGATAATTAACATTTAAATATTTATTGGAATTGCTTAGTGATATGTCTAGGTAATGCCACTTCACATAATGTATATGAAAGCATATAATAAATCACTAATTATTGTCACAAATGTAAATTATTTAAAACAATAGATATCTTTAGCTCCTTTTCATTGTTTATAATTGTATCATATTGGCTGGACTATCCTAGGAAGAGCCAAATGTTTCACTACATACCCTAGAAAGGGATCAAGCCTTATGTAGTTATCATAAGACTTCACATGTATGCGTGCCTTGAATTGTCATAAAATAACACACACACACATCACATCTAATTCTATGTCACACATGTAAAGTATTTAACATAGTATATCACATTTAGCTAGTCATCATTATTTATAATTGTATCATGTTTGGATGGACTATCCCTGGCAGAGCCAAGTGGTGCTACTAGTCATTACCCTCATTGAAGGGAAAGCTTATGTGAGTTATCATAAGCTACTATATATTTTTGTATTTTTAGTCAAATGTTGTATTCAAAATATGAAACAATGTAAAAGATGAGTGTAGCATGGACATTTCATAGTCCACATGATTATATTGCTCTAACAAATAAAATTATAATTTTAGAGCATAATGGTCGCTAGGTGATGCCTCGAGTAAGATATTTTGAGCTTAGCGGCTGCTAGTTCATGCCACAACATAATATTTGGAGCTTAGTGGTCTCTAGGTAGGTTTAGATGTATAATTATTATAGAACTGAACAAAATGATAGAACATGCCATTTTCATGTGCATGTTTAGATACATTTAACATTTACAATATTTATTTGAATTATTTATATGTATGTCATATATGCCTACTTCACAAATGTATACATGAACATATAATAAATTATAAATATTAATCTATTTACATGTTATACATATTTCATTTCCCACCCACTATGCTCAAATATTGCCACTTAGAAATCATTGTGGATTTCCTACTTAACTATGGGTCATGGTGTTGATCCAGACCTACATGTGAAGTTGTCTTCTTGAGTTGTTTTGGTATTGTATGGGGCCTTGTTGTGACATGTTACTTTCCAGCCATTATAACAACTTCCTTACAAATATTGTAATCTTTATCTAGCCTTACTAAGTCCACAATATGATTTCTAAAGAGCACATGAGCTTTGTCAATCAAAACCTGTTGCGTAAAATTTATTTTTCCTAGTAATTTATCTTCAGAGTTTCTATCTTTTGGATTTTTCCCCTAGTTTGGGAGACAATCTCAATGACATGCGAAGTTTCTCCTTTGTTTACCTTTGTTATATTCCTTTGGAAACTAACCAATAATTGTTTAAGTAATATATAAAACTCTTCAATATATACCAATGCATGGTTTTCCTTGAAAAACTCCCATAATTAAGGCTTCTACGAAAAATCTGATTTCCTCTCGAAACTATGTCATCATATTGGGGAGATACTTTTCTTATCTGGTCATTCCATTCATTGATCCTTACATTGGCATAATTGGAATATATCTAGACATATACCAACATCATGTCTATGGTTGCAATTGAAGGGTTCTTGCAAATTCCTTCCTCAATAATGTGCACCATATATATTAAAATTTTTTGCATCCTTCCCATTGTTTCATATCATAATTTCCAATCTTCTTTAGGTAGGATTGTCTCCTTCATCTTTTCCTCAGTGCACTCCTTTATAGACATTGTACAGGTCATTCAAGGCCTCTTTCAACATCAAAAATAGTACCATCAGGAACTATGGTCTTTAATTAAGTTTCAAGCTCTTTATTTTGAGCACGTACTCCTTTCACTACTTCTAATACTACCTCAATTGTAGCCCTTATCAAGGACTCTTGATCTTTCTCATATTGGATCACTTGGGAACCTTTAGCTTTCCTTTTCTTTGTAAGAGAGAAGAGGTCTTCTGAAGTTTCATGCCAAATAATGGACTTATTTTGTTGACTTCTTCTTTTTGGTTACTGTTATCCATATTTCCCCCCCCCCCCCCCAAAATATTGGATCAGCCATGACCCCGCACAGAAGGAACCAGAGAAAGCACATTCAAACCTTGCAAATAGGTTACAGAGGGACTCTACAATGGAGTGGCGGGGCCTGCGAAAGATCAAACAACCATGTGCAAGAAGAAATGTAAGAAATAGCTCTATCGAGTGATTATGTACCTTAAATCCATTAAACATATTACATTCAAGCTCAGAAATGGAATAAGAGGGTCGGGGAAGGAGAAAACAATGTTAAAAGAGGCTAGAGGCTCAAGGAGAAGAAATGGCAAAGGTTCAAATTCTTTGGGCTCCGGAACAGTTCAGAACGAGCTCAAAATCGACTAAGTATGGAGGAGACAGAGGACACTACCAAGTGTTCAAATGGTGCATCTTCAAAGTTGAATCCAAAAAGGGAGGCTCGAACAAGCGTCAGGCCTCCACGTGTCCCAGGCCCAAAACAGAGGAAAATTCAAAGCTAAAAAGTCAAAAGGCAGGTAGAGCGGGCCTAAAAAAAAGGCTAAGTATAGAAGTGCTAACGGAAGCTGTCATGCATCATCCCGCCATGCGTCAGCTTGGCGCATCTCCAAAAATTAGTCCAAAAGCAGAGACCCAAATGAGCACGGGCTCGCCATGTTATCTAGGGTCTGAAAAGGTAAGGGAGGCCATTGAAAATTCCAAAGAACCTGCGAAGGCTTCCACATGTCAACCCTATGCTCCTTCAAAGGTAAATCCTGAGTGGGCTTTTAAGTGAGTATGCAGAGCCTCCACGCGTCTAGTTTCATAAAGGGACATGGTCAAGTTGAATAGTCAATGCATTGAGATAGGCCAGTGGATGGTGCCAAGTGTCAACATGACGCTAATTAAAGAGCATAATTAAGGAGGGTTTTCAGACAAGCACCCGGCCGCTGCGTGTCCCCGAGTCAGATATATGACCCTGCACTGAGCAAAGGACTTAGCCAAAAACATAAGGAAATCAAGCAGGTCATGAAAGAAGCCGTGTGTCAACCCCACACCACTCAAAAATCAAAATATAGAGGCTACCCTCAGATATGCACCAACCCTCCATGTGTCCAGTTTTAAAAGGGGGCCCGTTTTCAAACTAGTTTTCCCGCTATTTTATACAGACCCGATCCAAATTTCAAATGGGCATATCTTTCGACTCGGGGCTCAAAATCCAACAAATATGGCACCATTAGAAAGATATTGGCATTATCTACGCCATGAAGATATGAAACTTCAATTTTGGAGAAGTTAGGTGGGAGAAAAATGGATAAACATCTTCAAGCCATTAATGCAGGACCTATTTTTCCCCAACAACCAAATCGGATTCGATCTGATCCGTCATTTCCCCTACCTTTGAGCTGCCAAATTAGTAATTGATGTAGTCAAGATAGATTTGGGCAGATATTTTATAGGAGGCATTGACGATAGTGGTTGAACTTTGAACCAGTTTTTCCCGCTTCTCTCTCTTTCTTCTCTCTGTGTTGAATCTATAAAAGCAGGGTCAGGACTCAATGTAAAGGGTTGGACATTCTTCTGTTTTGTAGGCTCCCCTTTTCCTCTTGTAAATGAATTCATGGAGTTTTAGACCTTCCATTAGATTGCAACACATTTTCTACCTTTTGGCCATTTTTCAAATGCATTGTATCAAATTTGCAAAGCAATAATACATGTTTGTGGCTGATTTTCGACCCTTTCTTGTCTTCATTGCTCTCATCTGGGATTTCATTGCAAAACTGGTTATCTTTGCTTGATTATTGTATGCATTTTTTGTTTTTTCCTATTAGCAAAATGAATGTTCATCATTCCTTTGGTGTATCACCTGGGGTTAGCTCAATTTTAATTTCTTGCATTCCTTTCATCCTTGTCTCCTTGGCAAAATTAGATTAGGTTTAGGAATGAATCTTTTGCGAATTTTACGTATGCACCTAGATAAAGGAATAGGAACCAACCTTAATCTAGAGAGTTTTCCCATTTGAAAAGTCCCACACTTTTGGGGAAGATTCAATGTTATGCAAATCACATAAAATGACAAGTTTGAAACACCAAATATGAGAGGTCATTTGGGGGTGCTGTGATTTTACACTAACAGTTACCCTTTTCAAGGTTCTTGTTATTGGATTGAATTAAATTTTTATTAAGGAATCTTCTTGTGCCTCCCAATTTGGTTGTTCTTTGTGAGAAATTATGGCTTGCTCAACCAAATCTTATATAGGTTCATGTGGAGTTGTGGGAGAAGGTTGAGTTTGTTGCATTGGCGCTACCTTGGCTGAGGTTTCAGTTTTCATTTCCTCTTCTTCATCATCTAAATAAGTTAAGGCATAGGAAACCAAAGTAGGATCTTCAATAGGTGCACAACTAACTTCTTGAACCTCAGATAGTGTCCTCATTTGGCACAAGAAACCCTGGAGGACTTGGAGAAGGTGGAGTATGGAATTTTTTGAAGGCTCTGAATATAATGCTACCTTTTTCTTATAGAATAATTTTTAATAGTTCATCTCAGAGGAGGAACTTCCCATGTCATCTTCATTTTTTCCTGAACCAAGATATCATCTATTTGGGTAACCATACCCAGTAATTGACATCATCCTTATGAATATGCTTATCTATCAGATCCCTAAGCGACTCATATTGCCCTATATGGTGTTGGTGTATATGTAATGAATTTATATGGGCTGATATAAATTTCAAATCAAGCCACCTATTAAATTACCCAACCTCCTATATTAACTGAGAAGGGGGGATATGTTTTAAGCTTCTTTCCTTTACAGTTTTTCAGTAATACCATTACAAATCTATGATGCCACCCTCTTGTTCTACCAATTTTTCAAGAACATAACATGACAACTGCAAAGGAGGTGTAAGGATTAAACCATCAATAATAATAACAATATAATTTGGATAGAAGAATAAAACTCTCATTTTTATTATGGAAGTGAGGATTCCATCAGATATCCTAGGTGTCATTGTTTCATGCATTTATTTGTAAAGAGAGGGATACAAATAAGTGCATATATCTTAAATATTATAGACTTGGACCGATGGGCATAAAAGTTCAATACAATTAATTTATCGACAAAGGGCACAAAGGAAGCCATAGTTCACAAAATTATGGATAGTTGAGAACACCACTGACTACATCTATAAGATAGGAAGCCATGTAAAAAAAATTATTGTCCAATTTTTTTTCTTTGAGTCACTAAATTAGAAGTAACCACTTGCCCTAAATAATGAAGCTTTACCTCCATCAATAATGATAGATAGTAAAGGTAGCTAGGCTATATCAACCTTAGAGATAAAATATTTTCCATATATTTTTTTCATGAGGGCCATGCCAACATGAACTTTTGGTCTAATCATTTGAATATGGATATCACTCAAATGAGAATCATCCATATTATCAGATTGGGTCCATGACCCAATTATATAAAATGACTCTTACTTTCCTTATCATTATCCACAAATCAACTGTATCTCTATTGTACACAGGTGTTTGGTTATGGTAGTTTGTAATAACCTCTATATGCATGCCCAACATAGAAATTTATTCTATTTTTCCATGATTTAGAAAATAAGGTCCAATCCTTGGACTTAGACCATGAATTAGATAGAAATTGATCTGTTTCGTAAATGGAAGTACATCTGGTTTAGTGGCTATTAAGTGGAAACCAAATATTTTCAATGACTCCTTATGTCACATGACCTTAGTACTTGATCTATTGATAGATTACCATTTGGCATAAAAATGTGATACAAGATACAAAATTTGATAAATTCCTAGATACATCCACCACTAGACTAATTAATAGCAGTATGGATTGGTAAGATGTCAATCTATCCCTAATGAGCATAATTCACATAGAATATATTGAGCCCTCTATAGTGTAGGAACCCCTAAAGTCAAAATATTTAGAAGATTTCCATGAATACAAAATATCCATCATTGAATAAAACTAACACATGAAAACTTGTAGATACTCCACTAATAGAAGAAACATATAGTTTGCATATGGATTTTCAAGACCAAAATACAAATTAAATGACAATATTGAAAAGGAAAAGGCAAGGCTCATAAGAAAAGGGTGTGCTAAAAAGGAAGGCATTGACTATGAGGAGACATTTTTTCCCACGGCCAAGATTTATATTATTATAATGATATTTTCTTTGGATTCTTCATTTGGTTTGTAAAATCCACCAAATATATGTAAACATTTATTTTTTTAATTAAAATCATATAGGAATAATTTTACATGACTTTACCTATAAGGTTTTGTCACACATGGAAAATAAAAAAAAGGTGTGAAGGCACATAAAATCATTTTATTTGCACAAACAAGCTCCTCAGTCTTGGTATATAAATGTTGATGAGCATATCATTGAACATGGATTCTATAGGAGTCATTATGATCCAAATATATGACTCAAATAAACAAGGGGGACATTATTATTATTTTTGTATCAAGGTTGATGATATAATCATCGCTCGTAGTACAATGAAGATATTTGATGCAACTAAGAAATATTTTAAATGATCATTCAACATGATAGATATTGAGTTGTTGCATTAGTGTCTTAGATTGGAAGTATGGAAAAAGGAATACCCTATCTTTGTGTCCTAAATGAAATATAATAAAACTATGGTCGAGAAGTTTTAGATGATGGATAGTAAAAATTTTACAACACCCATGAAGGCAAAGCTTCAGTTTTCTTGTGCAAATCCATCTCTATAAGTAAATACAACTCTCTACCAGTAATTGATTTGAAGTCTCATTTACTTTATTTATATTAGGCTAGACATCAACTATGTTGTCATATATCTCTCAAAGTTCATGAAAGAGCCAAAAATATGTGATTAAGAAGTAACAAAGTGGATATTATGATACATGTGGGGAGCTATAGACTTTGGTTTTAGAATAAAACGAATAATGAAAAGTTATTATTAATAGCTATTAATAATAACTTTTCATTAATAATAGGATATTTAGACTCGTAACATATATGAAATATTAATGATAAAGAAATCAACTTTTAGATATGTGATATTCTCTTTGAGATCTAATGCGAGGAGTGTCATCGTGTAAGTAGCAAGGTCTTTTAGGTTTTAAATTTTTTGGGTTGAATCATGTCTAGTTATGCACCTTTAGTGTTGTTGCATGATTTCTAACCTTCTTGAATTCCTCCATGGGTATTAAAGGGTTAATTTGAGTTTTCCCTCCAAAATACACCATTTTGACTATTTGAATTTATAAGTTGGAATTAAGAGGTTAAAGTAAGTGTGAATTCAATTAATGAAGTGAGGGGACACTAAAAACCCTATGTGATGTAAATGATGTGTTTACATTCATTCCATTAGGAGTTCATAAGTGTGGTAATATTTTATCATAGTTAGGGTTTTGTAAGCTTGTGTAACTACCTATGATTTTGGATTAAGAAATAAAATATTTGAATGAAGATAATTTTATGATAGAGAGAAGGTGGATAGAGTTGGAAAATAAGTGGAAGAGCCATGTAGACTTAGGAGATCTGTAAGAGGGATCATGGAAACCTTATAGGTTAATTTACAAGATGATAGTCTTGAAGTGTATAGAATTATCATGGGAAAGATTATCAAGGAGAGAAATGAATTTCATGTTTTGAAGAGGGGAGAATATCAGTAGACATACATTTGATCGTGAAAGGGATTATCAAGTCTACAAGACCAAGATAGTTTTAAATATTTAAGGGATCATAGAGCCAATAAATATTAGTGATGGTCTTTAATCATAGTTCAAAGGTACTAAAGCAGGGGCAGAACTGAAAAATAGGGAAGTATAGAAAATCTTTGATATTCTTAATTTCTATGATTGGTTATGAGTAATTCTAGGGTATATATAGAGAGAGAGGTAGGAATTGAGTACCCGAGGGGTGGTTGAATTTATAACATGAAATATAATGTTATCAATAAATTTCTTTGTGAATTGACCAAAGATCAGCATGATTTGATAAATGGTCTAGTGTACAATATTGAACCTAATTTGTATAGGTTGGGTATTTTGTTCCTCTTTGCATCGTAGATTTATTATCCAAGAGCATCATCATACAAGTAGAAAATATTTGGGTTTTAAGAGAATTTGGATTGAATTGGGTCTAATTAGGCATTTTTGGTGTTGTTTCATGCTTTCCAACCTTCTTGAGTTCCTCAATAGTGGTATCAAAGGTATAATTTTATTTTCCCCTCCAAAATAAACCCTTTTGAATATTTAAATTTATAAGTTGGAATTAGGAGGTTAATATTGGAAAAAAAATGGACTGAGAGGGGGGGCGAATCAGTCCTTCAAAAAATTTAACCAATTTGTATTCACTTGCTTAAACCATAAACCATTCAACCATACATTAATGTGTGTTTAATATTATTCAAATGAACATAACCATGAAAGAGACACAAGAACACAAGATATAAGTGGGAAACCCTCAAGGGTAAGATAACCCACTAAAACTTATGATTAAATTTATCAAATAAAAATCATTTAGCGAAGCACCAACTTCACAAGGAGCACCAATCCCTAGTTTAGTAGAGAGCACCAACCCCTAGTTTAGTGAAGCACAAACTCCACAAGGAGGCTACAACCCCCTAAGATAATCAAGCACCAGCTCCACAAGGAGGATGCAACCCCCTAATATGATAAAACAAAAACTCAACCACATATAGATAAATATTTTTTATGTATTTTTTTTTCGTGTAACTGATGGAGATCATAATTTCAACTCACACACCTTCAAACCCTATTTCTCCTAGCTTGCTCAAACTTGGAATTTACATATATGAATTGAATGTAAACCCTTGAACACAAGCTATCTAAAACTCCTCAAAAAAATTTCACACTCTCTCAACTTTTATTTGATTCCTTTTAACCTCTTTCACTCTCTCAACCATCTTATTTTTCCCCCTATATTTTCACTAGTTTAAATTTGAACCAAAACACTTGCTTTATATGCTTCTCATTTCAAAAACATAATAAAATTTGTTCATGTAATAAGAGGTAAATCTTTCCAAAATAGCCGCATAAACTCATATCATGGACCCATGTAGGTCGGAAAAGCATCAAGACACCTTAACAAGCCCAAAAAGGCTCACAACCCCATCACTAAGCTCCTCAACGACCTCCAAACACGTCACCATGATTTGCAAAGCCTCCAAAGGCCTCACACACATCAAATATATCATAAAAACATCCTAAAGTGCTTGCACATTAACTTTCAGTGATAAAATTCTTCATAACTCTATTAAGAAGGACCATTTCCTTCACAAAACAACTACTTCTAGGAACCAGTCTTCACCAAACATTATCAAGATCACACCATAGCACCGCAACTATGCCATGTATCCACTCATGATAAAGACACTAACCTCTATACCATATTTATACTTTCTAGACACCATGAACCATCCATCAATGCAAATCACACTTACTTTCTCTTCACCAAACTAAACTTCCCATAAAGTAGTTTTGGAAACTCAACTATTGTTCACACCTTACTGCTACCTTACTGCTACTTTAAATACTTATAAATTCCTTCACTAGGGACAAAATTCATGCTTTTTCACTCTCTAATGCATAGAAATCATCAAATAATCCAAAACATGAGACTTCTACCTCAATTTTCTCAGCCAAAGAAATCATGTCCTGAAAACAATCAAACTTGGTCTTCACAAACTGAGTTGGATCACATACCAAAACACCTCATAAAGAGACAAAAAATATATCATTGAAAATTTATAAGAGTATTCCTTCCATAACATCTTACATTTCCTTAAAAATCCAAGTGTAAGGCCTTAAACCTAAAAGGGATGATAACTAGATCGTACCAAGCCAAGAACACAGATGCTAATCAAACATCACGATCAATAATATGAAAGCAATTCACTAGAATAACTTTACATAAACCTTTGCACACAAATGAGAAACAATATCATATATTATTATGGAACTCAATGAAATACAATGAGAATGGGCCTTGCTTATATAGGTAAGGAATAAAAATCTAAGAACCAGTCAAGGTCGTAGATCAAGCCATAAATCATGGAAAGAACTAGTCATCAAAGAACTAGTTAAGTCCATAGATTTATGAGAGAACCAGACATCAAGTATCTAGTCAATACCATAGATCAAGGAAAGAACTATACCTAATAACTAGATAATATCCCCCTAATATCTAAATAAATAAAAAGAAATATCCACACACATATGTGGGTGAGGGTAAATACAATAAAGGTAAATAATGTACCTACGTGAACATGAGCTAAGGTAAATACCTACTCTAAGACCCTCCCTCAAGTGAATCTAGGGGCCAAAATAGAAGTAGCATGTCCACAGTATGAGTCCCAAAAACTAGGTTTGATGAGGTACTCATGTACAATATATCCATGAAGAAATATCAAACCAAAAGAAGGAAAGAATCCTGCTAGAAGGAAAGAGAAAGAAGAAGAAGGAAGATGTTCTCACAAACACCCCCCAACCAAATGAGTATAACCCCTAGTGTAGTGTAGGCCAAAGTGAGAAGTGCCCTGTAAATATCTTAAAATCCTTTTAGCAGCCTGCTAATGACTACTATAAGAAGAATGTGCAAACCGATATACAAGCCCTATTACAAATGAAATATCAAGGTGAGTATGGGTTAAATACATGAGACTCCTAACCAACTGCCTATACAACGTAGGGTCACAAAGTGGTGTGGTACATGTGGAAGTAACAGTAACTCCATGAATGAAAAGGATATGGACTTGGCTTGCAAATCCATATCAAAGTGCCTAAGAAGACCATGGGTGTACTTTTGCTAACTCAAATGAATCTCTGAATCTGTCTGAGAAATCTACAAACCAAGGAAATAATGCAATAGCCCAAGATTTGTCATGTCAAACTGTGTAGAAAGAGCCCTTTGAATACTCTAAATGTGGGAAGAAGAGCTGTCCAGTAAGTAACAGATCATCAAAATACAAGAAAAGTATCATAATATCCTCATTGACATGCTGGAGATACACTATATGATCAGAGTGGCAACGAACCAAAACCATTAGATAGAAGAAAACAATCCATCTTCTCATACCAAGCCTCGAGGGGCTTGTTTGAGACCATAGAGAGACCTTCGAAGCCGACAAACAAGAGAAGAATCCTAAACAAATCCAGCCGTCTGCTCCATATATATTTCCTCTTTTAGATCTCCATGTAAAAAGGCACTCTTCACGTCCATCTGGTATACGGGCTACCCCTGTGATGCAGCAATAACAAGTACAAGGCGTATAGAATCCATCTTGGAAATAGGTGCAAAAGTCTCAGAGTAATCAATACCTTCGACTTTTGAAAAACCCTTTGTAACAAGATGAGTCTTATACTTGTCAATGGACCCATCATGCTGTGTATTTGGTTCGGTATACCCACTTACACCTAACCATATTTCTTCCTTTAGAAAGAGATACCAAATCACAAGTATGATTCTTCATCAAAGAAGAATACTCAGCTGTCATCACGTCATCCCACTCCTGTATCCCATGAGCCTTTGAAAAAGACTATGGATCCTCAGAAACTACCTGACATAAAAGTCCAGAACCTGTAGAGTGTGTGTGATGATACCTAGTGGGTGGAAGATCCTCTATGAAAGGTGTTGCCTCAAAAAATGTAGTACGAGCCCACTTATGGATAGTGATAACATCAATGGGAATAGGATCCTCAATGGCATCTATAACCTCCTCATCAATCTCCTCAAAGAAAAGATCCTCAAGATGAGATGAAGAAGAAGAAGGAATAGAAGAAGATGAAAAATCATGAGGAGTGAAACGCTCATCAAACTGAACATGTGTTCAAAAAATAACATCATATGTATCAAGATCTAAAAGATGATAAGCTCTCATGTCCTCACAATACCCTACAAAGATCAAGGTTTTACTCTTCTTATCCAAAGCTTTCGTTTTCTTCTCTAGCACAAAGGCCCAAGCATGGCTCCCAAAGACTCGAAAAAATGAGACATCTAGCTTAGTGTTGGACCAAGCTTCCTCTAGAGTCAAATGCTCAAGTGCTCTATGGGGTGTGTGATTCTAAATGTAGTTAACACAATTAACTGCTTCTACCTTGTAGATAGGAGTTAAACCTCTAGAATGCATCATACAATCAGCCATTTCCTTAAAAGTTCTATTCTTCCTTTTTGCTAAGACATTATGTTGTGGAGTATGAGGAGAAAAATGTTGGTGAATAATGCCTTGAGTTGCCAAAAATTTAGAAAATGCATTGTTGAAGTACTCCCCCCATTATTAGTATGAAGGTTCTTTATGCTACTAGAAAATTGTTTCTCGAACAAAGCCTCAAAGACTTTGAAGTGTGAAAAAACTTCACTTTTTTACTTGAGAAAATAAATCCAAGTACACCTCGAGAAATTATCAATAAACGTAAGTGCATACTTAGCTCCATTGAAAGATGGGGTAGGAAAAACCATCAATTCACTATGCACAAGCTCAAGTGGTGAAGAAGCTTTCTTAGATAAATTCTTAGGAAAAGGATCTTGGTGTTGTTTCCCTAATGCACAACCATGACAAAATCCCTCAAGACAAGAAACTCTAGGAAGACCATCTACCATACCATGAGTGCTCAACTCCTTCAAATATTTGTAATTGAGATGTCTAAATATTTCATTCCAAAGCTTACTCTCTGAATCTGAATGAGAAACCAATCCTGTCCCTATAGAAGAAGCGTCATCAAAACCTTCAAAGTGATATAGTCTTGAACTATGATCAAAAATACCCTGAGCAACAAGTGAAAAAGGCTCCAATAAAGTTCTTACTTCTACCCCGTGTGGTGTAAAAATCACTTTTTTTCCCTTGACCAGAATGACAAATTTGATATACATAAAGCAAATTTGTAGTGATGTTAGGAACATATAGTGCATCTTGGATATTGCCACCATCACATTGTATATCACCTTTTCCCTCAACAAAAAGAAAGGAAGAATCTCCAACCTCAATTTTGGAAGTAGAACTCAAACCTAGAGAAACAAAGGACTCCTTGGAAGAAGTCATGTGATGAGAAGCACCATAATCTATAACCCAATTGTCTGCAAGTGATGATTGAGATCTTCTAACAACATTAAGTGCTTTTCCATGCTGATTAGAAGGAGGTGGAGTGGAGATAGAAATTTTTTGTTTCTTGACTTCATCCTCTAAGGCTTGCATTTGCTTATAACACCTATTTTCTTCATGATTACTACCCCCCACAAAAAGAGCATGAACGACTAGACTTATTCTTGGATTTAGAAGAATCCTTGGGTTTTGAGTTATTTTCTTTGGGTTTAAGAGCATTTTGAGATGGAGAAGGTGTGGATTTGGTTTTACTGTTTGGTTTTCCCTTGCCCTTAGGATTAGATGCAACTGATTCCTTTTGAGAGGTGGAAGACTCAAGGTGAGATAATTTGGATTCTTCCCTAGTAAGTCTTTCAAAAAAAAATTCTAAGTTAGGAATTTTGAAGGTGTCACCTAAGGTGTCCATGCTAGAGAAAAAGATACAAGCAAATTTTTTGGAATGGTCCTCTCAACTTGGATAGAATCAAGTAAACACACTCTTCATCTTTCTTATCTCTTCCACTCCCCTTCAACTATGTCAACAAATGCTTGAACTTGGTAAGATAGTCTATAATTGTTGGAAAATCTTCAAGATTAAGAGAGGTGATCTCAATGTCAAGTTGCATGGCTCTCATATGATCCACCTTACCAAATAAATCCTCTCAATTTCTCCCAAATTTTGAAAGGAGAGTCACATTTTTCCAAATGAAATAAAAGACTATCACTTACATAAGTTCCTATCAAACCCATACACTCATAAAATTTGCACTGGTACTGAAATTTCTCATATTCTCTAGTGAACATTGGTTGTTCTTTAGAAGTTAAAGCCCATAATCCTTTCCTGCTTAATTATTGTTTCCATTCTTGGTTTCCATGTGTGGTAATTATGTGTTGTTAATGGCTCAACATGATCTAATGCAGAAGTAGATGCCATCCTAAAAAAATCACCAAAAGAAATGCAAGAACCAAGTAATGCAACAAGACCCCCAAGCAATGCAATAACAGCCCCCCCTAGATTTTGGCACTTTATAATGAGTGTGTGTTACAATATGGTACTTTATAATTATAGTGTGATTCTCAAAATAAATATTTCCAATGGAAAGAGCACAAAAAAACAAGCACTTTTGCAAAAAATGACACTCAAAACTGAGTTACTGATCAAAAGTTACAAGCTTTTCAATATTATGCTCTACTATTTATTTTAGTTGCCACTAAAATAGAATAAAATGCTCTTCCTTCACCACACAAATAAAATGAAAGGGGGCTAGAGTTAAACATCCTACTAGTATAAATCACAAGCTTTAAGCCCTCATATTACCAACCATGTAATGATATTCTAGACAGGATATGCTAATTAATCTTATAGATCAAGTGTCATGACTATAGCCAACATCTAGTGTTCTTCCCCTGGTATCCAAATAAATAAAAAGAGAATATCCGTTCCATATGTTGATGATAAAACCACCAAGGTAACTTGCATGTACTTAGGTGAATGTTGCACCCTTAGAAATACCTAATTCTAACTTTCTAGTTCAGATCTTTAAAAATATGGAAAGTAATTGCCCTTTTAGTGCAATTAAGGAATTTCTAGTTGGGTCTATCAATTTGGCACGGATCCCAAGATATTACCCTCTTGTGGATACTTCAACAAAATGATTAAAACTTTACTTCTATTAAATGGTCTAAGAAGCTACAAAGTCGATCGTCTGGTTTATTCATTTGGGTTAAGAATAAAATCTTCTTTGCATAAAACTACACACAACTAAAAATATTACGATGCAAACTTTCCGAATTTTTGAGAGGATAAACATACTTTAGTTAGGTCTATATAACTTAGAGTTTGGAAATTTGAGGATGTCCTCTACAATCTCATTCCAATAATAACATTAGGAATGAACAATCCATTTTGGTCGCACCTGACCAAAGAACCCTACCTTCTAGCATCAATCAACATATCCTTCCAAGACTCAAAGCAATTCGATCAGAATAACTTCTTAACATTCTTTCATAAAAACATGAATGAGTAGAAATCCACTCATTATTATTTGTTGAAATCAATTTATACAAATTCAATGGATAATCCTCCTTGCTTATATATGGCACAGGGTCCCATGAAAATCTAAGAACCAGTCACCACGTAGCCATCACTCAGTTACTACTTGAGCATGGATAAGAACATTCATCAAAGCACCACTGTATATTGCCTAAAGCATCCACCACCACTTACTGAAGAACTATGACATCATAGAAAAACCTAAGTCAATATTCTGACCAAATCATCAGGAACATGACCTTACTATAATCTAATAATTATCCCCCTAATATCATAAATAATCTAGAAAATAAATGTCCACATCACATAAGTGGGTGAAAGCAATAAAGGTTTTTCTATATTACCTAGATCTAAGATCAGTCTGAAGGTCAAATAACTACCTAACATGAAATCTCCTTTAGTGAATAAGAAAGACATACCTGACTATCTGTCATATTGATAATCGCATAGTATGGCCTCTTATGATTGATCTAGACTGTGGCACATACAGCATTTGTATTAAGCATGTACTCATTGAAACTGGATTCGACGCCAAAAATCAATGGGATCACTCCCTAGTTTAGACCTATTGACAAGTTAAATAATGGAATACACTAATAATTCCCACTCTTCATTGATGGACCTAATTCACATTACCTCTACGACATACCTCAGCACTATCTTCATTTCCTATGAGTTGCATATATCTGGCAGTGCTATTGACTTTTTCCCATAGCTCTATTTGGCCATCGTTGCACTCATATTAGGTTTAGATGGCGAGCACATTATAAGGTGAGATGCCCAGAGGGCTAGATGGTGAAAAACCCTATGAGAGACTCATGTAAATGTCCCATCTAGAGCTCCTAAAATTGTGTTAATGCATTACTATGATGGTTATGAAAAGATAAACTATTCAGCTCAAACCCGACTCCAGTTTTGCACCATTACCTAGAGTAGTTAGGTTTCCTCATTAATCTTCATATTACTATTTTTTATGACTTCTCCACTCATGCCATCAGGAAACAAAACCTAGTTTACCATGTACAACATTCATTAGTAATAATATTTATCACTTAGTTCATCATCATTCAAATTCTACCTCATTAATCCCTTATATTTCCAGAATCAATGACTGAACAATTTCACTCACCATGTCTACAATTGAAACACCACTTAGTCTTCTCCCTCTTTTACATTAATCTTCTCAGGTACCTATGAATCTGAAAGCATTAATTCATATACCAATCATCCTTCTAAACAATTCCTTATCCAACAAAAACATTAACCAACTGTATTAACTACTTTTGCAATGACGAGGTCATACAACATTGATAAATCTTACTAATTAAAAATTACAAATTAATTCTACCCTATCAAGATCATGAGCATACTTAGGAAACTTATGGTTAAAGCCCTTGTGAAATTAAACTCAATAAATGCTATACTATTTTTATTCAATGCTATAAACTATATAGGGAGTCTATCCTATTACATTTGATGGCATTACAACCTAATCATATGCTCATAGACTATTACTATTTTTCATCCATGCACTTCCTCCAAGATTCACAAGAAACTCTTTTCATGACTGAATTTAATGGAGTTAATGTACAAATTGTTATTCAGTGCAATGAATGGATCCAACTTGCTATGACTCGAAATCAAAAGCCCATAAATCATGATGAACATACTCACTCCATTATAAATCTCTACCATTGGATGTATATTCCATCCATCATCTCTACCTAAATAATTATATTATGAATATTTGCAGTTACTTATTGTTGGAGAATATATCAGACATCCAGCATCTGTACTCTGGGGGTCATAGTTTCAGTCATTTGTTTATCCTTTCCTTTGTGAACTTACTATTGGGACAAGCTTGGATTGAGCTACAAATTTGTGAACTTAGTCCTAATACAAATTGATATGCAATTTCATCATGCACTTCTAGTACATGGTCTATTTGCAATGACTCATTTATCATCTATACTAAATTACCTTACTTCATCTGGTATGAACATAGTTTTCCACTACCACCTTTGAACTGATTAGCCTACATAATGGGCATGTAAGATGCTATCGACATGGATTCTTACATGATCAATTAGTCCCTAAAGTAGTTAGATACCAGGTATCCGATACATTCTTATAATTCATTTGTAAAAATAGATGATCTCTTAAAGATGTTTTGAGATTATTTTTCACATCATACACTTAAGACGCATTCATCATTAAAGTTAATCTCCCCTGCATCTTAGCAGTCTCATACAGGTATCTACGACATTTCCTACTTTATGACACCTACACATGCTTGAGGACATGAAGGTAATATTTTCTGCATTCAAGGTGCAGACATCAAACACTTAATCCTATAAGCATAGTTTCTTACATAATTCAATACTAAGAACGTACCTCATATGTGATTGTTTCAACACTTGTAAAAACTTGTAGGGCATACATGACATCTCATGAACCTCACAGAATAATATTATTCATAGCTCCTCATTTATTAAAGTAATTATTTCGTAGCATGACATCAAGATTTCAAAATGTTGATACTACCATGTATGCACTTACTCTATTTTATGATTCATACTCGACTGCCAAGGGTACCAAATTTAAAATGAACCTCGTTGCATTCACCTCTTTAGACTCTATGGTCCATGGATATCTATCTATGTGATACCATCAAGACCATCTTTAAATTGATTCAAACACTATTTTCTTCTTTATGGACATTTCAATCTTTGTTGAAAATCAACTAAATGAGCCTACATGCTACATTATATTCATCCACCTTCATGGGAGATCCTTAGGCCTAGTATAATATATACTCATAAATCCCATGTATGATTCCATTGAATATCATTCTCAACATATTTTATGCCATATTTTTGTAATGATATGGAATGGTAAACTCAATTCGTTACATGTACAACTGTGTTTATAAGCAAATAGCCCTTTCGGTATTGTCATTATAACCTTTCAAATATGTTCAACATTCAGTGTTCACTTTACTGTCTGAGCTGTTGAATGCCAGACTAATTTATTCACATCGTCATGTTGATGTCATCAACCTTCAACGACGACATTCTTGAGCAAAACATTCAATTCCTGGCACCCAACATACCGCCACTCTGCTCCCATTTGAGAATCTGACCATTCCGTACACACTATATAATTTCATCTTCTAGCCCTTACATATGTCAATTACCCTGGTAACAAGTGATCTTTTACTTATGATATATCATAAATTTTAATCATACTTTTTAGCTTTCTAAGCACTGAAAATTTTATAACTTCATGTGTAGTATTGTGAAGCTTCGAACAAAATGTTCTTCAACCATGGTATGCATCTAATATAAAGGCATTTAATATGAGCATTTGTGAATATGCTCAAGATTGTACTTTCATGATATTGTAGAATCATACCTCAAACATGTGACTTATTAAATCATTGATCATAGTGAGGTGCCTTTTGTCTTGTGAGATTGGCCTTATTTAAGCTAGTGTGATATTGAGTGGAGTAAAGAGCTAGTCCATGTTAAACTCTAACATTGTCAGTCATCTAGATGGCATGTAAACTCTAGCATCATATTACATAAAGAAAAATACAACATTATTTACTTTGATAGTGCTAACAACATGTTTCTAGCCACTTTATTTTAAAATGTAAAACTTGATTTCTAACGGAAATATCCTTTTAAAAGCACAAACAATGAATCATGCATTCAGACATCATTGCAAGCTTTGGGATGCATCCATGATAGTAGATGCTTATATGTACCAAGCCAAATAAAGGGGAAGCATAAATTTAAGGTGAATCTATGAAATGGAAATCAATACCACTCATACCTTCTTCAAGCCTACATTACAAGAACAAAAAATAGTTATAGTCATAAATACTCTAGATTCTGACTTTCATCAGTTGACCCAACACAGTATGCCAGCACCTTGTATAGAAACAGTTGTGCACTTCTAATACCTTTTAATAACATGATGAGGGGACAGTTACGGTCAAAGCTTTCATCACATTAAATAGGTCTTTATGCTTCACAATGTAACAGACTTATGGAGTCAAAGAATAGTCCTCTAGCAATTTGATAGAGAACATTCTACCTCATACTTTATACCTAGCCTTGGATTCAATACTGCTTTGGAACACTGAATAACTAAAATAGGTAACAATTCATTTACATATTATGAGCATAACAAGAATATGCTTAATCCAAATAGAAACAATGATGAAATAATTTTTGATGACTTATGAGATATAGCTTGTCAATTACTTGGGATAGGGAACCATAAACCTTTTGATGAAAAAACATGACTTCATACTCAAACTAAAACACTTGTACAATAATTACTACTTAGATGCATATCATAGACATGCCTTGAAAGACCAAAACAAGACTTAAAAAATGCTTCATATTATGACAAGCACAAACTCAAGGACATGACTATACTTTAGACACCAATTTTTGGTATAGCACCCCTCTGTCATCTCACATTCATTCAACTCTCACTCTCACTTTTATTTTTCTTAAATTTAAATAAATCTCATCCTTTTATTCACCCAAATTTAATTAATTATTAAATGGGCTCCATATAAACCCATTTAATAATTGAATTTTGGCATCTCTCACAAATTATTCAATTCATGGGCAATAATACACCCATCCGACACTCCACTCTTAATTTCAAAGAATGGAATATTTTATTTCACCTAACCATGTCAATCATCTTTCCCACTCTATATCACATCCTTATCTTTTTAACCATAAGTCAAATTGTGAGCCCCGCTGAATCACATCACCTCTTTTAATCAAGGTCACTTTACCCAACCCTAAGTATCTTTTAACCTGTAGTCTAACCTCGCCATTAGGCTATAAATATGGGCTTTCCCCCCTTCAGAAATTTAAGTGAGAAAATTTGGGAAAATGTTGTTTTGAATTCTAAGCTTCTTATTTATCATTTATATCCTCATGATGTCCTTGTAACAAACTATAATCCCCACAATAATCTACTCATGATTTCGTTAGTTCACATAGCGTGGTTCTTGTTGCATGTTGTGTTTGGATCAGATCAATAGTACCATCTACATACCCGCAACGTCAGGTTCCTTTGTTCATCAACTTGCATGTTATTTGTTTATCTTGTATTTTATCATTATTCTTTATCACACGGGGGTTGACAACCACTGAGAAGTTAACACTTCCCAGATCTGCTTTGTCAGGCAGCCCCCGCATAAAATCTATAATCAATCTTTCTCTAATGTCTGTGAGCTATAGGTTTGCTGGGATCACAATGAGGAGTTCAACATCGACTTTGCGCCCGTATCGTCCATCACCATCTCCAAGGTACTAAGCCCTTGCATACTCGACATTGTTTTGTGTTTGTTGATTTCTCGTACTCTAATCTAGACAGGAAGCAAGAAACTCTAATCAACATTTGGCACACCCAGTGGGACCAGACCCTAGTTCTGGTCATTGTTTTGTTCCTTTACTCATCTTGCATAGGTGTCGTAAGTATAACAGTTATTGTCATATTACTCTCGCATCAATTGAGATATCTCTTGCAAATATTTCATTTTCCTGACTCACCTATTTACATGATTTAGTATTATATCCCTCTGTGGTGGTGTCATCTTTACATTCTATGGTTTTGGTCATCTTGGAGGTAAGTACTTCTAAGTTTTGAATCAACTTATTATTTGGCCATAATATAATTCGTATTAAGCATATGTTTTATTATTAATCATAATAATATTATTAATATTAATTACATAAATAAAATAAAATTAAAAAAATCCTAATTATCCTAAAGTACCCATGCCCCCTACCTATCACCCCATTTAACCCTATACCCAACTCCCATCTCTTCTCCTGACCAAGCCATACTTGCACTTCTTCCATCCGAGCCATTTCCACCACTCCTCACACTCCCTCTCACCACCTCCCTCTCACCCATGACTCACCGAATCACCATCCTCTCATCTCGTCCTCCACATTCCCTACTCCACTCATTACTGCTTCCTCTCCAATCTTTTACCCAACCTGTCCTCCACATTCCCTACTCCCTCCTCTACTCAAGCTACCATCCTCCCTCTGACCTACTCAAGCTCCCTGACCGCATCTCCCTAACCTTACTTCATCCCCACACATCACCTCCACTTATTCACATCCATCCTGCGTCCATCTTTCAGCCTCACTCATTTCATTTAGACCCTCGACTCATCTATCCTAACTAAACACCCAACTCGATCTCCATTCCACCTGTCCACCACCTCTCTCCAATCCTCTCATACATTCAATCCCATTTTGCACACCTCTCCTCTCACCACGACCATCCCTCACTTCCCTGGAAAATCTGCATCCCCAATATCCATTTCACCCACCGAAGCTCCACCATGTAGATCTCACCATCTCCACTACATGCACACCGTCCTGAATCCAACTCCACTTCTACTCTCTTATTTCCTATTCAAGTTTGGTTCCACACCATTAACCCACTCCTATCCTCGACTAGAGTCATCCCTTCAATTAACAATCCCATCAGTCCCTAATCACCTCGCGATCCCGCAAGTCCATCAATCCACTCGTTCCACTTCCACCACTTCAAGTACCTCCCATCCCATCTCCATGAGCTTGACCCTCATCTGACTTGACCCATTTACACATCTGACTACACCTCAGCTGAGTCACTAACTTGAGCTCACATCCCCCATTGTGACTCCTGTTCCTCATGCAAACTCATTTCGTCTCACCATCCCACGTCCTCCACAATAGTAATTCCCATACACCATCTAAGTCACAAGTGGCATAACCACATAGACTATAATATTCCGAATGCTTGATATTGACTTCCAACTATTTCTAGTGTGGTTTCAGACTCACACAAAACTATGCGGGTCATAACTGTAACTGTCTTTTGTTTCTTGGGATACTTCCACAAATTATCAATCCTTTTCATACATTTGTAAACTAATGCACTAGCACCGTAATCATTCATGCTAAAAATATTTTCGTGGATGTGATGGGGATATTGATTGCCATTGTAGTACGATCTTAATAATGGCTGTTACACAGTTAACCATCATCATAGAGCTCACAATAGGTCAAGGTTAAGCAAAAACTTCAAACCAGGAGTGTTTACCCCATAGTCCACTGGTACAAGTTACGGCACAATTAAGATGCATCTGAGCCATTCACAAGTGAATCTAACCAATAAACTCTTTTCAACTTCTGATCCCCACACCCATCATTCCTCAAAAATTTGACCTCTTCAAGCTACCATCTCCCCACTAAGCCATCCATCCACAGCTTCCAGTCCCAATTTCTGCCAACCCTCGAAGAACAATTCCTAACTAAGTCCTGATTGGTCCACATCCCACTGAGCCTATTCCCTTTCACGTTCACCCAATCACTCCATCAACCAAGCTAACCCACATCCTCTAGACCTAATCAGTTTGAATTTTAATTCACCTCTATTCTGAATACTTTTAGACCCACCTTTTTTATAAGTTTCAATTTCCACACCATCTATTTTGTTTCATAATAACCCTACTTATCTACAAAATTGGTACAATAATCCACATTGTTTATTTTTTCCATCGTCATCTTTTCTTTAGAAAGTCAATAATAGTCCATGTCACTTATTGTGCTTATATGAGTCATATGTCATTTAGTTTGTCTTTCGATTAGCAAATCTTGTCTTTATTTTGTAATTTAGTCTAACTTTTGTATTAGATTATATTAATCAACATATTAGTTTATATTGTCCATTATTCAAGTTGTTTTTATAAATCCCTGCACTCTCATCATTTTTTATTTATATCTATCGCACGACCATTGGTCTATAGCTATATATCGTTTTTCTATTGGATCTTGTAATTGTATCTATCATAATTTTTATAATCATATTACTTAATTATTCTATTTTATTTTTACAGGTAACCACTCCGTGGGTGCACCCATTTCATTTTGTTATCAAAGACATAAGTTCATAACACTTACACAACCCAACTATATTTCGTTGAGAACATAAAAAAAAGAAAAGCGATATACAGGGTACCCAGACGTTCCTGGTCACTGATCATTGGTTTCAGATACCACACTATCAAGTATGATCCAATAATGGGGGAAAGTGTTCTCCAATGTTTCTTTAGCATCTGTTATACATTTTCTCACTTTCCAACCTATCTCCTCATTGTTTGGAGCATACTCCTTGTTTGAATACCTCAACTTGAATGTCAGATAAAAAGGAAAAGCGATATACAGGTATTCTTCAGTTTTCCCTATTTCCTCTTTTTTCTGCATGGTAATGTCATTTTCTGGGTGATTGTTTTGCATCAAACTTCATATTTCAAATTTGGTAGTAAAACAAATCCCGTGCATTCTTCCTTGCTCATATAGTGTAATTAGGGGTTTAACTTTTTGCATCACACATTTTACCACACAGTTGCCTCAAACTTCACATATTAATCAACACATCGAAAACATTCCTTTCACTGGTTCACTGATTGGGATTTGATCACCCAACAAGAAACCGTTTCAGACATTTCCTAGCCATAACTTACCTAAAACCAAACATAGTTTATCCTCCTTCTAGGTCCTCTTCCAGCCATTTTATTTTCTTCACACACGTGTTTTTAACCAAGTAAATCAAAAAAAAGCAAAACAAAACAAAATTGTTTTTCCTCACTTGTTTGGTTAATATAATAAGTAACTTTTTATCATGACTGATAATCACTTGATCCAATACTAAAAAATGGAACACAACCTCACTTCACATAATGCTTCATCTCAACCAATCACTACCTCAGTAACTTCATCATCCATGCCTCTCTCTACTCCCCTCATAGGCACCCATTCTCTTACCATTATACCTCACCTAGATATCCTTCGGTCACACTTCGGTATTAGACGCCACATTCCATCCCATCTAGGCTAGCCACTCCACCCTCTGTCAAATCAGAGCCTAGTTGTTTACTCTCATCTTCCCTCTTGGTGACCCAGAAATTCAGAAAAATTCTTGACGCCAACCCTATGTGGCCCTTCAAGATTATCTCTTGAGAAGATACATACAGTTTCCTCTGGATGGCCCACCACTATAGCTCGTCTATCCTTATAGTACTAGTTCTAAAATTCCTCAGTCCTCGGCCTTATATGATTTTGCTTCATCCTCCATTAACCCACCAGCACACCAGACCACTCAAGTAGTCACGCCCATTCCACCCAATCTTCCTCGCATCAACACAACCATTGTGACTACCATCCCCATCACTACTACAACCCCAATTGTCACTGATACTTGTCATTGAACCATCCCATGTGTCAAATCCCTTATCCGAACAACAAATTCCTTTTACGTCACAAGTCTATGCCATTACTTCTCAACCTCCTCTAATGATACCTTTGCAGCATGCAGTGTCACTTCCAGTCTATCAACCCATCTATACCCATATCCCCACTCAGCAGTTACCACAACAACCTGCACAATCTCAACAATCATACCATGCCCCTGTTTATCACCAACACACATTCTATCAACCTCCACCTCAACCAAAACCCATAATTTATACTCACCCATACCAAGTTCCTCAGACACCCACCCATTCACAAATTCAACCACCACCTCTCATTTCTCAACAGGTGCTTACTAATGATCCCATGCAAATCTTAATAGGTTAGTTAGCCAGCCTAGAGGCTGCTACGTTAGGGTCCAAAGTTACATTGTCTTATGAAAAAATATGTAACGAACCCATTCATCCATCTGTGCCAATGAAACCATATCCTCCACACTGGGAATTGCCAAAGTTTCACCAAATTTAACAGCAAGGAGGACCCTCAACAACATCTCTGAGAATTCAAACATGTGTGTTATCTCATCGCACACGACCAAGATTTGATGCTCCATACATTCCCCATGTCTTTGGCTGGCCCTGCTTTAGATTGGTATAATAATATTCCCCAATACTCCATATTTTCTTTCTCTCAATTTGTGTAATTATTTCTCAAGCACTTCTCCATTAATATTGCACAAAAGGTAACCATCAACGATCTGTATACCATCCGCCAATTCGAAGATGAATCCATCACGGATTTCATCGCATGATGGTAATATTATAAACCAATTATCTTTTCCACTTCCTCAAACTGACCTCATCGAGCTCTTCACATGCTCTTGCGTGAAGCATATTTCATCGACTTTGCAAATCCAATAATTTCACACTTTTGAAGAAGCTTTCACCATGCCTTGCAAGCTTGAGACATGTGCCCTAGAACAGGGGTATTTAAAATTAAAGTCAAATAAGCCCAAAATAGAATTTTTTCAGACCATCCACATCAAATGATAAGTCAAAGACAACTGCCAACATTGTCATTGTCAAATCATCTCCTACACCGACATCTACTGCAGTAACTCAATAATGATTCACATGACCAATGCCCAATTATACTCCTCCTAGGAGAATCATACAACACCATATTTGACAAATTAATAACAACACATTTGATCAAGTTACCACCTATCCAACCAGTTGACGAATCTAGACCAAGACCTATGTGGTATCGTGAGGACCATTACTACAAATACCTTCAAGTCTGAGGACATGACATAGAGAGATGTCATACTTTCAAAGATTCAGTCCAAGGACTCCTTAATAAGGGAGATATTCAAGTAGATAATCCAATTTCTTCATCCTAATCAACCACTAGACATTTTTAAACAACCATTTCCAAACCATACAACCACATCAATAATTCAAACCACCATTTCTTCTACATTGCAAGTTCCTAATACCCACACTATAAATACTATACATACTGCTGATATAACTCCATTTCCATCCATAGATTTACCTTCTTCATCAACCACCATTTCCACCTCACTAGAAGCTCCCCCTTTCTCCAATCAATTAACTCTCACCCCCATACCAACCTCGGTCCTATCTACGTTCACCTCACAACCTCTTCCCACATCCACCATTGATTCCATCATCTGAATATACCTCATACACTCCATCATCCACATCTATTCCATCTTTACCCATAATGCCAACCATAGACCCAATCCCATTTCCTGCACCTACTACATCAATCATTAAGACCATATCCACATTTTCCTCCCATCCTACATTGTTTGAAGAACCTTTGAAATAACTTCAAATGGATTCAAATTCAAATAATCTTTCTACCTCATCAGTACAACCAAATCAATTTTCACCTTCCTTAGATTCCAACGAATAAATATTCCTTCCTACGCCTCTATTAGTACCACCTCTGGATTCTCCAGTAGAAATTATTGCCATTCCTCCCAAGGACGTAACCTCTCAAATATTGCCTCACAATTGCCTTATATAAGAAATTAGCATTCCTTGTTATAAACAATCCAACCCCACACCCCTTTAACTGACATCATCCAATACTATAAAAATCATGACTAGCTTCCAACCATCAAGACATGAACATACTCGAAGTTTGTCCTTAACATCCAAATTATCTCAATAATCCAGTCCTTCTCAAAAGACCAAGATATTCTGTACAGACACAACACCTCCTAATGTTTCAGTTGAATCATATACGGAGGTATTTCAACGCTTGTTACAAATTTCTACAATCAGACTTCCACCTATTAGGGCCTTTGACCCCACTAGTAAGAAGCCACCGTGGTTTAATTCTAGCCTTGTTTGTACATATCATCGTACCCCTGGACATGATATTGGACATTGCAGAGCATTTCAAGCCATTGTTCATGAATTTATTAAGGAAGGGTGCATCCTTCCCAAACCAAACCAATATATTCCTTAAATTTCACCATCTGCACTGTTGACCTCATCTATCCAAATGCAAATGTCTCCTCATTCTTCACACACTTCCACAACCATGTCACCTTCAAGTGAAGAATATTTTAAAGAGGATCCTTTATTCTCCATCAAAGTTATTCGAGTACCTCCTCACTCCTGTTCATGTGACCCTGCATCATCAACTAACATTAAAAATGAAACCAAAACATTAAAACTGAAATGTAATCCATCCCCATCCTCAACATATATCACAATTCATACATCGACATCCCATACTTCCACGTCAAAATCCAAGCCAAAACATCATCTTAAAACTCATAAGAGTTACCTTCTTTTTGACACTTCGATTGGGTCCTACGCAGACATCCTACAACATATAATTCAAAATTTTGTGATCATTATTCCTCCCATTAGACATAGGGATCCTTATAGTAGTAAAAACTCCATGGTTTGATCCCAATTGCATTTACACCTATCATCGTGTTCTGGGCCATGACATTGAGCAGTGTAGGGCCTTTTAGACCATCATCCATGACCTTATTGAGGAAGATGATTTCCTCACTCAAGGTGAACATCCTTCCCCATCCACAACGAATACAACTCATCTTTCTACATCCTCATCCATTGGGTTTCCTAACACTCCCCCATCCACATCTACTCTACCTTTACCTATCATACCCTCTATTTATTCTCTCTCAGTTCCTCTTTCCACACCTCTAAGCATGTCAAACACACCATCCTCTTCTTCTACATTTGAAGAATCTTGGAAGAACCTCAACTTAAACTTCAAATAACCCTCTCATATCATCTACAAATGCTTCCACAACAAACCAACCTTCATCGGATATCACCATGAAAACACTAATATTTTCACTCATATCAACTACGACACAACCTTTAGACCCTCCAAATGAACTCAGTACCATCCCTTCCAAGAATGCTCCTTCTTCATCCAAATCCAAGATCCTTGGTAGACTTCCACAATGATCTCTTGTGTGTCCCCAAAAGAAGATAGAAATTTCACCAACAAATACTAAATATGCATCATCTATTTTGGGGCAACATCAATCTCCATCTAAGGCATCACAATCAATTCACCAACCAAAATAGATAAACATCCAACATTCCTTTAAGATTCGAATCTTCCTCTAAATCTTCAAGTGTCACTATAGGATCAAAATTGTGGAATGACATGACACAATCCTCCAAGACAACTCATACAACCACATCCCAAGCAATTTCATCAAGATCTAAGTAAAAGGATTCCCAAGAAAATACATATACTAATATATCGATTGAATCGTATGCGGAAACCCTTTAACACTTATTACAAATTTCTGCCATTATGCATCCACTTGTTAAGGAATTTAACCAACATAGTAAGAAGCCATCATGGTTTAATCCCCACCTTATTTGTGCCTACCATCGTACCCTGGGTCATAGCACTGAGTGTTGTAAGGATCTTCAAACTATCATCCATGATCTCATTGAAAGATACTACCTTTTTTAGGATTGTCCCTCTACCATTTTATCCACAACTAACTCCACATGTCTCTCGAAGTCTCTAAGTGTTCTCCTCCATCCTCATTAACATCTCTCCTTTTCATGTTATTAATCATACAGAAGGTCATCCCTTATTCATCAACATTGTTTTCCTATGATCCCCAATGCACTTCTATCTAATATAAATCTAAGGTTAACATCATCCAATCCCTTTCACCTATCCACATCTAATTTTCCTATAGTGATACAATATCTTTCGCTAGGGAAGTAGCCTCCCCTCGTCCTTGATCATATCATATGTATTAACACATTTCCTATCTAAACAATTCTCCTTTTATGCTAAGAGACTTTAATCCTTGACATTGTTTTATTTACCTCATTCAAATCCATCCAATCTAAACTAACCCCATCCAAATCTTCATCTCATTTGAAGCCCACTTTTGTGGCCATATGCATCTATCCCTTAGGGGACCATTTATTTTCATCTTAAGCCCAATGTGGTGGCCATGTTTTTCTCTTTGTTAAGAGACAATATTTCTATCTTTTTCATTTGAAGCCCACATTTATGGCCATGCATCTATCCCTTGTTAAGCCCACTGCGGTGGCCATGTTTTTATCTCTTAAGAGACAATATTTATATATTTTTCATTAAATTCCACCTTAGTGGCCATGATTGTATCATCAAAGCCCTCCTTTGAGGTGATGTTTGTCCTTCCAATAAGGACCATATTTTTTTTCACCAAAGTCCACCTTTGTGGCCATGATTGTGTGCCTCTTTAGCCCACCCTTTTGACCATTGGTTCATCTTTTTAGGGATGCATATTTTCACTTCCTAAAAGGGTAGCACATAGTTTTACCTTCACTCATCCTCCCAAAATTCTTATCTTATCTCGAACGCAGCGTTAATCAAGGAGTTGGTAGCGGGAAAATTTTCTCCCAACTGGATCAGACCATATATTATCACACATAAGTATGGTTCAAGGGTCTTATCAATTGGATTCTCTTGATGGTAAACCAGAGATCAAACCCCTTAATGCATTGCACTTACAGACCATTCTATTGTTAGTACATGCACTTATGAGCATAGTCCTATCTTTAGACCATGTCTCCACCATTATCCACTTTTGTCTATCATGGTAATGATATGAATTATGTGGTCTACCATCACTACTTTGATATGACCTTGAATATGAGTACCATGGCTCTACTCATAACATATTCATTATGGATAAGTTCTCCCATTTGGTGAGAACCCCATAATCATTACATCCATCACCCTCTCATTTTCCTATGACAGTCATGTAAAGGGTATAGGGGTGTCTCTTGTACAAGTCATCCTCCCCTCCTAAGTGGTATACTTAGTCTATCCCCCAGCTCTCCCCCATGTGAAACATAAAATTCAAGCATGCAAAAAGAAATCAAAGTTATCCAAAAATGGACTGATCCCTAGAAGGACAGATGTGCATATAAAATGAAAAAAGTATAATAAAATGAAGAGCATGTAAAATCAAAGCAAAATCAAAAGAAATAGACTGATCCCTCGAAGGAAGGCTATCATGTATTTTATTCTCACCATCCATGTTATATATACAGTAGACTATACCCTTGAAGGATGGTTACTGTTTTTATGGCATTCGGAAAGCTTCCCGCATTGATCTACTTTCTTCTATTATTGTTCTCTCCCTTTCCTAGAGCTGGGGCATAGACTTAAGGAACACCACCTTTGGAGAACCTTCTTCCCACATACAAGTTACACCTCAAATCCCTCGTCATTGTCAATATTAAGATTATGAGAATATTTCATCCATATCTCCCTCTTGGTCTTTTGGTATAATCAAATGTCATTGGTTATGTACTAACACCTGTTATCGGTTACAAGTGCAATGCTTTGAGTAGGGCCTTTTCTTGTTTACTTCTTATCCAGTTAAAAGCATAACTTTCTTACATGGCCCTTGCTATGGTTATGTGATACTCATCTCAAAAAAATCATCTTTTATCACAATTATGTTTTAGAAATCAAATTTCATATCATCAAATTTGCATCTATATTTTTACTCTTAAGGATGTCCCCTATTAACATCATCCATAAATCCATGAAATTTGTTACTATTTCTACACACTCTCTTTGATACGTTATTCGGTTTGGGAATTCTACTTGATCTCTATTGCATTTTGTGAATTCTACTTGAGAATATCTCTCAAGTAATATTCATTATCCAGACAGCTTCTCATCCCCCACCTTGACCAATTGTGACCTTTCTCCATCCATCCTCTCGCATCGTCCTTCTCTTCTCTCCAATCATCCACCCATTATCCTTCTCATCGACTCTTATTTTTGTTTTTCATCTAGCACATAACATCATCTTATTCATCATCACATATCCTTTTATCCCCAGCTTGGCACGTCCACATAACTCCCCACACAACATGGAAACCTTACTCGAGGTAGACCTGTCATTCTGGACAAGGTCTCATTTGTAATCACATCTGTTGACCATTCCTTCCTCCTAGTCTCCTTTGTCAACCCAATTTTCTCCTAAAATTCACCCCATCTCATTCTTCATTTCTCTTCTCACCCACTTTGTCCTTCTCCATGTTGTTTCTTCGATACTTCACATGTCCTCCACCCAGACAATTATTTTTGTGTTTTTCTCTTAATATCCTTTTAGCTGGCATACTATTTTATCATTCCATTTCTCTTTCATTCTTCTTTCGGCTTGAAGATCTTACTTAACCACCCATTTCACACGTAGGATTATTAATCACAATGCATATCTTTCTTAAGATCTTACCACTGTAGAAACTCCTCCACCATTTTCTATTTCATTAAACACTAGAAACATCTTCCTACTCCATAACTTTTGCTTAACACTCTGGCATCATCACTTGCACAACATAGGCATCCTAATTAAGAATTCCCCTTACACTCTCCATCCTACACTGCATACATTCCTCCATCCACTCATGTCACACTCCTTTTTTTCCTTGTTATCACCTCCTTTCATCTCTTGTTCCATTTTGGTATACACCACTCAGTCTTTTCATCATTCTTCTTCTTCTTCAACTTGGCAATCCTACTTAACCATTCCTATGACATGGATGATCTTACTTAAGAGTCTCTCTTAAGAATGATCTTGTATTCTTACCTTTCCCCTTTACTCCACATTCCCACCATCCTACATTTTCTCTTCATTCCCCATAAACACATCCTCTTCCCTCCTCTTTTTTTCCTCACAAAAAATATCTCAAACTTCCTCAAATATCATCTCCATCATCCCTCATTTGGAAATCTAACTTAACCACTTCATACCATTTCTTACTATGTCTCGTTCCTTCATCTTTACTTCCTTCATATTTCATCCACATCCTCATCCATTACATCCTCTCCTCATCATCTTCTCCACACCAATCATTATCCCTCCTTTCTTTACTCTTTCCACTCCATTTTCAAGAGTACTCCCACATATCTACCACCATACTTACTTCATCATTATCATTGTTCATCTCCTAACATTATGTCATCATCATCTTCCATTTTTCACACTAATAATTATCAGTGGAATTCTCCTAAAATTCATTTATCCTCATTCTACATGTCCCTATTCACCCCTTTTTACCTCCTCTATTTTCTCTTCCTTCCTTTTTCTTTGTGCCCTCTGATCATTATCAGAGGATTTCTCCTAACATCCCTCTACTAGCATTTCCTTTCCATCTTCCCTTTGACTTCTTCAATATCTCTACTATCTTCATCATATACTACCTTTACATAATTTTCTTTTTTGTCATCTCCTCCTTTCTACCCCTGGTTTTCTTTCATTTCCTCTGGTATCATCTTCATCCCCTCTTCTCCTTACACTTTCATCCTACTTCTCCATTGATAACCTGACTCACCAATGTTTTCCCATATTTTTAATCATCCCACCATCCACATGCATTTCCATGCGTTATGTTTCATATTCTTTACCTGGGTCTTACTCCTAACCCTTGGATTCAATTTCCTTCTTGTTTCGGCTCTATCATCTCTTCTTTCCCTCTTATTTCCGCTTTCCCCATTACTAAACTTCTTTCTCTACCACCCCTATCTTATTCAATCTCTATACATCAATTTTATTTTCCATTCTTTCATCTCCTCTACAGTCTCCTAGCTCCTCATTGTCCCTTTCTTTCTCTTTTCTATTCTACTTCCTCTCCCATCTTCTTTAAATTTTTTCATCTTCTTCATCTCCTTCATCTTTCCATCCTATTATTCCTATTCATATCTCCTATCATCCTTCTCTAATATTCTTCACCTCTTCTCCTTCTCAGCTATGTCGTCTCTTTCATGATCCATTCTTTCTCCCCCTTTGTTGTTTTGATCTCCATCTCCCTTTCACCATCTCTTCTGTCATTTTCTTGTCTTCTTCTTCTTTGTCCTTCATCATTTCTTTCTTCCACCATCTCTCCTCTTTATTATATATGTTGCTTCTTTACTATGGTACATCCCTATACATTCACCATCTCCTCTAATCTCCCTTCTCATCTTCATCTTCTTCTTGTTTGATCTTCCTCCTTCCCTTCTTCTCCTATATTCTCTCCCTATTTTATTTTTCTTTCCAAGTCCATCACGCCTTCCCTATTTATTTCCCCCTTATCTTTTCCCACTACCTTATTATTAACTATCATTCTCTCTCTTTTATGTTTTCATCTATCTTCTCACCTCTCTTATCATCCTTCTCTACTATTTCATTCCTCTCCTCCACCACATCTGCTCTACTCCAACATGTCTACTTTCTCTTATCTCTATCAGCTATCATCTATATCTTTCATCCCATTTTTCTGGGACATTTTCTGTCTTGGTGCATACCATAATGCAGCAAACACCTATCTAATCTTGTTCTCTTCCATGAATATTTTCTCTTCTTTTGCTTTATCACAAAAGTATCTTGACTTCTTATCCTACTTATCAAACAAGTGGGAATGCTTTTTCTTTTTCACCTTATAGTTTGCTAACACTTATGGATATTTCCTATGAAACATGATTACATCATATTTATCACCCTTTTACGGAATTATATCTCACCCTTTTATCCTATATGCTCATCATGTGCACAGTTATGATTATTCCCCTTGGGGTAATTTTTATTTATACATCCATCTCCCATTTTGTTATCTTCATGTGCCCTATCATGGGGCACCTATTCATCCTTGTACTTGTTGACACATACAAATCACTTTTTTGTCCTACTCGTGTCCTATGTGCTAGGGCATCATTATTTTAACTCCTCGTCCCTTTTGCGGACGCATGATTTTTCACTCGATTCCTCATGCAGAAAAAGGAGTGCTCATACTTTTCACATTCACTCACACATATTTTGATGTTTTCTTATGACCCATTGGGCATCACAGTTTACATCCATACTGTATTGGTCCTCACCCAGCTAACTGGTCTATAGAACATTGTCATGTCTGCCTTCGTTGAGACCACAATTGTCCTCTACCGATGTGATATTGGAGTCACCACCATTATTTTTCATAGATATTGCGATCGTTTTGGGCCCTAGGCATCTTGCCTTTAGACATGATTTTTTATGCATCCCCATCTCTTTTGTATCTAACCCTTTCTATTTTTGTCTTGTGGCTTTCTATCACAAACCACTCAACAAAAAGGGGAAAATGTAGACACCCATTTTCGGTATAGTACCCCTCCTCCATCTCGCATTCATTAAAGTATCATGCTTACTATTCTTTTTCTTAAATTTAAATAAATCCCATGCTTTTATTCACCCGAATTTAATTAATTATTAAATGAGTTCCTACATAAACCCATTTAATAATACAAATATTGTCCATATCTCACAAAATAGTGCAAAACATGGGCAATAATGCACCCATCCGGCATCTCCACTCTTAAAATTCAAGAAAGAGAATACATTATTTCACCTAACCCTGTCATTCAACTTTCACCACCTCCATATCACATCCTTATCTTTTTAACCATAAGTCAAATTGTTGAGTCCCACTGGAATCACATCACCTTCTTTTAATCAGGAGTACTTTACCCAACCCTCATTATCATATTAACCCATAGTTTAGCCTCACCATTAGGCTATAAATATGGGCTTTCCCCCCTTCCAAAAGTTAAGTTAGAAAATTTGGGAAAATGTTGTTTTGAATTATAAGCTTCTTTTTTATCATTTATATCCTCATGATGTCCTTGTGACGAAACTATAATCCCCACACTAGTCTTACTCATGATTCATTAGTTCACGTAGCGTGGTTCTTGTTACACATTGTGTTCAGATCAGATCAATACCACCATCTACATACTCGCAGTGTCAGGTTACTTTGTTTATCAACTTGTATGTTATTTGTTTATCTTGTATTTTATCATTAATATTTATCACATGAGGGTTGAGAGCCATCGAGGGAGTTAATGCTTCCCGGATTCTACTTTGTCAGGAAACCCCCACATAAAATATCTAATAAATCTTTCTCTAGTGTGTGTGAGCTATAGGTTTGTTGAGATCACAGTGAGGAGTTCAACATCGACTTTGTGCCCGTATCATCCATCACCATATCTAAGGTACTAAGCCCTTGCATACTCGACGTTGTTTTGTGTTTGTTGATTTCTTGTACACTAATCTAGATAGGAAGCAAGAAACCCCAATCAACAAATACATCCTTGAAAAAAACTTCTTGAATGTAATCACACATTTTCATTGTTTAAACAACCAAAAATAATCACATAGGACTACAAGACATACCTTAACACTTTGATGACATTCCTTGACATCATAACAATACTTCTACAGTATCATACTTCAACCAATCATCTCCCCCCTCTTGCAATGCTTCATATGGATTATTATGCCTGCTAAGAATCCTAGTAGAGGTATATATAATTATGATAGATCTATAAGAAGAACTTAAAGAGGTCCCAAGCCCTATTCGACACCTGAAATTCACTTCCATGTTCTTGCTTCTGATCTATACCCTGATTAACTTCTTGTCTTACATTCATATCAGATCTTGGTGAAATCAAATTATCCCTTCTAGGCTCCCATGACCTGCCTTGTCTTATGTCATGTATTCTAGGACCTTGAAATATACTCTCTTGCCTTGTAGGACCATAAAAATTTTCTAGCAACATGTGCAATCTTGTTATAGTTGAAGCATACAACTCTAATCCTTTCCTTGTAACCTCCATTTCCCCAATTTTGACTTAAAGGTTCACCTAAATAGTCACTAGCAATATGTCCTTTCTCATGGAAATTGTAGCAAACCACATTCTTTGTTTATTAATATCTATTATCCCTTCATGGATGCACATCCTTACAAAACCTCTTACATTCCTTAGCTCTATGCCCAAAGCCATTACATGTGAAACAATAATCATTAAAATATATTTCATACCTTGAAGCATTAGGTTGCCTTATGGACTTTGTCTTCACATTGTCTTTGACACTTCTCTCTTTCTGCTCTTCTTTAGAATTTTAATCTTCAATATTTTTTATTGAAAATAGTATCCTCTTACATCATACATTTTCCCTTGGTGTCATCTTTGAATCCCAAACCTGCTCTATCTCCTGCAGATCTTTGTTTTCTAAGAAGATAATCAAGATCCTTAGTGTTTTTCTCAAATTTCCTTTGACTTAGCCTTATTAACAACCTTAGAAAACTCTCCCTTAGAAACTCTATATCCTTTTCAATTTTTGGTGCACTTACTCTCTTTGTCTTGCAAACTAGTGACTAGAAACTTTACTTTTTATTCTAGTATCCTAACTGTATCATTTAGCTTGCTTGTTTCTGACCAAATATTCTCTTCTAGATCATGAATCTTGTCTTAATATTCTTGAACTAATGTTTTAATCTTCTTATTCTTTATTTCATCATTCTTCAAATTAGTCTAAACATACTTCAATTTAGTCTCATAGTCATCATCTTCAGAATCTATGGAGTCACTGAAAATGATAGGACCATTACTCATAGAGTTACTAGAATATTTGGTCATGAACAAAACCTCGTCTCCAACATCTTCATGATCTGATTCAAATTCAAAATCTGAAACACCACTATCAGAACTACTTACCTCATATGAGAAAGCCTATTCCTTTGTGTAAAAATTATTCTTGCCCTTCTTCACATAGTCAAACTTCTTGAATTTTTTCTTGCCTTTATTATACTTGTGATTATTCTTGTCATGATCATCTTCATGGTATTCATCACCTTATTTTTCATGCCTACAAGGAAACTTAGTAGCAAAGTGACCTACTTGAAACACTTAAATGGAATCTTACCTTTGTACTTTCCAGAGCTAACCTTCAATCTTATAGTAAGTATTACAAAGAGTTCATCATCAAACTAAGAAACATCTCCATCATCCTTAGCTTGCTTTCCCTTGGAATTCATCTCAGATTTCAAGGGTATCTCATTCTTGACAGTTTTATCACCCTGTGTTCTCATCTCATATACAGTTAAGGTTCTATGCAAATCATCCATAGTCAAAAGAGCCAAATAGTTAGCTTATTTAATGACGGATACTTTGGAATCAAACTTTAAAGTTAGAGACATTAATATATTTTCTACTACTACCTCTTCCTTTACTTATTCACCTAATCCTCTCATGGTGTTGATAACCTTGTCAACTCTAAGTAAATATGCAGTAATAGACTCATCATGACTCATCTTTAGCCCTTCAAATTGATTTTTGAAGGTCTGAAGCTTGGCTAGCCTTACCTTGGACTATCCTTCATAAAGGAGCTAAATTTTCTCCCTCATTGATTTTTCTGATTTACAATGCATCACCTTCACAAGATCAAGTTTAGATAGAACACACATAATTGTGTTCATATCCTTTGAATTATCACTACACGACTTCTTGTCATCAATAGTTGTTGGGGGAGTTACAAAATTTTTATAACCATTCACAATTGATTGCCAAATGTCAAACCCTAGAGACATGGCGTGATTCCTCATCTTAAGACTCCAAAAATCATTACTCACTCCATAAAACAATGGTGCCTTGTTAGAAGAAGACCCACTTTGTTGACTTGCCATTTTCGAGCTTCAAGGATCTCCTTTCAAGTGATCAAAATTATCCAAAAGGACCTGCTTTGATATCAATTGTTGGAAGCACAGTGTACTGGGGGATGAATCAGTCCTTCAAAAACTTTAAACCAATTTAGATTTACTTAGTTAAACCATAAATCATTCAACCCTACAGTAATGTGTGCTTAATATTCATTCAAATGATCATAACCATGAAAGAGACATAAGAAAATTAGATATAAGTGGGAAACCCTCAATGAGAAGAAAACCCACTGAAAATTATTGTAGACAAAAAAGAGTGTTAGTTGTAAATACAAACTAAGAACTAAACAAAATTAATCCTTAATCTAACACACCTAATATCTACCTCAAATTGAGTAAGATAAAAAGAGGGAAAGGATGTTATACCTGTAATTACCTACAAGATGTAATCATCCTTCTTTTATGCTTTTGATGTGCTCAAATGGATGAATATTTCTTACTTAATATTGTGGATTTAGTTGAACAACACCTAACCTTGATTTCTTGATGATTGATTGTGGAAGCTTACTTATGATTAAGAGCTCTCTAGGAATATTTTGGTAGCACTTAGTTGTATTCTCATAAGTTGGCTTCCATGAAGGTGGTGAGCCAAATTTATAGGTTGTGGGAGGAAGAATTAAGGGTGGAAATTGGATGTGAATCAATGGTTGAGGATTGGTGAGGAGGGTAGAGAATTCTTGAATTAGAGAATTCCATAAATTAAGAGAAGCCTCCATTGAATTTTTAATTCAATGGAGGGAGGGAAATTTATTTAAATTTTTAAATAAAAAGGAGGGAAGTTTAGAGAGGCTTCTAGAAATAGAATCCTTTAGATTTGGAGGTGGAGCATTTAATTAGGCTAGAATCAGGTGAGATTGTTTGTGATTAGGGAAGTGATTTGATGGAGAATTTAGGTGTAGGATAGGTGTAGAATAGGTGGGTAGGAATTTTAAATTCTTAGAAATTGATAATAGGGATTAGTGATATATAATAAGATATTAGTAATGAATTAAATGATTAATGGTTAGATGGGATTATGAGAATATTTCAGATAAGGATGTATATGATAATATGGATTAATAATAATAATTAACCTTGCGATTAATTATTATATGGTCAAGATGGGAGTTGTGATAATGAATTAGTGACGGGAGGGGATTAATAATATTTAATAAGTATGTCAACATTTTACATGTCTACATTTTGCCCCTCTTTGAATGGTTATTGTGAATCAAGTACTGTTCAAGGAAAGAGAGGTTGCTAGGATATATGGCAAGGGTGATGCCCCCTTGAGGGGTTAGTCGAAGAGGAAACGAGTTGGGTGACCACTCAAAAGGAAAAGAAGATCATGGGGAGTGAGAGTATAGAAAGTGATGAAATTATGAGGAATAGGATGCCCCAACCAAGTGAGTTAAATGATAGGATGGCCTAGGGAAGGGGAGTGGGATTAATTGTTTTTGGATGTCCAAGACAAGAGCATGATCCTAGAGGGATTTATTGAATTGATTAGAATGATTGGATGGATAGGATTGAGAGGATTCCTCAATCGGGAAGATTAAGTTGGATGAAATAGATTGGATGCCATAATCATGGATATATGAAAGGGGTGAGGAAAGAGTGGATGCCTGACTAGTTAGGGAGATATCCCCTATACAAACAACATGACTCATGTTGAGCTTGGTTTGGTTGCCGGTTTGATTTGATTACTTTTAGTGCCATTGCACTACACCCGTCTTGTGCTATGAGTTTGGATATTGTAGATCAATTAGATGTTCATTGGGGGTAGTTGAGTGATTGAATAGGATTTGAGAGGATGAAGGAGGGATAAAATGAAAGAAGGAGAATCGTAGATAGTTAGTAGATGAAGATGAAACATGGTGAGTGTTGTCACGATTTGTTCACAATTTCATCATTAGCGGATGGAGTTATGTGGCATCGAACAAGGTGCAACAAGGTATAAAGACCATGATATTTAAGTTGCCAAATGTCGGTGTACTCGTGTTATTGGAAAAAATGAAGAAAAATAGGGTCCTCATGTCATTAGACTGTGTAAAAGAAATTAATTTTGCCTCACATGATCAACCAAGAAAAATGCAAGCATTAAAACAAACATTCACAAACATGCAAAAAAGAAAAACTGACAGAATGGATTCGAGATATGGGGATGAAAATTGTATAATTTGTGTGAGGTTGCTTGTGTTAGGATTTCTATAGGTTTTTAATTCGTAGGATTTTGTACAATTTTTTATTTTTAGAAAAAAATTAATGATTTTTTTATTTTTTTTAATTTTTTAGATGTTTTAAGATTTTTTTTTAATTTTTTGGATTTTTTTTGTTTTTTTATTTTTTATGATTTTTTTGGATTTTTGGATTTTTTTTACATTTTTTTATGATTTTTTAGATTTTTTAATGTTTTTTTGAATTTTTACGATTTAGAGTGATAGACAGAGAAATTTGGTTAGTGTAGGAAGAAATGGGAGGACAAATGGATGGGGAAACAAGCTCCTGGAATATATTTTAAGAGCATCACAATGGATATAAAAGGGGCTGGGGGACCACACAACGAGTCATTTTCACTGTGCGAGATAGAGAGAGAAGAGCTTCCGAGATAGCATGATGCCTACACAAATATTGTGGATCACTGAGTGAGGAGTTATCAACGACCGACAATCGATGGGCTTGGGGTAGGTACCTTTTAGTTTTTTATTAGTTTTTTCATTTTGCATGTTTTAAAGCTTTTTTTAGGGTGTTTAGGTTAATTTTTAGGCACTAGGGGGATAAAAAGTGGCGCTTATGTGCATGAAATGATGCCTATGCACCCGAAAATGGTGTGCTATGCATCACTTAGGAGGTCAGAGCAAACTTTGGTGCCTATACGCCTGGGAAAGGACATGTTTTGGCGCATATACACCTGAGAGGGATATGGTTTGGTGCCTATGCAAAGCATTGACACCTATGTGGGGGGTTTAATGCCTATGCTGTGAATGACAGTGCCTATGTGAGGTGGGAAAGAAAGTGGACACTTATGCGCTCGGTAAGAGAAACATAAATGGCGCCTATGTTATAAAATGGCACCTACGCCATATTTTTTGGGGGTTAAAGTAGTTTTGAGTGGTGAAATGATGGATATAGGTTTTTAGAAAGATAAGTAATGATGGGTGGGACCTAATACGTGTGGGTTAATGTGTGCATGTGGTTTTGGATATCGTGCAGGTTAGGCAATAGACGATCGGAAGCATTGAGGAGGTTATTAGGAGGACTTGATGAGGAGGTGAAGGAGGATGAGGCTTCACTCTTTCACGTGCTAGAATTATTACACGTGGTGAGGATGTCACTTATGTGAGTATATTGGGGGTTATTGAGTGCACTAACAGAGAGGTGGCACTCAGAGATGAGCACATTCCAGCTGCCTATAGGGGAGATGATGGTGACGTTGGAGGGTGTTTACCGCATATATTGGATTCCTTTGGAAGGGGAGCAAGTGGTGTGGCACATGTGGAGGCTTGAAGTGCGATTGATGTGGTTGATGGATGTAGAGGATGCACCCCACTGAGGGCTACATATAGACTTGTAAGTATATTTTAGAGGGGATTTGATGGATCGGACTTCAATGTTGTTATGTTATCTGGTTAGCTACATTTTGTTACCCGATTGAGGAGGCCACTTTTTTAGCATTGGTTTTGTAGATGTGATTTACTCGATGTGGAAGTCGGAGACAGTGTATGTGTGGGCCCTTGTAGTATTAGCACACTTATATCATGAATTACACAAGATAGCCTACTTAGGAGGCAATAGTATTGGAGTAGGTATCCTACTGCAGATTTGGCATTATGACCATATAGTTATGGGTAGGTCTATTAGAATCTGGAAGCAACGTCGGGATGGTGAGCCCTTAGTATGTGGGTGGAACATGCATATGTGTAGGAGAGAGTATCTAGGGAGATGGATTTTTATAGGCATAAGATAGACGAGATGTAGGTAGGAGATATTACTTGGTGACCATATTGTCATTATGAGGCATGGGAAAGAGACCAAGTGTAGTTGGGTAGGATTCAAACGACCTATTACTTGATAGGGGGTTAGCCTTATATGGTAGATTGATACCGGCCATATCATGTTTTGTGGTAGTTTTGCATTATATAGGACATACCTACAGGTTTCCATGTGTTTGCACAGACACCAAGAGTTACCTAGGAGTGGGGTACCCCAATTCTAGCGGATGTATCCAAGGCTAATTTTGATGATGTACAAGTTATCTCGTGGGTACCCTTACAAGTTATAACAGATCCAGGGATAGTACAGGGGTATGAGGAGTGGTGCAGGGGATTAGGCCAGCTAGGATTATGTAGCCACTGGGGTGTATGATATTTATACATGGGCAGAGACATGTGTATAGGGGGATGCCACATGGACAAACATTAGTGGTTCATATCCCACAAGGATAGGTAGAGGAGGATTTACAACAGTCACCACCTATCATCATATTGGGTGGCCCTCCAGTCCAACAGGTAGTGGCTCATTCACATGTATAGGATGCATCGAGCCAGAGTGTGAATGGATAGGAGGTGGATGTGATGGAGGTTGATTATTCAAATATGTCATTATAAAGGATTGTACCATCAAAAAAAAATATTGGGTCCATATGGTATAGGGGTTACATGTATAGGTTTGATAGGTACAAGGCTATCAAGATTAGGTCCTTCTGGTGCAGGTCCTTCAGGATCAGTTTATGCATGAGTAGAGCTACAAGCTCGTATTGACATATTAGAGATGGAGGCTTGTGTGTGAGTAGTGGAGATAGCAAGCTTACAGGTGAGAGCTGTAGCTTGTTTGAGAGAGATACAGGAGTTGGGGCATACATGGAGTATTTTATCGATGTTGGTGACTCAGATGATAGTGGAGGGGCAGATTATGTCAGCTGAGGTGGCTCACCTATAGGGGGACTGGGATAGGATAGAGCAGGCAATTTATGGCTTGAGATGGGAGAGATATCGTGTCATTCGACACTGAGATTAATACCATCGCTAGAGGGATGTATACAGGGACAAATATGGTGTATTAGATACAATTGTTGAGGCATTAGAGAGTGTGACACAGTGAGCTTCTCAAGGGGTGGGAGAGAGATGGATAGTTATGTAGGGTGCAAGATAAACAATGTCGCCGATGACCATGACATGGGGTTAGTATTAGGCCCTAGCAGAGGAGATGTGTTATTACGAGCACATCATGAATTTCCATATGTCGAAGGAGCTATGCTATGAGGAGTATTTGGCTAAGAGGAGATCAACATGATCGATGGCCTTAGGGAATACATTGAGTGTGTTACGACCGAGACTAGATGGGACAAGGGATGACACGGGTAGCTCGATGCAGTGATGAGCATAATTTTTTTAAATTTACAATGTAGCCCATAATTTTATTATGTTGGATTGTATCATATTTATTTTATTGGATGTTTGAGGATGACCAGGATGGTCCCATTTTTATGTATATATGTGTACTTTGATGACGTGTATGAGACATTTATTTTTGATGATGAGATGACACATGTTATTTTGATATTTTTGTTGATGTATAGATGATGATGTATGATGATGTTTTGATAGTTTGATGCTGATATATATGTATCATTTTGATGATGTGATGTTATTATTTGATATATAATTTTTGATGAGATAGTTATTGTGATGATTATGATGACATACTTTTTTTGTGATCTTTATGATGATGATGGCACGTATTATTTTGATGATGGTATTTGAATATTTTGATGATATGTGTGATGGTTGATACATTGGATGTGTTGATATGGATGATGCGACAACATTTTTATGGTAATTTATTTTATTTATGATGTATAAATTTCATTGTTGATGATGTTCTAATGACGATGTATTGATGATTGTTTTAATGTTATCGTGATGATAGTGTTTATGATGGGTATTTATTGTTTTAGACCTAGTTTGATGGGTTGATGTGATTTATTGTTGGTGATGAGTTGATGTAGATTTATTATGATGTGATGATGATGTTAGATGATGATATGATGATTATGGGATATGTATATGATGATGGTTTTAGGTGTTTATGTATTGGTTATGGATGTTAATGGTGATGTTGGTATATGGTATTTTGATATAGTTTTATTATTATTATTTTAAGATGAGTAGATAATTATGGATGAATGAGATGTGAAGTGTATTTATAATTATGGTTTTATGGTGAAGTTTGATGTTTAGATGGATGGATGTCATGATTTATTAGGAGATGCACTAGTGTGTATAGTAGTTTGTGCTATTTTATGTGTTTATGTGGACAATGTGATGATTTATTTACATATGGTAAATGTGATGGATACTTAAATGCTATTAAAGAAAATTTAAAATGTAATTTGAACTGTACAAATATTTACAACATAACCACACACAAACGGGGTAGAATAATAGAGAGATAGGAAAGCAATTGTGAAGAGGTGTATAAGGGGGAGGGATGGAGTGGAAAGAAATGAAAGCCTCAGGATATTACAAGGGTTGCATTTCTTGGCATTTGACTTAGATTCTTTGTAATGTAACCATGCCTAAAATGTTGTAGACAATGCGACCTTAGTTAGGATCAAGATGGAATTTTGAGTCATGAGAGATTTTTTTCTTCGTAGTTAGGATCAGAAGAAGTCTTGATTTAAGATAGTAGGGAAAAGGATGTGGATACAAATGGAGATATGGGCATGCATAAAGGGTGTTCCCCTAGTGTGTTGGTTGCATTTATAGGGCACTAGTGGAAATAGGATCTAGTTTACCATAGCGTTGGGAACCAGTTTTCACTATGGTACTTGCCCAAGGCATCACTGAAGTGGTTTTCACCACTGGACAAATTATTTTGATTTTGATTTTGATTTTGGGTTGTGGGCACTTAGGCATAGAAACGCTTGAGATGCATAATGTTATTGGCCTCATCCAACTCATACCCATCTTGAGTAGCAAGTTTATAAACACCCGAGCCTAAATTGACAATGACGATGTAAGGTCCAAGCTAGTTGGGTTCAAACTTGCCTTTATTTTCACAGTCAGCATTAGTATTACACTGGTTTTCCTTGAGTACTAGGTTACCAAATTCAAATTTACGAGTTTTGATAAGCTTGTTGTAGCGTTTGCGGAGGTGATTTTGATAAGCTTTGAGGTTGTCCATGGCATGAAGGTGTTTCTCATCTAGTAGATTGAGTTATTATAGGCAATGAAATTGATAGTCCTCATCATCAATGAGGTGTTAGAGAGAAACGTGGAGGGAAGGGAGATCAAATATTTATGTATGCCAATCTCGTCCTGCTTGACTGAAAATTTTACCAATGATGGGTTTCAACATTTTATTGGATGCTTTGGATTAGCCATTGTCTTGTGGGTGATATGGTGTCGATAATTTGATCTTGATGAGGAAATGGTCACAAAGCTCATAGAGTTCTCAATTCTTGAAGGATTTATTGTTGTCTGTGATAAGAGCAGATGGAATAACTAGTGGAAAATGATGTGATTAAGGATGAACTCAGATATTTGTTTTTCGGTAATGTAGGTAAGCGGGATGACTTCAACCCATTTAGTAAAGTATTCCATAGTAGTAATGATAAATTTGTGATTGTTAGAGGAAGTGGGACTAAGTTTTCCCATGAGATTGAGACTCCAGGTAGAAAAGGGCCATGAAGTAGTGATGGGTTATAAAGATTGGGACTACGCATGGATGAGGTCGGCATGCTTTTGGAAAGGGACACATTTTTGGATATATGAACATGAATCTTTCTCCATGGTAGGCCAGTAGTAGCCAATACACAAAATTTTCTTAATAAATACCACACCACTTGTGTGAAAATCGCAGATGTCAACGTGAACTTTTTGGATTTTTGTTTCAACCTCTTGGGAATTAATGCATCATAATAATATTTCATTAAATGCTTTATGATAAAGAGTGTTGCCAAGGATGGTGAAGCGAGAGGTGCATTTTATTAAGGACTTATGGTGGTTATGAGGAAGATTAGGAAGAAGGGTATTGTCATGGACATAGGTGTAGATTTCATGGTATCATGGGCAGTCAAGACCAATAATCTCACATACCATCTCTGATTCAGGAATCTCATAGGTTGGAACTATAATCTGTTCAACCAATAAATGTGAATTGGAGGCAGCTGAAGGCATGTCCAATAGAGATCCAATGGTCATCATTGCATCTACTAATTTATTGCTTGCTCAGGGGACCTTCTTGAACCGAATGTGCTAGAAGTAGGACTTGAAAGTGTCCACCATTCACTTGTAAGGAACCATTTTTTCATGTTTGGTCAAATATTCATTACTAACTTATTTTATGATGGGTCACGAGTCACTTAAGACAGTGATAGTTTTGATGTTCCATTGGATGTGCATTCTTAGTCCAACTATGAGTTCTTCATATTTAGCTATATTGTTGGTGCAAGGAATGATGATTCAAATGGCCTTTGGGATTATGTCTCCTTGGGGTGTGATAAATAAAATTCCCGCTCCTGAGATGTGATGTGTAAATAATAAATCAAAGTCTAATGTCCATGCACCTGATTCTTTGATAGTGAATAACCATGTATTAAGTGGAATGTAATCAGAAACTAGAGCTTCTGCTAAGTGATCGGCTAGAAACTTTATTTTACTAGCTTTCTAATTAATATATTCAATGTTGAACTCACTCAAGACCATGATCCATTTGTCCATGCATCCTATTAAAGTGGATTTGGAGAGTACATATTTGAGCAGATCTACCTTGGCTATGAGTTTGACTATATTATTGAGCATGTAATGTCATAACTTTTGAGAATAAAAAACAATGGTAAGACATGTCTTTAAAATATGAGTGTAATTATGCTCAAAGGTGATTAATGTTTGACTTAGATAATAAATTGCCTATTCTTTTCCATGCATATCATGTTGTGCTAGGAGAGCTCCCAAGGCGTGCTAAGTAGTTGAAATGTAAAGGAGGAGACGAATTCCCAGAGTACGAGGAACTAATATTGGAGGATGCAGTAGATACTCCTTGAGTTTTTCAAAAGAGGCTTGACACTCCTCGTTCTAATGGAAGATTGTTCCCTTTCTAAGCAAATGATGAAATGGATGGCACTTGTCAACGAGTTGTGATATGAATCTTTTGATGGCTTGGATTTTACCTTGTAGGATTTTGAGTTTCTTTAAATTTACAGGTGGAGGCATTTAAACCACAAATTTTACTTTATCTTGGTCAATTCCTATTTCACGATGCAAGACAATAAAACCATGTAGCTTGCTTGATGTAACACTGAAAACACATTGTAGACACTAAAATTAGGTCACACTCCCCTTTGGTCCCTCGACAAATAAATTCCCTTCATCACATTCACCTAGCCATGGCCCCATTCACCCCACTAATATTAATTTAATTAAATTAATTCATTATCCTCACTATATTTATTATTTAAATATCTTATTTTAAATAATATCCACACATACAGTTCACTTAGACACCTCACCAAGCCAACTCAACCTAAGACCTATTCTTAGTAAGTTGCCATAACTAACTAAGACTTACCCAAACCCTAAAAATCAATGCCTACATTCCCTCTAACCACATTTCATGCATGCTTACAAGAAGCTCCCAGTCTAATCCAAGGGTTAATGACATGAAATCTGAGGAAATCAAGAGGATCTCCCTAGTTTAGTAAACCTAGGAAATCCCACCTTGACCGACGCCGGTTACCCCTAACCATCGCCGGTTAAGCCGGAACCGCCATCGGTTACCCTTTTAACCCCAAAACAACCTTATTCTCAAGGTTGGAAGTTGGAAGAAAAAAGCCAGAAGGTTGGCGAGCAAAAACACATCTCAGAGAGATAACACATCTTCAGAGAGTGAATTCCAATGAGAATCCACATGCAAGGAAGGAGATCAAGCATCTTCTCTTACACAGCCATCCCAGCCATGATCTGATCTAACCAAGCAAAGAGGAATGTACATGCAACCCATGTAGAAGCTTTCCTTCAGTTGGTGATCACTTGCAGCCTTCAAACCCCTCATCAGCACCTCCATCCCTCACTCACAGGCATTCAGGACCGGAATCCAAGTAAGTATAACGTCATACTTTTCTGGTTTATTTCATTTCATCATCATTTTATCATCTATTGTTTACCTAGCCACCTATTGACCTTCTCCAACATTTCCACCTCCATATACCCATTAAAACCTCGCCAAAGCCTACCCCAGTCACCCAATACCTCATCCCGACCAACCAAAGTCCTTTGTGTAATCACAAAGGAGACCCAAAGCTTGTTCTGTGGCATTTCCAGATTTCCACAGTAACCGGCACCGGTTACACCTGACCGTTCGTTGGTTACCCTTAACCGACATCAGTCTCTATATTTTCCCATACAGCCCAGAACAGAGACCTACCCACCAAATTTCATCTCACCCTCATCCACCTGTGATCTACCCGAGACCTCTGTCAAACCTGCAGAACCCAGAACCAATCATTTGACCTTTGGATTCTATTCTAGCTTAGCCTGTTAGATTAGATCTATTTCTTATTGTGTTTTAAGTGAGATACCTAAATCATTTCAAATTACAATAGGATTTACTTTTTTTACAACATTAAATTGTTTAAAATAGTGGACTGACAGCCATCTAGGAAGTATCACACTTCTCAGATCTAGCATACACTAGGCAGTTCACTGCCCATATTGTTTAATTCCTTCTGGTGGTCTTGCTTTGCATTACAGGTAGTTCCTCCTAGCCAAAAGGAAGCTCTCATGATCAGGTGGATTTGGAAGTCATACGCGTGCAACAACCCATCAACCAGCATTTGAACAGGTATTCCTCCTACGCCCGTTACCCTTATCTGTTTCGTCAACATCTTCAAAGAAACGATCTAAGAATCAGGTGAAACATTTTGGCATGCCTAGTGGGACCCATCCAGGGTTCCTTGCATTTCATTCATTCCTAGGAAAAGTTGTGTGTTTGTTTCCCTTCTGAAAAGCATACACACTAATTTTCTTCCTTGGTAACCCACCTCTTCTTTCTATTTGCTCTAAAGGAAACTTTTCTTTTGGTGTAATTAAAAAGAACCATTTCTTCATGTTTTCTGCATTGTAGTGAAAGAGCATCCCTCTTCCTCTTCATCTTATTGTGTCATCCAATTTCACATCTCGATTTGGGCTTAAAAATAAGTGCATTGCATTCTGATTTATCACATTAGCTCACATTAATTGAGGGCAACCTATACGCTGGAAGTCATGCCCAGCTGATGGTTGACAAACGAATCATAGAAAAGCACTTCTTTCTCTTTCTCTCTCTCTGAGTCTTACCAAACCTCAAAAAAATTCAAAATACATACATTCTTAAACAACATCCTACTTGGAAGAAGTTGTAGGTGATCACACGATCACGGCATAGTGGGCACCCAGCTCGCTACTCTGTCGAGTCATACTTCAGAGAAAAGCCTGCCCCCACCATAACATACCTGAAACCTCACCTTTTAGATCTCCTTCTTTGTAGGAAGCCATCCTCACCAAAAAAATCTATTTCACAATTCATGTGTCAGTCCTTAAATAGCATAAGCTAAACAAACATAATAGAAAGGGCACTCCTAGGATCACATTTTTCTTAGTGTTTCTGCTTGGCTTGCATTTTGAGGTGAGAGATCACATTCTTCACTTTTTCTTGTTCATCCTTGCATGCTCCTCATCATAGCTAGTGTATTCTGGCTTCACCTGAGTGTGCCTGGGCCATATCACCATCATTCTCAGAATTTTGGGTCTGATTCCACACCATATTTTAATTCACAACCACTTTCTTTCATCACTATTTCAATTTCACAGTAACCGTCGTCGGTTACCTTTGACCGCCATCAGTTATACCCAACTGACATCGGTTCTAGGTCCTTTTGCTAACCTACTCAAAAGGAAATTTTATTCATTTTCTTCCACTTTTCACAGTCCCTGTCACTACCATCATACCCATTGACGTTGTAAACATCATTAGATTTGGCATACCTGTCAGATTTCACCTTCTACCTTGTTTTTCACTCACTGTCCATTTTCTATAGTGACCGGCAGTGGTTACCCTAGACCGGCATCATTTTTCCCTAACCGACATCGGTTAGCCTGTTTCATATTCCAATTACCATTTGGTACCTAATCCACTTTTTACCACCAAATTCACCTATTCATGTTGTTCTCTGTGTCATTTACAGAGAAGCAGCCCTACCTGATCAGTATTGGTTCACATGGTGTTGACCCAAAGACAAGCAAGCACACTCGTATTTCACGCCATTTGTCAACCACTCCCACCTAGTCCTTCACCACCTTCCATTTTATCACTAGCCATGGATCCCATCCAACCTATTACTATCGCTACCAGAGATGAGGAGTTTACATGACTCCTTGACCAAAACCCTGCCGCTTTGTAGTTTTACCTTTCCCATTCGTCCACTCGAGATGCCTCGGGTCAGTTGATATACGGCATGCCCGTATCTATCCCCCCGACTCTCACTCCCACTCCCGCATCAGCCCCATCTGGCTCCGTGCTACCCGCATCTACCTTACCCCCAGTCATTTCATAGCTAGGTCCTATACCCGCTATAACTGCCACGTCTGTTACCTCCGTGGCACCTGCTACATCCACCATACCCGTGATAACTACCCCAAACACAACCTCATCTGCCCCTAATGTCTCACACATACCCATAGCTACATTACCACCTCCAGTGTCAGTGACCCCTACCCCATTTCAGAACGTGGTCCTTTCCATTCCACAATCATTAGCCCCTATTGCCACTAGGGTTACCACAACCCTTCCACCCCCATATACATACTACCAACAACCTCTCATTTCATCCATTATACATTCCAGGTACGTACCCCCCATTTCACTGCCTTCTTCTCAATCAACCTACATGGACAGCCCCATACACTGGAGTGTCACCCCTGTTATATGCCCAAAACCAACCCTCTCACACTATAGGAGGCACCCAATCATCACAACCCACCAACAACCTAATTAAATTGATGTTGGACAAGATGCAGACATTGGAGGCATCGGTTTCAGGCTCCCGCAACACTCTCACCTACGACGAGATTTGTAATGAGCCCATCCACCCATCCATTCCTATCCGCTCATACCCCGTGCATTGGGAAATGCCTAAATTCAATCATTTCAATAGCAAAGAAGACCCACACCAACATTTGCGGTCGTTCAAACATGGGTGTTATCTGATCGCTCATGATGATGCCTTACTCTTGAGAACCTTTCCCATGTCCCTCACTGGACCTGCATTAGATTAGTATAGTGGGTTACCTAGACACTCTATATTCTCATTCAATCAGGTAGCCCAAGCCTTCTTGGATCATTTCTCTATCAATATCACCAAGAAGGTTACCATGACTGATCTATACTCCACATGTCAGTATGAGGATGAATCTATTGTAGATTTTGTTGCTCGCTAGCATAGCCTGATCAACCAACTTACCTTCTAACTGCCACAAACAGAACTCATCGAGCTCTTCACATGTGCTTGTGCTAGACATATCTCACTGACCTTACAAGTCTAAACCTTCCGAACATTCGATGAAGCATTCACTATGGCACAAAATTTAGAGATTCAGGCCATCGAAGAGAAGAAAATCCAATTACGCAATAAGAATTTGGCATTCAAGTCGAATGATACCTCTTCTTCTTCCAAACCACAAACCAATTATTCAAAAGCTAAGGGCACCACTAATGCAATGGTACTCAAGGCCAGCCTAGCACATCCGTCAAATTAGGCTACCCCTTCATCTAATATCTCACCTGTCCATACTTTTCAATTTAGACGAGAGTAGCGGAAATATACCCCAATTGGGGAACCTTACTCTTGTATCTTAGAAAAGCTTTATCAAATCTGGAGCCATCACTCTTCCACCCATAAAACCATACAGGTTTTGACCATGCTCGCCCCATGCCCGCATGGTATAAAGAACATGATTTCTGTAATTATCATCGAGTAAAGGGTCATAGTGACGGCAACTGCATCACTTTCAAAAATATTGTCCAAGAAATGCTCGAGAAAGGTGAGTTAACCATGGATAATCCTAATGCACCTGCCAACCAAAACCTACACATCTTCAAGAAACCATTTCCCAACCATGCCCGTTCGTTTGATCAAACTAGTGAGACCTCAACTCACGATACCCATACCTACGAGGTTCACACTATCTTTAATAACATACCTGTCGCCTCCCAATTACCCCACATTCCTTCCATAGAGAAAATCCTAGCCTGAAATCCTCCTTTCACATCAGAACCAACCTCTATTATTCTTTCACCAATAGAGGAACACATTTCATCTCCTTCATCACCTACGGAGGAGTCTTCCGCTAACATTGAGACCATCTCACCCCTGGCTTCACCACTTAGAGAACCTTTACTCACAATACCTCCTCCACCCATAGAGGATCACCCATTACCTCCTCCACCCATAAAGGAGCACCCATTACCTCCTCCACTTATAGAGGAGCTCCCATCATCTCCTCCACCCATTGTAGACCCAGTTGAGATACCTTTTCCTCTTATCGAGCATTCTCCATCAGATACCCAAAATCCTATAGACCTACATTCAGCTCTCTTCCCAACGAAATTTGAAGCTAGCCAATTCCCCATCTCTAAGACACATTTTACGGTGATTGCCATTAGGTCCTCATCAACTCCACCTATAGACATGTCATTCTCATGTTTGGTTGATCACTTAGATTATGTGGAAAGATACTTACTATGGGGGCGTCTTTTGCTTCATGTATCAACACAGATACAGAGATCCCTTGCTGATACCTCCACTATCTACCCAAAAAACATTTGACCAATCGAACCAAACACAACCACCTCTATCACAACCCCTTCCACGACAACTGTTATAGCCCAAACCACACCCCTACCCATAACCTGACCTACGTCTAAACCCAAATCCACACATACAACATCTTCCTCAACTAAACCTATTACCACTTTAGGGGTCACCCCGACCACCAACCTTACTCATCCACCTATTAAACTAGATTTAGCTACATCCCCCAAAGTCAACATCATACCTACTCCTACACCCAAACAGAAGAACCAAACCCATAGACCTCATACCTCGTCTGCGTCAATCGCACCTGCACCTATCCCGTCTGTCTTAGGATCTCAAATTCCCCACATGGTCAATAAACCTCCACCCATCAATAAACCTAAAACACAACAACACATTCCTTCCTCACAAACCTCTAACCTACCTAGATGCCCAACACAACTTACACCCACACTTGCAGCATATTTACCACCCATACCTCCAATACCCTCGGTTATTGCTTCACTACCCACTACACTTCAGTCATTTTCTCTCACACCCCAATCACAACCTGCATCATCTACCTTCACAGCACCCTAGTTATCCCCATGGGTAACTCACCCTCTTCCCCCATCTGCTTTTCCTTCTAGACCTTGTACACCCACACCACCTTTACCCAAGAAGGTGCAACCCAAAAGCAACACTCCACTACCCCACAACAAGGTAGTCAAAACAACCACACACCCTCCTACCTGTTCATCTACTATACCCATACCTAAATAAACACGACTAATACCCAAAACCATTCCAGCACCCAAACCCATAGCTTGACCCCCTCTTTCAAAAATTGTTTGACAATCAACCACACCTACACCCAAACCCACGTTCACTTCCCATTGTGATCCACTTGCAGGCTCTTATGCCAAAATTTTAACCAATATCCTTGAGACTTCTGTCATCACGTTACCACCACTCAAACCTTACGACCCCCTCAAACCCAAGCTAAAAGGGTTTGACGATACTAAAATTTATGCATACCATCATGTGTCAGGGCATGATGTGGAGAACTGCAAGGCCTTGAAAAATGTCCTTATCCAATTGTGTCCACCAGAAACTAACTTTGATGACGACGACCTTCTCAACGAGGATCCTGCTTCACCAACACCCATTATCATACTGCCCACTCAACAACCACAACCTCCACCCTCACAACTCCTAAAGCCACAACCAAGATTTGAAATTAACATGGTTTGCATCAGATAACTTGCCATGCCACCACCCCAATGTCATTGCACCCAACTCACCTCACAAGGCTTTTCTCCTCCGGTAGGTTTCTTCCCTTCATGTCATTATACCACTCATCCTACACCTTCTCCATTTTCCAACTCCCCTCAAATCAACATGATACACATCACAACATGTGTGCAGAAGGGTAAAGAAAAGAAAACTGACCCACCAATCAATCCTATATCCAACATACCGTCTGCGGCCCCATGTACCCCATTTCTAATCGCATCACACATCACACCATGCTCAAATAATTACACCAATCTCTTCTCAAAATGTCCCTATATGACCTCATTCAAACCTTGGAACCCCATCGTCAAGCTCTCATGGAGGTTCTTCAATCTATTGAGGTTTTACCCAATGACCCTACACCCATAGCCTCCATTATCACACCCCATCATGTAGCCTCTCTCACCAAATTACCATCTTCATCTTCACCCCACCTTGTTCACCAAGTAGCCTCCCTTAGCTTCTCAGAGGAAGAGATTGCGCCACACCAAAATGATGACCCAGACCCAACCCTCTTCATCTCTATCCACATCGATGACATATGGGTACACCATGTGATGATTGATGGGGGTGCTAGCATTAACATAATTTCATCCCATGCATTCGCTCAAATGCGCATACTTGAAAATTACATGCATAAACATCTGGTCATGTTGCGTTCATTCAATGATGTTATCACCTCTACACTAGGCACTGTCATCCTCCACATTTGCGTGGGCCCCCGCACTATTCTAGAATTTTTTTTTGTCTTGGAGGGGTAATTCCAATATAACTTGTTGCTTAGTAGACCCTAGATCCATGTCATGGGTTGCGTTCCTTCCACTTTGCATCATTTTGTAAATTTTGAACACAAAGGACACACTTATACCATTCCAGCTGACCCATCACCTTTCAAAACATGCAACATACTTTACCGACCCAATGATGTGCTCATACCTATCAAGTTGTCTACCTCCACGACCACTACCACTTCACCTACACCTCCACCTACCAGTATAAGCCACTCCTTCTACCGCACATACCTCCTCCATTCCTACTGCTGCCATAACCTCCATGGTTGACCCAGCAGCTTCCCAATCCATTAACTCAACCTCTGCATCGACCTCTGACACATTATCCATACCAACTACCTACATACCAACCGTTGATCCCTTGGAAGGTGTTTTTCAATGTCTCACTCTGTGGGAGTACCGCCTATATAGTGTCAACACATTTCTTACTCCACAAGAGTATGGAAGTCTTCACCAACACCCTCTCTATGATCATTGTATAAGAGAACATATCCTTTATGGTCCTCCTCACCTTCGTACTAGTCTCACCTATGGGGGAATTGATACTACCACTTACACACCCGAACCACCATCACAAACCCGCCCATTTTCCACTGACTTCCAATCACTTACCAATCACCATTTTTCCCACACCTTCTTGCATCGATGTGTGTGGAAGGGTTTTGGTTTTGGATTTTATGAGCAAGGCCACCATACTGTTATTCCTTGTACCACCCACAAACATAATGATCATAGTGGTATCCGCTTTCCCAAACCACTTACCAAACAAGCCCACATTGAACTCACTAAGGGCGCTAGCTCTTCTCCACCTTCTTCACCCACTCCACCTTCATCACCATCCTCACCAACAGAGTCGATGGATCCTGAATCTATCCCTCCTAACTTTTTTTTTCATAAAAACCATTTCGTTGGGGCCTCTGACTTATCAACGCAAGGGCGAGGCCCCCTCCACTCTTCCCTTTATGTATCCTGAGATGATCAATGACGACACACCTTCAATCAACATCATTCAATGTTAGGATGATGAATCCATACTCACCTACCTTCATGCAGAAGACTCATATATTCATCAGTTGTTACCCTCTGAGATGCAAACCATGTTGAATGAATCGACTATCGAGATAAAAATTCATACTTAGGACGACCCGTACATCCTAAAGATTAGACAATCTTTAGATGTTGCTAAACAGGAAGACATCACTTCTTTTCTCAGAGATCATAACCATGATTTTTCTTCGTCTTACATAGACATGCCCAGTATTGATCCCACCATAGTGGTCCATAATATTGTAACCGTTCCCGATGCCAAACCCATCAAATAAAAGCTGAGGAAAATGCACCCTCGCATTGCTCTTCTCGTCAAAGAAGAACTTCAGCGCCTTCTTTCCGTTTCCTTCATCTTACCCATTGATTATCCTCATTGTATTTCTAACATCATCCCTGTCACTAAAGTGATAGGGGGACTCCGCATTTGCATGAACTTCCATGACCTCAACCTAGCCTATCCAAAAGATGACTTTCCCTTACCCGGTATTGATCAACTGGTTGATCTCACCACTGGTCACAAGATGCTATCACTCATAGATGGCTTCTCAGGTTATAACCAAAATTTTCTTGCCCCATAAGATCAACACAAGACCTCATTAATCACCCCTTGGGGGACCTTCTTCTATCGAGTCATGCATTTTTGCCTTAAAAATGTTGGTGCCACATATCAGTGGGCTATGACTTACATCTTCCATGATATCATGCATCGCATATTAGAAGATTACATGGATGATCTCTTGGCCAAATCTAAAACATCACTCCGAGAACCTTGACATCCTTAAAACCATCTTTGACCACCTCATTAAATATTACGTCCACTTTTAGCCTAAGAAGTGCATCTTCGCGGTTCTTTCAGGAAAGCTCCTGGGATTTATCATTTCCCTCCATGGTATAGAAGTTGACCCTGCTAAAGTCAAGGCCATTCTGGAAATGCCTCCGCCTACTAACCTTTGACAACTCCATAGTCTACAAGGTAAATTGCAGTCCATTCACCATTTCATTTCACAATTATCTAATCAGTGTCAACCATTTCATCATCTACTCAAGAAGGATGTCTCCTTTAAAGGGGATGATGACTATCACAAAGCTTTTGAGGCCTTAAAACAATACCTTCTCCAACCACCCGTACTCATCCCACCTAAAGACAATAAACCTTTCTATCTATACATATCCACCACTGATCATTCCTTGGGAGCCATGCTCATTCATCACGATGAACAACACATGGAGTAAGTGGTTTATTACATAAGCCATACTCTTTTGGACTATGAAACTCGATACAACCATCCCAAAAAACTTTTCTTATCCTTAGTCTTCATTGCCACCAAACTCCGTCCTTACCTACTCAACCACAAAACCTATGTTGTGACCAACACCGACCCCTTACACTTCATGTAAGCCAAATCCTATCGAAATTAGCATGCTACACGATGGCTTATGCTTTTAGCTGATCTTGACCTCAAATTCATTCATCAAAAGTCCATCAAGGGCCAAGTTATTGTCGACTAATTGGCCGACGCACCTATTTCCGGGGATCAACCCTATAATTTCGAATTTCCAAATGAGTCGATTGCTACCCTTTCCCTGGATGAACCCCCTTACCAAATGACACTCTTCTTTGATGGTTCCAAGTGTCAGTGTGGGGGAGGGGCTGGTATTATCCTCATTCCTCTTGATGAAGAACCCATGCCTTTGTCTTTCAAACTATATTTTAAACGCACCAACAATATTTCCGAATACGAAGCACTCGTAGTAGGTCTCCAAGCCACCTACGTCCTAGATGTAAAATCAATCAACATCTTTGGTGATTCTCAATTGGTCATGAACCAAGTCAATGGTATGTACCAACGTTGTAACGAGATACTTCAAAAGTACAAACATCATCTAGACCTACTTTTGACCACCTTTCACCATTACACCCTTCAAACCATCCCATGTTCAACCAATCAATTTACAGATACCATGGCTAACTTACCTTCCCAAATACCCGCTTCACCTGCCAGTTCTACCAATCTTTATCACCGTATAACGACTCCAATCACCTTCTTATTTACCTCATGATATTTACTCGATTGGAACCGCTACCTCTGACCTGAGTGACCTTTGCTATAAACAATACTCCAACTACCATTCTCTCTCCATCTTACCTCATGATCTCACCCATAACGGACAACACACCTTCCTTAAAAAGGTCTCTCATTACGTCATTTTGGGGGGACTCCTCTATAAATGTGGCTTTGATGGTATTCTCTTACGATGCGTCACAAGTTCTGAAATTCCTTATACCATTAAGGAAGTTCATGATGGCATATGTGGATGGTAGTAAATGGTATAGGTGGGGTGGGTAGAGATCTAGGTGAGTGTAGGTCATTGTAGGTGGGGTAAAAGGGGTAAGGGGGGAGGGTTTTAGAAAAAGGGGGGTTTAAGGAAGATGCAGGTTTTTATGCGATAGTGACCGACGTCGGTCATGTGTGGCCAGCATCAGTATGTGTCACCGGTATTGGTCACCAAACAGGTGACCGATGCCGGTTAAGGGGTAACCGTGGTTGGTAAGGGTTAACCGGTATGGGTCATTAAATAAGTGGCCAATGTCAGTTTAAAGGTGACCGAAGTCGGTTAGGATGAACCAGTACCGGTCAAGCTTGTAGGCACAAGGGTGCAAAAGTGATGTGGGCTAGGTAGTTGAGATGGGTAGGGTGAAAATAGGGTGGAGGGTAATGATAATTGGTGAATATGGTCATGGTAAATGTGGATTAATGTCGTGATTGGATTGGATGTAGGGGAGAGCGTAGTTACATATGTGGGACAAGGTTCCACCTCTTTTAGTGACAATTTCCCCTACCTACATCATTTTTACTTATAATTATACCCACACCTAGCAGATCTAAACCCACAACATGCCCAAAAACCTACAAACTCATTTTCACACCTCCTCATTTTCTTCCCTAGCTTACGGGAGAACTACATTAGCCTGAGGTCCCTTTTCACTAGGACTATGTAGGCAGCACTCTGAGGGCATGAGGCCCTTGGAGGTTAGCTCAGCCATTTTTCTACCCTAAATAATTTATCTTCCATGTTCCCCACCATTTACACCATATCTCACTTAGTTTCCCTTTTATATACAAAATTGGAAATTAAGCCACATACATAACAAGTTGTTTCATATTTTAAACATTATCACAACATGCATTTATTATGCCTATCATTTCTTTATCATCACTATGCATAGATTATACCACATCTCACATATGACCCATAGTATCATTCATTGCAAAAAATAATGAATCACAACTTCACCTACTTTCAACATGATCCATGCCTAACCAACCTAACTCATACATGCCTATAACCTGACTCAATCCATGCCTAACCAACCTAACTCAATCCATGCCTAACTAAACCTAACTCAACCATGCCTAACCAACCTGACTCGATCCATGCCTAAACTGACCTAACTCCATCATACCTAACTCACCTAATTTCCATCCATATCAAAACAACAAATCCATATCTCATCTACCACAAGCCATAAACCAATATCTCATAAACACATCAACAAATCACAAAATACCATGTATCTCATCATATAAATCATTAAATGTGTATCTCAATATACATGCCTATCTCATCATGTCCATCATCTCAAAATGTTGGCACGTAGGCCGATATACAATACAAAATGTCATCAGCACGCAGGTTGGTCTCATATATACAAAAAACAATGAATCAATACAAAATATCTTTAGCACGTAGGCTAGTATATGCTCAAAATATACAAATCACCTCGTACATCCTCACTGTCTTTGGCATGCAAGCTAGTATATGTATCAAAAATAAAGAACTAGTATACATCACAAACTAGGTGACCGCATATCAGGTATCTCGTCGGATGTCCTCCATCTCTGTGTCACATGTACCCTCAGCCTCATGTGTCCCTACTGGCACCTCACCTAGAGTTGGTCACAGTGCATTGGTGGCCTCTCCATGATTGAGCCTCAGAGCTTGCTGATCTCCTGTGCTCTCCACACTATGATTGTGGGATCTCGTCCTCTCACTAGACACCTGTTGTGCCATGTACTCGGCATAGGAGATAAAATCTATCCCCGCCACCATAAGTTGGTCCTGATAGTATCTCACCTCACCTAGGGAATCCCATAACCTAGATATAGGCATGGTCTGTGGTGGTCCCATAGGTCTCAGCCCCTGTACCTGCCCTGCAGCAACCTGCCATGTGCCTTCCTGTGAACTAGGACCTACTCCCGGTGCCTGTGGTGGTGCCCCCTTCCCCTGTGCATGTATCTAGGCCTGTAAGGCCCTAATCTATGCCTGGGCTATGGCCAATTGGCCCTATAAACCTGCCACCTAAGCATGTAAGGATGTCACTTGACCATCCCCCCTGACCATCTCCATCTCCTCCATCTGCCATATGTTCCTGTAGACTAGCCACCTGTACATGTAGCTTTTATACCTCTACCTTTGAACCCTTTAGATGTGTTTATAGTATACCTAGTTGGGTAATCAATGTAGCTACCTTGCCTCTGTAGGGAATCTCTCTGCACTGTAATGGTAGCTAGGTCTGGATGCCCCAGTCTGGGTGGTATGGTTCGTAACTGATCCACCCACCACTACCTGTACCTATCTGTACATCTAGCATCATTTATCTACCGATCCACTGGCTACTCCTCCTCCCTTGTAGGCACTATAGGTTGTGGTAGAGGTAGGAGCCTCTCCACCTCATCTCTCTGATACTATGGAAAGGGCAGAGGAATGTCTTGTAAGATCCTGAACTGCTGTCGAACTCTATCTATCAGGATCATCTCATCCTCCCTGGCATGGCGACCCTGTATCCACCTCTCTATTTAGAGCTTAGCTAGCTCCTCATGCATATGCCTATATGAGGGGAATCCCACATATGGCCTCTATATAATGTTTACTTTAGACAATCCCTTTAGTAATTACCGAAAATGGGCCACATCATATGTCGGCCTATCTAAACTTCGCCCTCCTATCACCAGCACCCATCTCCTGTATCCCACCCACACAAATCTAGGTGGGAATGCATCTACTCATGGCATCCCTATAGGTCACACACACAGTATGTGCTCATATGCCTAGCAATGTAGTATAAATGTACAGCACAGGCTAAACCTACGCAACCGCCCATATGCCCATAGCTCTCTGTATAGTTGCACCAAGAATGCTGGTGCCCAGGAAAATTGGGTCTCATGCACCATCATGTCATGGAGTAGCCCCATCAATGATCAGGGAAAGTGTCCACCCTCTACATCTAGCAGTGCATAGTAGCACACTACCTCCATCAACAAAACCACTAGCCTCGTCTCATCTGGATGGGCTAGGTACATCTCTCCATAGGTCAAACTGGCATTATAGAATCTTAGATCAACTGCCCCCCTCACCAAAAATAGTCCCAATCAGCTCCTCTGAGGCCTTGGAGGAGATAGAGAAAACCTGGGCACCCAATATGGGTAACCACAGAATCTAGAACACGTCCTCCAGGGTGATAGTCATCTCACCCGTCGGCAGGTGGAACGTGTTAGTTGTGGGATCCTATCTATCGATGAGTGTGACCATTAGGCTAGGCTGCCAAACAACATGTCTGTAGCAATGAACCCCACTCAAGCCCACTGCCTCCACATGTTGCAGCTCCAACAAGGTCGTTGTGCTACGTAATGTCACCAATAAAGGTGGAACCATGTCCCGCATATGTAACTGCACTCTCCCCTGCATCCAATCCAATCACAACATTAATCCATATTTACCATGACCATATTCACCAATTATCATTACCCTCCACCCTATTTTCACCCTACCCATCTCAACTACCTAGCCTACATCACTTTTGCACCCTTGTGCCTACAAGCCTGACTGGTACCCGGTTCATCCTAACCAACTCTAGTCACCTTTAAACCGGCATTGGTCACCTATTTAGTGACCGATACATGTTAACCCTTACCGACCACGGTTACCCCTTAACCGGCATCGATCACCTGTTTGGTGACCGATACCGGTGACACATAACCAATGTTGGCCACACATGATCGATGCCGGTCACTGTCACGGAAAAAACCCGCATCTTCCCAAAACCCCCCTTTTTCTAAAACCCTCCCCCTGCCCCTTTTACCCCACCTAGAATGACCTACACTCCCCTTGGATCTCTACCCACCCCACCTATACCATTTACTACCTTCCCCCTTCCTCTTTTTACCTGTTATTCCCCCCATACCCAAATTTAATTTTTACCCACCAAAAAACCACAAAAAACCTACAACTAACAATAATCTACTCCTCTAATCTATCAAATCCACAATGTAGAGTAGGGCACTTACCTCATTGCGCTACCGCTGTCTCGGTGGCATGTCTGGTCGTTGTACCAGTGGCCCGTCCGATCCCTCTCTGGCCTCTGCCATCACCGAATAGCTACCCGCAACCTCCAATCAATCAAATCTCTCACCCTGATCTTGTGGACCCGCTGATCCCCAACCAAACCCTCGTCCAATCACACTACCAGCTCACTGTCCTATTTTTTCTAGACACTTTTCTCTCTTTTCTCCCTTTTTTGTAATTTTCTCACTTCGCAAATAACAAATGAATAACAACAAACGTGGATTTTTTTTGTTTTTATAACCAACTCGACCTAACCCACATCGGTTACCCTTGACTGGCATCAGTCACGTGCCCTACCTTACCGTCGTCGGTTGACCTATACCATCGTCGATTATCCTTGACTGGCATCGGTCACCCTCGCCTATACATTGCCAACCCTTTTGCCCTTTTACCCCACCCCACCCTTACCCAAACCATTTACCTCACCGTCCTGCCCTCATCATTTACTACCTCCCTTTGTCCTCCTTTGGGGACTCATTATTTTACCCCTACCTTGGCCTTACCTATGTCGTGACCTAGCTATTTGGACCTGGACCATCACTAGTGACCTTTGACCTCATGTGTTCCCTATACCTTGTGGCACTGTTACCTATGTTGTTGACCTAATGAACTTACCTAGCCTATTGATGTGATCATTTATCCTAACCCTACCTTTGGTGCACTAGAACATACCTTAACATTCCTTCACCTAACCTATGTTGTGTTTCTTGACCATATCCTATACCTCAGATACCGGAATCACTTCAACCTTGTTCGGATAAACCTATCGACCTTAGACAATGTAAAGTTTTCCTGCTCTTCAACCTAGTAGCGTGTTACAGTTTATACATGTGTGTGCATTTGATTATTGCTACCTTTGACTTTGACCAATTACCTAGATTACCCGAGTAGACCTTGAACCCTTTATCCCCCGTGCCCACCTACCTTTTCCTCCCATTCACCTTTTTATCAAACCACTCACCAATTCTACCTGTTGCCTCGTCAGTTCCTAGTTTGAGGGGGATCACCTTCACCCACACATTGGGAGACCGCATCTTATTTTTGTTAGCGTTTCTTACCAATAATAACTATGCAACAAAAGGGGGAAAAATGTAGACACTAATATTAGGTCACACTCCCCTTTGGTCCCTTGACGAATTAACACTCTTCATCACATTCACCTAGTCATTGCCCCTTTCACCCCACTACTATTAATTTAATTAAATTAATTCATTATCCTCACTATATCAATTATTTAAATATCTTATTTTAAACAATATCCACACATACAGTTCACTTAGACACCTCACCAAGCTAACTCAACATAAGACCTATTCTTAGTAAGTTGCCATAACTAACTAAGACTTACCCAAACCCTAAAAATCAATGCCTACATTCCCTCTAACCACATTCCCACATGCTTACAAGAAGCTCCTAGTCTAATCCGTGGGTTAACAACACAAAATATGAGGAAATCAAGAGGATCTCCCTAGTTTAGTAAACCTAGGAAATCCCACCTTGACCGATGCCGGTTACCCCTAACCGTCATCGGTTAAGCCGAAACTGCCATCGGTTACCCTTTTAACCCCAAAACAACCTTATTCTCAAGGTTGGAAGTTGGAAGCAAAAAGTAGAAGGTTGGTGAGAGATAACACATCTTGAGAGAGTGAATTCCAGCGAGCATCCACATGCAATGAAGGAGATCAAGCATCTTCTCTTACACAGCCATCCCAGCCATAATCTGATCTAACCAAGCAAAGAGGAATGTACATACAACCCATGTAGAAGCTTTCCTTGAGTTGGTGATCACTTGTAGCCTTCAAAACCCCTCATCAGCACATCCATCCCTCACTCACAGGCATTCAGGACCGGAATCCAAGTAAGTATAACGTCATACTTTTCTAGTTTATTTCATTTCATCATCATTTTATCATCTATTGTTTACCTAGCCACCTATTGACCTTCTCCAACATTTCCACCTCCATATACCCATTAAAACCTCGCCAAATCCCTACCCGAGTCACCCAATACCTCATCTCGACCAACCAAAGTCCTTTGTGTAATCACAAAGGAGACCCAAAGCTTGTTCTGTGGCATTTCCAAATTTCCACAGTAACCGACACTGGTTACACCTGACCGTTGTTGGTTACCCTTAATTGACATCGGTCTCTGTATTTGCCCATACAGCCCAGAACAGAGACCTACCCACCATATTTCATCTCACCCTCATCCACCTATGATCTACCTGAGACCTCTGTCAAACCTGCAGAACCCAGAACCCAGAACCAATCATTTGACCTTTGGATTTTATTCTAGCTTAGCCTATTAGATTAGATCTATTTCTTATTTTTTTTAAAGTGAGATACCTAAATCATTTCAAAGTATAATAGGATTTACTTTGTTTACAACATTAAATTGTTTAAAACAGTGGACTGACAGCCATATAGGAAGTATCACACTTCCCAGATCTAGCATACATTAGGCAGTTTACTTCCCATATTGTTTAATTCCTTCTAGTGGTCTTGCTTTGCATTACAGGTAGTTCCTCTTAGCCAAAACGAAGCTCTCACGATCAGTGGTGGATTTAGAAGTCATACGTGCACAACAACCCATCAACCAGAATTTGAACATGTATTCCTCCTACGCCTGTTACCCTATCTGTTTCGTCACATCTTCAAAGAAACGATCTAAGAATCAGGTGAAACACACATTTCTTAGGATTTAGTTGAAATTTGTATTCCCAGAGTCATTCAAAGATGTGGTGATGAACCATGGGATGTTCTTGTATGGTATTGGATTTTCCTAGAATATCATCGACATAATCCTCAATAATTTCATGCATCATGTCATGGAAGATGATGGTCATGGCACATTGATATGCAGCTCTAAAATTTTTGATACCAAAGGGAATAATATAGGAGCAGACCATGCCCCATGATGTGGTGAAAGTGTTCTTATGTTGATCTTATTCAACTATTTTGATCTAACTATATCTGGAGAAGCCATCCATGAGGGACAACATTTCACACCTAATTGTAGAATCCACAATCATGTCAATGTTTGGTAGCAGAAAATCATCTTTTGGGAAAGCTTTGTTGATGTCGCATAAATTTATACATGTGTATGCCCCTAGTCTTTTTTCCTACTAAGATTATGTTAGAGATCCATTCACAATAATCAATTGGCTGAATAAAGCCAACATCGAGTAGTTTCTGAAGTTCTTCTTTAACGAGAAAAGTGACCTTTACATGCATCTTACAGAGCTTTTACTTGACTGGCATCCCATCTTTACACATTATGAGATTATGAAGCACTCGAAGATGGATCAAGGTTAGGCATATCCACATAGGACTATATTAATATGTCTGATAATTATTTTAGAAGTGTCATAAAGGTGACTTGTTCTTATGCCAATAAAGATACCCCCAATTTGAGGATCATAGGTGCCTCTTCAGTGCCGATGTTAATGCCAATGGTTACCTCAATTAAGGATTTTGACCCATCCTGAAGTATTTCAAAGGCTAAAAGAAATTGATCCAAGATGGATCATGTGGGGTATTTGAGTGATTTTGGAAGAATTCTACAAGGGGATCCTCCTCATTTATATGGAAATATGAGTTAGGATGAGGGATATTGGATTGAGATTGAATGGGGAGGGTATGCTCCTATTAGCCAAAGTAGGCGTCAACATTTAGACATATTTGGAAACCTTTCTTATGGTCGTTAGATAGTACATTATCTCGAGTTCCCATAAACTGAATAATTTCCTCATCATTTTTAAATGTATCAAGAGAGATATTTTTGGATTTTCAGTGCCACTGGATGAGTTTGGGGTAGGTGAGGGTGACATTAATGGTGAGGATAGTACTGTCATGAAAGAGATTGGTGGCAGTGAGGTCTTCGTATTGGCAATAGATGGAACTTGTTTCAATGGTTTCCATGACCTCCTTAATTATTTCAATTATGTCACTAATATCATCATGGATACTCTCAATAGGTGGTTGATACCCTAGTTTGCAGCCATCAGGATTGGGGATGATATGAGGAGGTTTAGGGATTCCTTGTGCATGGAGACCTAGTCCTCGACTGGAATATCCCATATGAGTGATAATTCATTTAGTGATTGGATATTCATTTTTCAAGTAGTAGGATGGTATAGAGTCATCGATGAGTCATGTGGTGTCAGATGGTTCAAGGTAAAAGGAATGATAACTAGATCATACCAAGCCAAGAACTCAGATACTAGTCAAACACCACAATCAATAAGATAAAAGTAATTTTCCAGAATAACTTTACATAAACCTTTGCAAATAAATGAGCAACAATATCATATATTATCATGGAACTCAATGAAATATAATGAGAATAGGCCTTGCTTATATAGGCAAGGAATAACAATCTAAGAACGAGTCAAGGTCGTAGATCACTCCATAAATCAAGGAAAGAACTAGTCATCAAATAACTAGTCAATACTATACATCAAGGAAAGAACTATACCTAACAACTAGATAATATCCCCCTAATATCTAAATAAATATCCATACACATAAGTGGGTGAGGATAAATACAATAAAGATAAATAAAGTACCTAGGTGAACATGAGCTAAGGTAAATACCTACAATGACACCCCCCCCAAGTGAAGCTAGGGGCCAAAATAGAAGTAGCATGACCACAGTATGGGTCCCGACAACTAGGCCTGATGAGGTACTCATGTATAATAACTGGGAAAAAGGGACAATACAAGGTACCCAAAACCAATAACAATAAATTAAAGAGAGTAAGAAACCGCTGCAAGCATCCCAAGAAGCTCAGCTCAAAAAACTCATATAATGTTAAAGACTTTTGGTGTGCATTGTGGTCTGAATCCATAGCGTAATCATAGAACTCAAAAAAAATAACACTGGGCTTCACCAGAATAGCTCCATACAAGGAGACTGTCAACAGAGTGATGTCGAAAGTGCAAAAAAAAACTAAATATAATCAATCAAATACTACAAATAGGTGTGCCACGATCCAAGAACAACCAAGACAACAAGGCAAGGACATAAGATCCAAATAAATTAGAGTGCCACAATCCAAGAAAAGCAAAGGTAACAAGACAAGGCCACAAACCCAAAAAATAAAATATTAACACCACACCCTCCCATACTACTGAATGGGTAGAGTGACACCACATATTTGTATGAGTTTCCCAAAACTACTCGAACAGTGATAAAATAATGTTGGGCTTCAGCAAAATAGCTCCCCCACAAGAGAAACTATCAACATTCCAAAAATGTCAAAAATACAAATATAAAATCTCTCAACCAAAAAGAGAGATATACTACACCTGCTAAAGAAAAATTCTCAAAACAAATAGCATTACAATGTAATAGGTATAGATAGTGGAGCAAGAGGTTGAATGGTGGAAGAGCCACACCTGTAGATTCCTCTCAATGAATGTCTATATTGCCACCATGAGTGATAAGATATCCACCCCAAATCAACACAGATGGATGAAGAAGATGCTTAAATATGACTTGGTGCAAAATGCACAATGGGTTCGTGCAAAGAAACATCAAAATGTGTGTTAGGTTGATCATGTCTGACAGCTGAAATCTCAAGTTTCTCAAGTCTGGGTGAAGGTGCAGATCATGTGGAGCTCATAATCCTTGATAAGATTCGAGTGAACAAAAGTAGGAGCTTTAACAATGTGTGATCTGAATGAAGTAACTACTCAAAGACCAATGTCATAGTGAGAATCCCACTTAACATGTGGAATAGGAGAAACAAAACCCTATGAATGTTTGTAAATACCTCCACCAGTGAAACCCATAAAACAGAGCATGTGAGAACCGAATGCAGTGGTATGCTTCTTGAAAGATACATGCACATGAGTAGAAGTAGGATATACATCATATGTTACTGCAATAGGCACATATGTGCAAGAGCATGCAGTCATAGGCTTAGGAGCATCAAGAGTAAGAATACGCTCATAAACTGACAGATTAAGGTCAATGGGTGCCAAAGTAATTTCTACAAGTGGACTAGGAGCATGGATATGACAGTCCACAATATGATGGTGATGTTGCAAGCTAGCAAGTTTTTGTTGTAGTGAGTGTATTAGTGTATCCTTATTAGGAATAATTTCTTGTAGAAGATAATTTAATTGAGTGTGTGTTACAAATCGAAACTTTATAATTATAGTGTGAATCTCAAAATAAATATTTCCAATGGAAAGAGCACAAAAAAATAATCACTTTTGCAAAAAATGGCACTCAAATCGGAGTTGTCGATTCAAAATAATCAAACACCACGATCAACCTTTGCAAACAAATGAGCAGCAATAACATATATTATTATGGAACTCAATGAAATACAATGAGAATGGGTCTTGCTTATATATGTAAGGAATAACAATTTAAGAACCAGTTAAGGTCGTAGATCAAGCCATAAATCAAGGAAAGAACTAGTCATCAAATAACTAATCAAGTCCATAGATTTAGGAGAGAAGTAGACATCAAAGATCTAGTCAATACTATACATCAAGGAAAGAACTAGTCAATATCATAGATCAAGGAAAGAACTATACCTAACAACTAGATAATATCCCCCTAATATCTAAATAAATATCCGTACACATAAGTGGGTGAGGATAAATACAATAAAGATAAATAAAGTACCTAGGTGAACATGAGCTAAGGTAAATACCTACACTGACACCCCCCCCTCAAGTGAAGCTAGGGGCCAAAATAGAAGTAGCATGACCACAGTATGGGTCCCGAAAACTAGGCCTGATGAGGTACTCATGTATAATAAGCTTTGGGAAAAAGGGACAATACGAGGTACCCAAAACCAATAACAATAAATTAAAGAGAGTAAGAAACCGCTGCAAGGCATCCCAAGAAGCTCGGCTCAAAAAACTCATATAATGTTGAAGACGGTTTGGTGTTCATTGTGGTCTGAATCCACAGCTTGATCATAGAACTCACAAAAACTAACACTGGGCTTCACCAGAATAGCTCCATACAAGGAGACTGTCAACAGAGTGATGTCGAAAGTGTAAAAAAAAACCAAATATAATCGATCAGATACTACAAATAGGTGTGCCACGATCCAAGAACAACCAAGACAACAAGGCAAGGACATAAGATCCAAATAAATTAGAGTGCCACAATCCAAGAAAAGCAAAGGTAACAAGACAAGGCCACAAACCCAAAGAAGCAGTATCAACACCACACCCTCCCATACTACTAAATGGGTAGAGTGACACCACATATCTGTATGAGTTTCCCAAAATCAACTACTCAGAACAGTGATAAAATAATGTTGGGCTTTAGCAAAATAGCTCTCCCACAAGAGAAACTATCAACATTCCAAAAATGTCAAAAATACAAATATAAAATTTCTCAACCAAAAAGAGAGATATACTACACCTGCTAAAGAAAAATTCTCAAAACAAATAGCATTACAATGTAATAGGTATAGTTATAGTGGGAGCAAGAGGTTGAATGGTGGAAGAGCCACACCTGTAGATTCCTCTCAATGAATGTTTATGTTACCGCCATGAGTGATAAGATATCCCACCCCAAATCAACATGGATGGATGAAGAAGATGCTTGAATATGACTTGGTGAAAAAATATCAATGGGTTCATGCAAAGGAACATCAGAATGTGTGTTAAGTTGATCATGTCTGACAGCTGATATCTCAAGTTTCTCAAGTCTAAGTGAAGGTTCAGAACTCATGTGGAGCTCATGATCCTCGATAAGATTCGAGTGAACAAAAGTAGGATCTTTGACAATGTGTGATCCCAATGAAGTAACTGATCGAAGACCAATGTCATGGTGAGAATTCCACTTAACATGTGGAACAGGAGAAACAAAACCCTATGAATGTTTGTCAATACCTCTGCCAGTGAAACCCATAAAATGGAGCATGTGAGAACCAAATGTAGTGGTATGCTTCTCGAAAGATACATGCATATGAGTAGATGTAGGATATACATCATGTGTTACTCTAATAGGCACATATGTGGAAGAGCATACAGTCATAGGCTTAGGAGCATCAAGAGCAAGAATAGGCTCATAAACTGACAGATTAAGGTCAATGGGTGCCTGGAGTAATTTCTGCAAGTGGACTAGGAGCATGTAATGATAGTCCACAATATGATGGCGATGTTGCAAGCTAGCAAGTTTTTGTTGTAGTGAGTGTATTAGTGTATCCTTATCATAAATAAGTTCATGTAGAAGAGAATTTAATTGAGTGTGGTGTTACAGATTGACACTTTATAATTATAGTTTGATTCTCAAAATAAATATTTCTAATGGAAAGAGCACTTTGAAAAAAGAATCACTTGCCCTTGCAAAAAAATGGCACTCAAATCGGAGTTGTCGATTCAAAAGATACAAGCTTCACAAATTTATGCTCTACTATTTATTTTAGTTGCCACTAAAACAAAATAAAATGCTCTTGCCTTCACCACACAAATAAAATGAAAGGGGGTTGGATTTAATCACCTACTAGTAGGAATCATAATCTTTAAGCCCTCATATTACCATACCATATGACCAAGGGATAAGGATTTCAAGAAAAAATGCATGCAAAAACAAAATATGAACAAATCCCGAATATATGAATATGTAAAAAACCTTATTTAAAAAATAAAACTTACAGACGGATATCAATAGCAATCTCTTACTCTGATACCATAAAAGGAACGATAACTAGATCATACCAAGCCAAGAACTCAGATGCTAATCAAACACCATGATCAAAAGTAATTCACCATAATAAATTTACATAAACCTTTACAAAAAAATGAGCAATAATATCATATATTATTATGGAACTCAATGAAATACAATGAGAATGGGTCTTGCTTATATAGGCAAGGAATAACAATCTAAGAACCAGTTAAGGTCATAGATCAAGCCATAAATCAAGGGTCATTAAATAAAGTCAACATAGATTTAGGAGAGAACAAGTCAAATAAGTCAATACTATAGATCAAGGAACAGTCAATATCATAGATCAAGGAAATAACTATACCTAACATCTATATAATATCCCCCTAATATCTAAATAAATATAAATAAATATCCATACACATAAGTGGGTGAGGATAAATACAATAAAGGTAAATAAAGTACCTAGGTGAACATGAGCTAAGGTAAATACCTACTCTAACACAAAGTACTCATCAGCAAGATACAAAAAATGGATAAAATTGGAAGAACCCAATGAATATTTTTACTTTTTGGCTTTACACATACCAAGCCTGCCACATTGTTTAGGTGATAGTGGTATTTATTCAATACTGAAATTTTGATATTCCTCGCACCCTATGGATTTTATCTTGAGAAGCAGAGTAGGTATAAGAGGAAGAAATATGGATGGAGTGGGTAAGAGAGGAGTGGATGATGATGAGGTGTTATGTGAGGTGGATGGAATACTGTCAGGTGAAATATATGAAGTAGTGGATGATGATGGGGATGGAGATTGTGATGGCATAGTTTTGGTGATAGGACAATATGGTTTTTGATAACCTTGTGCTTTGAGAACTTGGCAATATTGGAAGGGTTGAGGGTCTGTCGACACTAAAATTTTCCTCCGTAATTTCTATTTCATTAATGTATGTATTAGGAATAGGATGTTGTTAAGTATAATTAGTAGTGGCGTCTGATAGAAGATAATGGCGCTGCCAGTATGACGCCGCCAATAATGTATAGTATAGTAACAGTCAAAGTACAATAGGAATTTTGTGGTAAAAATTAAATATTTGTCGTAAGTGGTTCGGTAATGTTAAAGTGTCAAAGTTAGGGTAAGTAGAGAAGTAGGGAATTAGAAATATTATATTGGTAATAAGGACAAGGAGTGATGTCATAAATATTTTGTGTATTTTATTTGTAAAAAGTCTAAAAAGGTGAACCCATGTGAAATGATAAGGTTTATCTTATCTTAAAAGATAAGATTACATGTAAAGATAAGAGTTAAGGTATGGAATATGATTCGTCAAAGTAGATTTCTTATCCTATCTTAGAGATAAGGTGGATAAGCCTGAAAGTTCTATAAATAGAGAGGCCACCCCCCTCATTTAGCATAGAAGGAAGTAGTGAGAAATATTGTATAAGAAAGTGTGTGAAGGAAGCCATCATTTAGAAGGTGTGTTAAAGAAGCCATTAAGAGGTGTAATTGTGCTCCCATAGTTATTGTTGGAAGACAAGTGGAGTTGGTAACACTTGGAGTAATTCATGGGTGAGATTGTAACAATTTCATGTTAATAATACATTTTACAGTTGTATTTCATATTTTTCATCATTATTTTATTTCATAGTATGTGGTATTCTCGTGTTATGTCTGTTGTTGTGTTTCAAGATTACTTCTACAAAACTAAAAGTTATGCATTAGTAAATAATCATAGCACGAGGAGTTCCCAGTGGAGAATTATCATAGTTCCGGATTGATGATGACAGGTCACCATGGATGGTGACCTCTACAGCGGAATGATCGAATTTGAGAGATTGATGTAATTTAGACAGTACGACATGCATTTCATGGATCCATGATCAACCAAGCAATAGATTAAATGGGAACTGAATGTTCAAGATGTGTACTAGGGTGGGGAGTATGAAAAACCCTACATTGATAGGAAGATATAAAGTGCACACATATTTTTATTTAGAATTATCATATGATTTAATAGTAATTATATCTTATCTTATATCCAATTCATTGTACCTTAATCATTGGATGAAAGATAGGGTATAAATGTTAACTCCAGATCCGTTGTCCATGAGTACTCTTTTGACACAAGTATGTTTGATATGTACCTCAATGTATAGAGGAAGATTGTGCATCGGTTCATGTAGTGGCAAGTATTTCTGAGTGAAGGTGGGTGGAAGTGTTGGGTGGGGATAAATATGAGAAACAAGGGCTTTGAATTGTGTGGGATCAATGTCAGTTGGGACACACATTTCTGAAAGGGTGCGATAAAGGATATATTTGTGTATGGAGGATGTTTTGAGAAGATCCATAATGGATTTTTATGAGGGGTCTTCTCAAGTTTTTCAATGATGTTGTACTAAGATTTCGGTGGTAGATTAAAGGAACATGGAGCAACTCCTTGGACAACTACACAACTCCTTCGGGTGGTAACCACACATTGAGGGTTTTGTGAAGGATATTTAACCTTGATAGTGGCTACATAATGTGGGGAATGGTGGATGTGGCCAACAAGAGAATTATACTGGAATGGTACATAGCGGTAGTTGATGTGATTAGAATGGTGGGTGGATGACTCAAGGTTCTTTCTAGACTTCTATTGACCCTGATTTGAAGTGTGGGTCTAACCATGATTGGGAAGAGGATTTTGATAGATTCTTAACTTTTGATTTTTGGAGGAAGAAGAGGAATTTCCTTTGATTTAAATTTCACCCTGATCAATCAGATCTTGAATATATTTCTTCATCTTCACACACCTTGTGGTGGCATGAACCTTGATTCTATGGAATTTGTAATACTTTTTTTCTTGAACCAAGATGGTTTGGGTCAAGATTCATCAATCGGCTGAGTTTGGGGGAAATGACCATATTAGCAGTAGTTAATTTGTCAAGGATTGCTTCAAGAGATTTCCTAAGGGGGTTTTATGTCCTTCTTCTTGGGTCTTGGGTGGACAGAGGTTAACCTTTGGGGATGGATATAACAGTTAATTTGTGGACATGTTGGACATGTTGGGTTTTTTTCACTCCATCGCCGACAACATTTTTATTCTTATTGAACTATTTAGGCTTCTTGGATGTGGAATGTTGACTGGATTGATTGTAGTTATCATGGGAATACAACTTAATGAGACCTTTAGAAATGATGGATTTTCTATTTGCATTCCCCTTTCAATGATTTCATCAAATGTTTAGCACAATGGACCTGGAGATGAAAAGCTAACTCTTGATGGAGGTTGGCAAAGAAAATGGTGACCAATTGATTTTCATAGATAGGCCAAGGAATGTAGTTGGCAAGGGCTCATAATCATTGTAGGAAGGATGAGAAGCTTTCACCATTGTGTTTCTTAGTGTTACATAATTCCATCATTTGACATTATGTTCCACATTATAGGAGAATTTTTTGACAAAAATTTCAGACAAGTCAGTGAATGTAGTGATGGAACCTTTAAGTAGGTGAAGGAACCATTTAAGTGCAGAACCATTTAGACTTCTTGAGAAGAGTCTTAATATGTAGGAGTCATTGTAGGCTACTTCTTGACAGAGCATATAGAACTCCTTAACATGCTCACAAGGGCCCCCCCTTTCCCTTGTATTTCTCAAACTTTAGTGGTTCGAAGTAGGGAGGGAAAGGGACTTGCAAGATATCACAATCAAATGGATAGGGATAAAATTCCTCAAACTTGTATTAGCATCCTTATTTTCTGAGTTGCAACCCCTAAAGTATTTCCTTCATAGAATTTATTTCTTTCTCTAAGGTAGGTTATTGAGGACTGATGAGTGATTTTTTTGCTGAAATTGGGTTGTTGAGAATGTTGAGAGCCATGGTCATGTGGTCACTTTGGATCAAGTTGGGAGGCCAATTGGGAAATCTAGTCACTCATTTTTTGTAATTGGGATAAGACAACTTCCTTAGATAGTTGTGATTTATTGGTGTTCTCTTTTCTATATTGTTGATGTGAAATGCAAAATTTATTTGGATGACGATGTTGTGGGGATGGTGGTCATTGTCCAATGTAGTCGCTCTCATCATGGAGGAGACTATGAAGTTGGTCGTGAGTATAATCAGGAGGAATTTTTACTCCCATATGATATAATTGGAGTAAGAGAGTGTCTTTGTTTTTATCGATGAATCAATTAAGCATCTCTCATTTTCTTCCTCCCATAAAATATGTACTTGAATCATAATCATTATTAGTGTTGACCTTGGTTTCTTCATGTTCTCCTCGGGTACGATTTTATTCTGCATTGACATCATAATAGTTGCGATTAAATATGTCATGTCCTATTTCTTGGTGGTTATTTTCATCATCATTTCTTAATTGGGAGCAGGTAGATTTTTTCCTAGGTGTCATTATACCTTAGTGGTATTGAGATGATTGGATGGGATGAAGGTTTGCTAATTTGATGAGAGATGCGTGGATGAGGAAAGGATAAGATCTCTTATTTGATTGATCTATAATCTTAATAATCGAACATTGTTTTTGGGATAGAAGAATTTGAGGAGGTATTAAGAAGATGGATGAAGGATTTTCCTCGATAGTAAATGGATTTGGATGTGCCTTGATGTAAGGGCTTAGAAGAATAGGATAAATGATAAGGATGTTTTTTTCATATGCAAGTTGTTGATTAGCAAGATTAGATTAGTTGTGTTAATAGGAAATCGTAGATGGTGTGTTTGGGTAAGAAAACATATGTGTAGATTTGGGTGAAGATATAAGGATGTAATAAGTGTTATGGTAAAAGATACATGATATTTTTTAGGGTCTTGTAGGCCTAGGTAAGTGTTGTGATGCCAATATGAGATGTTAAATCACCAAACGGAGGTTTTGTGATGATGAATGGATGTTTAGGTTGGATGAGATGTTATGAAAAGGGTTTTTTAATGAGTGGGGATATGTAGGGGATGTTTAAATTTGTTTGTGATATGGGGGATGTTTGTAAATGTATCTTGTGGTTTTTAAAATTTATGGATTATAAGGGGTATTTATTATTTGTTTTTATTTATGTTAATGGGAGAATGTGAGTGATTTTAAATAGATAATGGATGATAAGAGTGTGGTGAAAGATATATAGTTTAAGATGTATGATGAATGATGAATGATGTCTATTCAAAATTATGTATGGGGGTAGTAAAATTGTGGTCAAGAAGGGGTAAATGATAGATGTTGATGTAGCCTAGAATTACACACAAAAACCGAAGGCATGTTGCCACATCACTCAACCTGAACTGAGCACTCACCCAAAGTGTGCAAGGGTACCAAGTCCCTCTTAGTGAAGCTCATCTAAGATGTTCACATGAATGAATGTATAATTCAGATCCAAGACATATAATTGATTAAACCACAGTGTGTAACCTAGATCTAGATCTTAACCATAAGAAAGATTAACTAAACAATTACTATAATCAAATTTACCATAAAATATCTATGTTCAGTTACATCCAACACCATTATCTAGCTAATAAGATCCATTATATTAAATACTATGAAACATAGAAGCTTCATACATCATAATAATGTCACCATGAGTCATGCGCACCTACAAACCAACAAAGTAACTCTACAAACATCAGATGTCTAAACCGTGCAAATCAATACATATTTATAGGGGTGGGGAATTTCCCTTCACTGCCCATGCACCTTTAAAAATAGGCCACATACTAATAATAGCCATGTGCCTTTACATGAGAATACAAAATAATGCAAGTGCTAGTAATAGATCTCCTATAGTTAACTCTTAGTATAGATCTTATTATTAGCTCAAAACTCTACATAGCACTCAATCTTCCACTTAGCCAAAATAGCCTTGGTGTAGTTTACAAGTCTTCTAGAAGTCATTTTCAGCATTCCATGTCTATCTTTAGCCTTAACTACAAAAACAGATAATCCTATTTCCAAACTGTTTTGGGCACGCGCCTATTTTGCTATATTTGTGCACTCTTCCGTGCACCATGTGCTCAAACACCCAAACTTTATGCACTTCCATACTTGAGTTGTATTTCCTCATCCCAACATTACCCCACACTAATGTCATTTTCACCCCCGACAATGGGTAATCACAACTTATTGCTCCAATAATAAAGAATAATGAATGAAAGAATATGTAATTACTTGAACAAAAAGAATGAAGAACTACTCAACACCTTGTTCTTCTATAGGTAGGATTAACTCTGGATATTAATTTTTAATCTTTGCCTCTAATGCATGCCAATCATTCAACGCTTCACCTATCTTATCAGGGACATCTATAACTATGGCTTCTAGCTCATCGTGAGTTATGTTTTCTTGTTCATTTTACAAAATTCTAACAATGTTAGCCATGCTGGAAACCATCCCCTCCATGAAATCCATCTTTTGTGTAATGCATTTGCCAATTTCTTTCATTATTTACTTATGCGGGTCCTAGGCTACTGCAAACACATTACACTTTTCTTCTACCAATGCAAGCCTCTCTAACCACACATCATTCTCATTTTTTATTACCTTAAGGACCTCATTATCCTCCTCAATCATCCTTGTTCTGATGATTTCATCTGGGGCTACACATAGATCCAATTCCCAATTTACCCTCTTTAACGCATCTTTCAAAGTCTAAAACCGAGCCTCATAACTTGTAATCTTCCACATGATGGCAAATTTGGCCCTTGTTACTTCTTCTATATAATCATTTGGTGTGGGCATACATACAAACCCTTCCTCTAATAAAAACCAAATGGTTACACGTAAATAATGCAGAGTGAATTTAAACTCTTGTTCCATCTTATCATGAAAGTGAGACCTTTTCTTTATGATTTCATCTCCAATCTACTCAACCATCTTGAGGATGTTTTTTGTTTCTTCCTCAACCTTTTCCTTTTCCTCTGTAAGGCATTTGATCTTTTTATATTTATCCTTCTTTTCCGTTAACAACACTTGGATAGTTGTCACTTTATCAATGTTCCTGCGCACAACTTCTACAAATACCTTAGTGAGGGCATTACTCACCTATTCATCAAACATTGTTGGAGGCTTAACAGTCATATGGCACAAATGTGGTGTCTCTTTCAACCTACGAGATACATAGGCCTCCTCACACGCACCAAATTCAGGCTCATCCATATGAGTCTACATCATCCATGATAGTTATTTCCTTATTTGGGTGTTCACCATATCCACATCCATAAGCTCCCATCCATATAATTCCTTGGGCTCCATGGCACCTTGGAACCCCACACATATGATTTTACTTGGGTCATTGATATACCCAAAAATCAGAGTCTCATACAATGCTTCCTCTTTACTCTTACAAGAATGCTTACCTTTGGGAATTTTGGCGCTTGAATCCAAGACTAGAATCTCACCTATTTATGTTGTTGGGCATGCACTAGATTGCTCACCCTTCTCTGCATGTGTTTCTAACCCAAGGCTCGTACTGTCCATATGATGATCCCTCAACTCCTATTCATCTCCCTTTATCTCTTCCTCCTCATGAGGCTCAGTAGTATCCTTAAGTATGACTGGAATGTGAGGCGCATTATCCTTAGAACCTTCTTCCTTATCATCCTTCTAAAGGATGTACTTTTGTCTCTTCTTTTCCTCAGGTTCTAATTTCTTAGGAGAAGTCTTTGGTGACCTTCTCGATGGCTAGGAAGGTCTCGCACCCTGATCCTTTGTTTGCGTCAACACTTTCTTGTACTAAGGTTCCTCAAGAGTCTTATCCAAGTATACCTCTAATGCGTTTGTCTCCAAAACTCCTTCTTCCTATTGTAGGGGAGGGGTTACCTCATGTGTACTTTCCTACTCAACAATGGGTCATTTCATGTCCTTATTCTCTAAACCTCCACTCTTTTCCTACTCAAGGGGAAAAGTTGGTTCCTCATCCGCTAATGTGCCAACTGTATTCTTCCCCTTGGGTGGGCTAGGAAGTTTGAATTCATTCCAGACATATTTCCCCTTTGCCAACCTTGGTTTGAGTTAGATATACACAAGGTTTGCCCCAATTTCCCCAAGAGCTAAACTCATGGCCTTCATACTTATATCATCAAAAATAAACCTTTCAATTTATGTTGACTTACTTGGATACAGGTAAGTCTTTCTAAGAGTGTGGTAGTCACAGTTTACCTTATTATCAGTGAAGACTAATCACCGCGCCTAAGAACCTGTGTACAAAAGCTTGGAAATAATGCATGGTGAATGCATAAGGGAGCTTACACCGTGGACTCCACTTCCCATCCTTCATTGTAAAATGCACAATACAAAAATGTTGGTACACCACAAACTATACTTTTTTACGTAATACCACAGGAAGTTCCTTTGGTATTCTCTATTCCTCTTCAAACGCGGTGCATAGTCTTGCATACCAAAACTCTACTCTTTGCTTGAATGGGCCACTCATAGTCCCATCACAAGCGTAATTCTCAAATCTCTCTGCAAGAGATTTATTCTCTATAAGGTATTCCCAAATTTTTTCTTTTGGCCCATTGGGCACTCCAATTTCCACAAAGATAAGTGATAACAAGATCGTGCCAAAAAATATTTCTCACCTTTATCCACTTCTTCAATAATGGTTTCTACAATGTAACTCACCAAGTTATAAGTCACCCCCTCTGACATATTATTTTCTATATGCATTCATAGGGTGTTAACATGTGACCATTCGTATTGGTTATTCAACTTTGTAAGGAGGTGCATTTTTTCTTGGATAACTGGGTATTTTGTTAGCTTATCTATATCCATTTCGTGCTCTCCCTTTAGGTAACCCTACACTTTACTTGTTACCATGATCCCTTCCTTTTCTGTTAGGTCAATACTAACCTCAATGTCTGAACTCCTTAACCATGTTAGGGTCCCAATTAGGGACGTGGTGATCCTCATCCGTCACCCTAAAAAGTAAAAGAAGTCCTTGTGGACTCTACTCATTAACCACTGGTACAATTTTTTTGGTTTTCAAAAATAAGGGACTTCATACAGCTGTAAAACTCCTACCTTTTCCAAAAGCTTCTTGTCTGCGTCATCATACATGGGCATATCATTTTTTATATGTTTGTTTATCTTTCTAACTAGCAAATTATTTATTTCCTCTTGGTTATCTGACGTCTAGTGTTATAATCAATGAATTTTCTCCTATAGATGTGTGAGTCCCAAACGTAACCCATAATAAGCTCCTCAGGGTACTGTATCTCTGAAAAATTACTTTCAGGGGTATCCTCGACTTCAATCTCAATTTTTTTTTCTTCCTTTCCCTTATGGTAGCTCTAGGTGCTCTCTTTGGTGTCATAGTTACCTCAGAGGTGTGATCTTATACCTTCTTCAAGCTCTGTAACTCCAATACCACATACCCTAGCTCAATTTTGTGTGCCTTAGCTCCAATCCAAACCCTATAAATTGATTCCTTCCTTGCACACATATGTTCTGCTCAAACACTTCTCCTAATGGATTAGCAACCTCCCTGATGCGCAAATTCAATAAATCTAACTAGTTTGTAGTTATTCACACTTCACAGCTCTCTTGTTATCTCGCTCAACTTCAATAGCTTGCTCGAATACTTTGAATGCAAAGGTTAAAATGACTCTACATCACATCCTTATATATATTTTCAAAAATTTATTGCATTTATTGCTCTCCACCTACCACCATCCCCAGCATGAATTTATCATTTTAACAACTTTTCTGCGCTACTCATTTCCACGCCACAGTCATAACCTTCTGACGCGCCTACTAATTTTTTGCCACAGACATCCTTTTGCATGCCCTCATGCACCAAAGTACTTCATAATTATGCCTTCTTCTAATTATTTTACACTATTGTAGCCTACCTCATGTTACATTGTGTGTCCATCCATAAGTGGTCTTTAATCATGAGCAATCTTTTTCTATCTGCACCTTTCCTTTGAGAACTTGCATAATTTTTTCTCCTATGCAATTCCATCTTTAGTTAATATTTAAATTTGGCACTGAACCATGTATATAAACCACCTCACACTAAAGGTATGAGTGGTCCTCTACACATGAAAACACTTAGATATTAATCTACTTATGGTGCACAAACGTGCTTATTACACAAAATACTGAACTAAATTGACAAAGCATAGTAACGATGAAAGGAAACCCATATAAAGGGAATGCATTAAGGAAAGCTAACCTAGGTGGTAATACTACCTTATTACAAACACCAAGAAGACTTATTTATAGCAAGGCTTCAACCTACTCCCATTAAAGTAACCACAAAACTGTGTTTTATCCAGCACCTCTAACTAGCAATCGCCTGAATCAAGTATACAAGTGATAATATATGGTCCCAACCAATGTACCTTAAGCTTGTCAGGGTGGTGCAAAAACTTTGAATCATACAAAGTACAATCTATCCAAACTCAAGCTTCTTATCCTTGATTTTCCTGTCATGCGATGCCTTCTTCCTAGATTTTTCTTCCTTCTGACTCCATCGTGTCATGGCGCACCTCTCATCTAGCTACATGATCTTGTCAATTCATTCTTCCAGTGCTTACTCATCAGCCAAACCTCTTGTGTGCACAATACGAAAAGAAGGTAGCATGAATTCCATTGGTATAACTGCCTCTACACTAAACACCAACTGAAAGGGTGTTGCTTTATTCAACCTCTTGTAGTTTGTTTGGTATGCACAAAGTACATCAAAGACTTTATCATCCCAATCTATCCTTCCAATATCACAAACTTTTGTTAATGTATGGCTCAATATATTGTTGAAGGCCTCAGCAGTTCCATTTTCCTGAGGGTGATAAGGGGTTTTCCTATGGTGTGCAACCATAAATTCATCCAGTAATATCCTGGTAGTCTCATTAAGGAAATGAGTACCCCTATCACTTGTTAAACTTAAAAGGCATCCATACCTACTGATAATATTTTCCCACAAAAACCTTGCTTCAATTGTTGTGCAATCCTTTGTAAGTACCACTTCTACCCATCTTTTAAGATATTTTGTATAAGTTATAATGGAGTGTGATCTTGTCTTGCATGCGTATGGGGAGATAAAACCCACAAAGTTAATTTCCCACTTCCCAAAAGGTTATGTGCTAGGAATAGGCCTCAAAAGCATCTCATCTCTATGCCCAGGCTTTCCAAGGTGTTGACAAATATTAAAAGCCTTGTAATACTCTTTGTAATCCTTGTATAATGTTTCCCACCATAGACCAACTAATAGAATCTTGCACGTGGTAGCGTCTCCCACATAGTTTCCACCTACAATGCCACCATGAGCCTCCTCCATGATTTCTTTGTACTCATGCTCAAGTACACACCAGCATAAAAGTTAATCTCGATCTAATTTTTATAAGTCTCCACTGATCAACATGTAAAGTGCGGCACAAATAACAAGTTGTTTATTCTCCAAATCCTTCATTCCCTCAGGCGCCACACCTGTGCACAAAAAGACAACAATGTCCTCTAAGTCTCAGGGTGAATGGTTTAACCTAAACATTTGTTCATCTAAAATTGTATCCTCAATGCTCAACGTGTCCTCTCCTGCTTGAATCCTTGATAAATCATCTGGGCCAAAATTGCTCTTATCTGGCTTGACCATCACTATGAAATTGAACTCTTGAAATAACAGAATCCAACGACATATGTTCCCCTATAAAATGGGGTTATTTATCAGATACTTTAACGTCATATGGTCTGTATAAAAGATGAATGAGGTAGTAAGAAAATACTTTCGAAACTTACGGAGGGTGTAGATCATAGACAATGCCTCGCACTCTGTCGTTGTGTAATTATGTTCTATTGCAGTCAAATTTCTACTCGTAAAACAAATAGAATGATCAACAATCCCTTCTCCAGGTTGGGATAGTACCGCACCAATGGCCATGCTAGAGGCATCTACATGAACATGAAAAGGTTTACACCATGAGGGAAAGCAAAAAATATGTGTGGTAGTAAGCCTTTCCTTTAGATTCTCAAACACACGTTGTTGTGCCTCACCACAATAGAACTTTCCTTTTCCCTTTAATAATTCTTCTAAGGGCACAACGATCTTGGCATATCCCTTAATAAAATTTCTGTAATATCCTGTATGCCCCAAGAATCTACACACCTCGCTTTGGCTAGTAGGTTTTTCTAAGCCCAAAATCATAGCAACTTTAGTACGATCCATTAGCAAGCCCTCCTTATAGATGATGTGTCTCAGAAAAATTCCAAATGGTGTGGAAAATACACACTTCTTAATATTTTAATTGATTCTCAACTTTTGGCATCTTTGAAACATGAGCCTTAAGTTATCACAGTGATCCTTCACAATCCCATAGATTGTCCAATCATCCAGATATACCTGCAAGAACTTGTGAATAAAATCCTAAAATGCTTGTACCATTATGCACGAAAATACTATAGGCACATTCTTTAATCCAAAGGGCATAACCATGTATGCAAAACTTCCCCACTCTATTGTGAAAGTTATCTTTTCTTGGTATTCTTTTGCTATCCTTACCTGATGATACATAGAAAATCCATCCGTGAAGGAGTATATTTCGCACCCTACAACACCCTCCAATATTTCCTCAATAAATGGTGTGGGAAAGGGATCAACCACACATGCAACATTTAATTCCCTATAATCCACACAAATCCATATTCTCCCATCTTTCTTGATGCTAATCACCATAGGGCTCACCCATTTCGACTCCTCGATGGGCACAATAATTCCAGAAATTAACATTTTTTCAATTTCTTCTTTCACCTTGACGCACAAGTTTGGATTCATCTTTTATGGCCTCTTCCAAAATGGGTGTGTGCCTTCCTTCAGCTTGATTCTCATTTCACCCAAAGATTCATGTAATCCTTTTAATTCATGATAGCCTATAGGGAACAGATCTTGGAAGTCACACAATAGTTTAATTATCTTAACAACTTCAGAGCCATACCGATAATCTCTAATAATGGCCTTCTTTGGTTAAACATCCATTCTAATGTTTACTTTCTTAGTCTTCATAGGCTCATGGTAGGCATGTGCTTTCTCATCTGCACTTTCTAAGACCTCATGCATACCTTTTGTATGTTCATCATTCAAGTTTTCCACTTCCTCATCATATGGAAAAAAATTCATTTTAGGAAAAATTGAAAAGGTAAAATTTTCGAAGTGGGTCAGTGTCCTGTTCGCCTAAAATTTACAGTATATTTTTTTAGGGGTCGGCTTCACCTACATTTGAAAACATCTCCTATAAAAACCTAGGTGATTCATCGGGTAGTATACTACCACCAGTACTTTACCAATACCGTGAACTTTCATACTCTAAGCACCAGAGCACAATGCATATTTGTTTACTGTTTAGTAGTTTGCAGTTGGGTGACAAGTGCTATTTGTTGACACGCACAACTAGTAATATTTGCTAAGACAAAGGTTTTCTGTGGACAGGTGACAAGGAGATCTTTCTGACGTGGGACAAGGGTTTGGTTGTTGACGCTTGACACTAATCTTGTTGATGCATGAATATACTGTTGTTGACACACGATTTTTTTTTTTCTCTTATGCCTGACAATGATATTTGTTGACATGTGTGACTTATTACATTTGCTGACACATGACAAAGGTTTTATGTGGATGGGTGAAAAGGAGATATTGTTGACGCACAACAAGGGTTTTCTTGTTGATGCCCGACACTACTCTTGTTGACGCACGACATACTTTTTCTATGATGCACGAAATATTTATTGACGTGTGAGTTATTGTATTTGCTAACGTGTGACTCATTTGATGCCTAATAAGGAGACTCAAGTCTCAACTGACACCCAACCCAGCTATTGTTGACGCATGACACAATCCTTCTCTGACGCATGAAACATTCCTTATTTGTTGACGCATGACAAAGTTACTATTGTTGACATGATGCTCTTATTTTTGATGCACGACTCAGAGTTGTTGATGCACAACAAAGTTTCAACTTATTCGTTCAGAATAATGGAAGGTGCTAGTGCTCAGAATGAGAAGACCCAAAAAGTAACTAAGAAATCTCAGAAGTCCATGTTCAAGTATTTTGGAAACTCTGCTGCTACAGATATTGTAACCACCAACACCCATATAGCTTCCACTGGAATGAATCAGAGTACAGACTGTGTGGAAGGTAATATTGAGGTGGACATGCATTTTGCACAGTATCAACCAAATGACACCTATGATGATACCATGCCAGATCTTGAAGATATACCTGTTGAGATGCCAGATCCTGAAGATATTCTTCCTGTTGGGGTGCAACCAGGAGTGCATCAAGATATCACACATACAAATACTCAACAAAATGGAACACAAAAATCAAATTCAAATTTTGGTTCATGAAAGAGGAAACCAGGTGATTGTGATAATGCTCAAAATTCTACTCAAAAAAGTAAAACATTGAAAATGAACAAGAATATGTGGACAATTGGGAGGACATACAAGTTTGATTGGGCTGCCAAATTTCCATTTATCGAACCTATACAACCATCTAATTCAGAAGAGATCCCATCTGAATGTACATGTACAATATGTACGTGGAAATTGGGAAAGCAACAAAAAATGCAACTGAAGCTGGACACTATAGAAAAACACTGTGGAAAACAATATTTGACTGTAACGGGGGAGGATGGCTAGAAAATCAAAACACACAGGTGGAAAACTGAAAAATAATGCATGCATGTTAAATACGCAGCAGAGTATGAAGCAGAGTAGAAAAACATAGACATCTCATGGAAAAGGGAGGAACAATCACATCGCAAATTGGTAAGATGAATCAATCAAATCTGCATGCAAAACTCATACAGTTCTCTACTTTATTTCACATACTAAAGAAAGGAAGACCGATTTCAGATTTCCTTGATTTCAAAGTTTTGTATCAATATAATGGAATGCACAACGTTCCTCAGTCTCATTGGTCTGACAGTAGTGCATGGGAAATGGAAAAATTCCTTTCAATGATAGAGAAGGAAGATTTGAAAGAGAATGTAAAAAAAAAAGTTTATCTCTCTTTCAATTGATGAAGTGACAACAGTCAACAACACTGCATGGGTATGTATCCATGTCTATACTTTAGAAAATCATATAAGGACACCTCATCTGTTGGGTGTTATGAAAATGGTTGAAAACTGTAATGCCGAAAACCTACATAAAATAGTTGTTTCTCATTTGAAAGATATTGCTGGAATGACTGATTATGAAATTGCTACGAAGTTGGTATGTGTTGGAGAAGATGGTGCATCAGTCATACAGGGTCACCAAACAGGGATGTGTGTTAGATTGCAAACAACAATGGCCCCTTATATGCTAGCAATTCACTGTATGGCTCACATAATGAATTTAGCGTATAAAATGGTAAGCAACTACGAAAATGTTGCTAAAGTAGAAGACCTTATAAGAGAACTTCATGCCTATATGTCAAGCAACCCAAAGTGATTTCTTGAGTTCTAGAAATTTGCAATTGGAATTACAGATGGAAAAAAAACTTCTGAAGGATGTTGAGATGAGATGGATTTCTTTGTATGAACCAACATGCAGAGTTCGTGAGGAGTATCCTTCGTTGGTTGGTTTCATGCACAAATATCGTCATGAAGTTGACAGGGTGAGGGACTTATTGTTCCGTTTAACTGATTTGGAGACATTGCTTACATTGGTTGGTATTCTTCCAATGTTGCAGGAGATCAATACACTGATGAAGCATGCACATGGGAGATTAATCTATATTGTGGATTTTATATGGATGAGAAAAATGGTATGTCAAAGTCTTGATATCTTGTACAGTTCCCAAGATAGTTTTGATACACCTGTTTTCGAGAACTGGAAAGATTTATTAGATCTTAAGAATCCTAGTAACTATTTGAGATTTAATATCACATGATCACCTCTGCATCAATGTTAATGGGAGGGACATACCACTGCACATTTTGTAAAAATGTCAAGATATTACAAGATTAGAAAGAGAAGATGTTCCTGTGACATGTAATCTCTTTGATTCTGTTACAGTTGAAACAAGAATAAAGCTTTAAAAAAAATTCAGAATCCTTATCATCAGAAATTAGAGAACGTTTCTCCAAAGATAAAATTCTTGAAGCAATGGGTGTGATGAATCCTAATTTTTGGAATACTGAAGGTGCTGTGTAGAATTTGTAAGAAAGCATTTCCATAAATCCATGGGTACAATAATGGAACATTTCACAAAGACTTCAGAGGTCAAGGGTATGGAAATCAAAGGTATACTGAATGTTGATTTATTAAAGTCTCAATCAACAAATTTTGCAACAACAATGAGGAACCAATATAAAAAGTTAGACGAACCTTCTGAGAGTGGTGCTATTACAAGGCTCTGGCAAGGAATCTATCAAAGTACTGTGTTACAAGAAGACATCAGTGAATATTTTAGATTATATGAGTTATGCCAAACAATGATTTTGGGGTCTGTGGAGGATGAAAGGGTTTTTAGTGCTTTATCATTTATAAAATCAAAACTGAGAAACATGTTGGATAAAAATATGGAAAGTTGCATGAGGTGTTATGTTTCTCACTACTCCATGGAAACCTTTCCTTTCGACAGAGAAATTGCATGCATTGGAATTCCCTTTCTAAAAGAAGAGGTGTAAATAATACAACTACAAGTACAACTGTTCCCAATGATGAGACTGGAATTGGTGCGTCATCACACTCTACAGAAGAGAACATCGAATTTGAAGAAGCTATTGATAATGGATTGTTTCAGCTTTAAATAGGTATCTCCTTGACCTTACTTTTATTGTTTATCACCTTACATTTTAACTGTGGTTATTTATTCAATTTCATATTAACAAATTCGAATATAATAGTTTGTAGTTAGACGTAACAGTGAACACAATTGTAACTCTACAGATGCAAATATTGACTGAGGAGGATTTTTATCATATTTTGTTTCAGCTCTTGTTATCATTAAAGATGTTACAGGTATATATATTTACATTTATTTAAATACAATTATTTATAAAAAATTATTTTATATAATTACTATTTTGGATTTTTTGAATACCAATTTCTGTTTTAAAAATCTGTTTGTTACATGCATTTGTCGAATACTAATTTGCAAGGCCTTCAGAGTTCAGATCTACATATTCTTCCACTGTTATACTCTTCTAGACTTCCAGACTTCTACTGTCCAGACATGTACAGGTTATCATTTGCATTTTCTTTAATCTTTTTGTTTCTTCCTTAATCCGCTCAATCATTATTTCATCTTTTTTTCTTGAAAACGTGGGTTGACATCCATCTGAGGAAGCTCTCACTTCTCGGGACTAACAATGTCAGGAAACTCACCCATCTATATACTAATCCATTTTTTGTGTTGAGTTTTCTTGAATCGAAGATCATCTAGCACGCTACGAAGGATGATTTCTCATTTTCCTTCCATATGCTTTGTCACAGCCATCTAAAAGACAAGAGGTAGCTTAAACCCTATCATATGACATTGCTTGAGTTTTTACAATTATGTTTAATTTATTTTTGTATTTTCAAAATGCTTTGATGAAGTGTTTAAACTTTGTGGGATGAATATCAAATTACATGTAAAAATCACACATTCAAATTTTACAAGTAGAGAGAGGAAGATTTTTCCATATTAAGATGTTTCTGTCATAACACATTCCAAATTTTCTTAAAACAATTATCCATTATCATCATCCATGATCGTTCTTGAAGCTAAATGTCCACATACAATTCATCATCATCCATATCTATTTTAATGTCATCATCCACATCTAATGTCATCATATCATTGATTCATTACAAGTAGAGAGAAGAAGATTTTGAGAAGGTTTAAATGCGAAGAAACCTGATACAGAGTTCTAATTTTACAAGTAGAGAGAAGAATATTTTACTGTATTAAGATGTCTCTATCCTAAGACATTCCAAATTTTCTTAAAACAATTATCCATTATCATCATCCATGATCATGCTTGAAGCTAAATCTATGTCCACACAATTCATCATCATCCATATCTATTTTAATGTCATCATCCACATCTAATGTCATCATATCATTGATTCATTACAAGTAGAGAGAAGAAGGTTTTGAGAAGGTTTAAATGTGCAGAAACCTGATACAAAGTTCAAATTTTACAAGTAGAGAGAAGATGTCTCTGTCCTAACACACTCCAATTTTTCTTAAAACAATTATCCATTATCATCATCCATGATCGTGCTTGAAGCTAAATCTACGTCCACACAATTCATCATCATCCATATCTATTTTAATGTCATCATCCACATCTAATGTCATCATATCATTGATTCATTACAAGTAGAGAGAAGAATATTTTGAGAAGTTTTAAATGTGTAGAAACCTGATACAGAGTTCAAATTTTACAAGTATAGAGAAGATGTCTTTGTCCTAACACATTCCAATTTTTCTTAAAACAATTATCCATTATCATCATTCATCATCATCTATATCCATTCTAATGTCATCATATCATTACAAGTAGAGAGAAGAATATTTTGAGAAGGTTTAAATGTCTCTGTCGTACCACATTCCAAATTTTCTTAAAACAATTATCCATTATCATCATCCAGATTCCATGATTGTGCTTGAAGCTAAATCTATGTCCACATACAATTCATCATAATCCATATCTATTCTAATGTCATCATCCACATCCAATGCAATCATCATTACAAGTAGAGAGAAGATTCTGAGAAGGTTTAAATGTGAAGAAACCTGATACAGAGTTTGAATTTTACAAGTAGAGAGAAGAAGATTTAACTCTATTAAGATGTCTCTTGTCATACCACATTCCAAATTTTCTTAAAACAAATAATTAACCATTATCATAATGCCATCACATTCATATCAAACATAAACACCATATACAATCTAGAAATTCTATATATAATATATAACAAGATATAAAAAATCCAGATTATAAAGTATTTCAAATTTTCAAACACCATCACATTCAAGTTTCATACTTCAATATATAAAGTATTTCAAATTTTCAAATTTAAAGTTTCAATTTTTCAACCCTCAATCATGAAATTTATCCCCAGACAAACTGGCATCTTTTGTACCCCTTTCCCCAATGGCTTCCCCTCATGTACTCTTTGCTTGAATAATCCCAGAACTAATCAGATCTTCCGCAACACTGTTTAGATTCTTTACGATTCTTTGTTCTTCCTTTGTCGCATCTCCATGGGATACCAAACTAGCATCTATAGCTACCTTAGTTTTGAATAAAATTTCAGGATTGAAGCCATTCTCTTTAATTATCCACTTTAGTGTATTGTTTTGTTTGTTAACTAAAATAATATTTTCTTTCATCTTCATTGTTGCAGATAAATTATTCTTCACGGTTTCCAAGTGAACTTGGAACACCTTTGCTTGACTCTTCAAATTTTCATATTTCAACTACAAAAAAAAAGTGAGCTCAATTAAACATATTACTAAAATAAGAAAATTTCAAATTAACAAAAAATATTGTTTCAAAGTGATAATACTTACGACCGCTCTATCTCTCTCGGCATTTGCAATTTCCACCAATCCTTGTCCTTAGACCATTTGTTAAAATATGTCTGGGCTTCAGCACTAATATTTTCCAATTTGTTTAATGCTTTATCTAAAATATCATCTTTATAATTGTTGTTATACGTGACAGTCCCACTTCTTGCTTGGGTAAGTAAGGCATCCATCTTCGCAGGTTGATTCTGGACTGCAACGTATAAATTGTCCCTTTGCCAATAATTTTCAAAATGACTTATTATCTCATTGATTAGTACTTTTTCCCTTCTCTCCCATTCTATGAGTTGACTGATATGAGGTACAATAAACTCTTGGACATGGGATTGACAATCATAACCAATCAAGTTCTCTAAAGGAAATGGTAGCAATTGTTCACCATCTGTATCTGAAGAAGATGATGTCATTGGAGAGGTATGGGGGCTTTCAGGTTGATCATCATCTGCTACCTCTTTTTTCCTTTGGGTGCCTGATCCTATTTGTGATAAAATAAATCAATATTCAAATATTGAAATCGAAAGTGAAATGTAAAGAAATTTGAATAAATTACGTTGAAATAGAAGTATACCTGTTGGCCTTGAATCATCTCACGTGTATTGAAAAATCATGTTGGGTCATTGCTATCAATGCCCAAGTAATCTTCATCTAAAGTTATATTATTTAAAATTGATACGCCAGTTGCATTGGGCAAGCCATTGAGAGAGAGGGTTGGAATTCAAAATGAGGAGGCAATGTTTAGTGTCCCACTAGGGGCCAGAGGAATTGGCATGTGTTTACCAATGTTCTTTTTTCCTGAACCTCTAGTTGGCATTTTGAATCATAATGGTGGAGGATGTGGTGGTGCCGTTATTTGTATAGACATGGCAAAGGACTGCAATGTACTGAAAAGTCCAAGAAAAATCAACAAAATCATTACTAAATCATATGAAAAATTGTTAAACTATGAAAAAACTATGAAATTATATGAAAAACTATTCAAAACTTGTACTAAAGCAATAAAATCATACCTTGTTGTTGAGGGGTAACCTATCATGGTACTTGAGGTGGCCGTGTTGGAGTAGTAATTGGTTGTGTTTGAGTTGTGTGTGGCTGGGATTGCTGAGCAGGTGTTGAGAATCGACAATTACATGTGATTGAACTGAGTGAGTTGGTGAAGATGGTTGAGAAGCATGCGTATAGTCCAAAGTCCCTGCAAGTGCAGCAACAGTCGATTGCATGTCAATTCAATATGGTAAATGGTAAATTGTAAATAGAAAATGGTAATTTGTAAATAGTAAATGTTAGGGTATTATGTCTCTATCATTTAACTAATGCAAACGCTTGGGGTTCGATGATGAGTGAACTTCCATTTCAGATTGTGAATCTCCCGACGCCTCAGCATGTGTTGTTGGCCTCTTCCTCTTGATGCCATTTTTTTTCATGGAAGGGCCTCCAAAAATATTCTCTACAAATGGTCAATATTTAATCAGATTCCAGAAGTACATAATGTTAGTACTGCATAAAGATTCAATCAGAAGTACATAATCAAGACAATAACCATACTAAATTCTAATGTCGAAATATAAACTATATACCTGTTGTTCTTGAAATGGAATTGAAAAATTCTTCATTGTCTCATCCATGCAAGTAGGAATTGGTTTGTCTTTTAAATTAAAAAGAGCCTCGTAATAAAGGCCAAGGAGATAGTTTGTGGAGTGAATAACTGGTTTTTTAGAAAGCGATGCATTTGTAATGTCAGTTTTTATTTTATTGGATAAAAAGGTGCACCAATCAAATTTTAGCTTTCTGATAGTTGCAAGAATGTATGCAATAGCCCAGTTTGGTATATCTTTTTTTTGACCCTGCAAAACAATTCTGGCTTGAAAGAAAGAAATCATGGCAACAAGAAAGTGGTGTGCAATTCCTTGCGTATCCACACCTCATCTTGATTTATTGACGTGAGCTGCAAAAATTCATTGGAATTAATATCAATTTGAATTGTATCAAAATAAAAAACTAAAAATATCAAATGAAAATGAAAAATAGATTACACGTACAATCAACATGGAAACCGAAAGTAGATTCGAGGTACTTCTTATCATTTTCGATGAGGGTTGCTTTCATTGTTACTATGGGGGAATTTTTATATGGAAAGTCATGTCAACCGATGGATATCAGCTGGATCGACACTGAATTGGAATATACGACCATCGTCCACAGTAAAAGTAAAATTACCATCCTCTGTATTGTATGAGGAGAGAAGGTAATTTAGAATGTCATGATCAATCTCAAACTGGGGCATCTTAACGAGCCCATCAAAATCACATGCATCTAGCAAATCCTTGTATTCTGTATTCATTTTAAAAAAAATCTGAATGTGGGGGCACAACAAGTTCTTGTATTGTATCTTGCCCTTAGATAGGGCTTGTGGGTTGACTGGATTTTCCGTTTGATCTTGGTCTTGAGCTTGGGTTGCACTTGTAGTTGCCATTATACTTGAGCTTGATTGGAGAATGCTTGATTGTACTTGTGCTTGACTGGAGTAGCTTGATTGTACCTGAGCTTGATTCCTGTAGCTGTAAGTGCTAGGAGAATGGAGAAAATTTGGGAGCCAGGAAGTGTAAACGTGAAAATGAGGGACACTAGGGTATTTATAGAACAAAATTAGGGTTTCTTGAGCCTTGGGTGCACGCCAACGAGACTTTGTTGATGTGCGACAAAGTGTTGTTGTCACGCATCAGTGAAGTTTTTGACATGCGCAATAGTAACACTTGTGCCTCAAAAAACTTTGTTGGCGCGACAACAACAAGTTTTTTGTCATGTGTCAGCAAAGTTTGTTGACTGACAGGAACAATTATTGACAACAAAACTTTGTTGATGCATGACAACAAGTGTTGTTGTCATGCGACATCAAAGTTATTTTGACAGTGTTGTTGTCATGCGACAACAAAGTTTTTTGCCATGAGTCAACAACAACTTGTTGACACTGACAGACAACACTTGTTGTCACGTGTCAACTATGCATCAACAATGACCAATATTGTTTTTTTGTGTCTGCATAATTTTTTTTCCCTCAGGGCACTCACTCTCACTCAAATAATAGCAGGTGAAAAAATTTCATTCTCAAAAATTGGAAAATTTTCCTTTACGTGAAAGTGGTTCCAAGTATATTAGTCAGGGATTTTCCACCTCCATTTTACCAGAGCCATGAAATGCACAGATCTTAGTAGGTGCATTGTTCCTTAAAAATATAGCAGATAAAGTAATCTTCACTTTTCTCCACTCCAAAAGATTATCCCTGTGAACCATCCACCAGCACGTTTTCATCCCGCATAGAGTATAAACTATCATATTCCTTCTTTCTAGCTAACATTCCCACTGAACTTCTATAGCAATTAGAAATGCTTCTGGATTCTCTTCACCAGTGTACCTTAGTACCTGGCTGCTGCCCAAACACCTGATACTACGTAGCTTATTGATGTGAGTAGTTGCACTTTGTACTTCGCATCCAACCATTTCATAAGTGCCATGTGCCCATTTGTCACATGCAACACTTATAGTATTGCTCATAGATTGTGCATCACCCCATTAGAGAACTCCTTCCTTTGATGGCTCAAGAAATTCCGGATCTCAAATGGTGCACACATAAATTCTGTTAAAATCTTCTTCACTTAAGGGATCTACATAAGGTGTAGATTTCTCATCTGTCAAGGGGATAATGACACGCTCTTCCTTGTTCTCAAAACTTATATAACCTTTGTTGAAACACATATCAGTGTTGTTTGCATAACACCAAGGGTGCCCAAGTAAAGCTGGAAAAATGTTGGCTTCTGGAAGCGCTAAGACCTCAAAATACCCAGTAAACTTGGCTCCTTGTATAGTAATTGATGCATCCTTTAAAACTCCAATAGGCGTGGCTTTAGTCCTATTTTTCATAAAAAAAATTGAAGATGGTTGTAATGGTGGTCTTCTCATCTTAACCCATGCATCCAAAGTGAGTATGTTTACTTTTGCACCTGTATCAATTGGAATATTACTCGAGATCCAACCATGCACAACAACATTCAGAGTGATCTCCTTGTCATAATCCAAGCTATGAGGAGGGCGGTTAGCATGCAAAATATGCCTTTCATGCTCAATCCCAATACGCAGAGTGTTTCCCTTTAACTAGTTCCCCAATAAAGGAATATCATTTTCTTGGTGCAACATCTTGCAAACCTCCTTTAGATCATCAGCATCCATCTAATGGAGCTCAATTGCCTTCTTTTATTCTAACTTCCGTGACTTCTCTTTCAAACACTGTATTTCACCCTGTAAATTCCAAATTACCTATATGGTTTCTTGATAAACCTCCTTCTGATGCATAGGGTCTAAATACTTTGCATGAACTCCTCTTTCGTAATGCAAAGCTTTGATTTCAAAAATTCTCTGGCACGTGAAGCCTCAACCCATGTAGTAATCTTCACAGGTACCAACTCAGGATCTAGAGTTAACTTTAGCATGCATTGATCTTACAGGGTGCATTATACTCTAACCATTCCCACGCCCTTATTCTCTTGTTTGTGTTTCTTACTCAAATTTTCATATAAGTTTGGGCATTCTTTATAGTTGTGATTCTTTCTATAAAAATAACAAACAATGTCCTAAGGACCCTCATGCCTGTAATGATCAGGAGATCCACAAGTATAACAAGTTCCATGAGGGAAATAACTTCTTCTACCACCGCAACCTCGACCTCTGAATCCACCTTCGTAACTAGAACCCCTACCATGGTCTCCATTAAAGCACCCTTTATTATGATCATGGTCATGATGCTCACTTTTCTCCTTAGATTTGTTCACAACGCCATTCTGACAGACACCAATATCAATGGCATCATGAATCTAATCAATCAACCTACAATCTTCAGTATCATGAGTTGAAGACCTGCAAATCTTGCAATAACAGGACATGTTCTTTATTATCACGCATTACAACAATGGGCACCAACTTGAACCATGGTCCAAGTGACAAATTTCACAGTCCAACAATAAGGAGCGCACTTATTTATGAGGAAAACTATCCTTAGTATGCCCCTCTACGTCACAATATATACACCAAATTTTGTTGTGCATCTCATGTGTTGAATTAGCAGATAATTTTTCCAACTGTTTAGTCATTGCTACAATCTGAGCTTCCAAAAATGGGCTTACTTTTGTGTCCACACTCCTTACCACCTCAGTGCGTAGAGTTGCTTCAAGCACCTCACATGGATCTATATAATTCCTACGTGAAATTACTCTTCTAAAAGGCATGATCAGTGCTCCATGAGCATGTAGGCTCGCATGTATGTCATAAGATAACTTGGACAAAAGGGTCTTAAACTGAGCATCATACTCCTGAACACTCTCAATAGTGCCCTACTTAATATCTTTCAAGACTTTGATGTTCTTCTACTCAAACTCAAGGATATAAAATTCTTTCAAGAAAGCATCGTGCAACACGATATAATCTACACAATTCTAGTCAGTGTCAAACTTTATATACCAACTATGCATGTGCACCTGCAATGTAGTTGCAAATTGACTTACCTTACACTCTGAAGTAGTGATCCCCTTTACGCGCCATAGTATTTCATGCATATGCATGTGCTTGGTTGCATCTTGAATGCCTCTATATTTTAAAAGATGAAGGGACATCTACATATAAATTTTTTGGGGTTGGTGCGGACCATGCCCATAAGATCCAATACATGTGTTTCCTTCACCTCCAGAGCCACCAAATCCACCAGCGCCCAGGCCACCTAACCCTCCTAATCCTCCTCTTGAAGTAGAAAATGAACCAGAGGATGCCCTACCTTGTGTTCTAATAGTCATTCTAAATTGGACTCCTAGATTCTGTGAAGTTGTGCTACTTCCAGATATTATACCAACATTTTGTTTTCCTACGTTCTGTGTCGATGACATGCCAGAAAAGATACCTCTATCTGGTCCTCTAATAAAACAGATGAAGATTGCACCATAGATGAATACGCTCCCTGATTAAATCCTAAACTTGACTACAAATTGACTCTATCTACTGCAACCCTATTGCTCACACTAGTTTGCTTATTATTAACTGTCGTAGAATTTGTAAAACCAAGTGTAAAGGCTAGGTCGCTAGGTAGGTTCAGATGTGTGCCCGTGGTCCACAATCTTTCATCTGATGTGTCCTCATCCAAAGATAAGGAGGGTTCTCTACCATACTTTCCTAAATGGGGGATTTCCACATGATTTTGCTTCACATCCTCTGTGTGAGCTCCATTCCTTTGAGAGTCATCTCCCTCTGCAACACCATTCTTTATGTGATCTCTCATTTCTTCATTAGATCCCTCTTGCGCGCTTCATTAATTTTGAGCTACCTTTCTTCTCTCTATCTCTCTGCCACTAGGTCCACCATCTTTACCAAACCTTCTCCTACCCCCGCGTGTGGTGGGGTTTAGCTAGCCATATCTTTTTCTTCTAAATCCAAGGTCACGATCAAGATCTTGATTGCCAAAGCAATACCACACAAGTAAGACCCTCTGGGGTCGCACAAAAATTGGAACTCAGCAATTTCTGGGCAAGAGTAAGTGGAAACTACGTACTCAACAATATAGATGTTCAAAACACCATGGAACCAAACATCCACAAAGTGATTCCAAATCAGATATGCATCATACAAGGCCTAGAATTCTTCATGTGTCTAAACAAACATGAGAAACCTCCAATTCCTCTTAGATGCGTAAGCAACCAACCACTCGTACAACTCTAAGGGAAAGACGGTGAAGAAAGTCTCATATAAATCATCATATAGATTTTGCTCAACCCACGTGCATTTATTAAAATCAGGTTCAGTGCTAAATCTACGAGCATACCCTTCTTCTAGATCATCTAACCACTCTTCAATACTAGCCAAGGTTAGTTGATACATCTTCAGCATTCAACATCCTGAAAAACAACTGAGAAAGAGGTCTTGGCAATGGAACTAATGATGTAGCCAAGAATTACCCACAAAAACCCAAGGCGCGTTGGCACATCACTCAGCATGAACTGGGCACTCATCCAAAGCATGCAAGGGTACCAGGTCCCTCTTAGTGAAGCTCGTCCAAGATGTTAGCATGAATGAATGTATAATTCAGATCCAAGATAGATAATTGATTAAACCATTGTACATAACCCAGATCTAGATCTTAACCATAAGAAATATTAACTAAACAATTACTATAATCAAATTTACCATACATGATCCATGTTCAGTTACATCCAAATCCATTATCCAGCCAATAAGATCCATTATATTAAATATTGTAAAACACAGAAGCTTTGTTAGCATAATTTAGCATAGGCATATTTATTGTGTTTTATTGCATTGTCTTTTACTTAATAATGTGCAACATGTGCACTCTAGTCTAGTGACTTGCATTCAATATTGGTATTAGTAGTAATTACATGTGCATGTGAGATGGGTCTTATCATCTCGTAGTTAGTGCCTAATAGGGTGTCATGTCTATCCATATGAGGCTGTCTAATATCTATAAATATTACACCTCTTGCATTATTATGTAATCTGATTTCATGATCAATAATATTTGTGAGGCTTCCGTCCCTCTTTGGTCATTGCAATTTTATTCTATTCTATCATTTGGTATCAGAGCTATACCATTATTATCGTTTGGTATCAGAGAAGGTTCTATCCAAGCAAGGTTGAAGAGGAGCACTATTGGAAAGGATCCATTAGAAAAGAAGATCTGCATCAAAGGAGAGTCATTAAGCATCCCGCAGCCTTCATTCTTTCCAAGCATCCCTCAACTAAAATTTGACCTATCCACTTATTTGAAAGGTAAATATTTTTTTTGATTAGTCATTGGCATAGCTAATTGATCCAGCATATTGGCGGAATATTTCAGATTTGGAGATCTTTAAAAAAAAAGATCTTGGAAAAAAAAAAGGATTTGTGAAAAAAAAAAAAATCTTAAAAAAAAAAGGAAAAAGATCTTGAAAAAAATGTAGATCTAAAAAAAAGAGTCAAAAAAAAATCAGATCTGAAAGTGGAGGTTTGAAGAATTCGGGAGCAAAGGTTAAAGCAGTCCCGTCAACAAAATTTCAGTAGATAGCTCTTAGAAAAAATGACGTAACTTTTTCATATAATGTTAGATTGATGTGAAATGTTTTTTTCTGGAAAGATAAGAAGGAGGCGCACAATTTTTCAGTTTACATCATCTTCAGATTTGGCCTCTACATGTGACGAAAAGTCTGTACAAGTCGGATCATTTTTTCTGGAAAAAAAATCAAATCTAGCTGGTAAATTGATAAGATCTCAAAAAATAAGATTCCGATTCTTCTGAAATTTTGTGGGTTTCAAGAAAAGTATTGTATGATGTTGTTGTAAAATTTTTAGAAAAACCTAGATCACGGTTTGTGAGAAAAGGTGAAAACAATATTCAGATTGTTTGTTTGGATCTTGGGAACAAACAAGTCAGCGGTTCAATTCCCACTCCCTCCATATTTATTATTAAATTATTATTTTTAGAAAATTTGGAGAAATTACTAAATTTTGGGAGATTTCTAAATTTAGAAGTTCACCAAACACATTTAGACCCACTGCTAAATTTAGCGAAAAAACACCGATTGGGGGTAAAAAATATTTTTGACCTAAATTGTGTATTTTGTGATTCTAGACCCTTTTTTCTAAAGAGGGGGGACACAAACTTCATTTTGATGTACATTTGGAGCATTTTGTACTAATCTTGGTGCATAAAGGTCAAAAAAAAAAGTGTAAATTTTTTATTTTATGTTTGGTTCTATCACACGAGATCTTTGATCTCATAGCAGCGTTCGGTATATACAATGCCTCTGGGAAGTGCTTATGGGTGATGCCGTCACGACTACTACTGCACTTAACGTCTAACACAGCTACCTAAACATCGTCTGGGCATCGACCCTATAAAATTGACGGGGAGTAATAAGGACACAATACACACACATTTGAGCCCTCCCATCCATTTGTGCTTGCACAAACCCCTCTCTGTACTGTCTAAGTACCACGTACTAAATTCTTTCACGTGCGTTAACACCTCTTTCCGTGCTAACGGGTATATTGAAAGGGTTATCTTCTTCCATGTACTGATGGGTATATCGGAAGGGAGCGTATATATAAAGTTTTGGTATATCGGCTTGATGGTATATTGAGAGGGAGACCATAAATCTGGAGTGATAAGAGCCTTACCCTTTGTCAGAAATTTAGAGTTTCAGAAATTCAGATTGCAGAAATGGGTGCACAAGCACCAAATTTCTTCTTGCCAGATTCACAACTACTTAGAGGAGACAACTATGTTGCATGGAAACCAAAGATCAAGATGTTACTTGAGTTTGAAGACCTATGGACAATTATAGATGGAAAAACAAGAAGATCACTTGATGATGGAAGACAACAAGTTCAATTTGACAGGGCCAATCAAAAGGCCAAGTTGATCATCTTGTTTGGCGTAATGGACGATGTGCAACCCCACATTAGAGATGCCACATCGGCCAAGGATGCATGGGATAAGTTGAGCACAGTCTATGAGGCAAAGAACAAGAATGTCATCCTCAACCTACTATCACAACTACATACTCTCAAGTTCAAGCACAATGAGAAGGTTGAAGTTTTTTTGAGACGAGTTGATACTTTGAGGGCATCTCTATTGGCATTGGGAAAAGAGATCAGTGATGAAGATCTCATACCAATTGTGTTGCGAGCATTTCCTCCTTCCTACAGAATCTTTGTGACAACTATCAATATGAGTGAACACACAGTCACCTTTGAGAAGTTGGTCAATCTACTCCAACAAGAAGAGGCAATGAACAACAAAGATCATGAAGATGAGCAAGCACTGTCTTTCAATCATAAAGGAAAGGGGAAATTTCAGTCAAATCACAAAAAGTCCCAACAAAATCAAAGTCAACAAAGGGACCAAAGTTAACGAGACAACGCCAAGAAGTGTCCCATTTGCAATAGAGGGGGACATGACATCAAAGATTGTTGGTACAATTCCTGCAAAAAGGGTTCATCAAGCAATTCAAAACCCAATAACCAACAAGGTAACAACAATTCAAATAAAGGGAAGTCAAAGAAAAACAACAATCAAGGGCAAAAAAATGGTAATTGGAAAAGAAAACCCAAACAACAAGGGTACATTGCCAAACATGATGATGATTCAGATGAAGGACACCGCATGTATTCTACTCAATTTGATGAAGAAACCAAGTCCACACAAGATATCTGGTATGTTGACTCGGGTGCAACTCGACACATGATTGGATGCAAGGATTGGTTCTACACACTACGTGACTCACCTAACAAGAACCATGTGTCATTAGGTGATGACTCATTATACAATGTAAAGGGGATTGGAAACATTTCACTACCTCTTAGAAAGCATGATTGCAAAATCATAGATGTATTGTATGTACCTGGGTTGACCAAGAATTTGCTATCAGTTAGTCAACTCCTTGATCACAACTTGAAGTTGGATTTTGACAGTAATAATGGAGAAAAAGTGTGCTTGATAAGAGATAAGTCAAGAGGTTCCAAGATTGTAGCACAAGCCTCCAATGTGGGACGCATGTTCTAACTTGATTTTGTCCTCAAGGATGATCAAGCTCTAGTGGCCAAAGACACACCATCTGCAAAACTATGGCATCGCAGATATGGTCACATCAGTTTTGGCTATCTCCAAACACTTCAAAAGGGCAACATGGTGAAAGGTTTGTCTACACTCAAGCACAACACTAACAAGTGTCACAATTGCCTAGCTAGAAAGCAACACAGAGTACCCTTCCAGAAGAACACATATAGAGTTAAGGGAAAGCTTGATTTGGTGCACACCGATCTTTGCAGGCCCATGCAACCAAGTCATTTTGGATGTTAATACTTCATGCTTTGTGTTGATGACTACTCAAGAAAGATGTGGATATATTGTCTAAGAAACAAGAGTCAAGCCTTTGAGACATTTCAGAAGTTCAAAGCACTTGTTGAGAATGAAGTTGGTCGTAAGATCAAAACTCTCCGCTCAGATCGAGGGGCGGAATTCACAAGAAATGAGTTCAAGACTTACCTGGAAGCTCATGGGATTCGTCAACAAATGCCTCCTACTCACACACCACAGCAAAATGGTATAGTTGAGATAAGGAATCGTACTATCATGGAAATGGTGCGATGTATGATTGATGACTCAGGTTTAACAAAGACATTTTGGGTAGAAGTTGTAAGAACTGCAGTCTATTTGTTGAATAGAGTGCCCATAGTAGCTCTTGAAGGAGTGACACCTCAAGAAGCATGGTCAAATTGGAAACCATTAATTACACACCTAAGAGTATTTGGGTGTAAAGCTAGCATGCACATACCCAAGAAGAACAAGAACAAGTTGGATATGAAAGCTGAGAAACTGATATTCATTGGATACAGTGAAGAAGCACTTGGGTACAGATTATGGGATCCGAAAGCAAAGAAAGTATACACAAGTAGGGATGTTGAGTTCTTTGAGAAGAAACAAGCAGACGCTCCACTCAACGACTCAACAAACATGCAGAATACACCTCTTGTGAAGACAAAATTTAATGTTCCCACTGAAGATGACAATGATGAATTGGATGATGGTGAAAACTTGGATCCACCACAAGCCAATGGAACAACTAAGAAGTTACCTAAATGGTATACTCAATTAATAAGAGATGCAAATTTGGATGAAGCACCTAGCACATCATCCAATCCTGGACCTAGAACTCGCAGTCAAGCTCGTGAAGAGGTCAATTATGCCCTAATGAGCAGATTTTTTGAAACAGTTGAGCCATCTACAGTTCAGGAATCCCTACAATCAAAATCTTGGAAAGATGCCATGGATTCAGAGTATCAGTCAGTGATGAAGAACAAAACATGGCAACTTATCGACCTTCCACCAGGGAAGAAACCCATTGGATGCAGATGGATATTCAAGACTAAGTATAAATTAGATGGGACTATTGACAAGTATAAAGCAAGGCTTGTAGCAAAGGGGTATGCACAACAAGAAGGCATTGATTATGAGGAGACATTTGCTCCCACAACCAAGATCAAGACAATCAGGATGATCTTTGCTCTAGCTGCACAATTTGGTTGGAAATTCCACCAAATGGATGTGAAAAGTGTCTTTCTTAATGGATATTTGCAAGAAGAAGTCTATATGACTCAGCTAGAGGGTTATGTAATACCAGGAAAAGAGATGATGGTATGCAGACTCATAAAATCTCTATATGGCCTAAAAAAGGCACCCTGGGCATGGTACATCAAAATTGATGAGCATCTCATAAGTCATGGATTTGAAAGGAATCCTTATGACCCCAATCTCTACCTCAAAAAGCAAGGGGGGGAGATTGTCATTGTGGTTGTTTATGTCGACGATCTAGTCATTACAGGTAGTTCTATGAAGATGATCGATGCAACAAAGAAGGATTTTAATCGATCGTTTTACATGACAGATCTCAGGCTCATGCACTATTGTCTTGGGTTGGAAGTATGGCAAAAAGAGAATCATATCTTTGTGTCACAGTTGAAATACACCAAGACAACGCTCGAGAAATTCAGGATGATGGACTGCACTCCTATTGCTACACCTGTGGAAGCGAGACTTCAGTTATCTCGTTCCGATCCATCACCACCGGTGAATGCAACTCGCTATCGGTAGTTGATCGGGAGTCTCATTTACCTGACATATACTAGACCAGATATCAGCTTTGCAGTCAACTATTTATCATGCTTCATGCAAGAACCAAAAATATGTCATTGGAAAGCACCAAAGAGAATATTGAGATATCTAAAGGGTACAGCTAACCTTGGTCTAGAGTACAAGAATAACGAAAACTTCTTCTTGACCGGATATTCAGATTCAGATCATGCAGGAAACATGGATGATAGGAAGTCAACATTAGGCTTCGTCTTCTTTATGGGATCTGGACCGATATCATGGGGAAGCAAGAAACAAAACTTTTTTTCTCGCTCTTCTACAGAAGAAAAGTATCGAGATGTAGGTGAAGCTATTTGTGAAGCAATATGGCTACGCCGAATACTAGAAGGAATTGGTCTACCACAACAGAAATCTACTCCAGTATATGTTGATAATGAAGGAGTTCTTAAGCTTGTTCGCAATCCAGTATTTCATGAGATAACCAAGCATATTGAAGTGCAGGTTCATTTCATACGCGAGCATGTCTTGAAGCACAACATACAGCTCCAGTTCTATCCTACAGCTGAAAAAAAGGCAGATGTTTTCACTAAGTCACTTGCACGTGACAAATTCACACTGTTCAGAGATTTCCTCTCCACTTTATTGGAAACTATGAAAAATTAAGGGGGGGAATGTTAGCATAATTTAGCATAGGCATATTTATTGCATTGTCTTTTATTTAATAATGTGCAACATGTGCACTCTAGTCTAGTGACTTGCATTCAATATTGTTATGTTGGATAACATTCAATATTGGTATTAGTAGTAATTACATGTGCATGTGAGATGGGTCTTATCATCTCGTAGTTGGTGCCTGATAGGGTGTCATGTCTATCCATATGAGGTTGTCTAATATCTATAAATATTACAGCTCTTGCATTGTTATGTAATCTGATTTCATGATCAATAATATTTGTGAGGCTTCCGTCCCTCTTTGGTCGTTGCAATCTTATTCTATTCTATCATTTGGTATTAGAGCTATACCATTATTATCAAGCTTCATACATCATAATAATGTCACCATGAGTCATGTGCGCGTACAAACTAGTAGCATAACTCTACAAACATCGAATGGCTAAACTGAGAAAATCAATACATATTTATAGGGTTGGGGACTTTCCCTTCACCATCCATCTACCTTTAAAAATAGGCTACATAGTAATAATAGTCATGTGCCCTTACATGAAAATTAAAAAGCATGCAAGTGCTAATAATAGATCCCCTATAGTTAACTCTTAGTACAGATCCTATTATTAGCTCAAAACTCTACGTGGTGCTCGATCTTCTGCTTATCCAAAATAGCCTTTGCATAATCTGTAAGTTTTCTAAAAGTTTTACTCAGCACTCCATTTCTATTTTTAGCCTTAACTACAAAAACGGCTAAGTCATGTTTCCAAATTGTTTTGGGTGCGCCCCTTTTTTCTATACTTGCGCACTCTTTCACGCACCCTATGCCTGCGTGCCCAAACCTTATGCACTTCCATACTTGAGTTATATTTCCTCAGCCTAATAGATGTATGTGATAGTAAGATGGGATTAGTGTGGGGGCTATATATTGATTTCAAAAAAATAATCAAGCAATCACAACATATCTAGTCAATTGGGATTACAACCGAACTATAGCTTTCTTTCAATACCACACACCGATGACAGTTCCAAAATTGGATCTCCACCTATGTTTCAATCTAGGTTCAGATAGCGAGTGATCTTGGGAAGTGTGGCCTCCTTGCACTATAGTTCAATATGTGGCCAAAGAGCTACCTAGTCTAGGATATACAGACTCACTAGGGGAGTCCCTTATATACCTTGTGGTATGTGGGGCCTAAGTCCATGTTGTAAGGATATTGTATGAGGTTTGGGTATTGGGATGTGGAATCCCCTCACTTCACGCTACTCTTAAAACAAGCAAGTGTTTAGCCAATAATGACAATTTTCCAAGAATTTATAAACCTAGTCAGAACACAGGGTGTGACTACCTGCTTGGAGGTGAATCCCACGGTCACAAAACCCCTGAGATTATGGTAAGTGTGTGGATGTCACTTCCACATTACATTACCCCTAAAAACAAAAAAGGATGAAGACTGACTGCTTTTGATCCTCAATATTATTCCAGGGCGCGAGAGGAGAGCATACACGGTGTTTTCTTTGGGATAAAAACATGCAACAATATTAAATACACACAAAAATATGATAAATGTAAGATAATGATAAAAATTAATAATAAATTTTATATAATGGGATCTTCAAAAGGATTCCCTATAAAACAAATTATTAGTAGTTTGTTGTTTATAACCTCAGTATTATTGGACTGATCATGCTGCAAAACAAGATGTGTTTGTAGTTTTTTTTGTAACCAAAATCCTACAACCACAAAAAGTTAGCATACGCACAAGGTGAGTATTAAAATGCATAGATTTTCCCCTTGTTCACAAAATATTTCTATAAAAATAGAATTTGAAACCCTATAAAAAGGGACCAATACACCTAAAATTATAGTTAGATTGGTTAGTACTAACATAAAATTGTAACCCAGCAAAGGCGTTACTTCAGGTCAAAGGTGCCAAAGTAAAGAAAAGGCTCCACTACATGGCAAAGGTTCCAATAAAGAGAAAATGCACTATTTTAGGTATCAAAGGCAACAAAAGTATATTAAAGTAGTCAAAGTAAGAAAAGGCGTTGCAGTATTGGCAAAGGCGCTACAACGGTAAGCAAGGGCTCTCAAACATAGAACAATGGTGCTAAAATAAAAAGGTCAATTTTAGCATAGTTCAGTTTTCAAAATACATGCATAAATGCTAATTGATAGAGCATAAGAGCCAAAAGACGAAAAAAGGCACCAAACCTACACATTCAAAATGTCATAAATAAAGGCACTAAATTATGCCACAAAGGTGCCATGGGATTGACAAAGGTGTCAAAGTATAACCCTGCAACCACATAAATAAAGACATGGTACAAAGGCACTAATGCAAGTCAAAGGCACCACTTTTCATAGCATAAGCACTGAAAGACAGGGGCATAGGTACCAATATGAAAAATTGTCATGAAAATTCAAAATGTTAAGGTGTAAACAAGAATGAAAATTTTCTAAATTTGGACAACTTGTTCTATGTATGAAATAATATTAAAAACAAAATAGATATTGGGGGTAATCTTGTAGACAAAAAAGAGTGTTAGTTGCAAATACAAAATAAAAACCAAACTGGATTATTCCTTAATCTAACACACCTAATATCTACCTTAGATTGAATAATATCTACAAGTTGCAATCCTCCTTCTTTGATGCTTTGGATGTGCTAAAATGGATGAATATTTCTTGCTTCATATTGTGGATTTAGTTGGACAGCACATCCCCTTGATTGCTTGATAATTAATTATGGAAACTTGATGATGATTAAGAGCTCTCTAGGAATATTTTGGAAGCACTTAGTTGTATTCTCATAACTTGGATTCCATGAGGGTGGTGAGCCAAATATATAGGTTGTGGGAGGAAGAATGAAGGGTGAATATTGGATGTGAATCAATGGTTGAGGATTGGTGAGGAGGGTGGAGAATTCTAGAATTAGATTATTCTATAAATTAAGAGAAGCCTCCATTGAATTTTTAATTCAATGGAGGGAGGGAAATTTATTTAAATTTTTAAATAAAAAAGAGGGAAGTTTGGAGAGGCTTCTAGAAATAGAAACCTCTAGATTTGGAGGTGGAACATTTGATTAGGATAGAATTAGGTGAGATTAATTGTGATTACGGAAGTGATTTGATGGAGAAGCTAGGTGCAGGATAGGTGTAGAGTTGGTGGGTAAGTGGGTAGGAATTTTAAATTCTTGGGAATTGATAATAGGGATTAGTGATAGGTTAATACGATATTAATAATGAATTAGATGATTAAGGGTGAGATGGGATTATGAGAATATTTGAGATAAGGATGTATATGATAATAGGGATTAATGATAATAATTAACCTTGCAATTAATTATTATATGGTTAATATGGGAGTTATGAAAATGAATTAGTGATGAGAGGGGATTAATAATATTTAATAAGTATGTTGACATTTTACATGTCTACAATTCTAATTAAATTTCTCAAATCAAAAGCATTTAGTGAAGTACCAACTTCACAAGGAGCACCAAACCCTATTTTAGTATAGCATCAACCCTATAAGGAGCACTAACCCCTAGTTTAGCGAAGCACCAACTCCACAAGTAGGATACAACCCCCGAAGATGATCAAGCACAAACTCAACCACCTATAGATGAATATCTCTGATGTATTGTTGCTGCCACAAATAATGGAGATCATAATTTCAGCTCACACACCTTCAAACCCTCTTTCTCCTAGCTTGCTCAAACTTAGACTTTCAAGATCTGATTTGAATGTAAACTCATACACACAAGATATTTTGGTGTATATGACATGATTTTCATCATTCGATGTCTTATCCACCATTGATGGTTAGTCATCTCACTTAGTGAGAATAGGTCATAGCAGAATAGCTCAATAGGGTTAGTTAGGGTTGTGTACATGTGTCATGCATAGGACTTACATAAAACTCCTATATGTACCTCTCCTTTTCGATCTATAAGCATGCCACATACACCGTTGTCTTTATGTGCTTGATTCTCATTTTGATTCGATCTCTTGCTTACTATGTGAAGCGTTCACGAATCCATTGAAGTGCAACCTTGCTAGATGTACGCGGGGTTCCGAGATGATCCTCGTAGAATAATTAGACATGGTATCAAAGTGGATGTTTGGTAAATGTGCACTCATTTGATTATGGTTATTATCACTTTGTTTTCTAGTTTTCATGCTTCTCGTGCAAGTTTTTCGTATTTCAGAATCTTTTTTATAAGTTTAACCATCTATTTTTTGGAGTTGCGCGGGTTTTGTGGTTTTACATGTGCATGTTACATGAGTTTTCTAGCCAGATCTAGCTAGCTACAACTAAGTTTGGAGTATCCACTAAATATAGAGGTTGGTTCTTCATTTCTAGTTTTAATTTTTTTTAATTGGAAGTGAAATTTTTTTAGGATCTCTAGTTTTTGCATTTTCATATTGGTTTGCAAGTGAATTTTTTTAACATTTATGGTTTTCAGACTAGTTTGTACCTCACCTTCTCTTCCTTTCCTTTACATTTGATTTCCTCTACATACACTTGTGTTGCTTTATTTCTTTTACATGCCTCGTTTGCATTGGTCTTCCTTGTTTTGCTTGGCCAGTTTTTTGCATCGTTGGCTATCTTTCGCAACATTATCTCTTTTTTTTTTTACGTACGGGTGAGTTCTTCCTTAGCCTACGAAGGAGTTCTATGTTTTTTGCTTGCATCGATCACTTTATTTTTGTCGTGCTTGGATGTGGACCTACATGTTGCTTTGGATTGGCCACATTGTTGATTGCTTACCCTACTCGTTTTGTGTGTTTTAACCAAGTTTTTCCTTTACATTTGGGTTTTTTCCGTAGCCTGCCCTACATTCTTTCTTGATTCCTGATCAAAATCTTCAATTTTTTATTTTTTGCAATCTCTGGCAGTGTGTTTTTTCTTCCCTTTTCTTTGGCAATGTGCTTTGTCTATGTTCTCTACCCTATTTGTGTGTCATTCTCTACCACACCTAACCATTGGTCACCCGTTCCTCTACATGTTGGGCATTTTTTTTGCGTTCGAGTTTGGTGTTTCCCACTTCATGTGTCCATGGACTTATTTTGTAGCCCCTGTCTCACTTTCAGTTCATCTCCCCATGATTCGCTCAACCCTGCTCCCCAAATCCTTGACTTGTTTTTTCCTTCGCTTCCCGTCTACTTCTACCGTTGACCCAGCCCATTTATTAAGTGGGATGTTTTAAGATCAAGGTGGCTCTTAAATATTAAGTTGAGAGGGTAGTTAATTCTAAAGTGAGTGGTGTTTTAGTAAAGTGGATGTTTTTTAATTAAGGATCATTTTTTTATTAATAGTGGAAGGCTGTTTAATTTAGGTCTTAATTTTAATCATTAGGGTCTAATATCATTTAAAAGGGGTGATTAATTTTATTAATTCACCTTAGAGTTTTTTTTTAATTAGGCATCTAAATTCAATTTAAGATCTTTACTTTCGATTAGAGTCTTAATTTATTTTTAGGAACCTTAATTTTAATTAGATTTTTTTTCGTTTAGTAGTTAAAATAGTCATTTTTTTAACGTTATAGTCACTTTTTAAGCCTTTTTTGTCTAAAACTAGACAAATTGGTGTTTTTCAAAAGTACAATTTATAGTGTTATTGGACATTTTTTACTACTAATCGGTTTTCTGAGTGTGTAGCATTCCTCTTAAGATTTTTTCATATTCTGAAATCCTCTGTTAAGTCTTGGAAGCCTCTTGGACTCTTTTTGAGCCCTTTATTTTCCACACTGTAATCGTTCTTCTTCGCTTACAGGTTAGTGAGCACATCCACCACAACCTTGTAGTAAGAGAGCTTCCTTCCCTTCTTACTTGCTTTTGTGCTTGTTCACTTGTTTTGTTGCGCACAAATGAGCATATTGTGGTCTCTATGCTTGTGCGATATTTTTCTAATTACAAGATGAGTGGCAAACTGTCTCATGTCACATGAACACTTGGGTGCAATCAACGCACTACCTATAAAGTGTCACATTCAAGGAGTGTTCATTTTGTGTGGTTCTTTACTTTCTAATATTTTCTTTGCTCACTTTTATCTGTTATGGATCATAATTTTGTTCCTTTTCTTACCCCATTTAACTATCATGAATGAAAAGATATCATGTCTCTTGATTTGAGAAAACAAAAAAAATATCAGATAACTATGGGATTGCAAATTAATCCTATAGAAGATGCAGAGAAAGAAAATTGGTTTAACAAATGTGATGAATAATTTGAACTTGTGTGTCTTTCTATATCACCGGAATTGCACTTTCATATTAACACAACCAAATCACCCAAGGAAGTATGGGATGCCTTAGAAAAAAAATTGGGAAATAGGATGAAATGAAAGGGCGTGAACTAAAAAAATGAGTTTATTATTTTCATCCCTAGATTTTTTGAAACTCTCCAATACTTTTTCACCAAACTCAAATCTCTTAGATTACAACTGAAAATATGTGGAATTGATAAGGACTCACAACTCGTTCTTTAAATCCTTACAAAACTTGGTCCAGACTATTCAATTTTCATCTCTACCTTTCATGCTATAAAAAGAGAACTTGGTACAAGTTGGGCATGTCCTCCTTTGATGAGTTTGTTGTTGATTTGAATAGAGAACATGATAATATAATTCAGATGCATACTTTTAGATCCAAAAAACACCATGCTTTCATTTATGGTCATGAAAAGAGAAGAAGCAAAACAATAAGGATTGTGAGAATAAAAAGGACCAATCCACCACCAAATCAAAAAATTTCACTTCCTCTTCTAGTTCTAAATATCCTAAAGAATGGATCAAATGTGGGTATTACAGTGGTAGGAACAAAGAAAAAAAATGTTTGAAGAAAAATATTGACCTCCTTATGAGTATTCTTGAGAAGAACAAGATAGGAGTTACTGATTCTCTCAAGCCATCTTCATCATCAACTCAAAAAAATTCTAAGAAAAAAGACAATGGAAAGCGGAAAGTGAGAGAAAAAGAAAAATAATCAACTAAGGAGAAAACAAAATTAAGAGCTTTAGTTGCATTTTTGTCACCTACTCTTACATGGGTGATTGATTCAGGTGCATCTCATCATATGGCCTCATCTGACATTGAGTTTTCTTCATTAGAGCCATGTGACATGTATTCTACTCGGCTTAGTGACGACACCTCTACACCGGTTTTTGGGAGAGGGTCTGTTAAAGTGAATGGTAGAACTTTCAACAATGTGCTTAATGTTCCTTCACTTTCAACTAATCTCCTTTCAGTATATCAAATCACTCACCTTAGTGAGGGCATGCGGGTTGAGTTCACTCCATATTTTTTTATGTTAGGGAGCTTCACAGTGACATTATTATTGTAGCTGGTATAGTTGATCATCACACTCGACTTTACTATTTTTATCACTTTGTTCGTCCTTTAAATTCTTCATCGGATTCACCTGGTCTTGATGATATTTCTAAGCTCACTTCTGACATGATGACTTCTCTTCTAGTTTAGTTGATTTCCATAATGATGGGGACCTACCTCTACCATCCACTTATAATCTACCACATATTGAGGATTTATTTCTTGATCCACCTATTTCTGGTCCTCTATAGACTTTTTAGGGAGTAGGTACTTTAATTCAAGACTTTTCAGACTTCAGGAACTCGTCTATGAAGTTACAGGATATTTCACCTTCCTTTTTTGCCACTACTTCAAATTCACCATCCCTTCATGGAGTAGTTTGCAATTCCACCTCACATATGGAGCATTGTTCCTTGGATAGGAACCACACCTTGCCACTTCGGGGATATTCTTCTTCACTTGATACAAGGGTGGTCTTTGATACATTCTTCATCTTGGGAGGCTGGATAACATTTCTTCATCTCTTCTCCTCTTCTTGAAATACTGCATTTGTACATGAGTACCTTATTAGGCCTTTAGTTGATGGGACTCATTTGACGCATCTTTCCTAGGTTGTTTAGGGGTATCTTTTATCTTTTGTAAATGGATGTTTTCCATTAGGGGTTTTTTCATCCATTACTTGAGATCCTTATTGTACATGGGTACCTCATCAGGCCTAGTTGTCAGGACCAATCCATCTCCTCTTTCTCTTTTCCAAAGAGTTGTTTTTTGTACATGGGTACCTTATCAGGCTTAGTAGATGGGCCCCATTTACACATCTTTCTTAGTTGTCTAGGGGAGTTCTCTTAGTTCTAAATGTCCATTACCTCTACCTCAGCTTTGATGAAGGGGGGTTTTGGTGTATATTATTTGATCATTATCATTCGACGCCTTTTCCACCATTAATGGTTAGTCATCTCACTTTCCCTGAACAAGCCCAAAAAGGCTCAAAACCACATCACTAATCTCCTCAAGGACCTCCAAACACATCACCATGATTTTTAAATCCTCCAAAGGCCTCACACATGCTCTCAAATCAACTTTCACTAATCAAATTCTTCATAACTCTATCAAGAAGGACCATTTCCTTCACATAACAACTGCTTCCAAGAACCAGTCTTCACCAAACATGCTCAAGATCACACCATAGTACCTTTAATATTCCATGTAACTACTCATTATAAATCCATTGATATGTAGAACACATAAATTCTTTCTAGACCTCATGAAATATCATTAAATGCAAACGACATTTACTTTCCTCTTCACTAAACTGAACTACCTAGAAATCAATTTTGGAAAATCAACTGGTTTGCACCATTGGTGCTACTTTCAAGACTTATAAATGTATTCACTAGGGAAAAACATTATCCCTATTCAATCTCCAATGGATAGAAAACATTAAATAATAAAAACATGAGACTTCTACATCAATTTTCTCGATCAAAGTAATCATGTCCTAAAAACAATCAAACTTTGTCTTCACAAACTAAGTTGGTTCACCTATCAAAACATCTCATCAAGAGATAAAAAAATATATCATTCGAAATTTTTCTGAATCTAATTTCCATAACATATTACATTTCCTTCCAAATCCAAGTGGAAGACCTTCAACCAGGTCAATCTCTGAAACTGCTCAAAAGTACCCTTTTAGGGCCAAGGACCAATTTTCATAAATATGGAACACTTTTCCCTCTAGGACTTCAGCCATGACCTGAAAACATCATGGAAATATATTAAAACTCCCAGAATACAAACAATGTTGATTTATTCATTGGGAATGGAAGACTTTGCCACAAACTGAAATGCTTCATAAACTTACATTTTCGATTGGGGTCCACATACTGTGAAAATATTTATCATACCTTTCCAAAAAGATAGAGGAGTTCTCTACAACCTTTGATCATCACATTAGAAAGAAAAATTCATTCTGGGAACTTACCAATAATATCTATCCTACATCTCGCAACCTAGGGTTTCAAGCTCATAAAAAGTTGTTTACCTTCTTAACATTTGTTCATAAAAATGTGACAATGAAACCACTTCATTATTTTTTTGAAATGGTTTTAGTTCAATTTAAAAACATCTCTGAAATCCATAAGGTCCCAAGAAAATCACACGATTCACAACGAGCATTAGAAGTTGTTATTCGAGCTGGAAAAAACATTCTCAAGCACCTTGTTTTTACTAAAACATCACAAATTGCAAAATATTCTTCATGAAAACCTAATTTTTTTCACAAAACATCATAACACACCAAAATAACATCTCCAATTATCACCCAGTCATAAATAACTTGGAAATTTCATGTCCTATCTCATTTGCATGACTAGGCCTTAAGGTTTTTCATGTTCTAGGTCAAGACCAACTAAACCAATGCTATAACCAAGCATGAAACATCTATAAACTGCATATACATGATGGAAACAACATAAAATACCTCCATGAATGATCTCAAGAGATCCTACGCACCTGAAATAGACTATCATGCCTAATTAGGCAACCAAACACTGGGATTAGGCCTAGTTTAGACCTAGACCAATGGACTAGCACCATAACTCTACTTCCCAGCTCTTAAAAAGGACCTAACACACTTGATAAAACATTCCTCACACCTCTACATGCCTCCAAGATCTCACATAGCTCTCAAAATAATTCTCATGCTCCATTTGGCCTCCAAACACCTAGACTAGGTATAGATGAGCACATGTAAAGGAGACTTCCACATGTACTTGCACTATGGAGATCATGAGTGTCTCTAAAGTATCCTAACATGATTTATATCCCTCTATCATGCTTCTTAAGTCACTATTCATCTCAAACCCTCATGTACCATCACTTAGGCTAGCTAGGTCACCTGATTAGGCTTGTTAGATCAAGCCATTCTCACCTTGTCCACTCATGCCATTACCTGATTAACCATGTCAACATCCTGACAAGCATCTCTTAGCACTCCATCATCCTCTTTATCATTAATTAGATTTTACATCAATGAAAACACCTATATTCACAAATGCTAACAGTTAATGTAAGCGTGAAGTCGTGTAATGAAGTGAGGGGACACTAAAAACCCTATGTGATGTAAATGATGTGTTTTATACTCGTTCCATTATTAGTTCACAAGTTTGGTCACATTTTATGATAGTTAGGGTTTTGTAATCTTGTGTAACTACCTCTAATTTTGACTTAAGAAATAAAATATTTGAATGAAGAGAATTTGATGGTGTAGAGAAGGTGAATAGAGTTAGAAAATAAGTGGAAGAGCCATGAAGACTCAGGAGATCTATAAGATGGATCAAGGAAACCTTATATGGTCATTTAGAAGATGACAATGTTGAAGCGTATAGAAGTATTGTGGAAATATTATCAAGGAGATAAATGAATTTTGTGTTTTAAAGAGGTGAGACTATCATTAGCCTTACATTTTATCATGAAAGGGATTATCAAGTATACAAGACTAACAAAGTTTAAATATTTAAGGGATGATAGAGCCAAGAAATATTAGTGAAGGTCTTTAATCACAGTTCAAAGGTTCTAAAGTAGGGGCAGAACTAAGAACATGGTAGTATAGAAAAGTTAGATATTCTTAATTGTTATGATTGGTTGTAATTGCAGAGAGAGAGAGAGAGAGAGAGAGAGGTAAAAAGTGGGCATTAAGGGATGGTGGAAGGTATTGCATGAAATATAATGTTCTCAAGAAATTTCATTGTGAATTGAGTAAAGATTAGCATGATTTGATGAATGGTGTAGTGTATGATAATGAACCTAATTTGTATAGGTTGAGTATTTTGTTCCTCTCTCTACATTATAGATTTATGATGCATGGACATCATTGTATCAGTATCAAATTTTTGGGTTTTAAGAAATTTTGGGTTGAATCATGTCTAGTTAGAAATATTTGGTGTTCTTTCATGCTTTCTAACCTTCTGAAGTTCATTCGTGGCTATTAAATCGTTAATTTTAGTTTTACCTCCAAAATACACCCTTTTGAATATTTGAATTTATAAGTTGGAATTAGGAGGTTAATGTAAGTGTGAAGTCATGTAATGAAGTGAGTGGACACTAAAAAACCTATGTGATGTAAATGATGTGTTTTACACTCATTCCATCAAGATTTCATAAGTGTGGTCACCTTTTATGATAGTTAGGGTTTTGTAAGATTGCGTAAGTACCTCTAACTTTGGCTTAAGAAATAAAATATTCAAATGAAGAGAATTTGATGGTGGAGAGAAGGTGGATAGAGTTAGAAAATAAATGGAAGAGCCATGAAGACTCAAGAGATCTGTAAGAGGGATCATGGAAACCTTACAACATCATTTAAAAGATGATAGACCTGAACTGTATAGAAGTATTGTGGAAAGATTATCAAGGAGAGAAATGAATTTCATGTTTTGAAGAGGGGAGACTATCATTAGCCATACATTTGATCATGAAAGAGATTATCAAGTGTACACGAACAAAACAGTTTAAAGATTTAATGGATCACAGAGCCAAGAAATATTAGTGATGGTCTTTAATCACAATTCAAAGGTACTAAAGTAGGGGAAAAACTAAGAACAAGGCAGTATAGAAAAGTTGGATATTCTTAATTGTTATGATTGGTTTTGAGTAATTACAGGGTAGAGAGAGAGGTAATAAGTGATCATTGAGGGATGTTGGAAGATATTACATGAAAGATAATGTTCTCAAGAAATTTCATTATGAACTAAGGATTAGCATGATTTTATGAAGGGTGTAATATATGATAATGAAGCTAATTTGTATAGGTTGAGTATTTTTTTCCTCTCTCTACATCAAGATCTAGTCCAATATCATGGGGGAGTAAGAAATAAAACTTCATTTCTTAATGTTCCATTGAAGATGAATATCACTCTCCAAGAGGAGTTGTCTATAAAACAATATGTCTATACATCACATACTTGAAGGACTAGGAGTACCACAAATGAAAAAAATCATCATGTATGTTGATTATGTGTTATTAAAGTTATTCAAAATATACTCTTTCATGAGCACACAAAATATGCACAAGCATGTCCTACAACACAACATCCAACTCTATTTTTTATTGATAAAAGAAAAACGTGCATATGTTTTCACAAAGTCACTTGCACTAGAAAAAATTAAGGCATTTATAGAGTCTCTCTCTTATTCACTTGAGTCCATAATGAATTGTAGGTGGAATTTTAAGATCATCTAGGTTGGTGTTAATTCACCATAGTTCAATAATTAGTAAAACTAATTTACAAGTTTTTAACTAGTTTGAGTTGTGGTTATATTTGTTATTGTTGTCAATTCATATTGAGTGTGCATCTCCTATTTTGTAGAGTGTTGTTCCTATTTTCTAGGATTTGGTAAGCTATCTAATGTTTATAAACATTAAAAAAATTTGTATTGAACAGGGATAATTTTAGCGGCGAATATTTGTAATATGGCGAAAATTTCATTTTATGAAAATTTGAAAAGGTGAATTATTCGGAGTGGGTCGGTGTCCTATTCGCCTAAAATATATAGTATATTTTTTCAGGGGGGTCGGCTTTGCCTTCATTTGAAAACATCTCCTATAAAAACCTAGCTGATTCGTCGGGTAGTATACCTCAAGTAGCTTAACAAATTACCAATACTGTGAAATTTTAACTTGCATACCCTTAAGCACCAGAGATTCAGATTACTGTTAGCCTGTGATTATTAACGCGTGACAACAGCTGTACTGATGTGCGACAGAGGAAGTGTTGACGCGCGACTTGGGCAGTGTTAACGCACGACAGAGGAAGTGTTGACGTGCGACAGAGGAAGTGTTGACGCGCGACTTGGGCAGTGTTGACGCGTGACATGGGCAGTGGTGACGCACGACGTGTGCAGTGGTGACGCGGGGCATGTGCAGTGGTGACGCGCGAGTCGCAATGGGCAGTGGTGACGCACGACATGTGTAGTGGTGACGCGTGACATGGGCAGTGGTGACGTGCGACATGTGCAGTGGTGATGCGCGACATGGGCAGTGGTGACGCGCGACATGGGCAGTGGTGACGCGTGACATGGGCAGTGGTGATGCGCAACATGGGCAGTGGTGACGCGCGACAGAGGAGGTGTTGACGCGCGACAAGGGCAGTGTTGACGCATGACATTATATTCAAACAGTGGATGCGCGACAGGAAATGGGTTGTTGACGCGAGACAAGTGCAGAGTTGACACGTGACAAAGACCTCGGACACAGAGATTTTTGATGAGAAAGCAGAGGTCAGAGGCTGCAGATGCACGACAGGGGATTTTACTGTCACACGTCAATAAAATGTAGTGACGCGTGTCAACATAACTTAGTGACATGTGACAACAACCTTGTTGACGCGCGTCATTGAGTTCTGTTGACGCGCGTCACTCGCATTTTCTTGACGCACGACAGTAAAATCCCCTGTCACGTGTCTGCAGCCTTCTGTCGCGCTACTTGACAATCAGGTGAAAATTTTTCATACAACCCCCAAAAAATTCACCTTCCCGCGAAACCAGTTCCGGGGATATTTGCCAGGTATTCTCCACCTCCGATTTCCAAGAGGTCTCTTAAAATGAACCCTGGTATCGAATGTGATGACCTTTATTCCATAGTAATAAAATATTGTTGTTATTTTGTTTGGTCATCATTATTTTGGTCTCCTTCACTTTATTTTCATGTCATATAGATCTTTGGATTTTTTATTAGCTATTTGATTTTTCTTAGGTCTCTAGCTATGTAGACACCCAAATTCTGATTTTGCAATCTTATTGCTGAAAGCACACAAATCACTCTCAATATTACCATTTCCATTATGATTAGTGATTTCCACTAATTAACTAACCTTTCTTACCATTTTGGTCAATTAAAAGTTTTTTTTTTTATTACCTATCCTCTTTTGCATTCAGGATGCCATTTTACGACAAATCGTAAGTCAAAATCCTCTTCCAAACAAGCAATTAACGATTATTAGCTAATTAATCCTATTTCACCCTTGTTTTGGTCAATATACCCTATTATTGGGTCAAACCCCCTCTTCCAACCACTCAAAATCACCCCACTTCCTTCCACAACATCTCAGCAAGCTTCAAAATCCTATCCTAGCCTCCTAATTGACCCTAAGTGGTTGATTAAGGCTCCTCACATCTTAATCACTTGTTAATTCACTAATTGTGACTAGAAAACCTTAATCATGATTAAAAATCCTTAATCTAATTTTTGTTTTTAGTCCCACATGCACCAAGATGCTAGTTTTCCTCAAAGGAAAAACTATAAAAAGGACTAACCACATACCTTTAAATTTTAACCATGCTTTGATTTGCATATCATATAAGAAATATGATTAATAGCCAGGTTCAATCCTTGCCTTAAGTCTTCAATGGGGTTAGTATATGGCTATCCAATATGATCTTGTAGTCATTGTTGGAGAGACCGTCTCACCTTCCTTAGAGTAGCAACTGTAGACACCTAAATTCTATTTTTACAATCTTATTGTGAAAACACACTCAAATCACTTATTCTCACCAATTCCATTATAATTGGTGATTTTTGTTAATTAACTAGCATTTCTTACCGCTTTGGCCAATTAACAAAAACTTCATTGATCACCAAACCTCTTTCACATTTAGGATGAATCGTAAGTCAAAATCCTCTTCAAAACAGATAATTAGCGTTTATTAGCTAATTAATCCTATTTTGCCCTTGTTTTGCTCAATATACCCTAATATTGGCTTAAACCCCTCTTCCAACCACTCAAAATCACCCCACTTTCCTCCAAAATGTCTCAACAAGCTTCAAAAGCTTATCCTAGCCTCCTAGTTGACCCTAAGCGGTTGATTAAGGCTTCATACCTCTTAATCACTTGGTAATTCACTAATTATGATTAACAAAGATTAATCATGATTAGAAATTCTAAATATTCTTTGTATTTTTAGTTCCACATGCACCAAGATGCAAGTTTTCCTCAAATGAAAAACTATAAATAAGACTAAGTACTACCTTCCAACTTTACACCATGCTTTTATTAGTAGCCTCATATAATACATATGTTAAAGAGCCTAAACTCCTTTAAGGATCCACATGCTCATCTTTACCTAAAGCCTTCATTATGGTTAGTAAGAGGGCATTCAACATGACATTGTAGTCTTGTGTTGGAGATATCTTCTCACCATTTGTGGAGTAGTAACCATTCCCAATTTGATTGTTTCCTAGATCTATTTAGGTCTATTGTTTAGTAATCATCTAACATAGTGAGCATGTTTAGATATTAGATGTTAGTTTAATTTAATCTCCATTGTTATTTTATTAAGATTTGATCTTTGATGTTTCATTCCTTAGATTTTGCAATTAGCTTTAGACTATGTGGTGTTAGTCTTGCTTTAAAGTAGTTAATTTGTGCTAAAAGTTTGGGGTGTTATCATTTGGCACGCCGGTGGGACCCAAACCCTGTTTGCATTCATTCTCAAGCTTTTTAACATAGTTTTAAAAGTTTATATTTCAATTTTTCTTATATTAACTTCCAATTCTTAGATTAGATTTAAGTTTTAATAGCTTAACTTCAAAGCTTTCTAGCTTACTTTCAAAGTTCTTAGATTAAATTCAAAGTTTTCAAGCTTTTTAGAGTAGTTTTCAAAGTTTTTGTAGTTTGATTTTGTAGCTAGATAGTTGTTTCAACTAGATTAGTGGTAGAATTTGTGTTTTCATGTTCCTGTAGGATATAAGGAGGCGAAGCCCTATCAAAATTTCCTCAAAATACCAAAGATTGGATCTTTTTGAAGAAATTCTTCTCAAAATTTAGATTTTGGTCACCTACAGGAAAGAGTCACACTTGTGCATTGAAGAGCATGTCATGTGCATCAAGAAACACACCTATGCATTAAAATATGTGCATGTGCATCAAGAAGCTTGTATGTGCCTCTCTGGACGTGCATGTGCAACACTACAATTTTGGTCTCTAGTCAAGCATGCGCTTGTGCATAAAGTCCGTGCCCATGCCTCTCTGGCCAACTTGTGCACTATTGACTGTGAAAATTTGACAGAGGTGTGCCTATGCTTCAAGCTTGTTTCTGTGCTTCAAAGGCGCATTCCCATGCTTCAAAACACATGCATGTGCACCAAAAACCATGCCTGTGCACTCAGGTAAATTTCCTTCAAAGTTCATGATTTTTTTTCGGTTTTTAGGATTTCTATCATTTTTTAGAGGATTTTAGTTGTTTTTTTCAATTTACTGATTTTAGAGCAATGTTCCTAACAAAATTCACTTAGGGATTTGATAAGTAATCTTTGTTAAAATTGACTTAGGGTTTGATAAGTGATTTTTCATGCTTTATTTGAGTTTGGAATAGGGTGTGTATGCTCTTCCCTTGCACTTAGTGTGATCTTGGGAATCAAAGGCACTTCTAGACCACTTTTTACAATTTTAGAGTAAGTAAGAAAAATCATCATTCATTGATATGCTTGATCTTTTAGTTTAAGAGCTTTTTTCACTTAATAAATAATCAAGGCTAAAATTTGTGTATGCTCTTCCCTTGCACCTAGTGTGATCTTGGGAACCAAAAGCAATTTTAGTCTTTCATTAAGAAGCACTTGGATTAATTGGGAATAAACCTTACTTTACAAATTTTTATGGTAGTTAGTTTGATTTACAAGCTTTTCATCTAGTTAGGTTATTTGTTGTGTATGCTCTTCTCTTGCACCTAGTGTGATCTTGAGAAACAAAAGCAACATTTAATCCTCTTTCTATGATATTGTGAATCTTTTTGAACTACTAATCATTTGTGTGAAGGACCTAAAACACTTGTCAAAGAAAGAAGGGCTCTCTTCAAACCAAAATCTAACATTCACATGTGTTTATAGGTTGTCATTGGTGGTCTAAACCAAATTGCTTAATCCAAAAGATAAAAAAATACACCAACACACCATTCAAAACATCGTATTGCAGGTTTCAGTTAAGAGCTATGGCTCGTCCGCTCAACTAGGACATAACCCCTTTGGCATAAGCCTTAAGCTACAACAATGGGGGTGGTCCTAGGAACCCTAAAGTAGTTCACTCAAGAGGGAACCTTGTGAACGAAACAAGAAAGTGCTCCACACTACTGACTTGATTAGTATGCCTTGGTGAGATTAGAGTCAAAGTTACTTCCATTGTGACCCCAGTGATAAGTACAACTGAATGCACTTAGTTGCTCATTATACTAGAAGGGGGTAAAGTAAATCTGAGATACTCCTTGGGAAACTTGGTAAATCGAGCTCGCAGAAGTAAACTTGTAACACATAGAGAGAGAACCACCTAGGAAGCTTTCCGGCTTGGAGCCATTATTTTTGTCTTAGTTAGTATACTTGAGAGATCTCACAAAGTGACAACTTTGTTAGATTCAAAATCTTGTTTTTTGAACAAGGGAAATAATCTCTTAAAGTTGAAACCACGTGATTTTCATCACAAAATCTACTTAGTGTCATTTTGTCCTAGTTTTTCACTTGTCCTAAGACAAGGTGAAACTCTGCCAAAATAACACCAAGTTTATTTCAACACCACTTGGTCTACACCCTTGTTTTCTTGTTGCCCATTTTTGGACAAAAGGAAACAACATATACGGATACCACTAGATATCACGTGTCCACCACTTTTGTATTCTACTTGTGCGACTAGGTTGCAATGCCGGAGTGCAAGTGTTGAAAGTGTGCATGGTACGTACTCACGATCTAGTAGGCCCCCTTGTCTTAAAAACCCATATTTGAGACTTATTATCATCGTAGTTAGGTGATTTCATCCTTGTCTTCTTTTGAGTTGTTATGCTGCCCACATTATAGCCATACAATTGAGATATTTATGTCTTATTTCCATTGTGAAATTAGGCCTAAATCTCTATATTGTAGAGTTACGTTGCTCGCATGCATAAGAAATTTCTTGATATACTTAGACGTAGTTTTTACACCCTAGCTTTGTCTTAAGTTTTGTGAGTGTCGAGGTTACTTTGTTAGCATCGCTATAATGCCATTTTGATACTAAAATCTTGCTTTCTCGCAAAGTTTGATTACGTTGTCCAAATAGCATTGTTACAGCTGCTCACATTTGTATCATCCATTTTACAAAGCTTAGACTTTGTTAGTGTTTAGAAACTAGCTTTTAGTATATCTTGTTAGAAGATCGCGTCAACATTCTCTTATCATTTAGGCCTTGTTTGTTGCAAACTTGACCTAACTGGTGATATTGTGTTGTCACTATTTGGTTGCAAACCTATCTAGATGAATCTTAGAGAGTAAACTATTTGGTGTGACTAAATTTTGAAGTGTTGTACATCATTGTATTATTCTAAGGAAAACTTGTGTCATACATTACCTTACTAGGGTAGCTTGTTTTTTATTCTTTAGTTCATACATTCACTTTGACCTATCAATTTTGTGGCTATTCTATAGTCACCTTGTTTTGACAATTTAGTGTCGTTACACTGTCAAAACTTTGACTAAGGTCCCTTTTTAGTAAACCTTAGTGGAATTTTTTTGTGTTGTGTCTCCTATCTCGAGTATGCCTACTACAAGGATGGGATCCCAAAGATTAGGAACTAATATATTTGGAGGTGACAACCCTCTTTTAGAGGATTATCTCATGGTTGACCATAGTGGTGGAGAGGAAGATTCTCCTGGTATGATTATAGAGCGTCCTCCCGCCAATTTTGATGATTACATTTTTTAAAACAAACATGAGGTTCTTATGCATGTTATGGAACTAGGAGCTAAGTTACCTCCCACGGTGGACCCTTCTCTCATTGTCCGCAATGGTTTGAGGGGAAGAAGAAGTGGAATGTCCTCGTTTCCATATAGATGACATATTAAACCCAGGTCACGCCTCTACTTCTGCACAACAAAATAATGAGGAAGTACCTTTCGAAAATGACAGAAGACTATCATTTACCTCCTCTTAAAATTCATTGCAAAGACCATGAAGAACATGTTCATCATGCACAACCTCCCCCTAATGAAGATCGTAATGAAATACTTGTTCAAGAGGTGACGTTAGAACAACAGGTCCAAGCCCTCACTTGCCAATTGGCAAGTTTGGCTTCGCATATACAAAAGGAACAACCAAAAGTTGTGAAACAAGCCATACCAAAAAAACTTAAGGCTTTGTTTCACGAGTTCCCAATAAACACTCCTCAACATGAGACATGCAAAGACCCTTATGAGGAATTTTTCACCGAGAATAGGGGTGGGCATACACCTAGGCTTAACCCTTTATATAGACCTACGCTGCCACCCACGCAAGACCAACTCTTCCACCAAGAATGGTCTACCATGAAGAATTCCCTTGAATCATTACAAGAGGGCCAAACCGGTAGTAATAACAAGAAGTACCAGTTCGATGAGTTATGTCCCTACCCATTCGAAAAATCCATGCTATAGTGTACCTTTCCCAAGACACTTTGATTTTCCAAAATTTGACAAATATAAGGGAAAAGGTGACCCTCGTGACCATATTAAATATTTTTATATGGCATGCCAAGAGGTTGCATTCAGTGACAATTATCTTATGCACCTCTTTTCACAAAGTTTAGGAGCAACGACGCTAGAATGGTTTGTACACATCCCTAAGGGATCCATATCAACATGGTCAGAACTAGTAGAAAGTTTCATATGATACTTCTCTTTTAATATAGAGAATGATGTCACCATGTTGGATCTCTGCAATGACTAAACAACAAAACAATGAAAACTTTGCTGCATTTTTACAATGATGGAGAGGATTAGCTAGCCGCTTTCCTTGCTCCATACCCAAAAAATAGTTGATAGGCATATTTTTTCCCAACCTCCATCCAGACATTACGTTCCACCTACAAATGCATTGTGGTAACATGTTCGAAGAGGTAATCGAAAAAGGGAGTCAAATTGAAAAAGGCATTGCTAGCTAGGGGGACTCTAAAACCTTTCTCCCACGATCAAAATGATTCTAAGTCTAATGACAAACCAAAGTTTGTTCATAATAAGAACAAAAACATCATTGGTGATGGGATAGTAGACTCCAAGTGAGTACAAGCCATTCAAAACCACACACCCTTGAAACTTGCAAAGGGAAATCCACCTACTGAGTATAAACAACGTACTTTTACCCCTCTATCTGAATCCATATTGTCCATACTAAAATAGTTAGAGGCCATAAACATGGTAAAGTACCCTAAAACACAACCCTATGGGGATGATGCACCTAAACCATCATGGTTTAGGGAGAATGAATTATGTGGGTTTCACCGCGTAAAGGGTCATAAAACTGGACAAGTGTTTAAGATTAAAACACTATATTCAAGACCTAGTCGACAATGGTGATATTGAAGTAGACTCCGCTGCCGCTACAAAATCTCCAAATGAAAGCTTAGGGATCTTCAAAGAGCCTTTTCCCAATCACGAAGAAAGGAAAAATCTGGATTGGGGACAAATCATCTCAGAATAAGAATGCCAACTATATGTCAAACAAAGACCATTTTGATGCCTTGATAGGTTGTGTTGACCACTCGTTGAGAAAATCAATACAATTAGAATTAAAACAAGAGAGTGTGTCATGGCAACGATGACAAATTCACCTTGTTATAAATTTGAACCTACTCCCCCCTCCTCCTCAAGAGAGTCATTATGATGTGTTAGATCAACTAGAGAAGACTACAACTAAGATTTCAATCTTAGACCTTCTAAATATTTCTAACGTCCATAAAGATATACTTTGTAAAACCCTACAGGGATCAGGAGTATCTATTGATGTTTACCCTACACAATTTACAAGCCATGGTAGCGCAAATCGCTCCCGCAAGACACATAACCTTCAGTCCAACAAAAGCCTTAACTAAAAAATCCCTCCCATAACCTACCCTTACATATTGAGGTAATAATCAAGTGTAAGAAGGTCAAGAGAGTGCTTGTGGATGGTGGATCGGGTCTTAACATTTGTACTCTTAAACTAGTTCCTCAACTAGGTGGCACACAAAGCTGATTTGGAGACAAAGGTCATCACCATAAATGTGTATGACAATGAAGAAAGAAAATCAGTCAGAATGATCACTTTCTCATTAGAAGTTGGTCCATAACCCATGATACAAAGTTCCATGTCTTGGACCTGGAGCTCCCTTACAACATCTTGCTCGGTTGCCCATGGATTCATGCCATGTAGGTTGTGCCATCAACGTATCATCAATGTCTAAAATTGTAGTATGAAGGACAAACACTTACTATACAAGGGGATCCCTAACCATTTGCTCATTACAGAGCATTGTCAGGCTATTTTCCTACCATTTATGAGTGTCCCTCTACCAAGATTGTTGTTCTGTTCAGTCGGAGGCCCTCGCTTCATGAGTGGATCCAAACACCCTGACTCCCAGTGACAATGGTGTGTCTACATCGGAATCTCCTTTTGCTACATGGGAGATGAAGGTCATAAATAACTGTGGAGAGTATAATCTTCAGCAAGCCCTTATGGTTCAAAACATTCCATCTATCAGCCCAAGCACGTGGTAGACCATGCTACAAATTCCAAAGATCAAGGGAGAATTTCCCTTTTGACAATTTCACTTCTCGTGGCTTGCTAGAAGATGAAAGAATCCTCAACTGATATTATATTTCATCCTCAAGATGATGAAATGGATTTGTGTTACAAGTCATCTAGGTATGTTATTCCTAACAGAATCATGCTTACTATGAGATATCAAGGACGTGGTTGCAGCCGCCAAGAACAAGGTTCATTAGAAGCTCTTTCAATACCTCATCGCATACTGGGTAAATCGGGTATTGGCGTCCATTTGTATGAATCTCACCCTTTAGATAACGAGTATGTTTCTTCTGAGAGTGAGGATATTTTATCTGAAAATGAAAGCGAAAACATATTCCCAGTGTAGTCTTTACAAAGACCTTGCCTCTATGAACCTATTCTCTAACATGGCTATCCTTTACCATAACCCCTGTTACACCCACCGTATCCCCTATAAATCAGACATTAACTCTCATCTTACCCATCACTGGTGAATTGGGATCAACAACAACACCTACCTATTGACGTGTTTTAGAACGATGAGGTTATTGGCAAGTTCTTGGGCATCAGAGATAACATTCCAAGAAATGATCACAAGAAGGGGTTCTCCATTCAGCTTAATGTGTGTGTGTACTTCAGAGAGGAAGTAGAGTTGTGTGGACACTTAATTAAAAAAGTGAGAAAGGGAAAATTTCCCAAAGAAAAGCCTTGCAAAAAGAAAAAGGGAAAGTCCTATAGCAAAAACCTCTTTGAGGTGCTTGTGGACAAACAAACAGAACAACCTATGGAAAAAATAGTGTACCCATATAAAGATGACGATCACCTCCCTGAACCACTTTTTGTAGAGGAGGATCTCAATCTCCCTCCCGATCCTACATGCATGGGAGGATGAGTCAAAGCTATTAGTGGAAGATACAATAGATGTTAACATCAACACAGAGGAGCTACCAAGGATAGTTAAGTTGGGAGCTTCACTCTCAGCCAAAAGAACATAAAACATTCACATGACTCTTGAGAGAGTATGCAAACATCTTTGCTTGGTCTTATGCCGACATGTTAGGACTTGATCCTGCATTAGTGGTACACAACCTTGTTGTGCACCTAGATGCCAAGCCCATCAAACAAAAGCTTTGGAAGATGCATCCTCACGTTTCGCCTTACTGGTAAAGGTAGAGCTAGAAAGGTTATTAGAAGTAGGATTCATCAGGCCTATCGACTACTCAGAGTGGATTTCTAATGTGGTACCAGTTTAAAAAAATCCAGTCAGTATCAGAGTGTGTACTGATTTTAGAGATATTAACAAATCTTGTCCCAAGGATGACTTTCCTCTCCCTAACATCGACATGATCATTGATTCTACTATTGGTTATGAGATGCTATCATTCATGGATGGCTTCTCAGGTTATAATCAAATAAATATTGTGAAGGAAGATCAACACAAGACACCTTTCACAACCCCATGGGGAATGTTCTATTACCAAGTTATGCCCTTCTGGCCTTAAGAATGTAGGTGCTACATATCAGAGGGCAATGACTATAATCTTTCACGACATGATAAGTGACATCATGGAAGATTACGTAGATGATATACTAGCTAAATCTAGAACTCAGGAGGAGCACCCAGAAATTTTTGGCATATCTTTCAGCGCCTAAGAGACTACAAAGTTTGCCTTAACCCTGAAGAAGTGTGTCTTCAGTGTGTTATCTAGGAAATTACTAGGATTCATTGTATCTAAGGAGAGGAATAGAAGTGGACCCTACAAAGGTCACGTCTATAACATAGAAATGCCTCCTCCTCTAGAATATTAGACAATTGCGTAGCTTACAAGGGGAAATTCAGGCCATCAGAAGGTTTATTTCACAGCTAGCAGACAAGTGTCATACATTCACACATCTTCTTAAGAAGGATGTTAATTTCACCTGGGGGCTAGAACAACAAGTGTTTGCTTTACTGAAAGAATACTTGGCTAAACCCCCTAGTTCTCATGCCACCCATGGAAAGAGAACCCTTGTTGCTTTACATCTCTGCTACACATTTTGCAATCGGGGCACTGTTGGCCCAATATGATCAAGAGCAGAGAGAAAAAGTTGTATACTACTTGAGCAGAACATTTCATAGCATATGAGCTCAACTATCCGCAGATCGAAAAGGCTTTCCTAGCCATAGTGTTTGCTTTCTAGAAGCTATGCCATTATTTTATCAACAATAAGGTCAAGCTTATTTCGAAGGTCAATCCACTAAAATACTTACTTTCAAAACCTGCACTCACAGGCAAGATGGCTAATTGGATCATCTTGTTAAGTGAATTCGACATTGAGTATGTGCATCAAAAGTCAGTAAAGGGACAAGTCTTAGTAGATCAGCTAGCAGAAGCTCCACTACAGGTATCGAACCCTTGAGCTTGGAGCTACCAGATGCATCCATCATGTACCTTGAAGGAATCTATCATTTGGCAACTATACTTTGATGGATCCTTTACCTTTCATGGTTCAGGTATCAGAAGTTGTGTTAATCACTCCTATGAGGAGACTTGATTCCCCAAGCATTTCTGACTCGGGTTCCCCTACATGAATAATATAGTGGAGTATGAAGCTCTCATGCATAGGGATGAAGCTAGCCATCAAATGGGATATCAAACGAGTTAATTGCATTGGTGATTCAATGCTTATTATCAAACAGGTCGTAGATGAATACAAGGTCAAGGATGAAAATATTCTTCCATATAAAAGAATGGTCTGATTCCTTGAAGGAATTCTTCAAACAAATAACATTTGAATAGATACCAAGAGCCCAGAATAGAGTAGAGAATTCTATGGCTATAGTAAGATCCATGTGAAGGATTACACTAGGGAATAATGACATGTCATTCTTCATTTAAAATCTAAGAACTTCAGCATGTATGACATGCCAGATTCTTGTTTGGTGTGTGAGGTTGTTGGTCCCTTTTCACCATGGTACACTGAAATCTTTAATTACCTCCATGATGGAACATTTCCCACTACCATTTCACGTGATGAAAAACACACCCTCATCCAGTATATAGCCAATTACACACTATTTGGGGGCATCCTCTTCCATCGAGGCTACAATAGGAATATGTTGCGATGTTTAAATTTAGAAAAATCTATCCAAGCAATCAAATAGGTGCATGAAGGAATCTACGAGGCTCACACTAATGGGATCATCCTTGCCAAGAAAATCCTTAGAGTATACTATTATTGGCCTATAATGGATCATGACTAGTGTAACCATGTGAAGAAATGCATGGATTGTCAAAATTACGGCAACTTGATACATGCGTCATGCATAATCCTTACAGCCTATCATAACCCCTTGGCCATTCTCAAAGTGGGGTCTCGATCTAATATGGAAACTTAACCTTGTCTCTTCAGATAGTCATAAATTCATCATTACTGCAACTAAGTATTTTACGAAGTGGGTAGAGGTTATTCCTCTCACCTATGTTGAAGGTGCCCAGATCTCAAAATTTATCATGAACCATATCTTCTGTCGGTATGGTATCCCTTATATTATTATCACTGATAATGGTAAGCCATTTAATAATAAAACTATGAAAGCACTCTACAAATGCTTTCAAATCTCTCTCAAATTCTTGACCCCCTATTACCCTCGAGGTAATGGGAAAGTCGAGGCTTCCAATAAAACCTTAATTCACATTATTGAGAAGATGGTGAACAAGATAGGTTGTGATTGGCATTTACAAATTCACCCTGCCCTCTAGGCATTTAGAACTTCTATACGCACCCCCACATGTGCAACTCCATATTCCTTAGTATTCAGCATGAAGGCCATAATACCTCTAGAGATTGAGCTCCCTTCTTTGTGTATCAAGCTAAGGGACTACCTGAATGAAGAGGAATACTACATAGTAGCTCAACTAGCAAAGTTGGAGCTATTATATGAGAAAATACTTCACTCTCTCAATCACCTTAAATTGTATCAAGATTGAGTGTGGCGAAGCTACAATAAAAGATTCACACCTCGTCAATTTGAGGTAGGGGATTTGGTGTTAAAATAAAATCATAAGAACACCAATAATGACCATGAAAAGAAAGGGAAATTTGAACCCAATTGGCTAGGACCATATGTTGTGGTTACTAAGTTTGGTTCAGGTTCTTATAAGCTAGCCTATGTAGATGGTCAAGAGATTCGAGAACCCATGAATGCAATGCATCTTAAGCGCTTCTATGCTTAAGTACGGGGTATCTAAAATATCAAGAAAAGCAAAAAAGTATAAAAACAGATGAAGAAAAAAGGATAAATAAACAGGTACGTCCAATAGTGAAAACCACAAAATGGTGGTACTTTGGACAAGTCCTTTAATGAAAACTAGTTTCTGGCGCCAAGGGAGGGTCCATTGTTCACAAGCATTTCAGGTTTAAGAGTATGAAAAATTTGTCCTAAGCTAGTTTTTACCTTCATCTGAAATCCCTTATGAGCATATCCTTCTTTTCCCTGATCCGGCTAATCTTACCTTATGAATGCGGAGAATTTAACTTTGAATGAACCCATATCATGTTGGGGGCACCTTTGCAGCATCACTTCTAGCATATACACGTGGCATTCTACCCTTGTACATCCCATCTAACGTTGGGGGCATCCACGTTTCTTCATTTCCTTGCACATTCGCTTAATGGAAAACTGTTCTAAAAACGTCAAAAACATTCGTCTAACTTTTTGAAAATCCCTAAAACATGCAAATATGTTAGTTGAGAAAAAAAAAAAAATCAAATACATTTTGTAGAAAACTCCAAAACAGTAGAAAATTGTCTTAAAATAAGACCAAAACAATGAAAAATGTTTCAAAACTGTCCCAAAAAAACAAGTTAAGAAGTTTGCTTACTTTTTAGTTGTTGGTTTGTATATTTTTTTAGTTGCGTTACTTTTTCATATTGTGTACCTTAAGATGGATTCACTTGCTTACTTAGATTAATTGTTATTTTAATCTGTGATGCATTGCATTGAGTTCATTTTATCTTGTCATACTTGTAAATAAATGTGTTACTTTGATTAGGTTTGTTAACTTGTGCTTGTTTTTTTACTGGTACGTTTTGTTATCATTTCATCATCATATCACATAAAACCATCACATCTATACATCATATACAAGTAAAACACTAAGTATACATCACGCATGTATGCTAAAGCTAATAATCACATAATGTATCATCAATGGGGCAAGAGGGGTTGCGCATGATCACAAATATATCCTCCCCACACCAATATAAAAAATATAAACATGTTTTACTCAAAGTATATCATCAACATGCAATATGACATCAGCTAAGGCTATCTCATAAATTAAAAAACATGTGATAAAAACATAAAACATAGAGATCAAACATAGTATATCATAAACAACATGTGACACATCAGTAATCCATCTATCATCATACATAATCAAATATAAATGTTCGTATACAAAACAACATGTCTCAAAAAGTACATCTAATACAATGGGCCATCATGGGCATCTATACAAAAAAATGTGCCTTCATCATGAGGCATGATAAAAAAATAGTACATATACATATGTGTAAAAGTATGCCTTCATATCGAGGTGATAAACCAAAAATATACAGTTAGTACATCAATAAATATAGTCAGCCATGACTTGAGCCCTCTCCGGGACTGCCTGGTGTGAATCTATTGTTAAGCGGGGGCATCTGAGATACTGAATGTGTAGAAGGTGTTGTGGCATGCTGTACAGACTCGTGCTACTCTAAATCCTATTGTCCCGAAGGACCCTGTTTAGATTGCATTGATCATGACTACCTCTGAGATCTAGAATGAGATGAGGTGCCTATTATCTAGCTATACTCAGGGACTCTCTTATTGGCTAGTACAACGATGTAATATTACATCTTTTAGTATGTAGCCTCACCTACCACAGTGGCACTGTGCCTAATCAACTATTATAACCCTAAGGTAGTACCGACCTACTACACCGCATCACGCTCTACTCTCATACTGGCCAACTGTATCTACATCTGCTCTCACTCTATGATAACTTGATCCCTCTCTTCCTATAGTTTTAGGCTATCTGAGGTCACCTAATCTCGCTCTATCAAGGTCTGTATCAACTTTTCCCTAGCTTGGTCTCTCTTGGTTAATGAGTTGATCTCTCTCAGTGATCACTAAGTCCCTCTCAGCTATGACATGGAGTTGTAGGGCTTCTACCTGTTGTAGTTGTTGCTGCAAGGTAGCCACCTTTCCACCAACCAGTATATCTTGAATGTCCTCCTTCATCTAATGCTCTCCACCCCCGTCATCTCCTCCATCTCTCGGTGGACTATGTGGTGGACTCATGTGGAGGGGTGATGGAGGTGCTTGCAAGGGTGCCTATAATGGATCCTATTGAGGCATCTGTGGTGCCAATATGTGTGGCCACACTGCTACATGTGGCTACACTACTACCTGTGGTTGCACTAATACCAGTTGCTGCACTAAAAAATGCTACTAAATGAATACATATTGTGTGGGTGTCTATTGTCATCCTCCATGTGGATCTTCCTGGCCTTGTACCTGTGCTCTAGGAGATGGGCCCTTAAATCCCTATGTTGTTTCATCCAGTACCTCCTATGGAATGGTCAAACATTGAGGAAACACTATATAATACCAACCTGCATAGTCCTTTGTAGTACCAGGATCCATTATCCACACATGTTGTGCCTAAGGATGGAAAACCACCTATAAAAATCTAGCACAAGCTTAGCCTAACCTGATCCAAGGCCCCGTATGAAAGATCTCTCTATATCTACGAGCATACGACATCTCAGCCCTCAGAATCCCCTAAATAAGTCAAAACTGATGCTAAACCTGATCTACTTTATACCACTCCATAATGTGGCTCCTACTTCCAAGAAGGAAGTGATCTGCCATCATGGTACAAAGCTCAACAACATCCTCAGGCTGGTGGTATAACATAGATGGCCGCCATGTAATCATATGGGGTTGTAGCTTGTCAAAATCACTTTTATAATAATAAGTGTCTCCTGCGTGACTATGTACATCCTCTTCGACTGGAACCCAACCCATAACAAAAGGCTCTCTAATAACTCGAGCTCTCAAAGCTCACATAGGGCAGTCGATCAGAATATAGTCCCAAACCCATATCTACAACAAAGTAGCAAAACCTATGGACTTCTCTAAGTGGTAAGCTATCAGGTGAAGATCCATGTATAAGTGAGCCAGTATGCACTGACCCTAGCATTAAACCTCTCCCTGTAGAAGGTCATGAATAACTCCAATAAGGCTAAGGGGAAACCAAGAACCAGTCTTTTTAGGTAGTAGTATATTGCTAACAAGAGCTAACAAGAACACAGGGACTCGGCCTAGCCGTTGATTGGCCATACACCTCCTAACAAAAAAATTCATACCCCAATGAGGTATATTTGTCACTCTAAATGTCATGGTTGTGTATCGCTCAATCCGGTCCTAGTGACTATCATAAGTGATCAAATGATGCTGAAAAAGAACTTTCAAGATCTGCCACACATCTTCTAAGGTAATACTCATCTCACCAGTAGGCAGATAGAATGTCTGGCTCTCACTTCATCATCTCTCAGCTAAGGTTGTGAGCAGGCTGTAGTCTATGGTAATCTGGGTCATATGAGCTACGTGTGCTAACCCAGTTGCCTCTAATGTGATCTCCAGAAAAATTTGGTCGCACAAAATAAATGTCTCCTCATAGGCTTGAAGCCGCACATGTCGATCCCACCTCTCTAACCTGTCCATGTCCTCTTGCAAAATCAATCAGGTCATTTAATTATGATCCTATCCTTCTACTCTAATCTGTCATTTATTCTTCTAGTTTATAATGTTTTTCTTCTATTTAGACATAAATATCATCTTTATCTAACACCTAAGGTTTGCTAAAACCTTAGTTTTCTACCAAAAAAGCATTTTAAAATGCCTTTTGTGCACTCGCATTCCCATGGAGACACCAGTGCATCCCATAGTGCATTGGTGTGCCTCTGGTGGTACCAGCACACCCCTTGATGCATAGGCATGCTCCATTCAAGTTTGTAAGTCACCATCATGCACCAGCATGCCCTTGTGTGCATTGGCACACCCAATCATGCACAAGTGCATGTGTGCCACTGTCTCATTTCTAATTTTACATTAGCAAATACATTTTATGCACAACCGCATGCGGACCCATGCACAATGCAACATAGGCGTATCGACACTAAAATTTTCCTCCGTAATTTCTATTTCATTACTGTATGTATTAGGAATAGGATGTTGTTAAGTATAATTAGTAGTGGTGTCTGATAGAGGATAACAACACTGCCAATATGACGCCGCCAATAATGTATAGTACGGTAACAGTCAAAGTACAATAGGAATTTTGTGGTAAAAAGTAAATATTTGTCATAAGTGGTTCAGTAATGTTAAAATGTTAAAGTTAGGGTAAGTAGAGAAGTAGAGAATTAGAAATATTATATTGGTAATAAGGACAAGGAGTGATGTCATAAATATTTTGTGTATTTTATTTGTAAAAATTCTAAAAAGGTGGAACCCATGTGAAATGATAAGGTTTATCTTATCTTAAAAGATAAGCTTACATGTAAAGATAAGGGTTAAGGTATGAAATATGATTCATCACAGTAGATTTCTTATCCTATCTTAGAGATAAGGTGGATAAGCCTAAAATTTCTATAAATAGAGAGGTCACCCCCCTCATTTAGCATAGAAGGAAGTAGTGAGAAATATTGTATAAGAAAGTGTGTGAAGGAAGCCATCATTTGGAAGGTGTGTTAAAGAAGCCATTAAGATGTGTAATTGTGAAGTTTCTCCCATAGTTATTGTTGGAAGGTAAGTGGAGTTGGTAACACTTGGAGTAATTCATGGGTAAGATTGTAACAATTTCATATTAATAATACATTTTACAGTTGTATTTCAGATTTGTCATCGTTCTTTTATGTCATAGTATGTGATATTCTTGTGTTATGTCTATTGTTGTGTTTCCAAATTACTTCCACCAAACTAAAAGATGTGCATTAGTAAATAATCATAGCACGAGGAGTTCTCAGTGGAGAATTATCATAGTGCCGGATTGGTGATGACATTTTGGTTCCATTGCCAGGACCATTCCTCATTGATGGATTTAGATGGTTCATCCCTTAAGTGGTTTGAAATAGTAGGTGATAATGTGAAAAACTCATGGGATTTATTAACTGAAAGTTTTCTTGAAGAATTTTTGAACAAAAGAAATATGCAGATCTCATGATCGAGGTCACAAAGTTATCCCAAGGAGAGAAGGAGAAGATAAGGGATTATCATGCTCGTGTTCTAGAGCTAAGGAGGAAGCTCGATGCCCAGATCCGAAAGGAAGGATTAGTGGATGGGTTAATGAATGACATGGATAATCTCCTCTATAAGCACTTCATTCTTGGGATGAATCCAAAAATTAGACAAGAGTGAAGTATGACCACCCAGCGACCCTTGAACAAGCAAAGGAGATTGCAAGAAGGCAAGAAGAAAACATGGAGGAAGAACCCAAAGAAATTGTTGCTAAGGTAGAGCCTACACCAAAACCTTTGGTCCATAATCCACAACCACTCTCGGTGAGCACAAATCTTTCTCCTAGTACATCTACTGAGTATGAAGATCTGCTCAAGAAGATGGGTCAGTTAACTATTAATATTTTTCAAGGAAAAGAATGTAGTTCTCAAGGAGGAGATAGAGGTCCAAAAAGAAATATATCTGAAGTTGTATGTTATTGTTGTCATAAAAAGGGTCATTATAAGTATAATTATCTAGATAGAGCTTCTACATCTGGTACAAGAGATAACGATAAAGGAAAATCACCTGTGAATTCTTTTGATGTAGTAGATAGGAGCATAAATAATGAAGTAGATGTGTTTATAACAAAAATAAAGAAAGAAAAAGATAACCAAGATGGAAATGATCCTAAGAAGATGAAAGGAGAAACTAGTAAGAAACATAGGAAAAGAAATTTGGGTGTGTAGGATTTTCTGATTTCACAGGGGCAAGGACCATACTCCATCTTAGAAGATCTATCCAAAAGGCCTACAAATATTACATATGGTCAACTTCTGGCTATGTCTTTTGAGAAGAGGTGAGAGCTGCGAAGTGGACTCAATTCTTGACAAAGGAAGGAGGTTGAGGTCCCTGTTTTAGAGGCAGAGGTGGATCCCTATGCTCCACAAGCTGAGGTATTATGTAATGGTATTTCAATTCATGATGTCTTAGTAGATAGAGGTGTTGCAGTTAATGTAATGACCGAGTCTGTAATGAATATGTTGGGTTTAAAAATTGATCACCCCTCAACACTTATGTTAAGGTCATTAAATAAGGGAAAAACTAAACTAGAAGGTGTTGTTTCACATGTGGAAATATCTGTTATGGGTGTTGTATGTGTGGTAGACTTTCAGGTGATAAAAAATGGTACTGTTGCGTACCCAATGTTGTTGGGAAGGCCATGGATAAGGAGAGTTCATGCAAGAAACTACTAGAATGAAAGCTTCATGACACTTGGACGTGGTAAAGAAAGGGTGAATATAAATGTGATCCCTCGGCATCATAAGGTAGAACTTGTGGATTTAAGTGATGAAACTGATGATTGGACATCCTCTTATTACTCTAGTACCAGTGAAGTGGACACAAAAGATGAAGAAAGTGAGGTTGATGTTTTGGTCATGGATATCCTTCCAGTCACACTGACTCATGAACCCATAAAATTATCTGAAGAAGAAATTGATGATCGTCTCCAACAAATAAAGATTGGTGATGCTGTGATGGAGAGTGAGAAGGAATCCTACCTCCAGCTCTTTCGAAGGTACATACACCTATTCACTTTTGATTACAAGGAAATTCGTCAAGTAAGTTGGGTAGAACATTCTATTGAGCTGGTAGATGGTGTTAAGCCCATAAAGCAAATGCCATATAGAATGAATCCTAATTTTTCCAAGACTGTAAAAGAAGAAATAGATAAGTTGCTTGATGCAGGATTCATATTTGTTGTGGAGAATTCAGAATGGGTTTCTCCCATTATGATCTCAATAAAAAAGAATGGGAAGCTACACATTTGTGTTGATTATAGGAAGCTCAACAAGGCAACAAAGAAGGATCATTACCCTCTTCCATTCTCATATCAGATCTTGGACGAAGTAGCTAGCCAGGAGTGTTATAGTTTTGATGATGGATATAGCGGATACAACCAAGTTCGTATAGCAGAGAAATATCAGCTGAAGACCACGTTCACCACTCCTTGGGGAACATTTGCTTATATAGTTATGCCTTTTGGGTTGTGTAATGCTCCGGAAACGTTCCAGCGCTTGATGAATAGGGTGTTTGAACCCTACATTGGAAACTTCATCAGAGTATTTCTGGATGATTTTTACATCTATGGGAGCAAGATGGACCACCTGCACCAGATGGAGACAACATTTCAAAGGTTAGATGAAGCACAAGCCTCACTAAACCCTACAAAGTGTGTCTTTGGATGTTCTAAAGGCATTTTGTTAGGGCATGTTGTATCTAGAGATGGTATTGGTACTGATCCTGATAAAGTTTCAAAAATCAAAGAGTTACCATTTCCTATGAATAGAAGTAAGTTGAGATCATTTTTAGGCCATGTGGGTTACTATAGAAGGTTCATCAAGAATTTCTCAAAGATTGCATAGCCACTAACCCAGTTCTTGAAGAAGGATGTTACTTATGAACCAGGAAATAAGGCGCATGAAGCTTTTGAACAACTGAAGGAAGCTTTGGTGTCTTCACCTATTTTAAAGAATCCAGATTGAGAGTAAGCCATTCATTGTGTATACTGATGCCTCAGATGCAGCACTAGGAAGTACTCTGATCCAAAAGGATGAAAATGGGAATGATCATCCAGTTTACTTTGGGAGCAGACAAATGAGCAGTGCTGAGGTAAATTATACTGTAACTGAAAAAGAGGCTCTAGCTATCATTTTTGCTGTAAAGAAGTTTAGAAATTACTTGTTAGGGCAGAAATTTATAGTTGTAATAGATCATCAAGCTCTAAAATATATTGTAAATAAGCCTAACCCATCAGGGAGGATAGCAAGATGGATAATTTTTCTACAAGAATTTGAATTTGATATTATAGATAGGCCAGAAAGAAGCATGTAAATGCAGATGCACTCTCTTGAGCCTATGATGGTTTAGGTTCATCTTGTGATGATGATGATTTCCCAGATGCAACATTGTTATCCCTTGACACAATCCCTAGTGAATACATAGATATTTGGAATTATCTGAATGAATTCAAGTTTCCTGATGGTGCCAATGCAAAGACTAAGAGGAAGATTACTCAAGCCAGTCATCCATATTCTATTCTGCATGGAGTATTATTTCGAATAGGACCTGATGGACAATACAAGAGGGCAGTTGGACGTGATCAAGGGAAGGAGCTGATAGAAGAATTCCACAATGGTACATGTGGAGGACACTTCTTTGGGCAACTTACAGCAAGAAGGATCTTGGATGCAGGTTATCACTGGCCCACTCTTTTTAGAGATTGTTATAATTATTGTAAGACATGTGATATTTGTCAAACACATGGTAACCGTAAGACTTCATCAGCTCCATTATGCCCTATTCTTCCACTTGGTCCCTTTGAAAAGTGGGGAATAGATATTGTAGGTCCACTTCCAACTACCCCACGCCAAAATAAGTATATTGTAGTTGCCACAAATTATTTAACCAAGTGGGTTGAAGCTAGGCCATTGAAAACAACTTCCATGGATGAAGTGGCAAGGTTCATATATGAACGCATTGTCACCAGATTTGGTTGCCCCATTAGAAATTGTAACAGATCAAGGAAGTCACTTCATTAATGAGGTGGTAGAAGTCCTGGTCAACAAGTTTTCTATTAAGCATAAGAAGGCAACAACATACAATCCAAGCACAAATAGACAGGTAGAACGAACAAATTTTGTGTTATGTTAAATTCTAGCAAAAGATGTAGTGTTGTAGGTACATAAGTGGGATAAAAGGATTCATGCAGCATTGTGGGCATATAGAGAAACATCAAAGTCAGCAACATGATACTTCCCATTTCATTTAGCTTATGGAATTGATCCAGTTCTTCTTATTGAGTTTGATATTCCCACTGTGAGAGTTATAAAAAATGAAAGGATGGATGAAAATGATTTAGTAAAATAAAGGTTGGTGCATCTGCATTTGCTAGAGGAAATAAAGGAAATAAGTGAAAGGATACAAGCTATAAGAAGAAAATGAAAGAGAAGGAATACTTTGATCAAAAGAATCCGTTGATCTCTATTTCATGTGAATGACTTGGTTCTAGTATATGATTCCAGATACAAAAAAAGAAGGCAAAGAAAATTTCTTCCCAAATGGATGGGCCCCTACAAACTAGCAGTTGTGCATGAAAATGGTACAGATCGACTGGAGGAATTGGATGGCACCCCCATTACGAAATGGGTCAACCATGACAAGTTAAAGATTTTCCAAGCACTAGAATAGTCTACTCTGAAGACAAAGTAGACAGCTAGTGAAGGGGGAAAATGTCAACATTAAAAATTTCCTCCGTAATTTCTATTTTATTATGTATGTATTAGGAATAGGATGTTGTTGAGTATGATTGGTAGTGGCATCTGATAGAAGATAACGACACCGTCAGTACGGTGCCGCCAATAAAGTAGAGTATGGTCAACAGTCAACGTACAATAGGAATGTTGTAAAAAGTAAATATTTGTCGTAAGTGGTCTGGTAATGTTAAAATGTCAAAGTTGGGGTAAGTAGAGAAGTAGGGTCTACATGATTAGGAATTAGAAATATTATATTTGTAATAAGAACAAAGAGTGATGTCATAAATATTTTGTGTATTTAATTTGTGGAAAATTCTAAAAAGGTGGAACCCATGTGAGATTAATAAGGTTTATCTTATCTTAGAAGATCTATCTTACATGTAAAGGCAAGTATGTATTAGGCATAGGAATATGATTGGCCGAAAGTAGATTTCCTAGTGGCTATCCAAGAGATAGGGTGGATAAGCCTGAATTCCCATTAATAAAGAGTGCCACCCCCCTAGATTAGAGCAAGGTAGGAAGTAGTGAGAAATATAAAATGAGTAATGTTGTGTTAAAGAAGCCATTAAGAGATGTTTTTGTGAAGTGGTCTCCCATAGTTATTGTTGGAAGGCAAGTAAAGTTAATAACACTTGAAGTAACCTCATGAGAAGTAGGGTCTACATGATTAGGAATTAGACAATATTCATGTTGATATTATAATTTAAACTTAGTGATTTCATAAGATATTTTCATGTATTTCCTTCGTATCATAGTCTAAAAAGGTGGTATTCTTGTGATTATGTTTTTTGTTGTGTTTCCATATTACATCCACTAGACTATAAGGTTTTACATGTAAAGGCAAGAGTTTAGGTCATAGCATGAGGAGTTGGCCGTGAAGATATTATCCTAGTGCCGGATCTGGTGATGACAGTACCACAGTGGAAAAGGGACCAATGAATTTGCACGCCAAATAGGATTCTGGTATGTCATATGTCGGTGTTCTTAGGATTTCAAGGAAGTAGTGAGAAACATTATATGAGTAAGTGCCTGTGGTGGAATACTCAACATGGATCTCATTATAGGTCCATAGCATAAACTAATCTATTCTGTGCACTATGTATTTGCTCAAATTTTATCTACTTAAAGTTATTCTTTCAAACAATCCACAATCCTCTTGTCATGGGAGGAGCTTCTTGTACCTCATGTATGACTTGTTTGATAATGAGCATTGAATCACCTGACCTATCTGATGGTCCCACTTGATAGCTATCTGATCATGCTTGCAAATTGGAGCTTCATCATCCACTATCTTATTTGTACATAGGGAACTCCAGCTGGAACGCTTGAGGAATCAAGTCTCCCATGAGAGTGATTAAATCATAAGAGTTTCTATGATTGCATCCACCAAAATACAAAGTTGTGCATTAGTAAGCATGGCCAATCACAGGCGCCTAGGAGCCCATGCTACATCGGAAAATGAAAAAAAATCATCATACATGGCCAGCATTGGGTGTTGCCCAGGCATCTCAGTCTTCTCTGACTTAAGATACAAAAAAAACCACAAATTTTGTTACATTATTTGGTGCCCAAGCGCCACGCGCTAATCCGAACAAAATGCATAAAAAATCATAGGAACAGGGCTAGCACAAACGCCTAGGTGCCCATGTTGCCTCAGCATATCTAATAAAACCCTAAAAACTTGGCCAATATAGGCACCCATGCTGCCCAAATTTCTTCAAAAACTCAAAGCAATTGGCAAACATAGGTGCCCAGGCGCCCATACTGCCATTCAAAAGTCATACACTCAAAAAATTGGCCAACATAGGCGCAGTATCAATATCCCATGCTAGTTGAACACATGTCAAAAAATCAAAAAAATTAGCAATCATAGCATCCCATGATAGCAAGAAAATCTCAAAAAATCCACAAGGGAAGGAAACATGAGTCACCCAAGCGCCCATGTTGGCAATAAAAACACAACACATGCACAAAAACCATCAGTGTAGGCACTCAAGTGCCCATGCTGCGCCAACATAGGCACCCCCCTCCAATAGTTAGGCCCTAAATTTCACCTAATATGTCTTGTTGAGCATGCTTCTAGTATGATGATGGATCCACTCTTAAATTATCAGGGTAAAACTCTTTCCTCTGCGTACCTGAGGTCCATCCGCTGTTGCTGACTCAGGTATTCCCTCTACTATAGGTATTCATGGTGCCTTCATGATAACTATCACTCTAAGAAAGTCCTCCCGCAGGTCAGAGCTCAATTCAGTATTCAAATGGTAAGCAAACTGTGGGACCTTTCAATCTTATCGCGGTGCCTTATATGCTCATGTTATACCTAATAAGAAAGTGCGTTTCTCATATTCTTCTAGGAAATTGCCTTGAGTTACATGCCATATGTATGAAGCTAAAATTCCATTCTAACACATGTCAGCCGTGATGATTTTTTTCCTTAAAACATATTATCTTCCATGGCACGTAATGCTACAATATATGCCGGGGCATCATGTTTCTAATCTTTCTAGCGACCTATCCCTACTACCCGAGGCATTCTGATTTTCCTTGCACTCACTTACATTACACATTATTCTTGTAACTATGTCGATAGCACTTGATAGATGTTCCATGGTTCTACATGATGTCCTTTAAATATTTCACTCACATGTATCCTTACTTGGGGCATCATTTGTAACACTTGTCATGACAACATGAACATTCAGGAATTACAGTTTCTTGGAAAAAATATCGATGCTACTATCTTACATGTTGTTTGTATGAGACTTATGTGATTGTCCAATGGTTTCTTTGTCAGGTTAATTGGTTTACCCTCCTTACCACAAGTATTGAACACAACATGCTGATGTTACATAATGATTCATAATATCATTTAACTTTGTCACTTTTTAAAGTTCTATGCATGAATCATATGTTATACATGTAGTTATTGTTGTAATGGACAGATGTTAGGAAATCATCTTTTCCTCTTATCTTACATTTATGTTCATTTCAATAAAGGCCAATCTTTATAGACACAGGGGCAAAATGATATAAACAGGTTGCTTATTGAAAGGCTAGATGCAAAGATTGGGCTTGTCCTATATTTTTCCATTAATTGCATTTCTTCTCCACTTACCAATGTATTACCACCACTAATTCTACTTCTAAAAACTCACCTGAGGCAAAACACTATCATTGTTTATGTCCTATTACACTTAGTACTCATACAGTTGGAATATTAGACTCTATAGGGCTCGCGCCCCTTACTATGTTGACAATATTCTATGGTAGTTCTTATGATACACTTACTATCGTAATGATACACTTCTTGTATCACCCAAGTTCAAACACAATTATCGAGGTCATCACTTCATCGTACATAAACCTCACTTTGATTCACATACATTGGGGGAAATGTTTATCCTTGTCTACTATGTCAGAGGTGATAGTCACTAACTTCACCTCAAACAAGGTCAAAATTGTAGACATGTAAATTTCACTTTTACAATCTTATTGTCCAAACGCACACAAATGGACTCTCATTCTTACCATATTTTGTTATAATTAGTGATTTCTATTAATTAACCAACATTTCTTACCATTTAGGTCAGTTAACAAGCACTTCATTGATTACCAATGACCTAGTTTCACATTCAAGATGTCACTTTACGGCACGAATTGTAAGTCAAAATCCTTCTTCAAAACATTACTCACATTTATTAGCTAATTAAGCCTATTTTTCTCATGGTTTGATCAATATACCCTATTATTGATTCAAACCCCTCTTCTAACCACTTAAAATCATCCATTTCTCTCCAAAATGTCTCAACAAGTTTCCAAATCTTATCCTAGCCTTTTAGTTGACACTCAATGCAGTTGATTAAGGCTCCTTCCATCTACATCACTTGGTAATTCACTATTTATGATTAGCATCAAAGAAGATAAGTTCTTTGTGAATTGATTTCTTTCTATTTCTATTCACCACATTCACCAAAAGTGAAAGGAATCCCCAAGTAGATAATTTCCATAAATAAGACCAAGTGCATTCCTCTCTACAAACTTTCCAAAATGCTTTGATTTGCTCCTCTGATTTACTCTCTCTAATGTTGGGATGTTCTCAACACTCTAGTCTCTCCTATGACACAATCCTGGTGGCTAATCAGTCCCCAATCCTCTGGCATCTCCAGTAGATGGATAATTTGAAGTCTCCAAAGCACCTTAAAGTCATTTAGAGAGACCATTTCAAATTTTTTAAAATAGTAACATGTGTATTCCTCCATGTTGATTTCCCTCTCTAGATCTACTTACATTTTTACAAAGTTAAAAGGTATAAGCATTGTTTGTGTTTGAGTTAAATTTTAGTTTCTATCATAGAAATTAACTACACTTTGTGTTGCAAGTTTCATCATGGAGCATGTCAATACCAACACATCAAATAACCACTATTGAGAAAAGACAAAGTGTGTGTGCATACTTAGGTACATTTTTTCCTTTAAGAATGCAATATTCAATAACACGCTTAAGATACTAAAATTTGGTGACTTATCCTTTTGCAATGCAAGTTTGACTATAGGCATGCTTTAGCTAAGATAGATTTGATATATCATGTTAGTTCTTTCAAGCATTCCATTAAGCTTTAATCATTGATGTAACTATTGTTATATTCAATAAGCATTTGCTCAATTAGACTATGTGGTATTAGTCTTGTTAGTCTAGCTTTGCTTGGAACTTTTAGTAGTCTTTAGGATAAAACTATTATATTTGGAAAAAAAACATCCAACAGTACTATTTGAATGGACAATTTTTTCCAAGTTCACCTTTGGGTCCTTTTTACCATTGGTCATTTTATTGCCACTATTTAATTTTGTTTGCCATTAGGTTCTAATTTCAAAGAAAGATAATCCTATATACAAAAGTTTATTAAGAGGTTTAATCTATCTAGCCATTATCTAAGCAATATGTAAGAATATATAAAGAGCACTTCATGAGAGAGCACCATAAGGGAAAATATTATTGTTTGTGCATTATATTACTGAATATAAGGGTTAGAATTAAATCACACCTACTAGTTGGTAGCTTCCTCCATTTTTAAGCATGCAAAGTTCATGGATTTATGTCTTAGTAAGAGAAAATTCACTATAAGCAGTGTTTAATGGTTTCAAACATCAAAGGTTTAAGTTACATAGTTGAGGCACACTACTACCGCACTTACTACATTCTATATGGTATAGTTAGTTTGTTATCTTGGTGTTAAGATACACAAGGGCACCACTAGGGGAATGGTTATTAGAACTGAGATAATAAATAACTATATAAAAGATTTATTAAATCAAACATTGATAACCACACATTTAACAAAAAAAATAAAAGGAATAACACAATGACACAGATTTAATGTGGAAAAACCCAATGGGGTAAAAAACCATGGAAAGAATTTTTCCATTATTGAGAAACTTTTAACATAGTCTAGTAACTCCCTTCCTCACATACTGCTCCATGTTTTTAACCCAGAATGTAATACAATACATCTGATTATGACCCATGACCATATTTAAATAACTCGAAGGGTTATGAACTTATTAAGTGATGGGGTTCACCCCGATTCAATAAATTTAGTTAATAAATAACTAATAACCTAAACTCATAGTTTATATTAAATAATAAAGAATATAACTTATATTCTATATTATTTAATTATAAACTAAATATTATGAGCACTTAATATTATGTTCTAACACTCCCCCTTAATATTAAGTGGGGATCCATATGCCAACATTACCTGTTTGTACAACATGATTTACAAATCCATAAACCATTAGAAAAAGGTTTAGGCTAGCATATGTCTTTTTGAAGGAATTATAACACCTTCATCATGCTCAACTTACCTTTTAGTATAAAAGGATTTGGAATCCATAAATCAAAAGTATGATTTAGGCTAAACATGATTTCTGAGACTACATCCCACCATTTCTCATGGAAAAAATTCTTAAAACTGCATCTCTAGGAGCCCTTTTATAACACAAGGACCTCCTTTACAAATAGATGCAACAATATTGGACTGTATTACCATAAACTCTATCAGTTTACATAGATCATAAAATATCTTTTTACAATGCTTTATACCAGAGCATAAGTATTATAGGAGAAGGAGTCAACAACCTGGTCAGCCATTAGGAGGTGACATTGTCATGCACAGTCCCCCTCAATTTATAACTCTGAAAGGCCAAGCATTGCACGAAACTTGCAGTTTTTTACAGCACACAATGGCTCATAAACATATCTGAAATTATAATCTTCAATCTAAAAGTACTGGAGATCTCTATCACCACAGAGAACCTTCTCTCTGATAACATGCATATGAACTTCAATATGCTTCATTTTGATGTTGAACTAGATTCTTTAGCAAGAGCAATACAACTCTAGAACACCACATAGAAGAGGAATACTTCCTTTAGCTTCCATGTGTATCTCTTCCAACAGCCGCTTCAACCACATGGATTCTTTGCTACTTCCATTGCACTTCTCTACTATGCCTCAATAGAAGAAATGGAGACTGTTGGTTGATTTTTTGTTGTTCTAAGTAATGACACCTGCACCAAAAAACTTGAACACAAATCTAGATGTATATTTTATATCCAACAAAACATCAGCATGGTTAGAGTCATAATATCCATATAGACATCATAATAAGCATAATATAAATCTTTATTGATTTCACTTTTAACCATCTGTAAAATTTAAACACTAGTTTGTATAACAACTAACATAACAATATGCTTAACAACTAACCATGTTAAAATATGTTGAAATTTTTCAACATACTATTCTTGTAAAATATATATTAGATGCAATTCAGTATTGGACGTCTCCAATACAAACACAAAGGTGTCCCCAAGTGTCATTTGATATGCATATAATAATATTTTTAGTAATCACATACTAAGAATTTTTAGAAATGTTTTTTCAAAAACAAATATATCTTTATTATCTTATTATAAGCCTTTAAAATTGAGATAAGACTTGATAGATAACATATCTGAATAGATAATTAAATCATACAAGAATAATCATTACATACACAAAGGTGAGGCTTTGTTCACATAAGGTACTGAACATAGGAACATGAAGCAGGGGTTTGGTCCACATATACCAATTTAATGGGGTGGGCAGCCCCCAGTGGGGTCAACTATCAGGGGTAGCATCCCTCATGGGGTCCAGGGGCACCACACCGAGGTCGAGTAGTAGCACCCCTTGACACCAAGCACAATTTACAGTTTACTCCTCTGTTGGAAATTGACAAAAAAAAACAACTCTTCGTGATAAAAAACATTATTATTACAACAATTTGTATGATCATTTTTTTACATAAAAAATGGGTTTTATGGAAAAAAGATTGCAAAAAGAGTTTAAAAAAAATTCCCATGTTGTTCAAACTATGTCATCCTTATTTCAATGAATTTCCCTTATTCACGTCAAAATTTGACCTGTCAAACAAATATTCTTCACAAACATGTTAGTTTGACTGTAAGTGCATTTTTCGTCGAAAGGTAAATGAATTTTAATTTAAATCATTGCAAGAATACGATTTACTTCCATTGATCGTACATGAAAGAGACATTTATTTATTTTTAAGAGGAATCAATGAATAACCAAAGAATTTTTCCTTTTCTAGATTGAATATATAATAAATAGAATTTTCTCTTAAATGAACTTTCTAAAACAACAATAAAACAATATAAAAAATATATAGTAAAAAAATAAAGGTTAAGATCACAACTCAGCTAATATGTATGACATACATAGGAATATTTTCATGGTATTAATAACTTGGGGGAGTTACAATTAGTTAACCAACATCGAATGGGATCTCATGGGTTGACACTTGAATCAAACTGAGAAACCGGTCAATGCATTTTATTTGTCATGCAATATTCTCATTCCAACATGATTGCAACACTTGTCAAATTGGAAATCAATGAAGGTGATAGGATCCTTATGGCCCCTTGCTAAGAAAGTTAAAATTGGCCCATGCAATTAACTGGTGAACCTATCTCCTAACCCCTTTTCTTTCTGTTCTTTATATAAATACTTTGAATCAACTATTTATTTCTCCCTGTTAAACAATATTAGGTTGATATTTTATTTAAACACTATATATTTTACATTTTGGTAACTATAATTGCACTACAATAAAGCTTTTATTATTTAGTATGATAAACACTATCATCAAAAAATGTTGATGTTTTTTCAATTTGAAAATATTTTAGTAATCTCTTGAGTGTAATTGAAAAAAATATTAAAATCAGAAGAAAATTTAGCATATAGCTTTGTGTGTTTAACCATTCTCATGCTCATTCGCCATGAAATGGTCTAGTACTTTAAGGCTTCAAAACAAGTGCATGCCTAATTTTCCTAGCTTATAAAAGGTTCCATTAGTTGTGTGATGTACATTTTTCACTATTACAGAGAGTAATACCAAATTGCATTCTGTAAGGTTGCTCTTGACAAAAAAAATATTGTATAATCAACTTGACTACTTCAAATTTGCTAATCTTGATACATACCATAAAGCACAACTTTGAAGGAGATGTCAAAATTACGTTACTTGAATTCTCCATGTTTTCCAAAATAGCTTATAACCATCTTGCTAAGGGATTATACCATTTCTACCTTCCCTTTCAGCTTGAACTTGATGCAAAGCAAGATAAGATTAAGGTGGATTTACTTCTTTACCTTAAGTCCTAGAAATATTTTTTTCCTTATTCACCTGTTGAAAACTTGTGAGAGTTAAATAGTTCTTACATCAACCATATCTTTCCTTAGGATTAATAATTCATAAAGAGAACATTTAGATCGATGATTGCTATTTCATCCATTCTGCATTATCAGGTCATAAATGGTCTTCTAACCCTGGTTATCTCAAATCCTAAAGTAGTAATACATGTAGGTCAATTACTCTATTGTTGGAAATTGTGCCTTTGAATATTTTCAATAAGTTAATTCCCAAAGAGTCTTTACAGATATATCCAATATATATAAAATTACCATATCATCGGTTTGACCTCCTTAAGTATCCACTTTAGTTTGAAAATTTGGCACTCAAGGTTGTATATTTTCATACCAACAACTCTTCACAGACGTTTATCAAGAGATGCAAGGATTTTCTAAATACACTTCATATCTAATAAAAAGTTGAAGTACCCTTTGATGCAAATGTGTGATATTAGAATTGATGCAATGCTCTCAAATTTAAATGAAAAATGAGCTTCATCAAAATTCATTAGTCAGCCCAAGAATATTTTCCTAAATTAAGCAAGCTTTCCATACCAATTTGATCCTTTTCACAGGGGTAAATATTGATAAAGGATAGGGAGAATTTTTAAGATTCGGCAAAATTGGATATGGGGTCCACAGTTATAAATTTGCTACTAGAGATGGATTTACGACATAGAGAAGGTGTAAGAGCCTCCAATGGTGGATTCCACAGGTATTTAGAAAATGTGGTCCAAATACTAGTACCTTGAGTTTATAAATTTCTAATTGTGATAGAGTCAATAAAATTTGTAAAAAAAAAAGGATGAAGGTCCTTCTTCAAGTGGATAAATCCTACTAGAAAATTATTTAATAGATGTGGAAAAAAAAATCTGTGTAAGAAATTTTATCTATACTTGGGTGATCAAAGGTTGGAAGAATAAGTGGTTATTATTTCCTACATTATTATTTTAGGGTCATTTTTTACATATTTGATAGATCTTAGTCTCTAGTAAAAATCATATGTGGTCTGTTCATAGTATTCAAGCTTAATGCATAAATTTACACTCACAGCTCGAGACTGATGCTCATCAAGTAATCAGGGTATTCCTCATCTCCCTCATGTTTTACTAGTATGAATTAATAGATGTTTTTGAAAATAAGACATTGAAGGAGTAATGTACTTTGAAGACTACATGGGCCATTGTGTTGAAGACCTTCATATAGGATATTTTAACCCTCTTGTTGGGGCCAATACCCAACTCAAGGGTACAAATAATAATACAAATGGCCCTAATACATAGGATAAGATCTCCCTAGCTTATTTGTAAACATTTACCACTTATGATTAAACTATAGTGATATGGTGGGTTAGTTATAATGGCTTAGTTCCACATGATTTGAGAAATAGATTGGCTAAATTATCTTATAGAATCAATTTATAGTGAATGACTATAAGTCAATTCTATATATTTTCTAATATTGGGACATGGAAAAACTTCAAAAAAACAATGAGGAAATATATAAAAGAATTTTTACCAACATACAAGGGAAGAGGAACTTGATTGGTATAAGTCCTTAGCAGACAATTCTATTGATTCCAATAGAAACTTTGAAAAATGAATTTAGATTCCTATGGGATCTTTGATCCTCTTGGGTTTTATTTCTTACATTTAATTTCCATGCACAATTTAGAAGACATAGAAACTTTAGAAATATTTCTCGTCCATTTAGATATTTACTTTTTACTAGATAGGTTAAAAAAACATTTTCCACCTAGAGTTTTCATGTGAGGTTTAAGGCCAATCTTGAGGGGACTCCCGAAATGATTTTAAATATTTGACGCACCTTTGAATTCAAAAAATATGTACCTAAGGGAACAAAAACCATAGGAATTTAAGACAAGTTTTCCAACTGACATTACAAATTGAGTTGATTACTATTTAATAAATAAGATCTAATCGCTCTAGTAAAAATAGGGTGGAAGAGATAATTAAAAATCCTTGGGAAAGATTAGGGAGTAGATCTAGAAGAAAACAGTGGTTAAAACTTTCTGGGTTTTTAACAAAGGAGAAATGAAAGAACACATTTACACAGGGCACTAGACTTTATAACGTGGAAAACACCAAGGGATAAAAAAATACAAAAGAATTATCCATGCCCAAACCAACTTTAGGGTCTAGTAATAGGTTTGGAATTCACTTCCTAGGGGTGACCATTTTTAGATTCACCCGGAGGGATTTGAGACCTATCTGGCCCGTGGCCATATTTAAATAACCACCAAGAGTTAAATTTATTAGGTGACGGGGATCCATTTAACAATTAGAGTTCTATGATAAAGGAAGACTACATTATTGAGTGGTGTGAAAAATGCTTTCCCACATGCATATTAAATAATGAAGAAATAAAGGTTGATAACGATTCTATATTCATGATGTGTGCATGATGAAATGCCCCTATATATATGAATTAGTTAAAAATGAAAAGGAAATCAAAGATAACACCTAATAGCTTCAATACAATTCTAACTAGATCAATATACCATCATGCTTAGAGCTTAAGAAAAGCTAATCTATTAACATATTTGCATTAGAACATGAAATGAAGATTCAAACTAACATGCTAAACAAATTAACCTCTATCTCTAATTGAATGCTAATGAAATGAACCTATTTAGATCCTTAGCAATCAAAAGGGTTGATTGTATGCTTGAATCCAAGGTTTTCAAGAATGGAGTCTTGTCAATCCATGGCTACAAGACCATTTGACATATCTCCATATGACTTCAAAACTTGGATGGATGAATGCAAGAAATGAAGATAGCTAGCTCCTCTAATGGAAGAATTCTCTAAGATGATAAAATGGCTATAGTATAGGCTCTATGCTCATTTAGGTGTAAGTAGAAAGGTAGGAGGAGGGTTCCTTTATATAACCCAATGGTTTGAAGAATCTTTACATCCTATTGTATGTGGGATAATAGAAAGGTTAGGTTAGTTATGGATAAGGATGGTTTAGAAGGGTTGAGTTTACTTTAGGAGAGTTTAGTTTGTCCTCTAGTGACTCATGGGGATTGAGGGGGTTTATTAATTAACCAAAGTGATTAATTAATAGGTGTGCAAGCTTATAGAAGCTTTTTAGAGGAATAGTTAGTATGATTTATGTTAAAGGATTTTAATCAAATAAATGATTTATTAAATAGATGAGAGAATTAATTAATTAATAATAATTAATTAATCTAGATAGAAAGGGGTATTAATTAATTAGAAATAATTAATTAATCTAGATAGAAAGGGGAGCTTAATTAATTAGAAATAATTAATTAATCTAGATAGAAAGGGGAGCTTAATTAATTATAAATAATTAATTAATCTAGATAGAAAGGGGAGCTTAATTAATTATAAATAATTAATTAATCTAGATAGAAAGGGGAGTTGATTAATGGAAGGTCATTAATTGGCATCGTTGTTGGATAGAAGAGTTAATTAACTAACGTAATGTAATTAATTAACGATGATAGTAGAGAAAATGTGTGATATTGAAGATATGTTGTCAATTTGTGGGAAAGGGTATAATTAGCACAATTTAAGTATTTAAATTTCTTGAGCTAAATTATAGGTGTCTACATTTTCCCCTCTTTGGGGTGGCGTAAGTGACACCACTTCAAAGATAGTAGACAGATAAAATTTTGAAGGGGTAGAAGAAAAATTAGTAGAAGTGAGAGATGCCCCCTCGAGTGTCGATGGGGTGATGAAAGAAGGCGATCGATGATCGAAAAAGGTGAGAGAAATGGATAGAAGAATGGGTAGGGGTAGGATGCCCCAGGTGAATTAGAAGAATAGTGTTGATAGGAGAATGATGTAGAAGAGGAATGAAGATGGAAAGAAAAGAGCAAGCTTTCATCCAGTGTATTGAAACAACTTTAGTGTCATCATATTGCCAAAGATCTATGTCATCGGTCCTTATTAAAAATATAAGCATATGAAAAAAGTAGAATGACATGAAAATCCATACTACGAACAATTTTCCATTTCTGAAAACACCAACTCAATGCAACATACAAAAAAGCAATGCAATATGAGAAGGAAACAAGCTCATTTAATAGGGAAACAAGTACAAACACACATACTCAAACCAACAATGGTCAAGATGGTTGTACAAATGTTTTGTTATCAAGATGAAGAGATCCCCAAATGTTCATGATTGATGAAAAGGGTGAAAAATGATGCCCCTAGCAAGGATACATGCAAGGGAAAATGATGAAGGATGCCGGGTCCAATGATAAAGCATTGTGCACAATGAAACAGTATCAAGCAACTAGATGTGCCCCAAAGTACTGATGAAGCAAGTAGGCTAGCTTTGTAAATGGTTGTAAATATGATGATCTATGAGTCATTTGATTTGTGAACACGTGAAAATTCCAGCAAGATATGGAATGAATACCATGCGCAAGACATGAGTTTCAGCCGCTATGGGTTGTTTACCTATTTTTGTAAATTTTACAATTTTTAGGATTTTTGAGAAATTTTGAAATTTTATGTGTTTGTATTTTTCTATGTTTTTTGAAAAAAAAATTATTTTTGTAATGTTTAGGGATTTTTGATTTTTTATAAGAAATGAGAAAATAGGAGATCACCTAAAAGCAAAAAAAATTTCCCTAGGGAGAAGAAATGGGCGCTAGGTAGCAAAAACACTCTGTGATGTGGTGAAAAGGAGTTAAAAATGATTATTTAATAGAAACAATCATTATGGTGGATAGAAGAAGTGTTAGAGTGATCACGATTGTCAAAACATGCCCCTAGGGCATCATGGAAGGTTAAAATAGCCAAATATACCCCTCTTGAGGGGGGTAAATCATTGTGATCAATACATTTGCTACCAAACCCTACCAAATTTTTACCATGAGTTATGAGCGATGAGCGAGATGGCTAGGGTGTAGAATCACCATAGATGTGCTGATACCATTCGAGAGTATGTCTGGAACAATGAAAAGATGGACCATTCATGAGTACCCCAACCCTTCCTAGTCTTTTTACGCATTTAATTTCTTATTTACTAGAATTAATTAGCATTTAGACATGCCACATATTTATATGATTCATGATGATTACTATGGTTATGGATAAGGATTGGATCATGATGTTGTCTGATTTTATTTCTTATGTATGTACCATGATGAATATTGATGACGTATCACATGTGTTTTATTTTTATGATAGATCCATAGATGATATCAATTGTATTGTATATGTGATGTTCTAGATTAGTGGACGGGATGATATGATGATATTGGTGCGGGGGGGATAGATTTTGATATTTGTGATCCCTCTTGCCCCCATTTGATGATACGATATGTGATTATTAGCTTAGCATACATGTATGATGTACACGTAGCATTTTATTTATATATGATGTATAGATGATGTTAGATGTGATGATATAGATGGAGATATGATGATGTGATAACAAAACTATGTACATGCGACAAGAAAACACAATCAAATGTTAACAAACCTATCAAATATACATTGCTAAACAACATGAATTAACACAACTATGTACAATTATTTACAAGCATGCAAAAACACACTTCATATGTACAAGTAAGAATGAATCTAATCTAAGCAAGAAAAATGAATCTAACAAAGTATGTTTAAGTGACAAACTATACAAATGTACAAGCAAGTAGAAACTATACAAGCAATCAATGTACACAAACTAACAAACAAAGCAAGAAACAAGATAAAGAAAGTAAACTAAAGCTATGTTTTTGTAAGATTGTTTTTAGTGCGTTTTGTCGTTTGTGGGAATTTTGTGAAACAATTTTCTATTGTTTTTTGTGTTTTGTGTTTTTCTATTGTTTGTGTGTTTTCTGTTTTTCTATTGTTTTGGTTTACATTTTTTCAATGTTTTTGTCTTTTGCATATTTGAATGTTTTTGGATTTTCAGCATATTTGTTTTTGGATTTTCAACATATTTGAATGTTTTTGTGATTTTCTAAGGTTTTCCGAAGCTATGTATAGGAAACCGAGAAACGTGGATGCCCCCAGCATTAGATGGAGAATATACAAGGGCATGTGCCATGTATTTATAAACAGGAAGGTGAAAGTTTGAAGGTGCCCCCAACGTTAGATGGGGAATATACAAAGGAAATCCCTTCACTGATTTACAAGAGGAGAAACAACCGGATCAAGGCTTGACAGGATAGGCTCATAGGGAATCTCGGATGCCAGAGTGGAACTAGCCCCAAGGCTAAGTAAAAGTACCCCCTAGAAACTAGATGCTTGTGAACAACGAGTCCTCCCAAGGCATTGGAAGCCGGGTTTTCACCAAGGGATCTATCCAAAGCACCACAATTGTGTGGTTTTCACATATGGATGACCTGCTTTCTCTTTTTATTTTTCTCATTTTTTACTTTTTTTGTATTTTGATCCTTTTTTACTTTTTTGTTTGTTTTTTATTTTGCACCATGTTTAAGCATAAAACCGCTTAAGGTGCATGGCATTCATAGGCTCGTGGAGCTCATCTCCATTGGGATGAGCAAGTTTGTATGCTCTTGTTCCATATTTTTCCACAATGACATAAGGTCCTAACTAGTGTGGTTTGAAACTTTCCTTTCTTCTCTCTTTCTACCCTTGTGTTGAACTGATTCTCTTTCATGACCAAATCTTTGACCTCAAATTGATGAGGTTTGATCCTTTTGTTGTAGTTCTGGGAGACTCTGTTTTGATATACCTTGAGATGGTTAAGGGCGCAGATGCACTTTTCATCTAGGAGTTCCAATTCTTCCAGCCTGGCCACTCTGTAATCCTCATCTTTGTCCAGATAATCCCTAAGAGATATCCTTAGGGAAGGAAGCTTTATTTCCAATGGGATGATAGATTTTGTTCCAAAAACTAGGGAGTAGGGTGTCGCACCAGTAGGAGTGTGAATGGAGGTCCTATAAGCCCAGAGGGTTGGGTGAATTTACAAATGCCAGTTACAACCTATCTTACTCACCATATTTTCCATGATCCAAACCAATGTTTTGTTAGTGGCTTTGGATTTCCCATTACCCTGAGGGTAATATGGCATAGACCACTTTAATCTTATTTGAAATCGGTGACAAATATATTTCACCGTCTTGTTCTTGAATGATTTTCCATTGTCAGTAACTATGGCCGCAGGAATACCATACCGGCAAATAAGGTCATTCATGATGAACTTTGATATCTGAGCGCCTGTAACATATGTTAATGGAACAACCTCCACCCACTTGGTGAAAAAAAATTTAGCTGTGATGATGTGGGTATGACCATCAGATGAGGTAGGGGTGAGCTTCCCTATTAAATCCAGTCCTCATTTAGAAAATGGTCCACGGTGTTGTAATTGGTTGCAATGGCTATGATGATACATGGATGAAATTTCCATAGTTCTGACATAGAACACATTTCCTGACATGGTTACATCAATCTGTCTCCATAGTAGGCCAGTAGTAGCCCACACGTAACAAATTCTTTGATAGAACCATTCCATTTGTATGGGTGCCACACACCCCTTCATGTACTTCGTTGATCGTTTGGACCGACTCTGTTACATCTAGACAACGCAACATATTCCCATCATAGCCACGATGATAGAGTGTACCTCCTAGGAGGGTTTAATGGGCTATTTGGTGGATAAGGATTTATTTTTCAGATCGGGAAATGTTAGTAGGGAAGGTACCTCTTTTAATGCAGTCATAGATAGGTGCATACCAAGGGGAGTAGGGACCAACAACTTCACATGTCAGACATGATTATGGTATATCATATGCATGTTGACATAGATTTTCAACAAAAAAATGGCATATCGTTATTTTCTAGCAGAATCTGCAACATAGAATCCACTGTCACCATTGCATCCGTAGATCAGTTTTGTGCCCTTGGAATTTTCTCAAAGGTAATACGCACAAAGTATTCTTTCAAAGTTTCCACCAATTTCTTGTATGGGATGAGCTTGTCATCCTTGACCTTGTACTCATTGTTGACTTGTTTGATAATAAGTTATGAGTCACCAACAACCTTGACATGGTGGATATTCCACTTAATCGCCAACTTCAACCCAGTGATGAGCACCTCATATTCTGCAATGTTATTTGTACAAGGAAAACTAAGATGGAAATCTTGCAATATGGGGTCTCCTAAAGGAGTGATTAGTACTACTCCTGCCCTTGAACCATGGAAAGTGAATGATCCGTCAAAGTGGATCTGCCACATGACAGATTCTTCAATATACATTAGTGATGAATCTGACAGCTCCAGACTTATAGGCTCTATTCCAGGTAAAGGTGCTTCTGTTAATTGGTTAGCAAGTACTTGTCCTTTAACTGATTTATGGTGTACATATTCAATGTCAAATTCACTGAGTAGAATGATCCAATTAGCCATTCTACTTGTAAGGGCGGGTTTTGACAATAGGTATTTAAGTGGGTCAACTTTAGATATAAGTTTGGTTTTATTATTCAATAGGTAATGGCAGATTTTTTTGAAAAGCAAAAAACAACAGCTAGACAAGATTTTTCAATTTGGGGATAGTTAAGCTCATAGGAAATCAGGGTACGAGCTAAGGTAGTACACAACTTTTTCTTTTTGGATTAGGTCATATTGTGCAAGCAAAGCGTTAATAGAAAATTGTGTAGTAGATATGTATAGAAAAAGTGGCTCACCTGGGGTTGGAGGCATGAGGATAGGTGGATTGACCACGTATTGTTTTAAGCAAGGCAAAGCCCTGTTGTTGCTCTGGTCCTCAAACAAAATCAACATCTTTTTTAAGAATACAAGTAAAGGAATGACACTTATTAGCAAGTTGCGAAATGAAGTGGCGAAAATGGCTTGTATTTTTCCTTGCAGGATATGCATAACTATTTGATATTCTTGGGAGGAGGCATTTCAGTAATGGCAATGACTTTGGCTGGGTCTACCTTGATCCCTCTCCTTAATACAGTGAAGCCTAGCAGCTTCCCTGATAATACTCCAAACACATATTTCTTTGGATTAAACCTAACCTTATATTCTCACAGACGTTCAAAGATAAGTCACAAAACTTCAGGGTGGTCTTCTCTTCTCTTGGACTTTCTGAGGATATTATCAACATATTACTCCATGATGGCATGTAGCATATCATGGAATATTACTGTCATGGCTCGTTGATAGGTCACACCGGTATTTTTGAGGCTAAAGGGCATTACCTAATAATAGAATCTTCCCCAAGGGGTTGCTAACTTAAACTATGAACCTATGAAGAATATAAGCAATCGAAGTGGATTATTACTTGATCTCAAGGATTGAGAATGGAATATCGCCAAGAATGGCCACAAGGCCATTTTGGATTTCCCATATTACTCAATTTGAGTGAAAGGATGCAAGATGGAGAAGCTATTTCCAACAATGGAGAATGGCTCAAGATCAAAATTCTTATAGTTTTCACTATTCAAAGCATGGTGCCAGAATAAAGGTAAGGAGGGTTCTTTATATAGCTCAATGGTTTGAAGAAGCTTTACATCCTATTATATGTGGGATAATAGCAAAGCTAGGTTAGTTATGGATAAACATGGTTTAGAAGTGGTTGAGTTTACTTTAGGAGGGTTTAGTTTGTCCTCTTGTGACTCATGGGGATTAAGGGGGTTTATTAATTAATCAAAGTGATTAATTAATAGGTGTGCAGGCTTATAGAATATTTTTAGAGGAATAGTTAGTATTATTTATGTTATGAGAGGATTTCAATCAACTAAATGATGATTTATTGATTAAATAGAAGAGAGAATTAATTAATTAAGAATAATTAATTAATCTAGATAGAAATGGGAGTTGATTAAAGGAAGGTCGTTAATTGGTGTCGTTCTTAGATAGAAGAGTTAATTAACTAATGTAATGTAATTAATTTATGACAATAATAGAGAAAATGTGTGATATTGACGATATGTCGTCAATTTGAGGGAAAGGGTATAATTAGCACAATTTAAGTATTTAAATTGCTTGACCTAAATTATAGGTGTTTACATAACTAAATATTTTGAACAAACCCATCCGATTTATCCTAGCGATGGGGAATGTGGGTTATATGTGGGAGGTCTCGAGGTTCATTCCCTAGGTTGGCCACCTCTATACTTGGCTAGGTAGTTTCGGACAGGTCAACTGCTTCGGTGGCGGAGGTGGTCTCTTGACGTAGTACCAAGATGGCTTGGTGTTCAATGTGATAGAGGTCGAGGGTAGTCATGAATCTTGTGTTTAATGTGACGAGGCATGTTCTTAGATCATGGCACAAGAGTTATCCGAAACCACTTTTAGTCTGTCCAGTTTATCCTAGTAGTGGGGAATGTGGGTTATATGTGGGAAGTCTCGGGGTCCATTCCCCAGGCTAGCCACCTCTATAGCTTGTTGTTACTCAGCTAGGTAGTGTCGGATGGGTCAACTGCTTCAGTGGTGGAGCTGGTCTCTCGACATGGTGTCAATCCAGCTTGGTGTTCAATGCGACGGAGGTCGCGAGTAGGCATGAATCCTATGTTCAATGTGACGAGGCATGTTCTAGCATCATGACATGAGAGTTATCCCAAACCACTTTTATCCAACATGTAGTGTCGTAATGGTTCTTGGGTCTCCCAGTAATTGGAAGGTTCAAGGTTCAAATCTTGGCTCCATGTTAAGGTGAACTACTACCAATAGCTCAGATACCCTGATGACGGGGTACCATGATAATGTGGTTTAATTTGTGGGCTATCCAAGAGCTTAAACTTCCATCCTTAGATGGATCCATGACCGGTGTGGGCTGGTGATGCCACAACGGGCTAGGGCCCTCTCCCTGGGTAACCTCAACAAAAAAAAACTAAATATTATGAACACTTAATATTATGTTTTAACAAAGAGGAGATGAAAAATTAGTTGTATAGGTTGGAACAAAGGATATTTGGATGTGTAAACATGTGGAAAAGATAGATCAAAAATTGTAGATGCTCTATTGTTAATATTGGAATTGGAAATTGAGTTAATTCAAGACCAGACAATTTTGTACAGTCTAGCCATAGAATTGTGTGGTCTTGACTAACTTTGTATAGTTTTAGACTCTTATGTAGTCAGGTTCTAAAACTTCTTGTGCATTTCACTTTCCTGGAAATGTGTTTCATTGTATGTCACTATTGTTCGCACAACCTCTAGATGACTTATAATCACTTGCAACGAAGTGGAAACCCTAGATACGTGCAATACCCTTCATCAAAGAATTATATTAAAAAGGATAAATCATGTGTGTGGTGAGTCTAGAATACCTGTTGTCATGCAAATATGCAACAGGGAAATTGACAACTTTTAAGCATGACAACCCCTGTAGCAAAATTTTCATGTTTAATCATCCCAAAACACCCCGCGTCCATCCAGTTAGTCTAAGTGACCTCTCGATTAATGTTATCTCATCCCCTTAGGTGATTTAGGAAATTCCATTCATTCCCCCTAGGTGATTTTAGGAGTTCACTAAAAGTTGCAATCTACAGGTAGTTGTGGGAAGGGCTATCACTAGCCTTCCTAGGACTGGAGCAACCCCATGGAGTGGAACACAAAATCCAAAATGGATGTGGAGGTGATTCAAAGTTCTTGGGACATCATGGAAGTGATTTAGGAAGATTCTTGAAGGACTCAAAGAAGTTGGGGTAGTTTCGCCAAAATTAGGGTTCACAGGCATAGTCAGTGCACAGGCCAAAACAGTCGCTAAGCTTCTGAAGGTGATTTTGGGAGATCCAAATGGAGTTAGGAGAAAAAACATCATCAACAAAAATATAATTCCAATCCCTACAAGATGGTGAAATTGTTTTTTTCACAACACTTTGGTGCATTATGTCTGCAAGTAGTTTTTCTCATGCACATGTGGAGTACCAAATCAGAATTACACTTTTTTAGAGATCATATGGAAGAATCAAGACATGATACCCACACCATTAGATTCAAAAGGCCATTTATAGTCACGATCATATTAATATTCACCAAAAACATCCATCAGGAACTCAATTTATCATCGTCTCAAGTTATCCTCTTGGAGCAAGTTCGGGAGTTAGCCAAATTTTGGGAGGACACGTGTTAGCTCCAAGAGCCTGGTAGGATTTTGTGTCCCTGAATTCCTTCAAGGTCAAGGAAATTAACCATGAAAAAAATTTCTCAGCACCCATATGACCTCTAAAACCTCACACAACCTATAGGATCATCAGTTCAGCCACTGGGTACTATTGGGAGCTCTCACTCCATGTCGTTGGATCTCCGCCACATGTCCCTCATGTCCCTCATAATGTCGTGGAATTTGATGTCCCTCATGTCCCTCATAGGCCAGGGATATCAAACCTTGAAAAAATCACCTAGCCCTCTAAGGTAAACTTCTGGTCACCCATGTGACCTGCTTCTAGCCCCTCAATGCTTTAAAGCTGATTTTCTAGCTCTCACTCCCTACCATCGAATCGTCACCACGTGTCACCGTATTGCTCACCATGGAAATTGATGTCCCTAATGTCCCTTTGAGGTGAGGGAGTTCAAGGAAAAAAAATGTGCCCATCCCTCTCTATGCATAATTTTTGAATATTTTTTAAATCCTCACCTGTCGCTTTCTTCCGGCTTCTTACATTTAACTCTTCCATGAAAATCTCCATTGCCGTGAAATAAAGATTCATAGAAATATTGCAAACCAGTGCATGAAAAAAAAAAGCAATTTTTTTTGTTACTTCCTCTCTCAAAAACCATCAAAAATACGCCTTCAATCCCACCTTGTGTTGCACAGAACAGTCATAGTGAAGAAATCTTCTTTCCGGCCCATAGAAGAAAAAGTTGAATTTCCCGTCAAACCAGTTGTCGGATTGAAACAAGATTTTACCCGAAGCATAAGAAGAAAAAACCCACATCAAAAATATAATTTTTTGTGCAAATGGAGGATAAAACTAGACCTACAATTTTTGAGGTCCATTAATGCTTGTCATGTCTAGAAGCATTGTTAGGTCCAAAAATTGAAAGATTAAAATCTCCTAGACTATTGAGCGAGTAGGTCTAAAATTTCAAAGGGGTGATATTAGGAAAAAACCCATATCGGAAAACTTCATTCCATGTCAATCCAACCTCTAGAAGTCTACTTTCTAAAAATAGCAAGTCTTCTACATAGGGGACTGTTATTTTGGGAAAGTCATCAACATAAGAATTTGCGAAGGAGATGGAGACATTTGAGATGCACTGCAGCTGAGAATTCATCAAAATAGGCATTTTGGCACTTACTAAAAATAGTAAGCGATTCCATAAGCCCCTGTTATAATAGTCAGTTGGTCCAAAAAGCGTGAGGAACACATTAAGAAGAAATAATTAAAGCTACTATAGTCGGTTGAGGTTGGGAAAAGCTAACTATGAAACTTACTAAAAATAGTAATTTGCCCCATCTGTATTTACTAAAAATAGCAGGTCATTCTCAAAGGGCAAGTTTGGCACACTGGGAAATAGAGGGGTGATCATTCAGGTTAACACTATAATTTTAGATCATCCATGGGCATTACACATAGGGAATTTGAGACTCATCTCGAGGAATTCAATAATGTCTCCCAACACTCACTTCAAGGCTCGAGTTGTAGGAGTATCTTGTGCAGGGTGGAAGCTATGGTCATCGACATAACCATTTAACAGTGTTTTTTAACACTCATTCCAAAGAATCTTTGAGCCAATTGGAAGGAGTTTCACACAAGTTTGGAGATTTAGAGTTTCATCGCATTGCGCGTTCCATTAATGAGGATCAATGGACTTCATCAGGAATGACATCTCCTCTTCTTCTTCTCTCACTCTTTCTCTCTCCTCTTCCCCCCAACTTTCTCTCTCTTCTCAATGTTCTAATTTTGCATTGGGGTTGCACTTTTTCATATGTATTAATGTTCCTAATGTAATAAGTCACCTTTATGTTATAAAAAGGGACTTAAAAGTTTCTTGGGAAGTTGAAATTTTTTAAGTTGTGCGAGGACATATGAAAAGGTATTAGGGGGTAGATTAATAATCATATCTCATTCTATAAATTGTAAAGCCATTCCCATTTCAAAGGGTTGGTGATTTATTTTGTACACTCAAGAGTGCATTGAGAGAACAAAGGAGATAACCAAATTCTTCCATTCCCCTCATTCTCAAATTTCTTCTGTTTCCATGCTATGTATAATTTCTTCTCAAACATCAATACAAGAAGGAGTTTCATGCCTTTTTTGATGAGGAGATTTTAGAAACTTTGAGTTTTCAATCTTAACTCGTCTTGTTGCCATTTGCAGGGTTATTTATTCTTAACTTTAATGTGTGTGTGAACTTTATGGTTAATGGGTTTAGGACTATTATTTTCTACGCATGACATTAATCCCATCTTCTCTTTTCTCACTCCCTTTCCTGCTCTCTTGACAAAGTCCTCTCTAGCAAGAAATTGCTAGCTTTGCCGCAAGGTCAGTGGAGTGTCCATGTTAGATCCCTAGCCACAAGATCGCTAATAAAATCCACCTTTACTCACACATGCATATACAGAAACTACACTGGTTGAGTAGAGGGACTTAGACTCCTAGAGTGTTGGTAAGAAATCCACCAATTTTTCCCCAAAATTTTTTCTTGCCAATAATACCCTTAGTGGTTGGCCCTGCCAATCCAATCCAAGTGGTGTACTTAATTAGGTGCTTTAAGCCAACCCCTTATAAGTTCCCTCATGTGTCTTGACATAATTACAGTGGTATAAATATATAATAGAGAATGTACTATGCATAGTAGTAGTGTGGTGTAGTGTGCTTCAAATGTGTGACTTAATCCTTTATCCCTTTAAACCCTTTAACAATGTTTGGAGTGACTTTGCTCTTGCTAAGACATGGCTGAAAGACCTTTGCATGCTTAGGAATGGATGAAGATAAAATATTTAACATAGTTGAGTGCTTCAGACCTGTATTAGTGATTATTCTAAATGATGTGCAAGTGATTTAGGAAGATCTATGAGAGCCTTTAATGCTTTTTAAGTCATACTTACAATAAGATCTTGTAAGAGTATCATGTGAGTTATAAAGTGATATTAATTTTCTTGTATATCCATTTGTAAGTGAAATATTATGTTAAGGTTAACCTTATGAAGATGAAATGAGGGAATAAAGATATTCAAATTGAAATCAGATTCGAAGGATAGGTTGGCTAGAGCCATACAACACACTGACCAAATTATATGATCCAAGACAAAAAGTATATGATGTGAAACATAAAGTTCTACAATGATGCATGTGGATAATTTACTATTTTTATTGATTAATATTTCCTGAGCTTTTAACATAGCATATGATTTAACAAAAATAGTTTAATATTAAACCCTATTGAAGAGTAATTTATATAAATACTAATATACAGATGCTAAGATATAATATGAATCAAGAAAATAAGCATGTAAAGTATAAACCCTAAGTAAGAAATGGAGGAAGAAGACTTAACTAATTCACGTTTGGCATGGGACTAATCTAAACTGGGAAAAGTGATGCACAAACTGGGAAGATTTTCATTACCACAAAGAGTAAATTAAGACAGGTAAGGACGAAACCAGACACATGCTCCTAGGATAAGGCAAGGGCGCTTGGGATAAGGTAAGGGCGTCTGGGGCGTTGAAGACCTCTTTTGGGCATCAGTGACTATGCAGGAGCTCAATATCTTATGTCTAATGTGTTGCAAAAAGGTCATCACAATTACTTTTTTTATTGCCTATTGTTCACATTTTGATCACCGATGACACCTGTAACCTGCAAAATAAAATCTCACCTACACATGCCCATAAACCACATCAAATCCAAAAAATATATGCAATATTGGGAGTCAGATTGACCCCGACAGTCACCCTAAGAGTGAACTTACGACCGACTATTACACTACATCTCAGACTCCATGTAGTTCTGGTGAGTTTGTGTAGAAATTACGCCTTAGGAAGCCCTTGTACAAGATGTACTAGATAGCGAGCTATATTTCCTAAAAGGTAAAAATGTGTGTATGGAATAGAATGAACTTCCCCTTCTTATACAGTGTATGCAGAAAATTTAGTTCCTTATCCCTTATATAGATGATAGTTGGATGCCTTTGAGTGCTTTGAATGCCTTTGGGATGCAATCTTAGATGATAGTAAGTATGCTTAGAGATTGGTCCTTTATTTTGATCACATGACTATGTATTTAAATGATTTCCTTGTTTAAATTTCATAATTGACAACTAGAAAAATGACCCATAAGTATAAAATATGCCCAAAAGACAAAAGAGACCCAAAAGAAGTGAGTAAAATAGAAAAGGTTCAGGGTTCCTAGAGGGGACAAAAGCACATGTGTGTTATTGTCTTGGCTGGGTGCTGGTGTCTGAAGCCATAAAAGATAAACAAATAAAGTTTTGATTGGGTTGTACAATGTGTAAGACCAAAGAGAAAGTAAAAGACAGAGGCCAAAGATAGTTGTCAATTACTATTTTTCTTTTTTAGGAATAATGTAAATGCTAATATGATTTTAGGACCTAGAAATATACCCAAGTGCGTGATTTTGTGTCTACATTTTCCCCCACTTTATGTTGTTGAGTGAATACTCAATAACATAAAGTATATAGAAGATGCATACCTGATAACCATGTAGAGTGTGTGGCGAAATGTGTGTCGAGTGGACAAGTGAAGTGTGGAATGATGCAAAGTAAAGCATATGCATTATGTTGTACTTATTGTTGTGTTTGTGGTTGTTGCTTATTATAAGGATGGACCTACAAAAAGAAGAGTAAAAGAGTATTCAAACTCATGCATATGATAAATCAAAGAAAAATGTGCATATGCAAAAGTATGTAAAAGTGTGTAGAGGAAAATGTGCACCTGATGTATAAGAGTGTAAAATGATAGAAAAATATCTTGAAATGTTGTGTAGAGTGAGTTTTTTGAGCGATCTCACGCCAAGTGTGAGTTTTTTAGGAGATCTCACACAAAGTGTGAGTTTTTTGGAAAATCTCACGCCAAAGAGAAAGTATTAGGGAGAGAGGTCTAGTGTTACTCTCCTTCCATGAATCTTCCTGATAAGCACCACTGCATATGGTGCATCCTTGTTTTGTTCCTATTATCCTAAATTAGTTCTAAATGTAATGTGTATTCTGATTGAAATGGAGATACTATGCTTGATACTATAAAGCTGCTCTGAAATCTTCTATAGATTGTGATGATATGATAAGCTAACTATGTGTGCCCCCAGGAAATTTCACACTCAAGGGAGGACACATGTGCCCATGCACTCCTGTCTGAGCCTAGGCGTTGGTGTTTGTGTTGTGATTTTGACCCAAGTTTGATTTTGAGCCAATGATGTAACTATAATCTTTGCCAATTCTATGTTGTATTGTATTGTGTTTTAGCTTTGAGTTGTTGTATGGGGTGATTTGTTCACCCAATGTATGTCCCCCCTCATTTTGGGTGCATGCGACATCACTAGGAGAATGTAGCCCAAAGGAGAGGACCTAATGTTGATTTGAATTGTATCCATGTAGGGGGAGGGGATGTGCATGGTAGAAACCAAGGCATATCCAAGCAAAGTGGCTAGTAACATGTGTTAGTAGAAAAGGCAACAAGCATACAATAGAAGACAATGTAATCAAGCAAGTGTGTAAAAAAGTAGAAAGTGAAAATTAGGTTTTAAACATGGGACATCACTCACAATATCACAAGACAATCAAGGCCGAATTGGCCCAAAGTATACAAGAAGTGATCAAACAAGACATAGGGCATAACCCACAAATAATGGCATATAATAACAAATAGCGGAAAACAAAATGTACCAGAGAACCATGGTGGCATATAGTCTTGTAAAGAAAATGTTACACATGAAGCACCCATTAGCATATTAGAAAGATAAAAAGTATGTTAAAGCATGTATGTATCAATGGAAAGTAGTGTGTTAAAAATTAGAAGTAGCAAATGATGAAATAAGAGCACCTGTAATGTATGATAGTATGAAATGTAGATGACCACGGGAGTCTTAATAGGAGTGGTAAAATGTACATTTCTAAGCATCATTATAGCATGTAGAAATATGTAAGTTCTACATTCACAACTAGAGACCAAGTGAACATGCATGTGTATATGGAAAAGGTATTGACATACTAAGTATCCATCTAGCATGGGAAACAAACTGTATATGAAAGTATAAGCAAACAAGAGTGAGTGCAACCAGGATATGAAAATATTGTGAATGTGATGGAATGTATGTAGTATGTGAAGACGGAAGGAGCAGCGTGCCCCCTAGTGGAAGTGTATGAAATGAGGTTCATTTATAAAAGACCCCTCAATAGTCAAGAATGAACTATAGAACAAGAGTGTGTCATTGGGAAATGGTTTGATAATGTGTGCTAAGAAGATATATCATGAAGTATAGAGTGTGAAAATTGAATGCGGTGAGATTCATTTCAAATTTATACCCTCGGCACTCGAGTATGAACCGTGTAACTAGAGTGTGTCATAGGGTGATGACAAAAAATGATTGTATCAAATGGTTTATAGTGATGCTTAGGACATATTAGATATTAAGTGCAGAGCGTCAAGTGTATGAGACGATAGAGACCTTTTGATAGAAATGCAAGGGGGGAAAAGCTATGAGTCTCCCCAAGTATGTGAGTAATGGAGATATATGCAGTAATGTGAGAAGGGTCATCACATGATGGTTGAGCTTGAAGCATGTCTTGGCCATAAATATAAGGAATAGTTTATTTTTAAAAATGAATTGGAAATGGAAGTGGCGTAGGGTGTGGAGGGATCTTGAACGGTGGTAGATTATGCAAGATTGATAATGTTGTAGAATACTTGAGAGGAGGAGGGGTTGGACTAAATTTTAGAAGAAGTTGCTTAGTCAGAATGGGTTGAATAAATGACTCTTGACTTACCGAAGTAGGAACATTAACAACGATGGAATGATGCTCACTAGACATAGATGGATCAAATTTAGGAAGCTAGTGGGATTTAGCAATTAGAGATGAGCATGTAATAGCATTTTGTATAACAAATGAAATGAGACCATAATGCTTAAGGTGGCAAATTTAGCATTTAAGAGCATAGCAATCGTTATCATTATGTCCATTGATGCAATGATAATTGCAATACGGGTGTCCTTGGTATTTTGCAAGCCGGTAAGGAGGATAGTAATGAGTAGATGGTAATTTGATCAATTGATGAGTGAGGAGCTAAGGAAGAATATCATTTTGCTTAGTATTGAGATCAAACTAGAGAGGTTCCAGTAGTGGTGAGACTTGAGGTTCAATTATATGAGCACATGTAGATGCATAAAATTAGGATGAAGAAATGGGATATAGAAGAATACCTAACATGGGTTTGAGAAGCATCATTGAGATGTTGGATTTTAGATTTAAGAGATGTAATTGTTGTTTCCATATCTTGAATTTTGTCTTGAAATAAATAATGTAAAGCTTGGATGGACTCTAGGATGAGTTGATTGGATGGAGGATTAAGAGCGATAGATTCATCAAACAGTCGATCAAAGATGACACTTACTTGGGCAGGTGGCATATTGTAGGGGAGATACGTAGTGTCTAGGGTTTTTTGGAGAACAACCTTGCAATTAGGATGCATTTGAATTAGATCATGCAAAGAAATTTGATGAATTTTAGGAGCCATGAAAGAAGATTGGATATAATAAGCAAAATGAGGATCCAAGTGTATGATCACGAGTAGGGTTCACCAAATGATTTAACAAAAATAGATAAATATTAAACCCTATTGCAGAGTAACTAATATAAATACTAATATACATATGGTATGATATAATATGACTAAAGAAAATAAGAATGTAAAGTAGAAACCTTAAGCAAGATATGGATAAAAAATACTTAGTTGATTCACGCTCAGCCTAAAACTGATCTAAACTAGGAAAAATGATGCACAAACTGGGAAGATCATTGTTACCACACACAGTAAATTCTAACAGGTAAAGATGAAGTCAGAAATGGACGCCTGGGATAGGGAAAGGGTGCCGGAGGTGGCAATGACTATGCAAGAGCTCAGTATCTGATCTCTTACGTGTCGCAAGGTCATCACAATTACTTCCTTTTAATCACTTTTTGTTTTCACTTTGATCGAAGATGACACTTGTAACCTACAAAATAGAATCTCACTTACACACGATCATAAACCACATCAAATCCAAAAAATAAAGATGCAATATGGGGAGTCAGACTGACCCCGAAAGTCACCCCAAGAGTAAGCTTACGACCGAGTGTTGCACTACATCTTAGACTCCATGTTGTTCTGGCAAGTTTGTGTAGATATTGTCCCCTAGAAAGCCTTTGTGCAAGATACACTAGATAACGGGATAGATTTTTTAAAAGATGCAAATGTGTGTATAGAATAGAATGACCTTCCCCTTCATATGTAGTGTATGTAGTGTATGCAGTCCTTTGTCCCTTGTATGGATGTTAGATGGACTCCTTTGAGTGATTTGAGTACCTTTGTAAGTAAGATTAGGTGATAGTAAGTATGCTTAGAGCTTGGTCCTTTATTTTGATCACATGACTATGTATTTATATGATTCCTTTGTTTGAATTTCATAATTGACATCTGGAATGCCAACCCATAAGTATAAAAGATGCCCAAAAGATAAAAGAGATCCAAAAGAAGTGAGTAAGATAGAAAAGGGTCGGGGGCCCCCAGAGGGGACAAGAGCACATGGGCACTGATGTCCTGGCTAGGTGTTGGTGTTTGAAGCTATAAAAGATAAACAAGTAAAGTTATGACTGGGTTGTAGGGTGTGTAAGACCAAAGAGAAAGCAAAAACCAAAATAAAGAGGTCAGAGATAGTTGTCAATTACTATTTTTCTTATTTAGGAATCATGTAAATACTAGTATGCTTTTAAGACCTGGAAATATACCCAAGTGTGTGATTTTGTGTCTAAAATAGAGTGTAAAGATGAAAAATTCATGAGATATATTGAGATATATACTGATTTAAATTAGAATGTGAATATTTATATTAGAAAGGGAGCATAGCTAAAGTTTTCATTACCAAAGGATAAATTACCAAATTCAATTGTCTATAGTTATCCCACTATCTTTGTTGAGGTGTGAGGAAAAAACTAAGACAAATGAACTAGATTTACATATATTGTTGCATGTGTATTAGGAGAACCACGTGGATTTTGAAATGTGGTGCAACACTCTGTCTAAATCAACAATGGTTAATCACCAAGGTCATTCAAACTCAAGTACCTAACCTTGTTTTATGTATCTAATGTTTATTTGAGTGTGGGTATAGGAAGATAGGGTTTGAAATTATAAGTACACATGCGAGTGCTATGGGAGTTATAAAGATACATATAGGTGGTATAGACAAATACAAAGTATCGTAAGAAAAATTAGGAGCACATAGTCAACAAATACTAAACTACCATGTAGGATGGAATTGTTAAATGTCTCACTCAAAACATAACAGTTGGGTCCAAAGAGGTGATGAGCTTAGGATGATATTTTGAGCACATTTTTAGACTTGTACAGAGCCCAACGTAGTTGAAAAAACACCCAAGTCACTATGTGAATTAGTTAAGTGGTCATTCTAACACTAATTACTCTCTTACTTATTGAGTTGAATGTTTATAAATACATACCCTAGTTTCCAAATCTATATACTAATGTGTATTATTTTATCACTCAATTGTTCCTTCAAGATTATTATGAAATTAGTAATATCTATTATTATTAAATTTAGGGTGAAATTAGAGGAAAATCCCTCACCCTAGAGGATAAATCCATCGTCTCAAATTGAGGTTGTGAATGGACAATTATTTACACAAGCTAACAACAAAATTTTTGGCTTATAGTGTGGTAGAAGTGAGTGGTGAATGGTAAGTATCTAGTGGTTTTTATTGAGTTAGGGTTTCCTTGATGGAGGCCAATAGATGAACAGGTCCAAGGTTTGAAACCAAAACACATCATTCTTATTTTTGTAGTTATGTCCATAGGTATAAACCTGCAATGGTAGTTAGGGTGGTGGTAGAGTATAATAGTGTGAGATGTAAAACAAAATTGGCCTAGAAATTGATGTCTACTTGATCATCACATGGAATTTTTCTTCTTTGTTGGATAAGGTGATTACAAAAATGTGATATATTAGGCTTACACTAGAGTTTGGAGCCCATATCTTTTTCTTGTAAATATATTTTTTCAATTCTAACATAGTGTTGCAACTAGATTGTGGCCACATATCACCAATTGGTAGAAAATTCAAGTAAATGGTAATTCATTAATCAATATTGTGGTATGCGATAAATTCAAGATATACGACTAAAAATGGATCTCTCTACATTTCCATATAATTTGATTTAATATATTTGTACTAATTGGACATTTTTTTAGCAAAAACAATCTACACATTTTCTGACTCTCTAACAGACTTATCAAGGTCAAATGTGAGTTTAACAATTGTCTTGTTCATGGGAAAATTTCATATTTCAAAGTATTATAGAATTGGTTTTGTACGTGCTCTACAAATTGATATGCAAAAGATTTAAATATCAATATTTAGATTAAAATTACGATAAATAACTTTTTTGACTTAAAAACTTATTGTAATTAAATAAACAATGTGCACCTTAAATTAACTATTTTAAACTTAATCAAAATGTAAGAAGGGTTATCCAAGTGCTTTGGGAGATATGTACACATTAAAAAAAATATGTCATTTGTCTCCCACTTTGTTTGGGTTATATATCAATAAAATAAAATAATAAATAGAAAAATACGAGGGAGGATGGGTTCATTTTACCAAATATGTGGTGTAACTCCTCCTATATGTTAGTGATCGAATTTTAATTATAAGAAAAATCCAAGGTTTTGAGAGACCACATATATGCCCTAGAACATTTTCTAAAGTGGGATGTAGGTTAACATCATTAAAACTAAGACATCGGTCTTCTACCTAAAGAGAAAAAGAAACATTTCAACTTCTATTTTGAATGGCACATTCTTGGAGTGGTATAAAAATATAAGTAGCTTAGTATAAAATTTCACAACAAACTCAGTTGCAACACATGTGAATTGAAAAGAAAGAAAAATTGATGGGAAACTATATACGCGACAAAATATGTGTAGGAATGTAGATTTGTGGGGTTAGAAGACAACCAAGATCTTATTTGGTTAATTGAGATTGATCTAAGTAGAGGAGGAGACCTGATTGATAACACTCTAAGTGAGAAGTTAAATGTGTCATATGTAAAAAATGTATTGTGAATATAATTAACACTGGAGATGTAGAACTATAATGTAAATTTCTATTATGTAAAGTCTTATACAAGGTTCAAGAGGTGGGATGTAGGATGTTTATGTACTTCTTCTTCTCCAATTACTAATCCACTTACAAACAAGAATAGAAAAATGCCTTAGTATACAAGGAAGAAGATGAAATTGAATTGTTATAATTACTTTGTAACTAATCATTTGTTCATCATCTTTAGTTAGTGATACCGCAAAGCTACAAGGTATAGTGTTGAAACTATGAAGCTACAAAAAACTACGAGGTATCATAGATAAGGAGTTAGGACCTTGTAGTATACACATGAGCATGTGGTATGATGTTGAATCCATTGACAAAGCTAGATCATAGTAGAGAGAAATATTATGGTGTCAAAAAATATTTGAGGTCTCATATCCTCCAGTATTAGTTACCCCTCATTCAAGATCAATTGTCCCCATTGCATGTAGTTGTAAAATAAGATGCAAAAAGTTTCTATAAATTCGAGTTTATATGATCCATTTCCATTTAGAAGGTGTTTGACTTGTTAGAAGATGGGGATATGTTGTCTTATTTATTTGACCTCAACATCAATGACTTTATTTGTTTATGTTGGTGAATTAAGTTAGGATTGATCTATGATTGTTGAAGAGTCTTTGCAATATTTTGAATGTCCAAAAAAAGGTGGAAAGTAATGTCACAATGTTCCCATGTTGAAAATTTGATGCAAACCAATGTAAGAGGGAATATTAAGCTCAAAAAATTATCTCATGCTTGCTTGGTAATGATCTAGCACCCATAGTGAACAGGACAAAGCTTGTGATAAGCTCTGATCAGTATTTCCTTCTATGGGTGAAGCCATGCCTAATCACTACCCTAGAATGTGTGTGGTATGTGGTGTTTTTCATGGCATTTCTTGTATTTAGTAGTTGATTGGTGCAAAATGGTTTGAAATATTTATTGAATGTGATTGATGAAATTAAAAAAAATCAACTACCTTTTAAGTTGAAAATGTTGTTACTAATGATGGTGTTATGTATAGGAAAAGCTACATCAATGGGCACCAGTGATTGGAAACCCCAAAAAAAACCTAAAAAGGGTTGTGTGTGGTAGAGTTATGAAGATATTTTTTGAAGCTATGATAAATGAAAATAATGATTTCATCCCACATGTGTTTCTTATTTGAATTTTACATTTAGAGATCATGAAAAATCATCTTATATATTACTTATGTTTGTCCATCAATCTACACATGGAATGTGGTAAACTTATTCAACTTTATGTCCATTGTAGACCAAAATACTTTCTAAAGTATCCCCAAAAACCTTATTTCCTTGTTAAAGATGATAATTTCTAGAGAAAATATAGGTTTCTTTCATGAAATTAGAATCGGCATATTAGAAAATATGTCAAGAACTACATAAACACAATACTTAGCATGCTTGACATTAGAGTGGCTTGAGAGGTAATCCATTGAAATATATTCCCATGGTCACGTTGGAACTAAAAGAGGTGTATACACACCTTTCTTCTTGGTTATTGATTTGGAAATTACACATGTGGTACAAAACCCGATGTATTTAGTAACACTAGACCCTATGTGTGGCCACACTATAAGGGCATTTTCAACTCCAAAGTCTCCCATGACTTTACTGAAGTCAGTTTCCCATATCCTTTTCAGCCTCTTTAACTCATATAATACACATAAGTGACTAAGATGATATAAGAGTCCATGATGCAAGTAGAAATTTGGAACTAACTTACTATTGAGGACACTATGATTGGGTTCTACAAAGTGAGAATCTAAAGGATACAATTCCAACCAAGTGTTTATTTCATGTGATCTTAAATAGGAGGTAGTCTCAAACAATTAGCTATTGGATTGGAACTTACCTTATTAAGCTTGATTTTGAGGTAAAATTGTTGAAGATAAGACAAATATTTCTAATACAATTGTTGTTGCAACTTATTTTGAGTTTGTAAGAACTAAAGTGGGTTGTGATTGGTGCATAGTCTCATTACCGAATATATATATTCCTTTCAATGCTTACACAACTAAATAATAGCCTAAATCTCATAAACATATTTTGGATAGTTTATTACAAGATTGATAACCATTAATTGTGGTAAACAATAAAGTGACCATGTTGAGTTAGGATGCCACTAAGTTCATGATCATCCACATTAGTTTCTATCTAAAATGGTTGTTGAAGATCAAGTAGCACAAGTGAGTTAGGGAAAAATAGATTTTGCATTTTAGTTCTTTGAATGTTTATTATTGTGTGGATAATAAGAAAAAGGTTGTTTTGGAACCAGCTTTGTTAACCTCATTCAATTTCCAAGAAATGTGAGAAAACCCAAGGACGAACCACCTAAAATCCTTGTGCATCTACCAGGTATCCTACATACTATATCTCCCACACAGAAAATGAACACCTCTCCATATTAACATATAACTTATGTTGATGCAAAGTGTGGAGTAATTGTTATATATGGCATAAATGGTCATCCCATGTTTCATTAAATATCATGATGTCATCAATTCAAGCTACACTGATTGAATTTATGCCATAGAATGTTATTCATCATATGCATGAATATTATGGGTATGTTAATGAATCTGAAGGTTATAACCAACCAATCAAAAACATTCCTTGGATTTAAAGATTATCTCCAAATATTTGTAGGTTTAATATGAACATGATGATAGCCAAATTCAAGATGATTGAAGACCTCTATACCATGAAATCGGTCCATTAGACCCTTAATTTTGGGAAGAGGACAATGGATCTTCATTGTTATCTTGTTAAGAGATTGATAATCAATGCACAACCTCCATGTGTCATATTTCATTGACACAAGCTAACGCAAGCAAAATTGGGGATGTTGCAAGGTGATGAATTGACCTTGATGTGTCATTGATCTATAAGTTCATATAACTGCCATTTTAATCTCTTTGTTATATACAAATCATCTAAAATATTGAGATGCATTGGGAAGAGGTAGTCCTAGGATCAAATTAATAATATGTTTTACCATGCAATGTGAAAGCACTTCCTTGGGTGACTGATAAAGTATACTTATATTCTTTAAACATGTTGTGTAACTTTGACACATTTTCTCAAGGACCCACCATGTGAACTGGAGTCTTGATAATGTGTCTTTGTTCATGTGTTACCATTAGGAGTATGATTTTTTTTTGCTATAGATGACTAGTTTATTCTTATGCTGGATGATAATGAGTGAGAGGTTAGGGACAATTTATAGTATACGATATTTCATATCAACAACATCTATGACCACATTTTTGGGATTTGCTTCATAAATCCATGTCGATGGTAAAGATATGGTTGACCAAGTAAAACATCACATACCTCTAATGGTGCAAATTTGTAAATAACTACATATTGAAATAATTATTTTGTGCACTAGACGACATTGGTGAGTAATATGTTTCTCGCGAGTATGGTTGTGGCCGAGGCATTAGTGGAAAGTTTAATCTCTATACACTTTAGGATATATCATGTTCTTATGAATTCCATTTTTAATTGTAAAGTGTATTATTTGTCCATTGAAACACATTTAAGGATGGAACAAACATTTTGCATCCTCCAAATTTGAATTGGATAAAGAGGTAATGTTTACAGTATCAACCATGACATTGTGATAAGATTTTGTGAGTTATTTACCCTATCAAGTTTTGTAGTACTGGTATCAAATTATTTAAGATGCACAAGGATAGTTTTGTTAGCACAACATTCATTGTGGAGTACATGATAGACTTTTGGATTCTACACCACTTGTTAATCTTGGTTGTTTATTATGATCATTTAACGATGTTGAATTCTTCTAAGAATAACATAAAGGGGCATTCCCTTAGTTAGGATTTTTCTTCATTTCAAGCTTAAAATTATTTTATTTTGGTTTATCCCAAGCCTCAATTTTTGTTAGCTAAGACTCTAGATTAGTATTTGCTACAAATTTAAAAGCAAATATGCAGGCTTCCCCAAAAGAAAGGATCAATAAAAACTTCTCATGTAATGCAGTAGTTATCCCACCATTTCTTTACAAGTAAACAAAATTTAAAAAGAGCAAATGTAATATTTTCTCTATTGGAGAATTGATTTACCACATAGTATGAACAAACAAGGTTAAGCCAATTATTTAGAGAGTATGCATTTATCTTTCCTTCAAATATAGAAATGTTTATAATGACTTGTACCTTAAATGGGGCATGGCCATGAAAACATCATTATGGAGTAGGATTAGGAGTAACATGTACAGCTGCTTGAAAAGTTGAGAGAAGCGATCAACGTCACCTACTATTTTCCTATGCATGGCATTCATCCAATTCTTCTCATTGATTTTACAAATAATCATGCATAATTTACTTGAAAATATTTGAAGTTAAATTCTTTAAATTTATTTGGTCTCCCATATAAAGATGTGAAGGAAAGTATGAGCAATAATCATGAGTTTTGAGTCATAGGTTTATGTATTCATACCTTGTGTGAGTGGGCATACAAACAAAGAGATAAAGTTAAGATGAAACTTCAATACTATTGTGATATGATGAAGTGAGTATCACTTAGAAATCATTGAGCAGGGGCCTAGGAGGAGACCAACTAGATAACACTCTAAATGAGAATCTAGATGTGCCATATACAAAAAACATATTGTGAATGATAGAAGCTAAATGATATATTAGAGTGTTTGTGCCCAAAAACATAAGTAATAAAGATAATAAACACTATGTATAAGTGTACTACAAAACTATATAATATCATCTATAAGATTCTAGAGGTCGAGTGTAGGATGTTTATGCATTTCTTATTTTATAGTTATTAATCAACTTACTACTAAGAATAGAAGAATGTATTAATCTATAAAGAATAAAATGAATTTTTGGATAAACTATTATAATCACTTCATAAATAATCATTAGTGCATCATCTTCAACTGGTAACACCACAGAGTTACACACTACAATGTTGAAAATGTAGAGCTGTATAGAACCAGTCATGTCACGTGTGTGGTACTACGATGGAGAAATTAATGAAGTCTAATCATGACCTATAGTAACACCATGGTATTGCAAATTATTTGAGATCTCAAATCCTCTTAGATTATTCACTTCATATGGATGTGAAGTACATGGAAACACCACTTTAGACTTGAAATGGAGGAAAATAAAAAATATCGAAAATCAGTTCATTACAACACATATTTTGAATCAAGGCTTTAGCTCCCTATGAAATACTCCTTATAGAAACATGCACTTTCGATTTAAAGGCAACACCTATGATTAAGTTATTATGTTACCTAAACAAAATATAAATTATAGTGACTGGCAATTGATTAAGCTACATAAGGAAATATCGCATGGATGAAACACAACCACAAATGAATATGTAGATGAGATATTGATAAAAGTGAAGGTAAAGAAATCAAAATATGTATGAATGCAAATTTTAGAAGTCAGGTGAAGAAAGAAAAGAAGTAGGGAATAGAAACAATATTTTACATAATTGAAGTGACTTATGAACATTATGAAAAAAACATACATATTGTTGAGTGTGGAGCTTAATTGCTTCACAGAAAGCTTGTTTTTACATGTTACTGGATTTGACAGTGACCGAGATCGGTTAGGCAGTGACCAAGCATCTGACATCAGTTATCAACGAGCTTGGGTCAAGAAGTGACTGACATCAGTCAGGAAGTGACCGACATCGGTCAGGCAGTAACCGACATTGGTCAACCTGTGTGATGGTGCTTTGTTTTTTGGCCGAGAATTAGAATAAATATTTTTCTTTAAAGATGATTTCTTGATTGTAAAAGCATAGTTAGTTTCCCATAATAGATATATATGCATGTATGCATTGTATGAGGGTATGAGAGAAGAAAATAGCAATTGTTTGCATGTTAGTTTTCTTGGTGAGAAAGAAAGAGTAGCTAAGTGAGGGAAAAATATTGAACATCCTGTGAGGTGTTGGAAGACAACAAATCTTCATTGTATTTCCTCTGTAAAGCACTGAATAATAATTTTGGTCATTTCTTGGTGGACGTAGCCCACACTGGGTGAACCACGTTAAATCTGGTGTTATCTTTCTCTTGTTTATTTTATCTTCTGGTTTATTTCTGCATTCATTGCTTGTATGCTTTATCTGATTTTAGATCTGTGCAACACTGTTATATGGTTAAACCCCAACAACTGGTATCAGAGCTTTTTTTGGAGGTTTTGTGTGTTGACAGGATTTACTCATAGAGGGTTTTCTGATTGAGTGGGAGCATAGAAATGGAAGAAGATAGTAAATACTGAGTAGAGAAATTTGATGGTCGTAATTATCAACTATGGAAGATGCAGGTGGAGGATTATTTGTATCAGAAGGATCTATACTTACCATTGGATGAGCATGCACAACCAGACACGATGACTGATGAAGAATGGAAGGTTCTTGATAGAAAGGCTCTGGGATCTATAAGATTGAGCCTAACAGCATCGGTGGCTTCAAATTTTACAGATGCAAAAACCACGGTAGAGTTGATGAAATCTTTAGCAAATTTGTATGAAACTCCTAGTGCTTTGAATAAGGTTTATTTGATGAAAAAATTATTTAATTCTAAGATGCAAGAAGGTGGATCTGTATCTAATCATTTGAATGATTTCTGGTCTATTGTAAATCAATTAAAATCGATAGAAATTCCATTTGATGATGAAGTGAAAGAACTTTTATTCTTATGCTCTTTTCCAGATAGTTGGGATAACTTGGTAATGGTTGTTAGTAATACAACGTCTGCTTCTAAAGGTTTGAAATTTGATGATGTGGTTAGTGTAATCCTTAATGAGGAAATACGCAGGAAAATCTCAGGAGAAGCATCATCTGGAAACACTTTAAATGTAGAAAGTAGGGGAAGATCTAAGGAGAGATCATCAAAGAGCAAGAAGAATGGGAGATCAAAGTCAAGAAATGGCAGATCTAGATCCAAGTACAAAGATTTACTTTGCTGGAATTGTGGAAAGAGAGGACACGTAAAAAGGAGTGTTGGTCCAAGGAAAACAAAGAGAATACAAAAAGGTAAAGAAAAAGGTAAAGAGGAAAATGTTGCAAGTGAGGTAAAGCAAGATGCCCTTATTCTCTCCTTGGATAATAAATTAGAATCTTGGGTTTTAGATTCTGGAGCTTCTTTCCATGCTACCCCTAATAAGGGTTATTTCAGAAATTATGTTCAGGGTGATTTTGGACAAGTTTATTTAGGAGATGATGAGCCATGCAATATTACTGGTAAAGGTGATGTTCATCTAAAGTTACAGAATGGAAATCCATGGGTATTGAAAGATGTGAGGCATGTGCCAAGCCTCAAGAGAAATCTAATATCTGTAGGGAAACTAGGTGAATCTGGATGCGTGGTTACATTCACAGCTGATTCTTGGAAGGTTACCAAGGGATCTCTTGTTGTGGAAAGAGGTAAGAAGGTAGGAACTTTATATTTGTCTACCTGTGTTACTAATTCCTTTTCTGTGTTATCTACTACAGATTCAGATGCAACCATGTGGCATAATCGGCTAGGCCATATGAGTGAAAAAGGAATGCAGATCTTAAAGGCTAAGGGTAAGTTATCATATTTGAAACAATTAGATCTTGAATTTTGTGAGCATTGCATATTTGGAAAGTAGAAGAGAGTGAGATTTCTCAAGGTTGGGTCAACAAAGAAGGAGCAGAAATTGGAGCTTGTACACTCAGATGTGTGGGGACCAGCTCAGGTAGCTTCTATTGGAGGATCCCAATATTATGTGACTTTCATTGATGATGCCACAAGGAAGGTATGGATTTATTGTATTAAGCGTAAATATGATGTTTTTGAGACTTTTAAAAGGTGGAAAGCCCTTGTGGAAAATGAAACAAACTTAAAATTAAAGTTCCTTAGATCTGACAATGGTGGTGAGTACTACAACAAGGCTTTCAATGATTATTGTTCAGTGAATGGAATACGAAGAGAAAGAATGGTTCCTATAACTCCACAGGAGAATGGAGTTACAGAAAGAATGAACAGAACAATCATGGAACATGTGCTAGAAGCATGAGGATACATGTTGGTTTTCCTTTGAAGTTTTGGGTAGAAGCAATGGATACAGCAGTGTACTTGATCAACTGTGGGCCTTCAACAACACTGGATGGTGGAATACCAGAAGAAGCTTGGTCTGGAAAAGAGGTAGATTTTTCTTTTCTTAGAGTTTTTGGCTCAGAAGCTTTTGTGCATGTTGATAGGGAAAATAGGAAGAAGTTGGATGCTAAATCTAAGAGATGTACTTTCATTGGTTATGGCTCTGGTGATTTTAGATATCATTTTTGGGATTTAGAAGATTCTAAGATTGTTAGGAGTCATGACGTTGATTGGAATGAAAAAATAATGTACATGGATCAGGTTTTGGTGCCTAAACATGAACAGGTTGATGAGATTTTGAAGGAAAATCAACTTTTAGATCTAAAACAGACATCCACAGACACCGGTGTCAGTTCTACAGAAGTTGGTGCCGGTCAGGCTAATGGTATCGAAGACAGGATCAGGTTCAGAACAGATAACTACTAGAACTGGTGTTGGTACTCCTCAAACTGGTGGCGGTGAGGCAACTGTAGTTGGTCGACAGACAGAGGAACCACGATGAGTTACAGAACTGCGGTCGGTATCAGGAGATTGTGTCGGTCACTGACAGAGATTGACATGAACATGCAACAGGCACAGAATGAGCCCCAGACACCCCAGATCTCAGTGAGAAGGTCACAAAGAGTAAGTAGACCTCCAGAGATATTTTCACCTTCCTTTTCTTATTTATTATTGACTGATAGTGGTGAACCAGAAAGCTTTGAAGAAGTAATGCAGGTAGATACCCACATGCAGTGGGAGCATGGCATGGATGAGGAGATGGACTCCTTGGAACAAAATCAGACATGGGATTTGGTCAAGTTGCCAGCAGGTAAGAAAGCACTACAGAACAAATGGGTTTACAAGATCAAGGAAGAAGAGGGTGGACTAAAAAGATACAAGGCGAGGCTTGTGGTAAAGGGATTTGCACAGAAAGTAGGTATTGACTTTGATGAGATTTTTTCTCCTGTAGTTAAGATGACTTCTATTCATATTGTTCTAAGTTTGGTTGCAACAAAAGATTTGCATTTAGAATAGCTTGATGTTAAGACAACTTTTCTTCATGGTGATTTGGAGGAAGAGATTTATATGCAACAACCACTTGGTTATGAAGTCAAGGGTAAGGAGAAACTTGTGTGTAGATTGAAAAAGAGCCTATATGGGCTCAAACAAGCTCCAAGGAAATGGTATTTGAAATTTGACAGTTTTATGCATGAGCATGGTTATATGAGATGTGAATCTGACCATTGTGTTTATTTTAAGAAGCTTGAAAATGGGAGCTATGTTATTTTGTTATTGTATGTGGATGATATGTTGATTGTAGGATCTAGTATGTAGGACATTGGTAAACTTAAAGAAAGGCTAGCTCACACATTTGCAATGAAGGATTTGGGAGCTGCAAAGAAAATCCTTGGCATGCAAATTCATCGAGACAGGAAAAACAAGAAGTTGTATTTGTCTCAGGAGGCTTATATCAATAAGGTGTTGGAAAGGTTTAACATGCAAGATTCAAAACCTGTTAGTACACCTATGGATGGACACTTCAAATTGAGCAAAGATCAGTGTCCTTCATCACACAAGGAGGTTGAGTACATGGCATGTGTTCCCTATGCTTCAGTAGTAGGAAGTCTTATGTATGCCATGGTTTGTACTAGACCAGACATTGCACAGGCAGTGGGAGTTGTGAGCAGGTTTATGGCTAATCCAGGTAAAGAACATTGGAAAGCAGTCCAATGGATTCTCAAGGTATTTGAGAGGGACATCCGACATGGAGTTATGTTATGGAGGGTCAGATACTTCTTTACGTGGCTATGTTGATTCAGATATGGCTGGAGATTTGGATGGCAGGAGGAGCACCACTGGATATGTTTTCACAGTAGGTGGAATGACAGTTAGCTAGATTTTGAGATTGCAGAAGGTTATGGCTTTGTCTACTATAGAGGTAAAGTATGTTGCAGCTACAGAAGCTAGCAAGGAGATGATATGGATGAGTAGGTTCATGAAAGAGTTGGGTAAGGAGCAAGAGGATTGCAGATTATATAGTGATAGTTAGAGCGTGATCCATCTGGAAAAGAACTCAGCATTTCATTCAAGAATGAAACACATTCAGTTGAGGTATCACTTCATATGGCAGGTGTTGGAGGATGGGCAGCTGAAGTTAGAGAAAATCCATATGGATGAGAACCCTGTGGATATGCTAACAAAGCCATTGGTAAAGGAGAAGTTGGAGCTTCACTCCACTTCTATTGGTCTTCGAGTTTGAGACTTGAAGAGGAAGAAATGGGCCAAGGAAAAGGATCCAAGGATGGTGATGTACAGTACAGTGCAACAATTGATCTCCAAGTGGGAGATTGTTGAGTGTGGAGCTTAATTGCTTCACAGAAAGCTTGTTTTTACATGTTGTTGGATTTGACAGTGACTGACATCGGTCAGGAAGTGACTGGAACTGGCATTGGTCAAGTTCGGTCAGTTATAACCAACATGGGTCAAGGAAGTGACTGACATTGGTCAGGAAGTGACCAACATCGGTCACAGTAACTGACATCGGTCAACCTGTTTGTGACAATGGTGCTTTGTTTTTTGGCCGAGAATTAGAATAAATATTTTTCTTTAAAGATGATTTCTTGATTGTAAAAGCATAGTTAGTTTCATAGAATAGATATATATGCATGTATGCATTGTATGAGGGTATGAGAGAAGAAAATAACAATTGTTTGCATGTTAGTTTTCTTGGTGAGAAAGAAAGAGTAGCTGAGTGAGGGAAAAATATTGAACATCTGTGAGGTGTTGGAAGACAACAGATCTTCATTGTATTTCCTCTGTAAAGCACTGAATAATAATTTTGGTTGTTTCTTGGTGGACGTAGCCCACACTGGGTGAACCACGTTAAATATGGTGTTATCTTTCTCTTGTTTATTTTATCTTCTGGTTTATTTCTGCATTCATTGCTTGTATGCTTTATCTAATTTTAGATATGTGCAACACTAGTGCGAAACTAAAAAACACATTTTGGAACGTCTGTTTTGATTTCGATGTGATTTTCTATCACATTTTTATCAAATTATCTAAGAATAGTTTGTTGGATTGGTCTAGAGTTTCTCCTCTCTTCTTACTAAATTTAGTCTGTTAAACCATTCTCCTTTGGGTGAGTTGTCATTTCTTGATTGACACTTGTAGTTGACATCTTCTCTCCCAGTAGCTTATAAAAATCTCATTTTTACCCGTATGATGGGTTGGGCATTTGATATTCGATCATGAATTGTTATGTTGTTCAAATTTTGATGAGGGATCACACAGATAACCAGAACATTACTTTGTTCTTCCTTGCTACTCACTTTCAATCATTCCATTTGTACAAAACCAACAACAATCATGTTTTCTTGATTTATTTGTTGTCAATCATTGTTTTTACATCCCTAAATCAATTGGATTTCCTCGTTGGAAGAGGACATGATGCTAAAGAGACAAAAAATGCATCTCACCTCTGGAAAGGCTACCACATTACAATAGTAACCAGGTTGGGATTATATCTATTCCTTTAAAGTTTTACATAAGTACTATTTGTTGTCATTAGAAGAAGAAGTGTATTTAAATTGTTAGAACCGGAAGATTTCATCACTTCCCGTATGTATTTTCATTTTAGTATTGCTTTCAAAATATTTCTTACATAAATCCTCTTCCACTGATAACTTCTTCCTAGTTTATTCCTATGGATCTTCTTAGGAAATTAGTTAGAGGAAGAAGTGAAGAAATCTCTACATTTCTTTATATTTATTCATTTCTTTCGATTAGTTTAGAATTACTTTTTCTGCGGAAAGTTCATATGACAAAGAGGAAATTTCTTTTGATAAACTTTTCCTTTTCTAGAAAACTTGAGGTGGAAGCTTTGCCAGAGAAATTTTTTCTTTAGTGGATTAATAACTTTTGAATGCTTTCTCTTAGATTAGTATTATCAAACAATCCAGCAATAGAGGAATAGTCACATCTGGCTATTCCCTATTTTAGTTTCATTTTATTAGACTAAGAAATTGTTTTGATTTTAATCATTTACTTGTGTTTGTGTCTGTAGATTTTATTTTCATTTTAATTAATCTTGAAAAATACAAAATCAATAGTTATTTAATTAGCTGCTTTTAATTTCATTTCTTTAAAAACTTGTTAGAATACAAATAAATAGAATAGATAGTTACATTTGTTTTATTTAATTAATTGGGAAGGAACTTAATTAAAAGATTAAATTCTTTTTGTCTTTTATTTAAATTATATTTCTTTCCATTACTTATTTAAAACTATAATTTAGTATAGTTTAGGAGCTTAAATCAATACAACAAACCTAGCCATTAAGAATTCATGCTACTCGTTCATAGCATCTGACTCTCCTTGGGCCAATTTAGTTATTAGGAATTCACTCTACTTGTTCATAGCCTCTAATTATCTTTAACTACCTTTCCCATTTTTCATATTTCGGTTGTCTCGACATGATCTTGAGAAGTCGTGTACATAGGGAATCTCATGTCATTTTTATTGTGTACAAATTCTAGGGAACTCAATGTGAAGGACTAGTTTCTTATCGTTTCATTTATTAGTTTGTTTATGTTATTCCATCTTTCCCCTCTTCCACTATTATGTGGGTATTTTATATCTCCCGAATATGTCTAGTAGGGAATTTGACGAGCCATTTGGCCATGATATATATTATTCCCATGTTTAACCTCAATGACCCCCTTCCTTTCCATGATGGGTTAACAACTACACCAATAATGTACAAGCCTCCCCTAGCTATATCTCAAAGCCTACCAATCATGTGAGGACAGAGGGGGTCGGCCAACCCCTAAATATTCAAGATGGTCAATCCAATTTGAATAATATGACTTTTACGTGTGAAACTAGTGTAGACACCAAAATTTGGTATCATTACCCTTCTTTCCTGCGTTCGCTTCTATCACCATGGTCTTATCTAGACCCCCTTTATTTTAATTCATATTCATATTCTCATCTTTCCTATTTATTAACTTATCAACTTAAATTTTAATTAATATTCATTTAATCATTTCCTAATCCTCATATCATTAGCTAATTACCTATAATTAGCTTTCTTTTCTCCTCCCTAGGTTGTTTATTATCCCTAACTACCTAGTTCCATATCCCTATGCTTTTCTAGCTTATATTTAATCCATCTTTATCTCCCACCTACCCATATCACTTCCTTAAGAAACCCTAACCCACTTACATGCTTTAAAAACACTCATCCTAATCAATAAAGCCCCATATCTCGAATAAATCACCCTTCTACTATCCAAGGGATAGTTCCCTGCAGTTGGCGATGACCCACCTAGGTCACCGTCAACCCTCTAAGGAAACATTTACCTCTCAGCCCAAGGAGAGGCATAATCATATTTTTCTTGCATTTTCGCAATCCTATCTTCAATCTTGACCATCTCTATAGCTGATTCATTCTTCTAAAGGCTCATTTGAGCTTTCTTGCACCATCTATGGAGACATGAGGGAGATCATCTACACCTTGTGTTGATTTATTCTCTTGTTGCATCATTATTATTATTGTTATTTGTTGCTAACATTTTATAGGTCCATCTGTCATCAGAGATCTAGATCCAACCTTTATCCTATCTATTTTGTGTGCAGGTTATTCATCCAATCCATCCATTCTCGGCCATACCTAGTTTAGCCTAGGTCATTATCAACCCAAATCCTACAATATCACCCATCCTGTAAGTCCAGATCCACTGCCATCTTGTCTGTCTATTTCTGGCATCATCTCCTCCTAGTTCTGTTAGTCCAGATCCACTCTGTCAGTCTGTAGTCACCATCGACCCAACCAAGTATACTTTATTTTATAGTAATCTAGATCATATTTGTATGTGCCTTACATTTCTACATTTTTAGTTTCTGTGTGCCTCATATTTTGCATATTATGTTATCTATTATCATTGTTTTTATCGTATCTTATCTATATAGGGGTTGACATCCGCTAAGGAATTTAATGCTTCTTGGAACCAAATTTTTCGGGCAACCCCCTCATCTACCATCCAATCCATTTTCTTTCTAGTTTATCCTTGTTGTGCAGGTTCATCAAGTTTACAGTGAGGTCATTCACTTTGTGCCCATCCATTTGCACCCATCATACTTCAAGGTACCTTAAACCCTTGCATTTTGGAGTTGTTTGGATTTCTTTAGTATATATTCCATTAATCTGAACAGGAAAGAGAAAATTTTGATCAACAATCAGTCCCCACACTAGGGTCTTATCAAGACCCCACATTAGCATGCAAGCCATGAAAGATGATATTTTTACATGAATCATTGATCCACTTTGCACAATAGGCAAGTATTTGGAAATGATGAAGATTCTTATCTCTGAGATGTTAAAGAATGATGTAGCAACTATAAACCATGGAACTCCCTCTTTCAATGAAAACAATAATACCAATGTTGAACAATTTTATAAAGGGATATCACACATCCCCTCTGCCAAACCATACACAACACACACCCAAACAAGGGGCTAAATCCTCACCAAATGATGTTATTTCTACACTAGTAGGGAGGATTAGAGAGTTAGAGAGTGCCTAAACTCCACAACCAACTTGTGCAATGGGGTGGAACATTTGGTATCCCATAGCTAACAAAGGATACACTCCTTCTACCAACACACAACCAACACGCAACCAACACAACACCCTATGCAACAAGGTTATCCAGTTCAATCAAACCCAGGTGATCTTCTCACATGATATGGCACGTTGGGGATGGGTCCCCACCCATTTTATGCTTACCCTACACACAGACTAGTTGGAAATTATTTCCCATACACTACTCCCAACAATGCAAGATTTCATAGCCAAACACCCATGAATGCATTTTCTAATGCTACTCATCCTTACCTGTATATGTACTCGAAGTCCCCACAACTGGTCATGCATCAGTTCTTTGGCTCATTTACATGATTCCAAGGAACTTTGTATGCCCCGATTAATGCCTACACCACAACTTATTCAACTCCTCCTCCTCCTACCTTTCATCAGGGAACTTCAATGGTGAAATCTTATGCAACGTGCACTTAAGCTGAATATTTGAAGAAACCCCTTGATTTCACCATATGGGGTGTCATGCTTCTATGCCCATTGCCTGATCTTCCTAAATTTTAAGGAGATGGGGATCCTAATGCTCGTATCAAGGCCTATGCCACTATAGTTAGAGAGCTTCTTCCATGGGATGCGGTAGTGGCTAAAATATTTCAAAAAACCCTTCAAGGGATCACATTATATTGGTATTATTGAATTCTTGAGGCTTCCACACACTCTTTCAAATGACTTGTTTCTGAGTTCATTAAAGCCTTTGACAAGAACAAATTGTTACGAAATAGAATCATGGAATTCCTGCATATTAAACAGGACCAAAATGAATTTGTCGCTCATTTCATATAGAGATGGCAATAGGTTCTTCATTCCTTTGTAAGCACACTTGACATGGACCAAATAAAACTCCATGACCTCTTTCTCCACTCACTTAATCGAGAAAATAATGAGGAAGTAAAAAAATTTCCTTTTCATAGTTATGAGGAGGTGTTAGAAGGTTACCTTCACATTGACTAAGTGACTATTGATAGCGGACGTAAGACTTATGGTCCCAATGGAAAATTGGTATTTTCTAATCAAAACAACGCAAACTATCAATACAATATAACCAATAACTAAGGGCCCAAGGTATTTAATTGTGATCGCGAGGTTACCACAGATGGTGTTATTGACCAAGAAAAGAATCCTAATGTTATAAACATTGGTAACACTAAAAATAATAACAACAACATGGGGAACCAAAGACATCCTAATTATATCCCCTTTATTAATGCAATTGATCTCAGCCATCCTCCCCTTTAGAAAAACCAATCCCAAAGTTAGAATCAGTACTAAAAATTTAGTCAAGGGGCATCAAACTACACATATAACAATCAACCCCAGAATAACAATTAAGGGTTCAACCAACAACAAAACCTTAATCAAAGGCCAAGGGATTACAATCCCAATTTATACTGCATCTTTCACCATGTTGTTGGTCATAATTCACACTCCTGTAGAGATAATAATAATTTTTATTTAAATATTCCTAGAGAATCAAAGGTAGTAATTATTCATCGATATGTTCCTAGGAAATCCTTAGGAGTCCCCGTAATTCGGTTATTCAAGACATGTTGCACCTTAAAATGTAAAACTTGGGGATCTATCAGGATCCATGCCCTAAGAGTCTCAATGATGATAGATTAAATCCTCTAAAATTGAATCAAGGTATTCCTATTGGGACCCATGACCATGAAGCCTCAACTCTTAAAATTCTCAGGTTACCCCTAACATGGATCAAAGAAACAAGATGAAGATTTTGGGACTAGTCAAATTAGAATTTGAGCCAAAAATCAACGTGGCAACTCAGAAAAGAGAGTACACATCACAACTCCTTCCCGCTCAATGCCTTTAACAGAATGACACTCTTATAGTCCCAAACTTGTAGGAGCATATGACTTGATTACAGACTTAAATAACACATTCTCCCACATTTCATTTCTAGATTTATTAAAGAATTCTCTAGTGCACCATTTCTTCTCTGTTAGATGCATTGGGGCTTGGTCATCTAATCCATGTTACACCTCCACCCAAGGCTCAAATCAATCATATTGACTTTGACATACATCCTCTGGATAGAAAAAAAGGGATATCTGGGTTTGTATTTGATATAAGTAAGATGCCCTCCAATGCCGAAATATCCCAAAGAGGAAGATCTTACATTATACTTGCAACAAGGTCTATAAACAATTCCATTAAGAGAGCCATGATTGATGATGGGTTTTTTGTGAATGTAGTCCCCTTCTCTTTCTTACAGAAGTTAGGATATGGGGAGACCAATTACTCCTCTACTAGAAACAAATTGTGAGGATATGATAGTCTTAAAGCTACTTCAATTGGAACCATAGTCCTTCCAATTTCCCTTAGACCGAAAACCATTTTAATCAAATTCTACATCATAGATAAGGAAATCAAACTACAACATGCTCTTGGGAAGACTATGGATCCATAGGATGAAGGCCATTCCTTCCAATTTATTCCAAGAGGTTAGATTCCTCCATTTGGGAAAGGTTTTTGTTGCTCAAGGGGATCCTAACCCTTTGATATACATTTGGAAAACCTCAAGAAGAAACCCAGAGTTCATTCGGAATTTAAACTCCCTATGAATCAATTAAACAAACCACCTCCTCCAAAGGAATTAGTTACAACTACAAAGTGGGTTCCAAAATTTGAGGTCGATAAGAAAAAAAACAATCGGAGTGGTGAAAACAAATGAGAATAAGATTGTTTCTGTAGAAGTTGTGTCCACAAAAACCATAATGAAAATCATAAAACTCTTATGGAAGAATGATTAACCAATCACCCTTCCCTTTGACCCTCGAAGGAGTTGATAAACTTCCTTAGTCTAACCTCTCTCCTATTGATGATCTTATAGATATATGTATGGTAGAAATATCAGAGGAATGAGAGGAAACTTCCAAAAATAGTGTAGACTCCATTTTCCCCACTAACTATTGGACACTCCATTACGATGGAGCCAAATTTCAGTATGATGCAGGTACATGAGTGATCTTAACTTCTTCTAGAAGGGAAGATCATGCCTTTTTATTTCAAGTTGGACTTTGAATGCACCAACACTGGGATAGAGTATGAAGCTTTACTTCTAGGTCTCATTATTTCCAAGAGAATGGGAACCAAAAAAATTAGGGTCCTAAAAGATTCGCAACTGGTAGATAATCAAATCTCCAAATTTTATGAAACCAGTAGAGTACCTCTAACTTTACAAGGATGTTATGTGTGAGATGAGCAAAATTTTTGAATTCATCTCCATCAAAGCCATCCCTAGGGAGAGCTTATTCCTCTTTAAATTTTGTCTAAATGTGAATTTAGTAAAAACCAAAATTGTCATGTCTATGAGACATGAACCCTTAGTGTGATAAATGCCAAATGTGACCATACTTCCCTATGTGGAAAACAAAACTGAACAACATCATCAAGTTCATGCAGACATAATGTGTCAACAACATAACAAATAAGTTTACGAAACACTCCATTCAAGTTGGTGATCTTGTGCTAAGATTAGATATTCATATAGATAAGAAAGTGGGCAAAGGTCAGTAAGTTTAGACCTAAATTACTAGGCCCTTATCAATAAAATGAATATTTCAAGAATGTTACTTATCATTTGTACACTCTTAGAAGGTGGGGAGTTTAGTGGATCCATTAACTCACTTCACCTAAAATATTTATGTATATAGTTATTGCATCTCCACATTTTCCTTATTGCATTTCTCATCATTTATGTCATTTGCATTATCATCTTAGTTTAAATTGTACTATGGAAAATTACTTTTCAAATGATTTTTAAACTTTCAAACATTGGCAAAAATCTCTCAATCATGATATTTCTATAGTTTCTTAACTCTCTTAATTATATAATTTACATCATCACTTCCAATCATGAAACAAATTTTGATGTTGATCCTATAAGGTCTTGCATGCTTTATCTCTCTTACAGTTTCTCCCAATTCAGATGTTTTTCACTTATAGTCTTCTTTAGAAGCTTCCTGATGGAAAATCCTTCCCTAAAAGGTTCTCTCCATAACAAAAAGATTCTAAACATTTCACCCAGATCTTTTTTTCCCATCTCGGTCTTTAGTGATGAGCCTCGCATCTTACTAGTTGTGTGGGGCTGAGATTGGGGGGGAAATGTTCCTTCCCATAAAGCACAATATAAGAATAAGGACAAAATAAAACAAAAATAATACATATATTCTTATCACAAATAACCACATTTTCCATCCCTCCTAGTATTTGGTGGTGAGCCCATGCTTCTTACTAGTAGCATGAGGCTAGGAAAGGAGGAAGATGCCCTTACTCACCTACATTTTATCCTCAGTGATGATCCCATGCTTCTTACTAGTAGCATGGGGCAATATATAGGGGGTCATGTCCAAAAAGAAGGCCTTAAAGAAACAAAAAAAAGTGCTTGACTATTTAAAATTCCCAAGAAAATGGTTTAGATGCTCATGTTAGGAGAGAAAATCATTCCTTAACTGGATCTTTCCAATCAGTAGGCCATCCATAGATCTAAGTCTAGTTAAGGATTATAAGTGAAAATCATCTTGAATATTGGTCAGTTAATTTTGATTGGGGTTAAGTTGTAGGTTCTTGAATAAGTATTTATTAAAATTATTGTCTCTTGATCATCATCCTCATTCATACATTATTCACCCATATATCTCACGTCCCTCTTGGCTCTTAGTGTTGAGCCCTCACATCTTACTAGTTGTGTGGGGTCAAGAACGGAGTGAGACATCTCATCATTCTATCATCTACAACATATTTTTCCAATGGAATGGAATGTCTAAGTATTGTTTGAAAAATGAGTTTCCTAAGTGTGACTTGTAGATTGTGTGTGTTTCCATATCTCATTTTGTTTACCATACTACACTATCATTCATAACATTCATTTAAAAACTACAAAAACATTGAACATGCCTAGTTATCTGAAGTGCACGAATGAAGTGTAGCATATCCAAAAACAAATGTCGTACAAAGGAGTGTTGAGCTTTTTACAAATTTCAGATAGAGTTTTCCTAGAAATACCCCTCAAGCATGCAAAAAGAGAAAACATATATGAGCCCCATCCGCTATGTATCATTACCCAGTGTCTTAGTACATGGTTACTATTAACACATCACAGAACCGAAAGGACAAGTGTGGTCAAAATTTTCAATCATGAGCCAAAAACCTATTTAGGTGCAAAAAATTGATCTATAGATGCAAAAACTTTGAGACTAAACAATAAATTAAAACACTCTACCTATCCATCCCTTTGAGACAAAATCTTAAACAATCACTTTAGATATTATAAATTTCCTAGAAGATCCTCTGCTCCGTAGAGGTCATTCAAAGTAGCCAAGAGGTAGAAAAACTGATGGAAGGAGAACCCCAAAAATGCTAAAAAAGACCAAATGTTCTTACAATATCCTAACTTTATATTCCTGAACAGAAACTCCCATCACTGCTTGTGACTTTTGGGTCTATCCTTCCATCAATTGTTTTAAATGATCACATGATCTGGTTGTTGAGGTAAACAATTTAACTATGCTCGTTCACCTAACTTCCTGAAATAAAGGACCTATCAGAAATCTAGAGCCCCTGAGAAATAACAAATACATATGTGACAAATTTGATTTCTAAAAAATATCCAAAATGTGGACTATATATATATATATATATATACCATATATTGTGCAAAAAATGATATATAGAAGTATTTATTTTTCTAACACTTCCTTTTTTAATCTTTGTGTTTTGGGAAAGATTGGTGTAGCTGTCTTTTTCCTTGGCGGATGGAGGAGCAGGTATTATTTCTCACCCCTGGGACACGCGAAATGGTTCAGTAATTTTGAAGTTTTCATTTCAAAACATTTTGTTGGATTTTACCTTACTATTACTGCATTTCTTCCCCTTCTCCTTGATTCCATCACCCCTTCTTTTGCAGTTGAGTGTGACCAATTTATAGGATTTGAATGGAGGCTCTATGTGGGGTTGTGACTGATCCATCATTTAAAATGACTAGAAACACAACAAAGACATATGGATCTAAAAATAAAAAAGGTAGAACTTTCTAATTCCTCCCATTTTGGGAAGTTTCATTACTACACTTAATTCATTCTCGAGAAATCACGTTTTAGATTCTATACATTCATGGCTAAAACACTCTTCATGAGGGGGCAATATGTACACACCCAAAAATTACATGGTACAACATTGAAACATGTGACACATCTCCAATGATGAAAAAAATCCTTCCAAGATGAGAATGAGATCTCAGATCCCTCCATCTCTCCTTTTCATCCCTCCTTTGACTCAAATCAACCCTTCTGATTTGTCCCTAGACTTCAATTTTTCCTATAAGACCACTTTTTAGCTTTTGGCATTATTTTTTAGTGGCAGTTGGTGCAGAATCACCATCCAATTGTGCACATCACCAAAGAGTGACATGATTACAAAACTTCCTCTCTAGTCATATTTGTGTTACAAGCCAATTGTGGAACCTTGTGTTAACCACCCCTCTAGCAACAGGGGTGGTCCTGTCACCTTCTAAACATGTGAAATTAAAACATGCATTTTTGAAATGCATGTTTTGATTTCAACATGATTTTCTCTCACATTTATTAGTCAAATTAACTAAGAATAGGCTTGTTGGATTGGTCTTGAGTTCCTCCTCTCTTCTTACTAAATTTAGTATGTTGAACCCTTCTCCTTCGGGTGAGTTGTCATTTCTTGATTGACACTTGTGTTAGTTGACATCTTCTCCTCCCAACTAAATTTATAAAAATCACATTTTTACCATATGACATGGGTTGGGAATTTGATATTCACATTTGTGAAGTGTTATGCTACTGAAATTTGAAGAGGGATCACATAGATAAGCCATAACACATTTACTCTATTCTTCCTTGTTACTCACTTTCAGTCATTCCATTTGTACAAAATCAGCCACAACCATGTTTTCTTGAATTCTTTGTTATCAGTCACTGTTCTTACATCCCTAGATCAATTGGATTTCATCATTGGAAGAGGATATGAAGCTGAGGAGACAAAAAATGCATCTCATCTCTGGAAAGGCTACCACAATACAATAGTAACTAGGTTGAGATTGTATTTATTTCTTTAAAATCTTCTAATATAGTTATTATTTTTCGTTATTAGAAGTTGTGTATTTAAATTGTTAGAAGAGGAAGATTCCATCACTTCCCACATACAAATTCATTTTAGTATTACTTTCAAAATATTTCTTACATAAATATTCTTCCCTTGATAACTTCTTCTCGGCTTATTCTGTGGATCTGCTCAGGGAAATTAGTTGGAGGAAGAAGTGAAGAAATCCTCACATATTTCTTTTTATTATTCATTTATTTTATTAGTTTAGATATTAATTTTGTTGGGGAAAGTTCATATGGTAAAGAGGAAATTGCTTCTGAGAAGCTTTTCCCTTTCCAGAAAACTTGAGGTAGAAGCTTTTTCTAGAGGAAGTTTTGCTTTATCAGATTAATAATTTTGAATGCTTTCTCTTAGAGTACTATTATCAAACAATACTGCAACAGAGGAATAACCACATCTGGTTTTTCCTTGTTTTAGCTTCATTTTATTAGAATTAGTACGGTTTTAATTTAATCATTTCCCTGTGTCTGTGTCTATAGATTTTATTTTCATTTTATAAATCTAAGAAAATACAAAATCAATAGTTATTTAATTAGCTTCTTTTAATTTCATTTATTTTAAAAGATTATTAGAGTATAAATAAATAGAATAAATAGTTATATTTGTTTTATTTAATTAACTAGGAAGGAATTTAGTTAATTAAAAGATTAAAGTCACTTTTTCTTTTATTTAAATTAGACTTCTTTCCATTATTTATTTAAAACTATAATATATTATAGTTTAAGAGCTTAAATCAAAAGAACAAACCTAGCCATTAAGAATTCACGTTGTCCGTTCATAGTCTCTGATTCTATTTGGACCAATTTAATTATTACGAATTCATGCTACTTGTTCATAACCTCTAATTATATTTAAATTACCTTCCCATTTTCCATATTTTAACTGTCTCGACATGACCTCAAGAAGTCGCATACACAGGAAATCCCATGTCCATCAATTTCTACATCATTGGCAACTAAGAGAGGAATATATTTTAGCCCCATCTGATAAACATTATTGAAACCATTTCATTTCATTCTTTAATTACTTAGTTATTTTGGAAAAAAAATTGATCAAACCTTTGCCACCGCCACCTCGACCATCTCTACCTCGATGACCGCCTCTAGGACCACGTCACAGAAGCTGCTCTCGCAACCACCACTCTGCCTCTCCTCGGGGTTGCCCTTCAACTCCGTCCTCTTCTGGATAGGACTAGAGGCCTCCTTCGAGGGGGAAGGGCATCGTTAGCTCTCCTCGGTGGGCCTCTCCTCTGCTTGACGTTCAAACTGGCTGGGGGATTATTGTTCCTTTACAGATGCAGATGCCTAAACAAGATGGTTGGCAGTTGGATCCTCCTTCGACCAAGCCGTCAAGTGGAGTGTTCATCCCTCCCCAGGATGATCCTCCTCCTCCTCCTAGATCGACGACATGTGCGTAATGTTCTCTACTTTTTTGTAGTTCTCGTGCTTTCTATTTGCCCTTTGCATATTTTTTGTAGCCTACGTGGCATTTTTTTTGGGACCACCTCTCCTAATGTAAGTCTCTTTTATTTTATTAATATGAGGGTAGTTCCAGTAGTAAAACAAGGCCATGAATGGCATATATTGCCGAAGCAATTGTAAAATTGAAGTGGTAAACATTCATGTTGTCATAAATTGAGGATTTGGTTTAGTCATTGCGGAACCAAATAGTTGTGGGCTTCGTATATGGTCACTCAAAAGCCTCACAGGGGGTAAATACTAATTGTCTTATATTCATTGGTGACTTGGGATCATGTGGGAGCATAGGATCTATGCAACATGGCAAGAAGGTTTTAAATGTTCATGTTATTGAGATTGGATTTTGATCAGATTTGGCTATGGCAAATTCATTGGTGGAAAAACATGCTAAATGTGGAAATATTGAGGATGCAAGAAGAGTGTTTGAAAAAATGTCTAATCATGATGCAATCTCTTGGAATACTATGCTTTGAAGCTATGTCTAAACTAAACACACAAATGAGGCATTTGTGCTCTTCTCCCTAATGTAGCTAGTTAAGGTGAACTTTTAACAAGTCACTATTTCCAGTGTCCTTACTGCATACTCTTATATATTAGGTCTCAAAAAGGGAAAATAAATTCATGGACAGAGCACTATTTGTGGATTCTAGTCACATACATGTGTAGGAAATCCTCTTATTACCATGTACAAGAAATGTGACAACATAAAGGATACAAGTTTTTTTATAGCACAATGGCTAGGTATAATGTAGCCACATGGAATTCAGTGATTGCGTGTTTTGTAGATAGTACATGTGGTGATGAGGCCACTAAACTCTATGTCGAAATGCAATTGCCATGTATGAAGCCAAACCAATTTACTTTGATTATTGTTCTTTGTTCATGTGTTGAATTAATAGCCATGGAAAATGACACTAAGGTCCTTGCTCATGTAATGAAATATAAAATGGATGTCAGATATATATTTGGGGAATGCACTTGTTGACATGTATGCGAAGTGTGGTAAAATTGGTGATGCACGTATAGTATTTGACAACATGCCTAATCAAGAAGTAGTATCTTGGACTACAATTATTGGAACATATGCTCAACATGGTTACATTATTGAATCATACCAGGTATGGAGCATTATGCTTGCATGGTTGACTTACTTGGTCGAGTTGGGCACCGTGAGGAATCTAAGAATTGTATTAACATAATGCAATTTCAACCTAATGCTTTCATTTGGTGCACTCTTCTCAGTGCCTACAATGTTCATGGCAATTAAGAGATAGAAGAACATGCAAAAAAAAATGTGTACTCGATCTAGAGCCACAAGATGTTGTAGCATATGTCTTGCTTTCAAATATATATGCTAAAGCTGAAAGACATGATGATGTCGTTTATTGGATGGTTAATAAAAGAAGGGGAGTAAGAAAGGAACCAGGATGCATTTGGATTGAAGTGAAACTAAAACATTTTCTATTTTAAAATAAAGAATAGGAAAAGACACATTAAAAAGTAGTTTACGAATATTTGTGTTGGGTATAAATGTTTTAATATTGATATGGGTGTAAATGTTTTCATCTTGATATTCTTACTACTATAAAAAAGTTGTTGAAAATGAATTGATGTTATTAAATGCAAATTGCTCTCTGATTTACAAATAAAAATGCAAATTGCTCTTTGACTTACAAAGGGAGGTTGTAACTAGTACAACCATCAAAGTGTGTTGTGTAATGTCCACCTCTGAAAGAGATTCCATGTTTTCTTAATTTAAAATTTGATGTACTTACTCCGAGTTGAAACAACTGATTTCTTTCGGATCTTAATCATGCAATTCGTGAAAAAAAGAAACACTAGCCTTATATAAATAGAATAGTTTTAAACTTCAAGCATGTTGTTGTAAATAACATCCTAGAAAAAGATGACAACAATGGCCAAAAATGGAGATGCTTTGTTTTTTGTGCCAAAAAAAGTGAGCTAGAGGATGCCATTAGTGTTAGTGAGTCACGTGTAATGGGTGTGCAGTAATGTAGAGAGAAGAGTGCATCACGGTGAACTTGTAATCTGTTACATTTGTGCAAAGAAGGATTATAGCTAATAAAACCATCAAAGTTTACCATGTAATGTTCGTGTCTGAAATAGATTCTTTGTTTTCTTAATTTAAGATTTGTTGCACTTACTCTGGGTTAAAAATTGATTTCTGACCAATCCTAGCCAAGCAATTAATGAAGGAAAAAATAGTAGCCATCTGTAAATAGAAAACTTTCAAACTTTCGGCATGTTGATCTAAATGTGGCCTCATTGAAAGCTATAAAAAACACCTCAGCAAAAATCTTGAACCCAAACAAATTTTATTGATTAACACACAGTTTTATCAAATCAGAGTTGAACACAATAGTTCCCAGAATTACAATGGTGTAAATATTTTACTTATCCTGAAACCTTATGACCCAGAATATCTCCTGCTACTAAATTGTGTAAGGCCACCACAATCTTACACCTCATAATCTGTCGTCCACACATTGTTTAAGGGTTTATAGTCATGACCTATCCCTATTGGGATTCTCACCCATGCTCTTGGGTTCCCTCCAATGGAGATGGGGCAGAAGTTAGAGTTGATCTTTTTCCTCTTTCATTGCAACTGTTCTCAACAAATTTTAAGCTCATGTTGTGCATTCCTTTCTGCTTTTCAGTTTCGACCATTCTGATTCATAATAATTCTCCTCAGTAGCATTCTCAGACTTAGAAGGTGGAACCAACATTCCTCCACATTGCAGGGAAAAACAACAATAACAATGGGAATGTGCAGGCAATGATCATGACACCCATCAAGTTGATTCCACTCTCTTTGGAATGTTTGGAATTGGTGAAGAAGAGAAGTTGGGTCAGCACTGCTCCCCACATTACCTCCTCCTCCTGTCATTCTAGACACTATACCCAATGACCTGCAATTATGTATACAAAACACTCTTAAGTATACCCAAGGACCTGAAATCTAGATGCAATGGGTTGGCAGTTTAGAGTGAATGCAGAATTCAGACCTTCTAGATATGAACGAGACTATCCCAAAGGTCAGACCGCAAGCTGCTTGCATAAATATGGAGAAGATCAGCATTACTATAATAGACAGGGTCAGTGAATTTAACTTTCCTAGCCAGATATAGAAAGCTCCCTCATAGTCTGGACAATCCACAGAGCCCATATTCGTCCTCTCACGCCGAACTTGCGCACTACAATGTTAGACAATAACTACGTTTGCAATTCCAAATGTGGATGCAATTATGCCCGCAATGTGAAGAATCAAATCAAATTTATCATAGAAATACTCTGCAATCACATTATCTACAATAAGCTCTACTCCAAAACAGTATCCATGGGTAAGAGCTAGGATCCAAGTCCATAAATTCTTGACAGCGTGCCAGACAACCTAAACAACACTGCAGAAGGAAGTTACCGTATCAATAAATAAGAAATCTAGAAAATGAAATGAATCCATCATATTTTAATCCACAAATTCTTGTTGTTCACATGTATGGGCTTATATAGAACACCGTTACTCATCCTTCATACTCTACAACATATGACCACATACGATTGTTTTTAACTTGCTTTGATCAGTAACTGAAATATCACAGGCAACCCGTGATCAGGAAGACAATATAACATCTAACAATCTTTAACGCAAAGACAAGATACTAAACAATAAGACCATAGTGAGTCAAATGATGATATCACCACGAGTCAAGCAAACCTCTAGGGAGCAAGCTACTAAAGTAAATTGTGTACAAAGGAACCATAGCCCCCTCTTTAAAATTATTTATACTCCGAAGATATTCTTCATTTTGTTTCGAGGACATAACTCCAACTGATCTTCCAAAATAAAAATCTTAATTGCGATTCTGTACCTGTTACTATTAAGTACTTCTCCCAAGGTAATTGAAATTGATGTAATTTTCCTTGTCTTTTTGGATTTCCATGTTTTCAGCCCACAGTGACATTTGTAGTTGTACAAAAGCACCACCATGGAATAGGGATTTTATTATTACGCCATTGGTGAACTCCAAGCAGCGACCAAAATTGAGCCTGTCACAGTCCGTCCGAGAGGCAAGTGTGATTTGAAAATTGCCTGTAAGAAAAAATCAAAATGTATAAATCACTTGACAATGGAGAAATATAGCTTATTCTGGAAACTGTAAAAAAAGGGCCGAGTTTAAAAATCCCTGTCAATAATATTATTGGATACAGTTAGTGTCAAATTAGTTTGCAAATCTAAAATATGATCACTAGCTATTGCTCGAAATCTAGATTTAATCCTTTATGTTGAATTAACCATTTAAAATATCAAAAGTTGAGTATTTTTAAGATCACGTATCGCAAACAACCAGGACAGGTTACAAAGTGGGGTTGACACAACCAGCCTACGTAATCAACCCACCTATATCTCATGGGCACTCATAAAAGTGTTGCTAGCAAGATATTAAAATCTAGCTATCCTGCATGATGGGTCTAGCAGGGAGACCCAAGCAATTCAATAATTGTGCAACAATACCCAGAAGATGCTTATGAAGATTTTAAAATTCCATTAACTTCCCATACAATTGAACAAAGACTTCAAAATAACTACACATGAAAATCACTTGTTGATGAAGAAAACCATACATTGCGCTATCAAATAATGACCAGTACCAAAAGCTACTTCTTCCTGCAATTTAGGACTTCCACATATTCACAGGTTCAACTGAAGCAAATGGACACCTTGATTAGGGCTATCGATTAAGATAGGCAAACTTTTCTGAGTAACACTCAAGGCTTTCCAATTTCTAAAGCGGTAGCAGAAAACCTATTTCTGATTACCTTTACAAATGGTGCTTGAATGATGCTTGTTAGTCCCATCTTCCATAGTTGATTATAACTAGTTACCATCAATTGTTATCACTTGGGAAATTTCTTTCATAGCTGTACTTATTTATAGCAAAACCAAATACATAAAATCCATGCATCAATCTTCCAAGATCTGACAACTAGGAAACACAGAGATAAAGATAGAACATATACAATTTCAGAATCCAAAAGAACTTTACAATTTTGGATACCTTGGAGAATTTGTCTTTTGCCTTATCCTCCTGTTTATGAAGAGCTGCATAGTTTCCATCTGGCAGGTCTTGTCTCGAAGATGAGTACAAGAAGACCCATGAATATGTGCATCATTCTAGGCAGGAAGAAGGAAATGCACCATGTTGTGAAGGGCATGGAACCCACTGATTTTTGAATCAAATCATAAACTAGTGACATCGCTAGCTGTGTTGCTCCCGCTCCCATGTTTCCCCACTCTCCTGCCACTCCATTTCCACGGCCCACAATCTTAGTGTTAAACATGGAGCTCATCTAGAACTGGCATGACACAAAGGTTGCCAATGAGAAGCCTATGAGAAAACAGACCAGGGTGAATCCTTGTGTAGAAGAAATGGTGGCCGTGGCAAAAACAACAGGGCAAAGAGCATAATGAGAAAGGCACAACTATAACGAGGCCCTACCATGTCACATAATGCTCCCGTCACAGGTGGATTATTGCAGACGTCAATAAGAGGAAAAATGCAATTCACCAGGTTGTACAAATGACGGAGGGGAGCAAAGTTTAAATGCTTTTAATGACAATCATTAATGCAAAACGTACAGGTCTGCTGTATTATTTATGCCTTTTCATAACATTTGTAATGTTTAAACTATAGAAAACAAAAATATTTGTTAAATGTCACCAATCTATTAGTTGGAAGGAAAAATACCTATTTAAATTAATCATAAAATCTTAAATACGACTATAAATTTGTTTTGGCCAATAAGAAAAAAGGAATAAATTTTTCAACAAAAATAAAATAAAATTATTTTTCAAAAAACTTATCTTAAAGAGAAGACATAACAAATGGAGTGATATTATTGGCTTTGAAGATTACATGTTTTTTGCAAATTGAATCCTATAGGGGAGAAGGGCCAGTATGCGAACACCCTAAGTTCGCAGGCCCGTGGAGCCAATTCCTTGCCACGTAGGATCACCAATTTGACAGCTAGTTATAAATAAACATTTTATATTCCTAAGCCTTTAATTTTGAAACATATTGTAATATTATTTGCTTACATATGATCGATCAAATAAAATATCTCAAAAAAAACACATTTACTGGTGGAGACCCGAAGTGGTTCACACAACGGGACAGGTGTTGTGCATTTAATTCCAAATAAAAGAGGGAAACAGTATCTGTCCTCCTCATCTTGACGCGCGTAATAGATAAGCCCCAATTAAATGCTCAACCACCCTTTACCAGCGGTTGTTTTACCCGCCTTCCAAACTGGTTTGCTCAACCCACATTTACCAGACTGTTCCATGGCGCGTTTTGGAGTCGTTTCAGACTGTTTTGCTCAACCGCCATTTACCATACTGTTCCATGGCACGTTTTGGAGTCGTTCCACACTGTTTTGCTCAGACGCGTTACACACTGTCTCCTCCATTGGACGTGTTTCACACTGTCTCCTCCGCTGGACGCGTTACCTACTGTCTCCCTTGGACGCGTTACCTACTGTCTCCCTTGGACGCGTTACACACTGTCTCCCTTGGACGTGTTACACACTGTCTCAGTGCGAGGTTTGCATGAAGGGTGGCTTCTCAGTGCCTTATACAGTGAACAATACGACCTTACAGGTACGCATTTTTTTCTTTCTTTTTCTCTGTAGTTTTCTCGTTTTCTCAGTGCCTTATACTCGTTTTCTCAGTTTTGCCTTGAAATAATCGTTTTCCCTTGTTTTTTTATGAAATAATCCAACTCGTATTGTTAGCCATTTCTTTCTTTCTTTTTCTCTATAGTTGCAAATGGTGGTTGTTTGTGAGTGGGCTTACAGCCTGTGCGAGTTTTGCGTGAAGGGTGGCTTCTCAGTGCCTTGCTCGAGGTGTTCATATTGCCCACAGCATTATACAGTGAACAATACGACCTTACAGGTACGCAATTTTTTCCTTTCTTTTTCACTGTAGTTTGGAAACTCTTTATCTTATCCAACTCGTTTTCTCCTTTTTTTATGAAATAGTCCAACTCGTTTTCTCAGTGCCATTATTGTTAGTCATTTTTCTCTTTCATTTTCTCTGAAAGTCTGCAAATGCATGGTTAGTTAGTGATTTTTTGCATTACATTTTCTGTGAAGTTTTGACTGACATTTTGATAGGCATTCTCAGTGCCTTGCTCAGGTGTTCTTTGAATGCTCTGACAACATTTTGTTATACAGTTTGTTAACAATACAGACCCTACAGGTACGCATTTTTTTCTTTCTTTTTCACAGTTCCAGGACCGAACTCTTTGGACCCGAGAGCTGAATCCAGACTCGTTTTCAGACAGGTTTTGATGCCAAATAATTCTAAACTTGTTTCTACATTTAGCCATTTTGTTAGCCATCTTTTTCATCCTTATGCTTTTTTCATTCTCTGTGTTCAAACAAATTCAGTTTATTAATAAATGGCTAAACATGCATGTGCAGATTGCATGGAAAACTTTGGAACGACAGTTTTATGCGTCGAGATCGGTTGAAGCAGGGTGGAAACAGTGTGTATTCACACTACTAATACTCAAGGAAAATGTTACCTACAATTCTATGTTTTTAAGCCATATAGAGGTGAGGTTTCTACCTCACCAAGATTCAAATAAATCCTTGTCTTTCAGTTTTTATTTCACGGTGTTCATTTTAAGTTGCAACAATTTAACGTAAACCTTTAACAAATTCTGAGCTGATTTGGTTTCCACATCTGAAACAACGATTACATTTCGAGCAAAATGTATTAATATAAAATGCATGTCTTTATATTTCTTACATTTGGAACAAAACATATAAACTTATACTGTATGTGTCCATATTCATTACATTTGGAGCAAAACATATAAACTTCTACTGTATGCGTCCATATTCATTACATTCGGAGCAAAATATACCAACTATAAACTATAAACTACATACCAACTATAAACTATTACTATAAGTTTGTTAGTCAATTTCCATGTCACACCTTCAAAAAGGCCTTGAGTTTGGACTATCAGGAACGATTGTATCATTGACGGATGTTGTTGGAGTCATTAAGAGGTTCACTGGATGAACCCATGGTGGAATAGGAAAACCAGATATGGTATGAAAGGTTGTATGTGAAGTAGGAGGTTGTGGGATAATGGGGTGTGTAGTTGGAGTTGAAGTTATTTGCATTCTGTTGGTGTCAAGGAAGTAAGGGTGGTAATCTGGGATAGGAACTTTCAACATATCTTGTAACATGGAGTTCTATATGGGCATGGAATGATGCATGGGAAACAAAACCTGCGGATTGTTGAACTTGTTATCTCTTTCTTGTTTCTCTTTCTCCCTTTGATGTCGAGTGGCTTCCTTCTGTTGTAATTCCAATTCCTTTTTTTGGCGAGCTACTTCCCGTTGTTTCTCGCGCTCCTATCTTTCAACAAACTTTTGTAGATCCCTTTCTTGCCTCTCTTTAATGCGTTGCAATCTCTCTTCCTTTTTTTGCTCCTTTGCTGCCAACCTTTCTTGCTTTTTTGCCTCAATATGCTCCTTTTTACGTTGTTTCCCTTCACATATTTCTTGTTTTTTTTGTTGTGTATCTTTTAACATCTGAACATAAGCATCAGATGTTAAAAATTGTGAAGCACGACTTATTCGGAGTGCAGCATCACTCTTACCTTTGGAAGGATCCCGTACAAATTGTGTCGGTAACCTTAAAAATTTACCCAATTTCTTCTCATTTGCAGCAACACCATCATTTGATATACCACTTTCAACATCATGGCCAGTTGTCTCTTCCTCGTTTTTATCTTTATCAATGACCTCAATTTCCTCTGTGTCAGCATAATAATGAGTAAAGTTTGCTGGTTCAAAGTCTGCTGGCTCAAGGTTGGTTGGCATCGAAGGTAAAGATATACTTTCATCCTCAATGTTTCCAATCTGATCAAGTCCCAACTCTGCAATATGCTCTTGCAGCCAAGTAGGTTGTTCTGGTGCACTTGGCAATGAGAGATCGTCCTCTCCAAATCCCTGGGCCTCAGTGTTGCAGCTGGATGTGCCTTGGTCACGAGTATTCACAATGTGGTTCACTTCATAATCTTTGGTCTGCATTATACTTTGTCTTTCTCCCTGTACACTTGGTTCCTCCGTCTCTGTATTAGCAACAACCATTGTTTCAATGGTTGGATGGAATTCTTTTGCTGTTGACAGATTCTCAACTGATTCCATTAAGTAATTTTCTCCTATTTTGTCACCAACTGGTGGAGCTACATCTCTTGACAAACTTAGTATGTTTTCAGCAGCATCAACATCTATTATGTTTTCAGTACCATCAACATTCATAATGTTTTCAGTAGTATCATCATCTGTGACATTTTCAGCAGCATCTTCATTGGCATCTTCTTCAATGATATATAGTTTACTACATTCCATGTCATTCTGTAATGCATTTGGATCAAGTGGCCATATACCTGTGCGTCTAAAACCAGCACGGATATTTGCAGGTGTCAAGGCCTTGGCGAGAGCTCTACTACCTATTTCTGCCAAGTCTGAACGTTTGACTTCTTGGTACTTATTATTACACATCCACTGCATCCTCTCAGATCTGAAATATGCTTTAAAAGGACCAAAGACACTAACATCCAGTGGTTGCAACCTGTGTGTAGTATGTGCTGGCAATGTCAATAAATCAATCCCCAATCTCCTGGCCTCTTCTATAGTTGACAATGCCACATGGCTTCCATGACCATCAAATATAAGTAAATGCCTATTTTCAGGGCACACCCCTCCAGGTACAGACTTACTGAAATGATACAACCAGCTTATAAAGAGCTCTCTAGTCATCCAAGCACTTGGATGAGCAGCCATGCAAGCACCTGGTTCACATCCCTTGATGTAATTTTGTGAAACTTTCTGACCTTTAAACAAGTAAAAGTTAGGGATACATTGCCCTGCAGCATTTACACAACATAGAATTGTCATCCATTCTCTGCTACGAGGAATGATTTTGGGAACATTCCTGCAACCCTTGGTGGCAAGCACCCTCATGCCACAATTTCTCCCTGCTTGGATTCCTGTCTCATCACAATTCCATATTTTGCCTGCACCATAGGAATTGATATAAATGTTAGCTAGTTTTTCATAAAACTTGCTAACCACCTCTGGACGTAAACCAATTGCACGATCTCTTTCTAGACCTTCAGCAGTCCGAAGGACTATGTCTGGGTGTCTTTTTCTAAATCCTTCACACCAAGATTTTCCAGGTAATCCTTCTCGAAATGGAGTCTCTCTAGTTTCACAAATTTGTGCAACACATGCCCTCAGTTGCATAAATCCCACTCCATGCCCTAAATCTGCCATTTTCTTACACCATTCAACTATCTCTTTCTCCTCTCCTTCACTCAAAACAGGTGCAGGGCCCTTCCTTTTTGTATGGGTCAGACCATTCAGCCAATAATGAACAGATGTAGGAGGTAAATTATATTTCAGTGCAGCAACTCTAATAGAATAATTGTTGAATTCAATATCATCTATGGCCTTTAACATATCTTCTTTTGACCAACTAGACAAAATTCTAACCTTCTTGGTCGAAGTGTTGCCTCTAACAACCACAGTCTCCTGTAGTTCATGCCTATTTAGTTCACATCCAGCAGGTTCTGGCTGATGATCATCATTTGTGTTTGTATCTCCTTGATTTGTTGTTGCACCATCCTCTTCGCTTATTATTGTAGCATCCTGTTCATCTGTTTCATGGTTAGATGGTTCAATTTCAAATTGTACACCTCGTTTTTTGGGCATACGTTGTGCTCGATGTAAACTCCTCTTTCTCTTCATCTTCTCTAAACGCTGCAGTATGAAACAATATAAAATTAGTAAAATATGTATTAATATATCAATAAGATCATCTACAATGGGAAAATTTTAGCAAGCTTATGATACATGACAGTATGAATTATGAACTTGTAGGTGAACTTGTGATTACCCCCGTTGGGCGCCATTAACGATGATCAAATACATGTTTTATTAATTTCATATTATTTGATAAAGACAAAATTTATAAGCTGGGTTGTTGATTACATAGGGGAGAAGGGCCAGTATGTGAACACGTCCCAATACTTGAACACTATTTTTCATTTAAAATATCCAATTCCTGATGGAATAAAAACCCAAATTTTGATTATTGAAGTTCAAAAATTTGTTTTTTATAAACCATATGTGAATAGGGTCAACATCTCGAGCAAGGCACTGAGAAAGACCCCTTCACGCAAACCTCGCACAGGCTGTAAGCCCACTCACAAACAACCAGCATTTGCATTACAACTCGGCATGAGGAAATGCAACGCGTCCAAAGGAAACAATGTGTAACGCGTCCAGAGGAAACAGTGTGTAACGCGTCCAAAACAAGCCATGGTAAATGGTGGTTGAGCATTTATTTGTGTCTTATCTATCAGGCTTAGGATAAAAAAATGCTTATTTATAAATAGCTGTCAAATTGGCGCTCCTACGTGGCAAGGAATTGGCTCCCTGGACCTGCGAACTTAGGGTGTTCGCATACTGGCCCTATATAAATTTCAATAATCAAAATTTTGGTTTTTTTCCATCAAGTATTGGATATTTTAAATGCAGAATAGTGTTCAAGTGAAATATCATGTCACGGATGACATGATATTTCAGTGCAGCAGCTCTAATTGAATAATGCGAGTAACTCAATATCATCTATGGCCTTTAACATATCTTCTTTTGACCAACTAGACAAAATTCTAACCTTCTTGGTCGAAGTGTTGCCTCTAACAACCACAGTCTCCTGTAGTTCATGCCTATTTAGTTCACATCCAGCAGGTTCTGGCTGATGATCATCAGTTGTGTTTGTATCTCCTTGATTTGTTGTTGCACCATCCTCTTCGCTTATTATTGTAGCATCATGTTCATCTGTTTCATGGTTAGATGGTTCAATTTCAAATTGTACACCTCGTTTTTTGGGCATACGTTGTGCTCGATGTAAACTCCTCTTTCTCTTCATCTTCTCTAAATGCTGCAGTATGAAACAATATAAAATTAGTAAAATATGTATTAATATATCAATAAGATCATCTATAAACACTTCTAAAGATGAGGTGTTATCAAATAACACTACATTCATCAGCTTGTTTGTAATTGATCAATATTAATTAGAATGTTTCACTCGAACATGCAGTCGCCCCTTTCGACATTGTAATTCATATCGATCAATTGACGCAGGTCTTGTTAATGTATTGTTTTGTGACATCAAATCATCTTCAGAAGTGAATGCATGTAAGAATCGTAATTGTAATAGCTTGACTACATATGCTGTTACGGTGGCAGCAAATCTGTTGTACTACTGTAGGTCTTGGTATGGACCACTTCGGATCTCCACCAGTAAATGTGTTTTTTTTTTAGATATTTTACCTGATCGATCAGATGGGAGCAAATAATATTAATATATGATTCGAAATTAAAGATATAGGATTAAAAAATGTTTATTTATACCTAGCTGGCATACTGTCACTCCTACGTGGCAAGGATTTGGTGAAGTTGGTGAAGCAGTCGGACGGTCCAAGAATTGTTCTTAAGGAGATTATTCTTAAGAACAATTCTTGGAGAAAATTTGTTGGGGAAGCAGCAAGCGGTGTTGCTCAACTGTATTATCTTTTTGATTGAAATACAAAATGTGCTATATAACTGTATTATTTGGACTGTATGATGCTCTTGCAAATGAGAGATGAGAAGGAGATGTTGAAACATGAATGGGCAGAACAACTTGAAAGTCTTAACAGGTCGAGGACTATGGCCAGGGACACATGGGGAGGTAGAATGCGACGTCATAGAGAAGCAGCAGCAGGCCATGCGAATCTATAGAAGTTTCAACATTGTATTTACTTTGCAGTGCATAAAATGTAAAGGTTGAAGAACATGGTAAATTAATATTTAGACTTCGGTATTTCCCTGCAATATTACATGATTAACTGTTATAGAATGACACAAATTCTATCTCAATGGTAGTATTGTATGATTACAACATAAACCTTCTTAGTATCTCTAGAAAGTGGCTGTGATCTAATAATGCACTAAAGTAATCACATTACTTTGGAACCATGTTTAATTCAACTTCTAATCATTAAAACAAACCTAGTTAAGGAGTATTGAACGATCCATACCATAGGAAGTTGCTATAATAAAAATGCCTGAAATAATTACGTATGTTAGGGTCATATTCAAGTTGTTGTGAATCAGAGATGCTAGCAACAAATATTTAACAATACAGAAAGGAGTGAATAGGGAACTTATTCCCAAGAGCAGAAAATTGTACAATTGTAGAAAAGACAAAAGGAAAAAAAAAAAACCATAAAAACATGATTTTGCCAAATTTATTGAATTATTAAACAATTAAACAAATCTGATAACCTACTCTCGAGTTTTGTAAGCTTCGTTATTTTTTTCAGAATTTATTACAAGTCTTTGATATTGTTAATGTTTATTTATACCTAGCTGGCATACTGTCACTCCTACGTGGCAAGGATTTGGTTCACTTAACCTGCGAACTTAGGGTGTTCGCATACTGGCCGTTCTCCCCTAAACTCTTCTAAATAAATGGCGGTTGAGCAAAACAGTCTGAAACGACTCCAAAACGCGCCATGGAACAGTCTGGTAAATGGTGGTTGAGCAAACCAGTTTGGAACGCGTCCAAAACAAGCGCTGGTAAATGGTGGTTGAGCATTTCATTGTGGCTTATCTATTATGCGCGTCAAGATGAGGAGGACAGATACTGTTTCCCTCTTTTATTTCGAATTAAATGCTCAACACCTGTCCCGTTGTGTGAACCACTTCGGGTCTCCACCAGTAAATGTGTTTTTTCTTGAGAGATTTTATTTCATCGATCATATGTAAGCAAATAATATTACAATTGGTGATCCTACGTGGCAAGGAATTGGCTCCACGGGCCTGCGAACTTAGGGTGTTCGCATACTGGCCCTTCTCCCCTATAAATAAACATTTTTCTTTCCTATATCTTTAATTTCTGGGAGTAGTGCCATTATGTCAACACCCTGAGTTCACGGGTCCATCGGGCCAATTCCTTGTCATGTAGGTTTATCAATTTTACAGCTAGCTATAAATAAACATTTCTTTATCTTATCCCTGTAGTTTGGAAACTCTTTATCTTATCTCTTTAGTATTGGGCAGTGTTCACATAGAGTTACAGATTTCTGTTTTGTATTAAATGGTACAGATTTTATATCTTACAGAGGTAGCGAGAGATATATAAAGAATGTGCTGGACATATGTTTGAGCTGTTGCATTCTTTACCTACACTGTACTACGATTTATATTCACTACCATTAATCCTTGTGGATTTTGATAATGGTTTGAATTTCAGTTTTTCAATTTTATAGGATGCAGTGGATGTTGTTTGTGAGAAAATTCAGTTCTCATTATTTGGCAGATGTCTATGGGTTGAGGACGATACCAATCGATATGTCCAGCACATTCTTCATATATCTATAGATGACTTATTTTTAGATAACAACAGACTTCAGCCATATGATCGCAGGTCCATGGAGCCAATTCGTTGCCATGTAGGATCACCAATTTGACAGCTAGTTATAATTAAACAATTTTTTATCCTAAGCCTTTAATTTCGAATCATATTGTAATATTATTTGCTTACATATGATCGATCAAATAAAATATCTCAAAAAAAACTCATTTACATTATGAAGTTACTAATTCTATTGTGAAGTTAATATTATTTGCTTTTAAGGTACTTTAAGGGAGAAAACATAAAGCCATTATCTAATAGATGTTCACAGAATTAATTAGCAGGATGCTATGATCAAGAATCACTCAATTCCAATCTTAATATTTTTTTAATGTGCTCTGCTGTATGGGCCAATTTTTGATAAATTAAATAGAAATCAGTCCATAAACTTGCAGTTCTGCTCAGCAATCTGTTATGTCTAATTCTAACTTAATTGAACAGATCTTTGGTCAAACAAAAAGTAGATCACAACATGCTTTCAACAGAAGTGCAAGGTATACGTTAGCTTATATCAGAGAAAACAGGCAGTTGAGGTTATATATGAATACATTCCAGTGGAAAAGGGCCTTAAGTAATAAATTTGACTATTTTTTACATATTTAAGTGTCCTCTTGAAGCAGTAGGTATGAAAACTAACCTGCAATTTTTGCTTTGCTGGACCTTTCCTTTCAAAACTTGATAGAAGTAACCTCTTCTTATAAAATCCACTGTAATCAGGCACCCTGCAGAAGTGAAAAAGCAGTAAACAAGACTAGGAAAGTGAATATATAATACCAACATTGATTTGAGAGTATCCAATCAAAATGTAAGACATGGATCAAGGTGTAGGGTCTTTTTAATCAAAGGTTGAAATTGATTTTGAGATGATCTTGTGGCTGAAATTATTTGATTTGATATTCATATTTATTTTTTACCTTCAAGTGTACAATTTTGTTTGTGTTTTTAATGGATGAATTTGAATCTTGAGAAGAAGGTTCCCTCTTTTTTTGCAGGTATGTATTAATGTCTGGATATGAAAGATCTGGTGATTGAACAACCCAACTTGGAATATGGAAAGAGATGAATTGAGAAGACAAATATTCAACCCATTAAATAGATATGATGGGTTTGTCAACTGATATGTTGTTTTTATATTTTGAACAAATGAGTCTTTTATTGTAGAAAATGAAAGTACCAATCAGTATTTATTGTGTACTAAGTAATACTGAGATGTTGACCCTATGCACATATGGTTTATAAAAAAACAAATTTTTGAACTTCAATAATCAAAATTTTGGTTTTTATTCCATCAAGTATTGGATATTTTAAATGCAAAATACTGTTCAAGTATTGGGACGTGTTCACATACTGGGTCTTCTCCCCTATAGTCTGCCTTCGGCAGTATAAAAACTCTGCTTCCGAAAAGGTTAAAAAGGCCAGGTTTATCCAAAAAATGTTTCAGTTTGTGTTTAATTAAAGCACTTGAGCGGGACTTCCCATAAATGCAATGTAAACAGTTCACCATAGAAATACAAGCGTAAGCCAAGCATTAAAAACTCCTATTCCCAACACACATTGCTCTGTAACAGACATGAAAGATCCATCTACACTCCCATCCATCAATTATGCTGCCATTCGCAGCATTGTCAATCGCCTGGTAAGAAAATTCTGTAAAACTTAAATTAAACTTGCATATTTACATAAATCCTTACAGTTAGCTAGATCTGAACTGTAAATCTGAGATTGTTTTCTGTGATTAACCTATATTTAGGAGCATTTCGAAGGTTTACATTATTTTTACAGACATTTCAGCAAGAGAGTTAGTATTTCCACAGCCCATATCAAAATTTAAAAAGCTTTGCGTAAAGCAGGTTAAATTACTACCTCAAGGTACATTTATTTATTTTTCCTCTCGAGTGAAATTTAAATTTGATAAATATTTCGAAGTTTTAGTTAATATAGCGTTTCCACGGTTTACACGAAAATTTACAGACAATTTTTGGTTTACCTTTACATAATGTAGGTTAAATTGACGACAGCAAGGTGTACATCTATTATTTATATTGATTGATATCTAAGTTTGTTAAGCAATTCCGAGCCTTAGCGACATACAACATTTCAGAGGTTTATGTAAAATTTTACAGATATTTATCTGTTTAGCTTTACAGGAAATAGGTTGAATTGATGGCCTCAAGGCACATATATTTATTTTTTATCTCGACAGATATTTAAATTTGTTAAATAATCCAAAGCCTTTGCTATGTATGGCATTTCTGAGGTTTATATGATTTCATAGGGGGCATTTTTCAGTCTAGTATATATCATTTCTGAGGTTTACACGAATTCACACAGTCATATTTCGGTTTAGCTTTACGGGAAATAGGTTAAATTCAGGACCTCAAGACACGTGTATTTATCTTTCATCTCGAGTAATATTTAAATCTGTTAAATATTTCGTATAGCATTTGTGAGGCTTACACGAATTTTACAGACTTTGAGGTTAACTTTGCAGAAGGTAGGTTAAATTGATGGCCTAAGTCACATGAAGTTTTCATTTTCACTCTTGAATGAAACCTAGATTTGATAAATAATAAGCATTAGATATCCGGTTAGAATTTTTGTGGTTTACAAGAACTTCTACAAACAGTTTTTACGTTAGCTTCACAGAGAGTAGGTTAAACTATTGATCTTAAGGTACATGTATTATTCATCTTGAATAATATTTCAGTTTCTTACATAATTTTAAGCTTTGGCTAAATATAACATTTTTTAAGGTTTGCATGAATTTTTAGAAGAAATTTCAGTTTAGCTTTACTGATAATAGATCATATTTATGCCCTCAAGGTACACACAAGCTCGAGATATACTTAAATTTCTTAAGTTGTTCGAACTTCCAAGCCTTAGCCAAGTATAGTTTTTTTAAGGTTCACATGGATTTTTATAGATGGTTTTCAGTTTAGCTTTACAGAAAGTAGGTTAAATTGACGGTGTCAGGGCACAGGTATTTTTTATTTTGAGTGAAATTTAAATTTGATAAATATTTACAAGCTTTAGCCAAATATAGAAATTTTGAGGTCTACATGAATTTTTACAGACAATTTTTAGTTAAGCTTTACAGAAAGCCGCCTAAATTGACAATCTCAAGGTGCATGCATTTGTCATCTTAAGTAGTATTTAAATTTGTTAAATAATTTGAAGTCTTCGCCAGATATGCAATTTGGAATGTTTGCATGAGATTTTACAGGAATTATATGGTTGAACTTTACAAAAAGTTGACTAAATGGAGGACCTTAGGTACATGCATTTTTCATCTCGAGCTATTTAATTTGTAAAAGAATTTGAAGTGACCTGATTATTAGGTTAAGGAAAATGATGTTGCGCCATCAATGGAGAAGGATATACATTCATTGACCACCGAGGAAAGGCTTTCAATGACAATTTGTTTTCCAGAGCCACCCGCAAGAGGAAAAAATACAAGCCACAGAACATTTGAGATTGATCTCAGGTTTTACTAATTCTATTTTATTTTATAACTGTAAATTTTGATGTCAAATTTTCTTATTAATAACTAAATATCTCTTCGATTTCTATGCTACCTATTATTAGGGAATCAAATCAATATTTGGCTGTTTGAATGAGTTTGCTGTAAACTTTTGCCTCTATATCTTTTGCTGGAATCAATTTTTCCAATCAGATCTTAAGGTGGAGTTCAGAGTTTACCAAAAATGCCCAATTCAATGTCTACATGTTTCAATATCAAAGTAGTTTGGAATATAATTCAGAGTAATTCTTGAATATGGTTTGTATTGATTCACATAAACAAAGGTGAAGCCAAAAATCTATGACCAAATTTATGTAGTGTGGCATTTTCTTGAAGTTGCTTGTTATCAAGTTCAACAAAATTATTTGGCCTTATGTTCCATGGGGATGTGTTCTCACCCCTCAGTTCCCCATGCCCATCCCCGTCCTGTTCCCATGCTATTTTCCTATTCACGTATTTTTTCTAAAATTTTGGGGGTGATTCTAGATGTTCCCCTTTTCACATTCCCGTGTTTCTATGCTTAGGTTAGCTTCCCTCTCATTAATAAATCAAGAGTAATCAGAATAAAATGAAATTTGTAGATATTTTGGAATAAAGCAAAAACATTTATGCGAAACCCAACAGGACGTGTTTTAGGAGAGAACCAAAACAATTCATTCAAGCTTTTTGGATTGAATACCTGAAAGGACATGCTTCATTAATAAAATGTAGTGAGAATTAACTCTATGGGAGTTTGACATTTGTTTTGGCGTGTTTGTTTGTGCGAAATTTCCCTAAGCTATATCTCACAAATATTTTGTTTGTTTCACATAGCATCCTGTTGATATCTCTGGTTAAGCTTATGGGCAGATAAGGGCATGGAATAGTTTGGTAAGAACAAGTATATTTTTAAAAAGCATTTGGGTTGCTTTCTGTCGCATATTTTGGACTAGGATAAATTTGGACAAATTGAAGAAGATGCTTCATCCTCGGAGCCAACATTCAATTGAATAGGGCAAAACTTTGGCCCAATTGGATAGGGAAAACCTTCTTGCCATCTGGGCAGAGGTGAGACTATTGGGATTTTACCCTTGGAAGGGCTCAGGAATTCTTCTCACAATTAGATGTAATTGTCAGTCCATTGAAATCACCTACCTGTGCTACTGGTGCATATGCTCTTCTACAGAATTTCTCCGCAGCCAAGCTTAAACTCAGAAACGTGGGCTAGCATTTGAGTCACGAGCTCACTTTAATAAAAATGTTTTACTGTAAAGCAACTGACCATACAGGCGCATGCCCAAAAATGGGGCAAAGATTGTTCCAATCCTGCAGATTTTAGCTGTCTCTTAAAATTGTTGCCACGGTCCTTTTTAAGTTTTAGATACACAGCTGAACTGATTTCAATTTATTCAATTCCTATCATTTTTCTCTAATGTAATATGAATAATATGAACAACATCGACCCTTATTCTTTGAAAAATTTTTTGTGTCAAAAGAAATATGACAGGAAAACACTTCTTTTTGGTATACTGCAATAAAAACCAGGGAGCTACAACTATGTTCAACTCAAATGGTTGGACAGAGGATGCAGAGCTGAGGAGATCGCTTAGATATTTTCTTTTTAATTTATCAATTCTGGGAGGCTGATCACTAGAATCCACCCATTCTTTACCATGCTTCTGCGTCGAAAAATATATTGGCTTTCTCCCTTTTTATTTAGGTGGAGCTTTTGGAATAGGCAATAAATTAAAGCCTATAGGCTATTTCCACAGGCTGCTCTTTCAGGACATTCTCTTCAAACTGTGTCTGTTCATTCATCAAAGATTTGAAAGGGATCTGATCTGCCCATGTCAGACTGGGCTTCCATTCCTTTCCAGATGCAAGAGTGTGAGGCATTAGGCATTAGAATATGCCTATTCCGACCCTAAGTCTTGTCACAAGTCATGCTGGAACTCTAGTCAAATCTTGATTGAAGATTATTGGATCCATGTACCTAAAACTGGTTTACCTCAATGAACTAAACTGGGCTTTTAACTTCCCCCTAGACTTTCCTGCCATGTTATTCCAATCATTATATTTAGAAGATTTTGCCTCAGATTTAGGTTCCAGTGTGATGGCTGAAACTGCTTCAGCTTTCTCTCTTCTTCAATTCTTGTTTTGCCTTTCGATTTTTGAGACATGACTGTTCTAGATGCCCAAAATCGAAACAGAAGCAATCTCAATAGCTTAAGCTTTATGGAAGCAAGCAGAGGCTTTCTTAAATTAAGAACAAAGATCCTTGTTATGTTTAAGTTTTTAACATTGCACTTTCTATTATGAGTAGTCAGCTGGTATGATCCCAAATCATCCCAAATCCTTCGAATATACAGTCACAAGAAACTTTGAGGGACCCTAGGAAGTTTTTCAAAAGGTGTGCAGAGAACAGTGTCTTCAAAGGGGTTACAGTTTTAAACTGTACCACTCTCTATTTCATGAATAGATGGACTCTTCTCACAAGCCATCACCATTGTTACTCCCCTAATCCCTACATGTCATTATATTCACCATGTATGATCAGGTCAGGGAGTAGTCTACATGTCTAGGGGGTTTTAGGTTTTCTCTCTGTTAGATTGGCCTAATTAGGGGCTTATAGGGTTGCCCTAGCTTAAGAATAGGACGTCATCTGGGATCATCATTTTGGAATTCTTCTCTTGGCTTATTGTATTTGGATTGAGTTCCCAGATGTGGCTCAGCTTTCATATTTTGACAATTCAAAATTTCAACTATCATCTGTCATTTTGAATGTTTTATGCTATTGTTTTCTGCTCTATTTCTTCCTATTGTGTTGAATGAAATTGTTGCCTTCACTAAATCTTTGCCATGTCACATCACTTGCATAATATAGAAATATTATTACAAGTGGTATCAAATCGACAATTTGGGCAACAAATCTGCAACGCAAAGGCAAAAGCCAGTGATGGGACTTTGGTGGCGACTTAGACTTTTTGGATAAAACTTTTCTGAATATTTTTTTCATGCTGAGGTCTAGTTTTGGTTGTGTATACGCTTTCTGTTTTTCAGTCTTGCAGTGTTCTGTCGCTCTCCCATTTTTTGGACCTCCTATTATAAGTTCTTTCTGTCCTTTTCCAGGTTTCTAATCATCAAACCTTGCCACACAAAGTTTTCTTTTTAACCGGGAGGAATTTTGGTATTCTGAATGCCCTATGGCAGCACGATTAGGGTTGTAAGATCTCTCATCAAATTTTTCTGAGGGAGAGGATTACAACCATGTCACCAATAACCTTGTTGTTTTCAGGTCCATCCAAACCCCTATGAGAGACCTATCTCATTTGAGTTGGCTTATTGAATGGATCATAACAGGACATATCTTTGGTTTAGCCAACCGGGTTTATCCCAATCTTGCTTTCAATGGCCTAACTCTAGAACCATGGCTGCGGGTACTAGAGGGCAACACATGGTAGTATTTGACCGATCTCCTAGGCAAACATACTTTGCCTTTGGTGATAGTTGAACATAACGAAACTTTGCTAGTCACTGAACACATATAAACTTCCTGGTTTTATCCAGATTTGATGAACAATACGGGGTATAACACACTAAATTGCAGAATTTAGCGCGCTAGAAACAAAGACACTCTATGCTGCTATTTATAAACAACATTCAAAGTTCAAAAAGAGAACATGTAACCATTCACGTGAATATTGAAATCAATGATTCAGCATGTTTCGATTGGGGGTTTTTAATGCTGAAGCAAATCGCGATTTGCAAACTCACACTCTCAGGTTATTGATTGTGATATCAGCCGTCCCTCCTTCTGGTTATCCTCCCATAACTCGATCCCTAGGGGTTGAGATTGGGTGTTGTGCTTTTCGCAGCTGGTCTTTGCATTGTTTGTGTCTCTCTATTTCTATCGCTGTTCATGGGCTTTGCCCTTTGGGGATTGCTGTTACCTTTGCCGCTGCAGATTCTGTATATCGTGACCTCTGTGTTTGTGGTTCACTGTAGATTTGTTCTGTTTGATTTTTGCTTCCTTTTCCTGTTGTCTATTGTTTCGACCCCTGTCCCTACTTGCTGCTATGATTCTCGACTTCTTGCCAAGGTTCTTTTACTGGACAGTTGTGTCTTGCTGAGCCCTAGAGGTTTGTGATTATTTGGTGCCTCAACTACTTGCTTTTGGCCTTTCTAGCCAAAGGATCGAGCCTCTTTTGTATGGAGTCATTTAAATCCCGCATTTTTGAGAAAGGGGAATCCTCTCGCATGTCATTTCGAGATGCAATCCGTGGATCCCATGATCGGCCTTCTTCATTCATGACTGGAATGAATCGTCCATTTCGCATAGTAAGAGAAGATCCTAGGAAGACTCCAACAGGATGCATGAAAGCTACAGATGGTACCCCAGTAATAAAAATCGCGGCGTCTGATGTTCAAGCTAATATTCGAGAGCTGGAAGACATGGCTCTCATTGTTCGTTTTTGGGGTTTAAACCGTCTCTGTCTGCGTTCAAGGAATGGGCCCACAAAACATGGAATATTCCAGGTGAGTACACTGTCTCTGTATATCCTAATAGTTACTTCTTGGTTGTGTTTGCGACTGCTGCTGAAAAGGATTATATCTTCCAAGGGGGCCCATGGTTTTTTGGGAGAGCAGGCTTGTTCATGAAACCATGACAACCTCTATTTAAAGCTGAAGAAGAACTTCCATCTGTGGTTCTAGTCTGGATCCGATTGTTTGTTCGTAGAATTTTGGATTACTTGCGGAATTTTGGAATCCAATGGTTTTCCAGGACATTGGTAATTCTATAGGCAAATTTGTAAGAGCCGTAGACTCTTCAATGAGAATGGAGCAAATGGTTTATGCTAGGATGTGTGTTTATATGGACATGAATCAACCGCTGCCTATGAAAATCCTACTGGAAGTTGGGGAGGAAAAATGGGAACAACATATTGATTATGAGAACATTCCTTTCAGATGTTGTCTTTGCCATGAATATGGTCACCTTGTTAAAGATTGTTTGTTGCGAATAAAAGAACCGGTTAAGGAGACACATAATTTTGAGGAATTTGTGACCCCGCCAAAAAGAAAGATAATTAAGGAAAAAAACAAAGGCAAGGTTCAACACAACAATACAAACAGATTTGCAGCTCTACAATCGGAAGAAGCAGAGGAAGATATCGAGGAAGTGCTTGAAACCCAAGTCCCTGAAACACAAAATGCTCAGCCACCTCAACAGGTTTAGGACAATCATCAGCCTCACTTAGTATCTAAAGCATTGGTGGTGCACCAAGCATATACGGGGAAATAAAAAGTTATCAAAGGAAACATAAGCTTGTAGAGGAACAAAGGAAGGAAGAAGGGGGAAATGATTAGAATCATATGATTACCGTTACTGCCTTCCTCGGCAGCTACACCCCCCCTCGAAAACCACCTTCTTGAGAATACCCCCTCAGGAATTCAACAAGAAAAGCAGAAAAAACTGCGGATGGATTCTACTCTGAGAGCAGGACGGAAAACTAATCAACTGCGTATTTAGAAAACGGGGGCAACAACTAACGGGCAGTGGTAAAGTTGGGGATTTGGCTTCCATCTTTGAACAAACCCCACAATGAAGTTGATCACTTGGAATGTTCGAGGGCTAAAAGGGCCCTTCCAAAGTTAATGAGATTAAGTGTATTATGCAGCAACATCACCCTCATATGCTATTTCTTCAGGAGACTAAAGCTTCTATAGATTTCATGGCAGCAGTGATCCCAAATATTCACAAAAAACTCCAAGTTATCTCTTTAGGCTCACAGGGAGCATCAGGAGGCATGGCATGCATATGGGATCCTCAACAAGTTTGCTATATAGATAGTGGAGGTGATCAGGGTGTTCTCTATATGGTGGTTAGATATGTTCCTCAAAATCAAATTACTTTAATATTGAACATTTATGCCCCGCTACAGGTGGAAGCCAAAAAAGCCCAGTGGAATATTATTTAGAATATGGTAGCAACACATCCTGGAATTCCTGTCATTATAGGGGGAGACTTCAATGCAATACTCTTCTCTCATGAGAAACAGGGGGGGGGGAATTCCACTCTGGATGCCTCTGTTGTTAATATGTTGGACTTCATACAAAGGATGAATTTGGTTGATGTTCAAACCCAAAATGGACTAATGACATGGTCCAATAGAAGAGTAGGGGAGAATTGTATTCTGGAACGGTTGGATAGATTTCTGATTTCTGAAGAATGGTTTGAAAGCAACATTATACCGACTGCTAATGTTCTAGAAAATTCAGGATTTGATCACTGGCCGGTGTTGTTGGAATTGGGCAAATCACAACCGTTCAAAGCTCCTTTTAGATTTCAATTGATGTGGCTGAGGGATGAAAATCTTCCTTAATTGAGAAATGGTGGAAGGAGGGCCAGCCTAAGCATGGTACCAAAATGTTTTGCTTTACGAGAAGAATGCAACATCTCACTAACCAGCTCAAGAAATGGAATGCCTTTGACTTTGGAAATGTCCATGGGAGAAAACGGGAAGTGTTGGAAGCCTTACAGGAGGTGTCCCATCAAGTAAGGCTGCAAGGGTACTCAAAGGATTTGCAGACTAAGGAAATCCTTCTTAAACAAGCATTAACGGAATGGGAACTAAGAGAAGAAATATTCTGGAAACAAAAAGCCAGAATTAAGTGGCTGAAAGAGGGAGATAAAAACACCTCTTTCTTCCATAAATCTCTTTTAGCTCACCGTTCTTATAATCACATTGCATACCTTGATAAAGAGGATGGTACTTGGGCTAATACACAAGGAGAAATCCAACACTTAGCCATCCAGTACTTCTCTGAGATCTTTACTGCAACTACTCTGGATAGGTGTGCCCAACAACAATTGCTTAATCTTTATTCCTACTCTGGTTACTGAGTTAGACAATACTCTCCTCTTGAATCCGGTTTCAGAAAAGGAACTTCAAACAGTTGTTTGGGCCATGAAAAAGGGGAAAACACCAGGACCTGATGGATTTCTGATAGAATTCTATCAAGAATTTTGGGACATTATTAAAACAGATCTTTTGGACGTCGTGGAAGAATGCAGACAAGCAAAGACTGTTCTTGAAGGTCATAAACCATACCTATATTGCTTTGGTTCCCAAGAAAGAGGAGGCTTCTACCCTTTCAGAATATCGTCCTATAGCTTTATGTAATGTGCTCTACAAAATAATTACCAAAGTTATAGCTGAAAGGCTGAAATTTATTATTGACAAAGTTATATCTCCAGAACAAGGTGGCTTTGTTCCTCGTAGACAAATTTTTGATGATATTGTTCTGGCTCAGGAAGCCCTCCATTCCATGGATATTCAAAAGAAACCAGCTATGTTTTTAAGGCTTGATTTGTCTAAAGCTTATGATAAGGTAAGTTGGTCTTTCCTTATGGATATCCTCCTGCGCTTTGGGTTTTCTCCTCTCTGGGTTCAGTGGATACAAGCATGCATCTCATCGGTTTCTTACTCAATTTTGGTCAATGGAACTCCTACAGCTAGAATTTCTGCAACCAGGGGTATAAGGCAGGGAGATCCTTTATCTCCATTCTTGTTCATTATAGTAGCAAATCTTTTGGCAGACTCTTTTCTACAACAAGAGTCCAGAGGAAGTTGAGGGGCATTAAATTGGCTACACAGGTGGACCCATTGTCTCACTTGCAGTTTGTTGATGATTCTTCTATCCTGGGGGAGGCATCTTTGAAAGAAGCTACTCAAATCCATAAAAACTTGGAGCTCTTTTCAAAGGCTACTGGTCAAGATATCAACAGGCACAAGTCAAAAATTATTTTTTTCCATTGCTCTCCCAGGCTGGAACAAGACATTTTGATGAAGCTTGGCTTTCAGAAGGGCACAATACCTCTTAAATACTTGGGTATTCCATTGGACTCTAAAATATTAATTGATTGGGGCTGGCTACCTGCTAAAATTCATCAGAAATTTAGTCACTGGACTAATAGATGGTTATCCTCAGGGGGAAGAATAACTTTGATTAAAGTTGTGTTGCAAGCGATTCCTATTTATTTTGCTTCTCTCCTCAACATCCCTGCAACAGTTTTGCACCAGTTAGATTCTATTAGTTAGAAATTCTTGTGGTTAGGCACTCAACAGGTTCGAAAATGGCATTTCGTGAAATGGAAAACCTTGTGCTTTCCAAAGAAAGAGGGAGGATTGGGCTTCAGAGCTAGTGTGCCGAATAATAAAGCCCTGTCAGCAAAGTTATATTGGAGATTGATGCAGAATCCGGATCAGCTGTGGAGTACCAATATTAGAGCAAAATATACTCATGGTATGAGGCCTCATGAACTAGTCCGACACTCCTTACCTTTAAGGGGATCACCCATTCTCTCAGTTCTCAGACTAGGTGAAGAAATAATCAAAAAACACTTGTTTTGGAAAATTGGGAACGAAGAACACGCAAATTTTTGGACTGATTCGTGGGACGGTCACCCACCTTTGATTGAACAATATCCACATCTTACAAATATTATGAATACTCTACATGGACAAGGAAAGCAAAAGGTGAGTCATTATATACGACCAACATATCAAGGTAGAGAATGGATTCCCCCATCCTTGTGGCAACTCAACTTGGATAACGATCAAGTTCATTTTTTTCAAACACTCCTCCATAACAGGATCCTTCCTATCAATTCTGAATCAGATACCCTGGCATGGGGGACAAAGTTGGACGGAAAGTACTTTGTAGCTGATGGTTATAGAGCTTTGGTAGCTCCTTCAGCCACATCACTGGAAGGATATTTTCGTGGATCTTTGGCAACCCGCCCTATGGCCTAAGGTGAGATTCTTTATCTAGCTTTTAATCTATAAAAGGGCACTTACAGGAGATAATTTGATGAAAAGAGGGATGGTTGGACCCTTTTGGTGTCCTTTATGCAAAGAAGCAGAGGAGACCCTGAATCATCTCTTTTTTCAATGCCCTTTTACTTCTCTTTGGTACGCATTGGCGGGTTGTCTTTCTGTTACTTGGAACTCCTCTATGAATCTTGTGGAAACTATTAGAGGCTGGAAAACATTCTGTAAGGGATACCCAAGACTTTTCCAAAGGAATCTGGCTCGCTCTCTCTTTTATGTTGTGGAATGTTTGGAAGGAAAGAAACAGACACATCTTCAGATCAGAAAGTAGAGACAACTGGTATGTTATGGAACTGACCAAAAGTAACATTGGAGAAACTATAGTGCACAATCTGAAGATTCCCTCCCCACCACCTGAGAAATGGAAAGTTTTGCTACAAAAACTCAATCTTAGTAATAGGCATCTCCACACAAAGCAGTCTACTGAACGGAGGATGCCTTCTAGCCTCAGAACATGGCAACCACCTCCATTTGGATTTGTCAAATTAAACACTGATGGCGCAGCTCGAGGAAACCCAAGTGCAACCAGTATGGGAGGGATAACACATGACTCTTTGGGAACTCCCCTTTTTTTCTTTGCTCATCAATTGGGACACTGCACCAATAATGTGGCAAAAATCTTGGCTATCCAACGCGCTCTTTTGGAAGCAGCTAAAGTGGGGTGTCCTAGTATTATAGTGGAATCTGATTCTAAGGTCATTGTTCATCTTCTACAAGCTCCAAAACAACATCCTTACAATAATTGCCTCATTGCCAGAATTCAGGATAATATTAAGGTCATAGCCAGACAGTTTCAAACAATCGCATATCATCATGTACCTCGGGGTCAGAATAAGATGACAGATGCTTTGGCTAACTGGGCATTAGATCATTCTAATTTGATCAATTATGGCCCAAAACCTTTGACCTGGTCTCCAAAGAAACGCCAACAGATTGAGCAGACCCTTTCTTTGAAATCGCATGATGGATAAAGTGCAAATATGCTCTTTCTCTTCTCTTATTTATTGTAAATCTAAGGATATTTCCTCAAGTATGAGTATAACTACTTGAAATTGTAATTTGTACTTTATACTTATATTAATATAAAAGTGGTGGTTTTAAAAAAAAAAGGATAATAAGAACAAAATTATTGATTAGGAACCGAATTAGAATTTTATTCAGATGAAAGTTCTGTTAAATGTAAATTTCTGAGAAGAGATGTAAATATTTACAAATCCGTCTTCTCCAAGCATATAATACAATTTTATTGAAATTCTGTCAAATAAGAATCAGATAGATACAAGAAGAAGATGGAATGCTGCATCTTTTGATGGTTACAAAATGGTTATGACATGTTTAGGGCATTTATGTTGGGTTGGCGCCATTACAATTATTGCCATCCCAACTTGGTATTAAGATGAACCGCTTGGGAAACCAAACAAATGATGAATTTGGAGTCCCCTTCAACTATGAACTGATCAATAGAGTTGACGATCTTGTTTTATTCCATATTAGCTAGCGACCACTTTTGTATAATTGTTGGTTTGAGAGCTTATATAGCGGGCATATGTGAGATAGTATTTGCCACGATCATCTTGCATGGATGATTACCCCAATACCTACTTCACTTGGGCTTCGGTTGGCGGCCTCATTGAGAGGGGGGGTGAATTAGTATAAGATAAACTTTTACTTATTAAAAACTTATCCACAAATAAAGCATTCAAAGGTAGTCAAATAACATAATACAATGCAACACCAAATTTACTTGGAAAACCCTCTCTCGGGAAAAACCACAAAATAAAACTGCTTGGATCTACTGTCTAAATCCAGCCCAAAATTCAATGTTTTACGAATGTTTGTAGGCACCAACCTACTGGAAACACCAATCTCTCAAGCCAAGCACCAACCCACTGGAGACACCAATCCCCAATTTTGTGAGGCACCTACCTCAACAGTATAACTTCCACCTTCTGTAGTTGCTTCTTCAACTGGATGATGGCTATTCCGCTTCTCTTCTTCTTCTCTCAATGATATCCATCCTTCATAAAAATCTGTCCATAAAAATCTGCTCTTCATTCACACATCTTATTTTTCAATGATGTATCAAATTCATTTTTCTTGCTTGCCTTTCTACTTCCTGTCATCTATCTTTTATAGCCCCTTGATACCTCTTCATGAAGGGATATGTCTTTTCAATGGACACATCTTTTTAAAAAGAGGTGACCCTTCATTTTTAAAATCCTTGGGCGCCAAAATGAATTCTTTTTAACTTGGACGACTTGTCCCAAACATGAGCGCCAAAATGGGGGGCCTAAAAAATATTTCTCTTGGGCCTTCTAATTAAATGCCATCCCTTAAATAAATAGCTGCCCTTTAATAGATGAATCGCTGCTCGACAATGTGATTGCTGTACATTATATTCAAACTTCATAGTTTGAAAACTCGGCAAGTACTCGCCATTCGTGGCAAAAACCGAATATTCGCCCGTAAAATTCATAGAACTTAACTCGCCCAGTTAACTCGGCGAGTTCGAAGGAAAAACTCGCCACACGCTGTATACACGGAAATACACAAAAAAAACACTCAAAATACACTGAAAAAACATGGTTTTCTATCTTTTTAAGGCTCTGCACTTGATCATTTTCACTCACACAACCATTTGAGCTTGCATTTCTTGTGTTGAGTGGATTTTGGAGCGAATTCGAAGAGAGAATTTGGAGAATTGCATTTGGAGGTAGGTTTTTGTGTTTTAAAAAAATTCGTTCAAGTTTTTCTAAGTTTGTGTATATTATTATGTATTATAGATTCCTATTGTAATTCTAAATACATATAATGTAAAATCGAATGCTTCTAATTTTTTTACACTCATTTACAGCCAGAGGTACGTATTTTTTTTTTAGGCAAATTCATTGTAAACTAGTTAAACGCTCATTGTAAATTCATTGTGTATTGTAATCGCTTCATTTTGTAATTCTAAATACATGTAATGTAAAATCGAATGCTTCTAATTTTTTTACACTCATTTGCAGCCAGAGGCATGTATTTATTTATTTTTTAGGCAAATTAATTGTAAACTAGCTAAACGTTCATTGTAAATTCATTGTGTATTGTAATCGCTTCGTTTTGTAATTCTAAATACATGTAATGTAAAATCGAATGCATGCTAATTTTTTTATAGTCATTTGCAGCTAAAGTATGTATTTTTTTAATTTTGTTTACGCAAATTTGTTATTCAGAGTCCAGAAACGTTTTTTGTTATAAATTTAATTAAGCTTACGGTTTTCTAATTTTTTAAATGTGCATTGTGTTGCATATTAGAGGTTACAATGACATCAGGCTCGACATCAGACTCGGCATCAGGTTCGACATTTGGGGCATCTGGGGCATCTAGGCAATCATCACTCCCAGGAACCATTCCTCCGAATGCCCGTACCAAAGCATGGAAGCATGGTATACTTGGAGCAACTGGAAATTAAGTTTTTTACAATTTCTGTGGCAAAAAAATGTCTGGAGGCATCAATCGGTTGAAATATCACCTTGCATCTAGTGTTCGCTGAGATGTTGTGGTTTGCACCCAAGTGATGGAAGAGGCAAAACAAGAGATGAGAGCGGACTTGACAAAGTTAGAGGAGAAAAAATTGGAGAGGGAAAGGGTGTAGGCAGCCATAGCACAAGCTATTAGAGTTGGGGCTGCAATGACAGAGGATTTAGAGGATGATGCGCAACACTTGTGGGCTCTACTCATGGTCCACGCATACGAAGCGGAAGAGCCGGAAGAGGTGCATCTTCATTGAGTTTGAGCAAAGGCATACAAAGATTTTTTGTGGCAAGGAACACTCCTGGAGCACAACCTTCATTAGAAGGTACAGCCTGGAACAAAGATATGCACGAGGAAGAGGATAAAGCTTGTGCAAATTTTTGGTACTACAACCTGCCATTCAATGTGGCAAAGAGCCCATACTGGGAGTACTTGGTGACAATGTTGACAGTTGTAGGGAAATGGTACAAGGCACCCTCTCAAAAAGATTTGAGTGGGAAATTATTTGAGGGTGCAATTGCAAATGCCACTACTATGCTAGAAGAGCACAAGAAACAATGGCAAAAATTCGGATGCGCCATTCTTTCAGATGGGTGGACGGATGGAAGGAATCGCACCCTCGTTAATTTTTTAGCAGCTTCAAACAGTGAGATGGTGTTTTTAAAGTCTATTGATGCCTTTAACATAATAAAAAATGTAGAGAATTTGAGTTTTATGTTAGAGACAGTTCTATTAGAGGTTGGTGTACATAATGTTGTGCAAGTTGTCATAGACAATGCAGTAGCATATGTGGTGGCTGGGACACTACTGCAGGAGAGACATCCATCACTCTTTTGGACTCCTTGTGCAACTCATTGCCTTGACCTTCTTTTGGAGGACATAGGGAAAATTGATTGGGTGAGGCCGGTTGTAGAAGATGCAAGAACCATAACGAAGTACATATACAATCACCCTTGGGTTCTGAGCTTGATGAGAGAACACACAAAGGGGAAAGAGCTTGTTTGAGCCGGTGTCACAAGGTTTGCAACTAACTTCTTGACGTTGCAAAGTATTTCTAGTTTGTTGACACCTTTGAAACAAATGTTTGTGAGTCAAGCATGGATAGACTCACAATATTCAAAGAAAGTTGACGGAGAGAGGGTTGCAAAGATAGTTTTTGATGATATCTTTGCAAAGAGAGCTATAGAGATCATCAAGGTAATTTCAAACTTCGATTTATATTTCATTCCTTTATTTTAATTTGTTAAATTATAAATATATTGTTTTCATTTTTTTACTTTATTTGTATTGTAAGTTTGTAACCTTACATTCTAATTTGTGTGTAGGTATTAAAGTTGTTGGTGAGGGTTTTGCGATTGGTTGATGGGGAGCAAAACCCCATGGGGTTTATTTATGAGGCCATGGATAGGGCCAAAGAGTCTATCCAAAACTATTACATGGGGGATATCGTCAGATATGGTCCATTTTGGGACATTATTGATAGGAGGTGGAACAATCAACTCCACCAACCTATTCATGCAGCGGGGTACTACCTTAACCCCAAGTATTTCTATGCCGATAGCTTCACAGATGTGAACATAGAGGCTATGGAGGGCCTTTCAACATGTATTGAGAGGATGATACCAGATGTTGAGACAAGGGACCTCATCATTTTAGAGCTATAGAGTTACAAACATGCTAGGAGGAGGCTCTTTTCTTCGGTGCTAGCTATTCGAGGGAGAACCATGTAGTCACCAGGTAATAAAAATTAGAATGTTTACCAAGTTATTAGTTACATATTTGATTTTATTAATTACTGATAAATTTTTGATTATCTTGTTTGTAGGTTCTTGGTGGGAGCATTGGGGAGGGAATACCCCGCATCTTCAAAAGCTAGCCCTTAAAATTCTATCTCAACCTTGTAGCGCTTCTGGATGTGAACGCATCTGGAGTTTGTTTGAGGCCATTCACACGAAGAAGCGCAACAGGTTGAGTCAAAAATGGCTCAACAAATTGGTTTTTTTCAATACAATCTCTGGCTTCACACAAGAAAAGTGGAGGCCACATCAGAGGAGCTCATTTAATTGAATGATATAGATCCATATTGTGAGTGGACTGGGAAAGAAGAGGAAATCCCTACGTTCACACAGGACGAGATTGCTTCTTTTGAGAGGGAAGGTATGGAGGGAGAAGCACTAGCAGAACTCCGAGGAGATATTGGATTGGATGTCATCTTTGGAGGTGATCTCCAACATGCAGCAGAGGAGCCACCAACACCACCATCTAGTTCCAGGATCGAGCCAGAGTCATAGCCTTCTAGGAGGAGTGTGGAGACGCAGCCGAGTGTGGGGACAAGTAGAGGCACTAGACCCTCTCCCCAATATTTCTCTAGATTGGGGAAGAGGAAAATGTAATTTATTGTATATTGTAACTTGCATAGATATGAAATTTATGATGATATTTTTCAATGTCAATCATCATAAATTCATATTACTTATCAACCGGCTGTTGTATTCGCATGATGATGCGATTTTGTATTTTTTTTGTATTCAAATCTAATAGAAAACACTTCTCCAACATTTTATAGGCTCATTTGATACATTTTGTACCTATGTGTTGCTTAAAATTTATGTTTTTAAAGAAATTTGAGTATTTTTTCAGTTTCCGAGTATTCCCGAGTATTGGCCGAATATTGCCAAGTTTTTGCATAGTTTTTTTTTGGGGTCTGCCGAGTATTTGCCGAATATGAGTATGCGAACAGTTATATTAAATCTGATCACTGTAGTTACTGTACATTCCCCTTTTACATTCGCTGTTAATGTATTAAATATTGATCGCTGTGCATTCGCCTTTTAATGACCATTACATTCTTTGTTATTATATTAAATCTGATCGCTGCGCATTCTCCTTTTAATGACCATTACATTCACTGTTATTATATTAAATCTGATCGCTGTGCATTCTCTTTTGACATTATTGACTCCTATTCCATGCATTTTCATGTGACATCAACAACCCCTTTGACATCAATGACAATATTTCCAACAATCTCCCCCTTTGTCATTGATGGAAACCCTATAAGAAATAATTATCTCTAACCAGCATACTCTCTCTTTCTGAACTTCTTCCTCTTGCTGTACTGCGGCCCCCTTTCTTTTACTCTCCCCCTTTGACATCAATGGCAAAGGGATATTCAACACAATCACAAAGTATATCACCAAAATATCCATGGAGCTGAATAATGCAATGATTAGCTCCCCCTTAATTCATGCTTCTCTTGATGGTTTTAATGACTCAATGAAGAATGAATCACTTCTAATTTCTGCCTTAGAAACTCAAAAGTTTCTTTTGGGAGGGGCTTCGTGAAGATGTTTGCTATGTGTTCTTTTATGGCAATGTACTCCATCTTTACTTGCAGGTCTGCAACCTATTCTCTCAAGAAGTGATACTTGATTGGAATGTGTTTTGTTCTAGAGTGCATAACTGGATTCTTTGAAATGTTTATTGCACTTGTGTTATCACAGAGTATTGAGATTGGATGTTCATATTCTATCTTAAAATCTGTTAATGTTTGCTTCATCCAAAGGACTTGTGTACAACAAGACACTGCTGCTATGTATTTTGCTTCAACAATATATAAAGAAACTGAAGGCTGCTTTTAGCTTAGCCATGACACAAGATTTTTGCCAAGAAAGAATTCTCCTCCACTTGTACTCTTTCTGTCACCAACATTTCCAGCCCAAGCTGCATCTGTGTATGTTGTTAATGTGAAATATTCACCTCTTGGATATCACAAGACATAGTCCAAAGTGCCTTTTAGATACCTGAATATCCTTTTCACCGCTTGCACATGTGTTTCTTTTGGGGCTGCTTGAAAATGTGCCACTAAGCCTACAACTTGCATGATGTTTGGTCTTGATGCCGTGGTATATAACAAAATGCCAATCATGGATCTATAAAGTGTTTGATTTGCTTTAGGAGATTCGTCATCTTTACTTAACTTGCATCTTGTAACCATGGTCCATGGGTGTGCTAACAGGTGTGCAGTCTTCCATTTTGAACTTCTTCAACATCTCATTTATATACCTTTGTTTGGGAGATAAATATTCCTTTGTTAGATTGAGAAATTTGCAAACCAAGGAAAAATGACAACTCACCCATCATGGACATTTCAAACTCCTTTTTCATATCTTTTGCAAACTCTTGGGACATTCGTTTATTATCTCCTCCAAAGATGATATCATCCACATTTACCACAACAATAAACTGATTCTTCTTGATATAAAGATTACTATTAGTAACTCCCCTTTTGAAACCTTGTTCTTGTAGATATTTATCAAGCCTTGAATACCAGGCTTTGGGGGCTTGCTATAGCCCATATAGTGCCTTCTTCAATCTGCACACATAGTCCTTGTTTTCTGATAGAAGAAAACCTTTTGGTTGTTCAATATATACTTCTTCCTCTAACTTGCCATTTAGAAAGGAAAATTTTACATCCATTTGATAAACTTTGAAGTTCTTAAAAACAACATATGCCAGAAACATTCTAATGGCTTTTAATCTTGCAACAGGGGCAAAAGTTTCTTCAAAACCAATACCTTCCACTTATACCCCTTGCAAACCAATCTTGCTTTATTTCTTGTTACTTGGCCATCTTCATTCATCTTATTCCTGAACACCCACTTGGTATCAATTACATTCTTGTCTTTTGGTCTAGGAACAAGTTCCCATGCCTCATTTTTTCAATTTGATTCAATTGTTCTTGCATAGCATCGATCCAATGCTTGTCATTGCTAGCTTCTATAAAATTTTTGGGCTCTATTTTGGATAACAAAGAGAAGTTTACTTGTTTAGATGTACTTACTATTCTTCTTCTAGTTTGTACTCCAACATCCTTATCACAAAGAATTAGACTTTCTGCATGACTTTCTGGACAAATCTTGATGGTGTCTTTGTATCTTTCCATTCCACTTCTTGTTTTCTACTACTTCTTCCTCTTCTTTGAAGTCTGGTCCCTCTGAATGATCATTTTTTTGTCAACTTACTTTTTGAGGCCTTGTTTCATTGATCTTTACACTGAAAATTTCTACGATTATTTGGAGTCTTTTATTATAACATCAATAAGCTTTACTGTTTGAGGAATATCCAAGAAAAATACCTTCATCAGCGCTTGAGTCAAACTTTCCCAAGTCTTCTTCATCTCTCTTAATGAAGCATTTGCACCCGAACACTTCGAAATATTTGACTGATGTTGGTCTACCCTTCCATAACTCATAAGGGGTTTTGCTATTGTTTACTTTGATTTGTCCTCTGTTTAAAATGTAGATTGGTGGTGTTACTTTTTCTCTCCAAAACCTGTCTGATAGCTTATATTCATTTAACATTGTTTAGCCATTTCTTGTATAGTTCGATTCTTTCTTTCGACAACTCCATTTTGCTGTGGAGTCCTTGCAGCCAAGAAATGCCTTTTTATTCCATGCTGCTCACAAAAGTCATTGAATTCATTTGAGAGGAACTCACCTCCTCGATCTGATCTCAGGCACTTGATCTTTAAATTTGTTTCATTTTCTACCAAGCTTTAAAGGCTTTAAACTTCTCGAATGCCTCAAATTTTTCTTTTAAAAAAGTGACCCATGTCATTCTAGTATAATCATCAATTAGCAACATGAAATAACTTTCACCTTGTATGCTTTGCGTTCTTGTAGGCCCACAAGTCTGTATGGATTAGTTCCATTGGGTTAGTTGTTGAGTACTCCTTTGATTTGAATCTTGCTCTTGTCTGTTTCCCATGCTGACACTGCTTGCAAAGAATGTTTGATGGTTTTGTAATCTTCGACATATCTCTTACGGCTTGTCTAGTGCTGATTTTCACTAGATTATCGAAATTCATATGGCCATCCTTATATGCCATAGACAACTTTGATCAGTTTGACTCATATAACATTTCTCTCCCTTAACTTCACTGAGTATGTACAAGTTGTTTGATGTTTTGTTTGCATCTGCAACTGATTTTCCTGTCTGTTTTCTTGATTTCACAACCTTGAGCATAAAACGCGAGAGTGTGTCCTTGATCACACATTTGACTGACACTTAGAAGGTTATGCTTCAAGCCTTCAATATACAATAAATTTTCTGTTTTTATTTTTCCATTATCAAGGCTAAGGGTACCTTTTCCAGCTATCCGTGCCGTGACATTATCTCCAAATTTTACCGTGCCTTCACTTATTTTCTTTTAGGTGAGAAATTTGCTCTTGTTCCCAATCATGTGCCTTGAGCATCCATTGTCAATATACCATTACTGCCCTTCGTCTTGTGCATGAAATGCTGTTTGCACAATCATAGATTTCTCCTAGTCCCGATTAACTTCCTCTTGCTTTTGTTTCCAAATTTTTGTAAGTTCTCTTTTCTTTACCACAAGAGTATTCGATTTCTTGTTCTGTCTAGGGAGTTCTACGACAACACTTCTACAAAACTGTGCTATATGTCCGTAGTTATTACAATTATAACATACAATCTTATTTTCTTTGTATTTCGATAACAAGGCAAATGAGTTATTGTTTCTACTTAAAACTTCATAAGTGCTTTTACCATTCTCCCATGCATACCTATTTCTTACATGTGTCCTACATTCAATTGCTCTATGACCAAAATCATTGCACACAAAGCAATAACCATAAAATGAACTTTGGTTTTTGATCATATGAAACTGTTTTGGAAAGAATGATCTTCTATGATTTCTTATGGGAACATCATGCCACTGATTCTCACCTTTGTTTTCTTCTTTAGGAGGATTGATCTTTTGAGAAAACTTGTCTTCTTTCTTTGATAGCTCATTAGCTTTTGTATTCAGATTCTTCTTACTAACCTCTTATTTTTCCTCATAGCCAAGACTAGTCTTGATGAATGGTGACCTATGGCGGTTGATTATATCATCCAAAACTTCTAGTGCTCTTTTCAAATTTTAAATTGCTTTTCAATTGAGTATTTGTCTTCTCCAATTCCTTCCTCAAGGTAACAATTTCAGATCCTAGCTTCTTATAGTCTTCTTCCTTTGTCTTCAATTTAATCCTCACCTCTTCCTCTGTTCTCTTTGCCTCTTCAAGTTGTATCTTTAGGTTAATGATCATTTTTTCCGATTCCTCTAGACTTTGTGACATTTTTGTTTGCAAAGCACAATTCTCTTCTATATTATTTTGAATATGTAATCTTTGTTTCAAATTCTTTTTTTTAAGAACTTTTATCTCACGTAAAGCACATATGAGTTCTTCAAGATCTACCTCTCCTTCCTCTTTGACATCTTCTTCCTCTTCCAAGGTGTCTTTACTTGTAGAGGCATCATTTTTTTATTTGTATAGTCATGAACAAAGTTTCTTCTCTGTCTGATATGCTGTCGCTTTCCTCAAGTGAGCTACTATCCTTTTTAAAATAGTAGCTTTTCTTGTGCTTACCAAACTTTTTCTTATATTCGTTTTGTTTGAAGCTTTTCTTGTATTGAGGTTTACTTTCCTTCTTATTCCTTTCCTCATTATGATTTTCCTCATCATAACTATCATCTTTATGTGGACATTTAACACCAAAATGTCCTATTTTACCACAATTGAAACACTTGAAAGATAGCTTAACTTTGTATTTGCCGGATCTCTTTTTAAGCTTTCTGATGAACAGGGCCTCCTTCTCAGCTTCTTCTCTTTATTTTTCCCTTTCTTTGAAATTTTGAAGGCTGCTTCCCTTTTTGATGACTTCTTTGATTCTGTCCTCATCTCATAGGCTGTGAGAATTCCATGTAACTCGTCCATTTTCAACTAGTCCAGGTCTTTCATCTCTTCAATAGCAGAAACTTTTGCATCAAATCTTAATGGTAGAGACTTTAGTACCTTTTGAATTATTATCAGGTTCTTCAACTTTTTCACCAAGCCCTTTGATGGTGATAACAATCTCATCCACATGAAGAAGATATGCTGTAACATTTTCTTCATCTTTCATTTTCAAGCTCTCAAACTGTCTCCTATGAGTTTGGAGCTTTACCTTTTTTACTTTGCTGTCACCCTCATAGATGGTCTGAAGTTTATCCCAGATGTCCTTTGCCGAATTACAATGCATTACTTTGACAAATTCTGATTATGATAAGCCACACAAAATTGTGTTCATGGCTTTTGCATTATTTTCACTAGCCTTCTTTCTAGCTGTATCCATTGGAGGAGTTTGTGGTGTTATATATCTAGTTACTACTGCTTTCCAGATATCAAAACCCAAGGCCATTAGATATGTTTGCATCCTTATGCTACAGAATGCATAGTTTGTTCCGTCGAACAATGGAGCCTTGTTTGTGGAGAAACCTTCTTGAACATGATGACTAGCCATGTGTGCTTCTGAGATCTACGTTCTAGCGGTTAGACTATATCCGAAGGAACCAGCTCTGATACCAATTGTTAAGCACACACATATACTGAGAGGGGGGGTGAATCAATATAATATAAATTTTTACTTATTACAAACTTATATCCACAAATATAGCATTCAAAGGTATTCAAATAACATAACATAGTGCAACACCAGATTTACGTGGAAAACCCTCTTTCGGGAAAAACCACAAAATAAGACTGCTTGGATCTACCGTCCAAATCCAGCCAAAAATTCAATGTTTTACAAATGTTCGTAGGCACCAACCTACTGGAGACACCAATCCCCAATGCCAAGCACCAACTCAGCCAATTCGCGTGAGCACCAACCCATTGGAGACACCAGTCCCCAATTTTGTGAGGCACATACCTCAACAATATAAACTTCCACCTTCTGTAGTTGCTTCTTCAACTAGATGATGGCTATTCCGCTTCTCTTCTTCTCACAACGATATCCGTCCTTCATAAAAATCTGTCCGTAAAAATCTGCTCTTCATTCACACTTTTTATTTTTCAATGATGTATCAAATTCATTTTCCTTGCTTGCTTTTCTTCATCCTCTCATCTATCTTTTATAGCCCCTGATACCTCTTCACGGAGGGATATAACTTTTCAATAGACACATCTTTTTAAAAAGAGGTGACCCTTCATTTTAAAAATCCTTGGGTGCCAAAATGAATTCTTTTTAACTTGAATGACTTGTTCCAAACATGAGCGAAAAAATGGGGGGCCTAAAAAATATTTCTCTTGGGTCTTCTAATTAAATGCTGTCCCTTAAATAAATAGCTGCCCTTTAATAGATGAATCGCTGCTCTACAATGTGATTGCTGTACATTAGATTCACAGTAATATTAAATCTGATCACTGTATATTAAATCTGATCACTGTAATTGCTGTACATTCTCCTTTTACACTCACTTTTATTGTATTAAATCTGATCGCTGTGCATTCTCCTTTTAATGACCATTACATTCACTGTTATTGTATTAAATATGATCGCTGTGCATTCTCATTTTAATGACCAATACATTCACTGTTATTATATTAAATCTGATCGCTGTGCATTCTCTTTTGACATCAATGACTCCTATTCCGTGCATTCTCGTGACATCAACAATCCCTTTGACATCAATGACAATATTTTCAACATAAGAGGCGATTGTAACAAGACATCTTGGATTTGTTCCGTCTGGACCCAGATAAGAGTGTTCTGATCAGACAAGGAAGGAACACCCCGATCACTATTTCCATGCTTATCCATGGTGCACAAATCTGCTACACGATGGAATTGGTTGTCATGAAGAAGAGATTGGAATGGAGGATCAAACTGAGTGGGCATAGAAGGTTAGCCGTTTCAGCTGAAGTCCAGCACAGAGTTGTTTTCCCATTTTTTATATGCCAATTAAAATGGGCATGTATATTGTGCAAACCTGCTAGTAGATTCTGGTATGTGGTGGAAATTTGTTTGGGTGGTTGGAGATGTTTAGGTTAAAAGTATGAATCAAACTGATATTTTCCGCAGAGGATTAGGCTTTTAAGGCATTCCGTGTTTGATGTAGCCTTTAAGCTGCTTTCATTGCTAAGGCTTGATTGGACGATTGTGGATTTTTTGATATTCGGTCCTCCATGTTTTTTCCTTTGTTATCTGACTCAAAGCAATCATGGGGTACTTGAATTTATCTTGCCGCCCTTGCCAAAGAACGTTCCGGAAGATGTGTACAAGTTGATGTTTCACTGATGTAGGAAGAGGTATGAGAGACATCATATAGATCAGGACTGCCTGTATCACTGCCTTGATTGTTTGAATCTTTCCAATAAAATTAGGCCACATGTTGGTTCAGTTAGAACTTTTGTACCTGATTTTTGATATGGTCGGATCCCATAAATTAGTGGTCTTTTTGAGATGAAGGGGATATCCCAAATAATTGGTAGGAAAATGGCTCTCAGTCAAAGAGATAAGTTGAAGAATTTCCTGTTTTTGACCTTCTGAAATGAGAAAGAAGATGTTTGATTTAGCATTATTGATTGGCTAACCCAAGCCTATTTTGAAAGTGTGGAGGATATAAACAAGCTGGCGTATTTCCCTGAGTACCAGGGTGGAAGATAGCAATGTATCATCAGCAAAGTGAAAATTGGAGCATCTTTGTCCCCCTTTCGTAGATGTTATGCCATGTATTCTTCTACATTTCTGGTGGGTTGAAGAGAATGATTGAGGGTTTCACTCATAAAGATAAAGAATCTAGGACTTAATAAATCCCCTTGCCTCAACCCTCTTGAAGAATGAAAGTGCTTACCTCTTTCTCCATTAAGAGCCATTATGAAAGTAGAAGTGCATGTGCAGCTACTTATCTACTATATGAACTGATTGTGAAACCCAAATTTTGAGAGTGCATGTTCAATGATTTGCCAGTTGCATCTGTCAAAGGCTTTGGAAATATCTAACTTGATCACTATCCCTAGCTTTTTTTGAGTTTGTAATGAATGGAGGAGTTCTTGGACTGCTATAATATTATCTATAAATTGACGACCTTGAACAAAGGCAGATTTTGACGGAGAGATAAGGAAGGGAAGGAGGGGCCTGATCTGATTGGCTACGACATTGGAAATGATTTTATAAATCATGTTGCATAATGCAATTGGTTGGTACTAGGTAGTGAGCTAGCTGGTGTGCTTAGCTGATTTTTGGAATAGGAATGAGTTTGGTGCAGTTAATCTGTTTGAACATTTGTTAACTTTTTCGTGATTCCTCCACCACAACTAGTCATGCTGATTTGAGTAGATCCCAAAAGTTTTGATAGGAAAGGTCTGTGAATCTTGTTAGAAGACTTGAACTGGGAAAGATTGAAGAAGCAGCAAATTTCACACTTAGTAGTTTGTGTGTCCGTCATTCTATTATGCAAGAGATAGTTATAAATTGGTTGAGGTGCTTACAACTGTACATTAGTTAATAAATGACCAATCATGATTTAATAATAAAACCACAGTTGGAATACTCACATTTGGCAAATACTTGGCAGACCCCCGAAAAAAAAAACTTGGCAAAAACTCGGCAATATCCGGTCAATACTCGGGAATACTCGGCAACTCAAAAAATACTCAAATTTCTTTAAAAAACATAAATTTTAAGAAACACATAGCTATAAAATGTATCAAATGAGCCCATAAAATGTTGGAGAAGTGTTTTTTATTAGATTTGAATACAAATACAATACAGAATCGCATCATCATGCGAATGCAACCGGCTGATAAGTAATATGAATTTATGATGATTGACATTGAAAAATATCATCATAAATTTCATATCTTTACAAGTTACAATATACAATAAATTACATTTTTCTCTTCCCCAATCTAGAGAAATATTGGGGAGAGGGTCTAGTGTCTCTACTAGTCCCCACACTCGGCTGCGTCTCCACGCTCCTCCTAGAAGGCTGCGACTCTGGCTCGATCTTGGAACTAGATGGTGGTGCTGGTGGCTCCTCTGTTGCATGTTGAAGATCACCTCCAAAGATGTCATCCAATCCAATATCTCCTTCGAGTATTGCTAGTGCTTCTCCCTCTATAGCTTCCCTCTCAAAAGAAGCAATCTCGTCCGCTGTGAACACAAGGTTTTCCTCTTCTTGCCCAGTCCACTCACTGTATGGATCTATCTCATCCAAATCAATGAGCTCCTCTCATGTGGCCTCAACATTTTTGTGCGAAGCCGAAGATTGTATTGCACAAAAACCAAGTCGTTGAGCCTTTTTTGAGTCAACTTGTTGCGCTTTTTCGTGTGAATGGCCTCAAACAAACTCCAGTTGCGTTCACATTCAAAAGCGCTACAAGGTTGAGATAGAATTCTGAGGGCTAACTTTTGAAGATGTGGGGTATTCCCTCCCCAATCCTCCCACCAAGAACCTACAAACAAGATAATCAAAAATTCATAATTAATTAATAAAATAAAATCTGTAACTAATAAGTAACTTGTTAAACATTCTAATTTTTATTACTTGGTGACTGTGTGAATCTCCCTCGAATAGCTAGCACTGAAGAAAAGAGTCTCCCCCTAGCATGTTTGTAACTCTACAACTCTAAAATGACGAGGTCCCTCATCTCAACATTCAGTATCATCCTCTCAATATATGTTGAAAGGCCCTCCATAACCACTCTATTCATATCTGTAAAGCTGTCGGAGTAGAAATACTTGGGGTTGAGGTAGTACCCCGCTGCATGAATAGGTTGGTGGAGTTGATTGTTCCACCTTCCGATCAATAATCTCCCAAAAGGGACCATATCTGATGATATCCCCTCTGCAATAGTTTTGGATAGACTCTTTGGCCCTATCCATGGCCTCATATATAAACCCCATCGGGTTTTGTTCCCCATCAACCAAACGCAAAACTCTCACCAACGGCTCTGACACCTACACACAAATTAAAATGTAAAATTGCAAACTTACAATACATATTAGAAATGAAAAAAAAAGTGAAAAGTAAAACAATATATTTATAATTTAACAAATTACAATAAATGAATGAAATATAAATCGAAGTTTGAAATTACCTTGATGATCTCTATAGCTCTCTTTGCAAAGATATCATCAAAAACTATCTTTGCAACCCTCTCTCCGTTAGCTTTCTTTGAATACTGTGAGTCTAGCCATGTTTGACTCACAAACATTTGTTTCAAAGATGTCAACAAACTAAAAATACTTTGCAACGTTAAAAAGTTAGTTGCAAACCTTGTGACACCGGATCGAACAAGCTCTTTCCCCTTTGTGTGTTCTCTCATCAAGCTCAGAACCCAAGGGTGATTGTATATGTACTTCGTTATGGTTCTTGCATCTTTTACAACCGGCCTCACCCAATCAATTTTGCCTATGTCCTCCAAAAGAAGGTCAAGGCAATGAGCTGCATAAGGAGTCCAAAAGGGTGATAGATGTCTCTCCTGTAGTAGTCTCCCAGCCGCCACATATGCTGTTGCATTGTTTGTGACAACTTGCACAACATTCTGTACACCAACCTCTAATACAACTGTCTCTAACACAACACTCAAATTCTCTACATTTTTATTATGTTAGAGGCATCAATAGACTTTAAAAACACCATCTCACTGTTTGAAGCTGCTAAAAAAAAAACGAGGGTGCGGTTCCTTCCATCTGTCCACCCATCTGAAAGAATGGCGCATCCGAATTTTTGCCATTGTTTCTTGTGCTCTTCTAGCATGTTAGTGGCATCTGCAATTGCACCCTCACTTAATTTCCCACTCAAAATATTTTGGAGAGGGTGCCTTGTACCCTTTCCCTGCAACTGTCAACGTTGTCACCAAGTACTCCGAGTATGGGCTCTTTGCCACATTGAATGGCAGGTTGTAGTACCAAAAATTTGCACAAGCTTTATCCTCTTCCTCGTGCATATCTTTGTTCCAGGATGTACCTTCCAATGAAGGTTGTGCTCCAGGTTTTTTCCTTGCCACAAAAAAGCTTGGTATGTCTTTGCTCAAACTTGATGAAGATGCGCCTCTTCCGGCTCTTCCGCTTCGTATGCGTGGACTACGAGTAGAGCCCACAATTGTTGCCGCATCATCCTCTAAATCCTCTGCCATTGCAGCCCCAGGTCTAATAGCTTGTGCTATGGCTGTCTTCAGCCTTGCCTTCTCTAGTTTTTTCTCCTCTAACTCTGCCAGCTCTACTCTCATCTCTCGCTTTGTCTCTTCCGACACGTTGGGGCAAACCGTAACATCTCGACAAACAATACATGAAAGGTGATATTTCAAATGATTGATGTCTCCATTCATTTTTTTGTTACAGAAAATTGCAAAAAACTTCGTTCTCACTAGCTCCACGTACACCATACTTCCATGCTTTGGAACGGGCATTCAAAGGAACGGTTCCTGCTAGTGATGCTGACCTAGATGCCAAACCTGATGTCGAGCTTAATGCCATTATTAAGCTCTAATCTACAACACAATGCACATTTAAAACATTAGAAAACGTAAACTTAATTTAATTTAAAAAAAACCGTGCTTGAATAACAACTTTGCGTAAATAAAAAAATACATTACAAGCATTCAATTGTACATTACATGTATTTAGAATTACAAAACGAACCGATTACAATACACACATAAAATTTAACTAGTTTACAATGAATTTGCGTAAAAAAAAAATACATACCTCTGGCTGCAAATGAGTATAAAAAATTACAAGCATTCGATTTTACATTACATGTATTAAGAATTACAAAACGAATCGATTACAATACACATACATAAAATTTAACTAATTTACAATGAATTTGCGTAAAAAAAAATACATACCTCTGGCTGCAAATGAGAATAAAAAAATTACAAGCATTCAATTTTACATTACATGAATTTAGAATTACAAAATGAATCGATTACAATACACATACATACAATTTAACTAATTTGCAATGAATTTGCGTAAAAAAAATAAAAATACATACCTCTGACTGCAAATGAGTATAAAAAAATTACAAGCATTTGATTTTACATTACATGTATTTATAATCACAATATGAATCTATGAAACCTAAATAATATACACAAAATTTGAAAAAACTTCAAAGAATTAACAAAAAAAACCTACCTCCAAATGCAATTATTCAAATTCTCTCTTCGAATTTGCTCCAAAATTCACTCAACACAAGCAATGCAAGCTCAAATGGTTGTGTGAGTGAAAATGAGGGAGTAGAGGGCCTTAAAAAGAGCCAAAACTGCGTAAAAACAGTGTTTTTTGCCTTTGAAATCCGTGTTTCTGCGTATGACTATGTATGGCGAGTTTTACCCACGAACTCGCCGAATTGTGGCGAGTACTCGTTGAGTTAACTCGGCGAGTACTCGCCACAACTTGACGATTTTTCTTATGATCTGTTTGGTGAGTTTTATGGCGAGTTATTCGTTTTGCATAGTTTTTGGCGAGTTTTTAATAACTCGGTGAGTTATATGCGAGTATTCCAACTATGAATAAAACCATAACCCTTATATTCTAATACTCCCTCCTAAGGCTTACACTATAAAAAGCAAAAAAACAAACATATTAACAGAAGATTAAAATAACAGAGGCAAATGAAAGCATACATTCTGTAGAAGCTCTCTTTGAAAATAGTTCTTTGACTAGATAGAGCTCCATTAAGCTGCCTCGTAACCTTCGTAAAGGTGTAGCTTCCAAGCTAAATTCTCAAGTTTTTGAACTCTGTATCCCAAAACTCCCAAATTAAGAACCTCTCGAAATATTAGACAACCATCCTTATTGAGCAACATCCACAGTGCTCCATCAAGTTGTCTCATGACCCTCGTAAGGGTATATTTCCCAAGATCCACAAACTTTTGAATTAACTGGGCAACCATCCATCCTGAGCTTCATCTACTTTAGATCCTTTCTTGTCTTCAAAGTGTGGGGCTTCTTTAAAATACACATTCTTCATCAGAAAAGTCTTCACCACTTTGAGCATCCAGCGGGTCTTCAACAATGGCTATATTTACTTCGTTTGGTATGCCTTTGAACTTTCCCTTGAGAACATCATTGGCTTGAATGCTCTAGTTCCACGCCATGTGACCTCTTTTCTTGCAGTAATAACATTCAATCTCCCCTTTGTCTTTATTTGATCTTCTATGATAATTTCTTTAGTAGAATGCACTCTCATGTTGAGGATCACCTTCTATATCTCCCGCAGTTGTCTTTTCTTCAGCTAAGAGAGCCAAAATCATATCTTCTGGAGATTGAAAATGTATTTGATTAAGAGTAAAAATGACATTGTTGTATTTAAAAGGCAAACTATGTAATAAAATAGCTTTGGCATCCTCATCATCTATTGTAGCTTTGATTTCGGATAGATGTCTGATTAAAGACCTCAATTTGCTTATGTGGTTAGACATAGTGACTCCATCATCCATCTTGAATCTGAATAGTTAAATCTTTAAAAAAAACTTTGCATTAACCTCTTTTGCTCCAAATAATTTATTTAGACTATCCAAGATTTCCTTAGATGATTTTTAAAGGTCTACATGATGTAACTCTTAATTGGAGAGAGCAAGACCAATAATGGCTTTGGCTTTATCATCTCTACTCTACCAATCGAGGAATTTATTGGCATCTACAGGTGGTTTCTCAGTCCTATTTACTATTCCCCACAATTTTTTGTTGATCAGTTGCATATGTATTTTTACTTTCTAGGTGTGAAAGTTGAGGCCAAAATATTTATCTAATGCATTTTCCATTCTTTAAAAAAATAATAAGAAAATAACTCTTTATTTAAAAATAAATTTGAATACATATAAGTACCTGGTCTCTTGGTTAGGGTTTCAAAAACTTAAATTTGTGATTGTGATTTTATGGGCTGGTTTCTCTTGTACCCTAGACAACCATTTGTTTTTCTTTCATCTAGCCCTAGATTCTCCTTTCACGACTATTGCCACCCTCACGCGATGGAATGTTTTGCTCTCAAGTTCAATAATGACGTTGTTCGTATTTTTGTCCTATTGTGATTTGAGATTGTGTTGCCATTCGAATTCAATAATGACATATGGCATTATCCACGCAAATGAAAACTTTTGTGTTTCGATGTTGACTGTGATGTTACTCTCTTTCACGTGCCCTTGAAAAGCTTTGTAATGGCCTCAACTATTCACGTCTTTTTGTTCGTGACGCACATGTATAGGTATCGAAAAAATGCCCTCGAAAATGGTTTGAACAACCTCAAAAATACCTTGTGATGATGTTTCTGCGATTTAAAGTCTTGAAATGATGTTTTTTGCGAGTTACAATCTGCTGTTCACGATTTGTAATCTTCTATTCGAATTCCAAACCCTATCGAGCACTAATAGCTCTAAGACCAATGTTAGAGGACTTGAACAAAGAAAGAATGAAGAAGCAGATTACACACTTAATAGTTTTTTTTTGGATGAATAAGATCTTATATAATATTTACAAGTAAAATGATACAAGATAATTCACAAAAAACGAGCCGTATGGAAGCATGCCCCAAAGCCATGGAACAAACTAGGCAAAGAAGTCTAGGAACGAGGGAGAGCAAAAAACATCAATACATCAAAGACAAAAAATTAAGCCGCCGCTGCAAATTGCTATCTTGTAGGGGCGGGTCTTGATCGTGCCAACCAGATCTTTGTCGGAATTCACACATCCCAACCCAAGCCAAGCTGGCTCCCTTCTTTAGTCTCTTCAGTAGGGGCTCGAGAGGGTGAAATGGCAAGCTCCAACCGTGGAAACTTGTTGGGCGGAGGAGGGAGGCCCCATCCATCATGAGAGTGCGGCTTAGGTGCAGACGACGAGCCCCAACCATGTTGACTGGGTGACAGAGGGATATCCCAAACTCCGGTGGGGAGTTGAAAGGCGGTGGAGAGAAGCTCCTCTGAGGAGATTGGCTACGAGGGGAGCGACGAGCGTGATTGAATGAGTGGCGTTGGGAATGGCTCCGATGGCCACCACCTCGTTGCCGACCAATGACACTGCCACGTGGCGGGGAGCGGCTAGAGGGGGACAGTGGCTCTCTAGCAACATTGCAAGGGGCGTCGCCTTAGTGGCGCATAAGTGTTTGAAGATGCACAACCTCTAATGCCACCTTATTGGCTTGAACTTGAATCTGCAACAATACATTTGTGACAACCACAAACTTGTTATAAACAGATTAGTGATGATCGACATCAACATTAACAAACAAACAAGCATTCCTTTCTTTCCATAATCAGAATAAAAATTTTCCCCTTTGAAAGCATGCCAAATCTGGGTAAATTTGTGCGGTATTTAGGGATTGTCTCCTACGTGAACATGATGCCGAGTGACAGCAGTCTGGATGAAAAGGTTGGAAGAAAGAATGAATCCAATCCCATGCCCCCCCTAAGCTTTGTCGGCAAGTACCATAAGAGGTGTGAGAGGGTTTCCAGATGCCCACATAAGTGGCATTTTTGGGCGGCAACCACTCCCAGTTGAACCAGGGGTGCATTCCAAGTAGGAGGCCTTGATGAAGAACACACCACAAGAAGTGGGAAATTTTGGGTTCCATGCAAGCAGACCAAGTTGTGTGAAATCTCCTTTGCTTGATCAATGGTGAGGATCGAATTCCCCACTGAGTGTTAAGCTTATCCACCATGGGCAAATGTGGCGAAAGGCATGCATAACATTGGCTAGCTGAATAATTCTAGAAAGGGGTTGTCCACATACTGACTGTCCAGTCCTATCCACCAGGGATGAGAATTGAAGAACAATAATCTTATGGATCATGTGATCTGGCATGAATGAAATGATATCGGCAATGAGGGCGCTGATCTGGCAGAGCCAAATTGAAATTTGCTTTGAGCTGCTTGCCAGGGCAACCGAGATTGAGTGTGCTTTGCAAAAAAGATCCTGGATAGTGTGAGAATTCCACGTTTGAAGTAGCGGAAAAAAGGAAGCCAAGGTCACCTGCTGCCAAACAATGATCTTGAAATTGAAAAACATGGAGACCACCATAAGGAGTGGAGATTAAAGGCAAGGCCATCAAGGAAGCCATTGCCATTCCACATAAGCCAGGGTTTAATCCGCTCCTAAGCTTTCCAGATGCTTTTAATCACGAAGGTATCCACCACTTTGACTGGAACAAGGGAAATGAGAAGGTTGGCAAAGCACAATGCCTTTCCATGCAGAATGACCATAAGGGGTGCCTTTTACTGTGCTATGTCGCCAGGAGTACGCTTTCAAGCATCATTGTCGTCGATGGCCCGATTGATCAATTTGGCACAGACCAGCTTGCCCTTGCCGTAGTATGTCGATGAGGTCTAAGCCACCAAAGTCCTTGGACAAACAACAAGTTTCCCATGAAACTCTGTGAAATCCTTTACCAAAGGTGGGATTTGGCCCAAAGGAAGTCTTTAAGCAAATTTACAAGTTTATGCACGAATTTCTTAAAAGGGACCCAACAGGGGGAGTAATACACATGTGTGGCTTCAAGAAGAATTTATAACTTGAATATGGAATTTTCTTGCTAAAGATAGTGACTTGGTGATCCAATATTCCAATTTCCAGGCTACACATTGAACCACAATACTGCCATAACTTAGTAGGTGAGGCTTGGAAGGAAAAAAGAATGCCTTGAAATTTGAACATTTCTCAGTGATTGAGCTACTTCCAATCATATGATGCCAACCAAGTAGATGCAGGAAGAAAAGATTGTCTATAAGATTGCGTTTTTGCACCATTGAATGGAAAGAGCCAGAGGCCAAACAGAAGACTTCCAAGCCACTGCATGATGTGATTAATGTTGCTGCTCCTCTTCAATGAGTGTGAGAAAGGAGTCATCGACGAAGTGGCCATTGAGCAGGTGAGTGCCATCACCTAGAGGGTAAGACAATACCCGATGACGAGCCCTTGAGATTGAGCTTGAGTAAGCAAGTAGTGAAAGCCTTCAACCACCAAGACATAAAGAGTGGGTGCAAGGGGGCAAACTTTCTGAATTGATTTGAACAAGACCAAACAAATCTGAGCTCAATCCATTAATGGTGATATGGGCAGAGGCTTGTGAAAAGAGCATATTAACTGTCTAAAGAAAATTCGGTCCGAAGCCTAAAGCTTTAAGCATGTCTAAAATGAACAGCCATTCAATTCGGTCATATGCCTTCTCAAAATAAATTTAAAATGTATGATTGGACCAAGCGAATAGAGAACTTAGACAGTATGGAATGTAAATGTGCAGCGAATGAGTCCAAATTAAATTTGTATGGACCTCAGCCACAATTCGTGAATATGATCGAATTTGAAGTCCAAGATGATCGAATTTGAAGTCCAAGATAATCAAGTCGGAGGCATAGACCATCACAGGTTCAATGTATGAAGTGAGAAAATAAAAACATATCCCATTAAAAGTACTTTTTGGAAAAAACTCAAAGAAAAGATTAAAAAATAAAATATTTGACATGAAGGCGGAGGAGGCATTAATGAATCTAGAAATTAACAGATAAAACTCCACAAGCTGTATGTCCAAGGAGGGAGGCTGTATGCTTTAAATTTAGCAGCTATATGTCCTATTTTTCAACTGCTTGCTGCTCTTCCTATGTATGCCTCGTGTCTGCTGCAAATCCTTATGCCCTGTTTGCATCGCCAACATTCCCCTTGCATCACTGGCATACTCCCCTTAAGCTTACCACACTGTACACCCAAGTTTGTCCATTTCTGTACAGCACCTGGCAACACCTCTACCATCACTGGGTCTGGTGCAATCTGATATACATTGGAGCTTGCATTTTCCACCACTTGTTCTTGTTGTGGATTCGTTAACCTGTTCTTTGAGGATTTCTGACTCTGTTGATTACTTCCATTTGCAACAATTTTAAGCAAACCATGTTATTAGAATTTTCATAGGCTGCTAAAGAGCCTCATTTACTCAAAAGTGCTGCCTCATAAAGTGAACTTTTGCAGCTTTATTTGTCAATTTACTAGATAATGGATTTAACTTATGTCAAGTGAAGATGTAGCATACTCACAATACATAATATAAGCAGTCTGACATATAAGAAAAACTATCATAAAGAGATGCAGGAAATAGTAAAATTTTAGCTCTAACTTTCTTCTATGACTTGCATTATGACTTGCATTATGACTTGCATTGAGTGCTCAGCATCCTTACCCCTCCTCTTATCTCCTCCTCATGAAAGGTTCTTCATGTCTATAAGTGGAAGCGTCAAAGTTATGTAAATAGCTTAAAACTTTAGGACCAGAATGTCACGCCACTTATGAGTTTGAGCATTAGCCCTCCGGCTGTGACTAGGCTGATAGTTTGTATTGATTTTATTAGGTTCATTAACTTTGTACTTAAACGTTAATTAAGCATTGCTGTTTCTCATAAAACTGATCTTAATGCCTTTTTAAAGTAATCTTGGATTACTCGAAAGTTAAAATGGATATTGCAAGTTCTACTATTGTGGATCAATGCAGAACATAATTATCGTGCCTTGGAAAAGTTCCATGCAGGAAGTCCAATCTAACCAAGTGCTGCATTTGATCCTATGGTTACCACCAATATTTTTTTGGCATCACTGCAGACATTGCTTCTCTAAGCTCAGTGGGAGATGAATCTTAAATCACGAATGAGCCACTTAGTCATTCTAGTTATCCTCCCTGCTTGATGTACAAATGTGTAATTCCCCCAAATGGACACTTTTGACCCCCCAAATGGATTTTAGGCAAATCCCAAACCCAAATGTAGATTATAGACAATTTATCAAATGTTTAGAATGAAGATATGAATTTTATCTATAAATGGTGACTAGGGCTGAGTATGAAATTCATAAAAATCAAACGGTAAATTATGATATTTGCACCATAAACTGATTCAATGAATTTATAAAGCCAAACACAAAATTAATATCATATTTTTGGGACCCAAAAGAGGCTGAAATAATTTATTAAAATTATGCAGAACTTGCCTTCAGACACAACTGGAAATACAATATTTTAGAGCCAAAATCCCCTCCACAAAAGCTGATTTAGCTCACAAAAATTCTGCAAATGAAACAACTCATATATGAAATTTGGAAGTTTAGAACACCTCCAAACAGCCCAACATGCAAGTCGCACTTCCTAGGAAAAATCTGGAAACAAGGGATAAATGCAGCCACACTATCTCTTCTCAAAACCCTTGTTCTAATCTGCAAAGTACAACCCTCAAAATACTTGGAAAACCACTGGAAAATCAGCTAACTCTTTATGCACAACGGAAACCTCAAGGTGGAGAATCCTCACAAACTAGAGGAAGGGTTTTCGTTCTTCTCTAGAACTCTTGGAGGGTTTTCGTCCTCAAGAGTGAAGATGTAAGCAAAAATGTTCAACTTACAGATCTGGAATGAGAGAATAAACAAGTGATACCCCTCCAAGCAAGTTCACTTGCTTAAATAGAAGAATAGGGCCCAACTGGCCACTCCCACATCCAATCAGAATTTTCCCTTCATTTAATACTTTCTTCCACTTACTTTCTCTCCCTAGGCAAGTCACATTTCTCTTGAAAAAATTATTTTTGCTTAATGTCTTTTGCCTTTTTCTATTTTTAACTTATGATTAAGTTTATAATGTTTTATTATAAGTGCTTCATAATATTTTTTTTTCATTTTTTTGCACTTTATAATAAAGTATCATAACTAAAGTCCCCCTTAAGTTTATTCCTTAGCCGTCGGGAGGACAAAATGGGTTAAAGGTCTTTGTCATGATTATCTTAGGAAGTGGGACATTTCAAAATGCAAACATACAATTTTGAAGAATAAGTGTGACAATCAGCCATGAGTGAAGTTTCTTCAATAGCCTATTCATTGGGAAGTTTGCAGGACAAAATAGTTTAAATTCATTTACCTGACCTGAACATTTAGTCTATCAGCCGTGCTCAATTCATCATCTATTAAATAAGGAATCTATGTAATGGAGGTTAATGTTGGAAAATAAAGTGTCTTATTGGTGAGTTTATTACACTCAAGACAGGACACCTGACGTTATGGTTTCTTTCAGATGGCCTGTTATTTTCACTTCCTGGTTATATTGTATCAACTTCATGAGTGCTGCGTAGTTAAAGTTTCTTGCATCAGATATTGATGTTTCCAATGTTTTAGTCAGGTTTCAAAGTAATTCTTAATATCCTTGCCAAGCAAAGGTCCACTATTGTTATTATTATGTGTTTTAAGATAAAGCCTAAAGCGTAGCTTTATAAAATTTATGGTAGGATTTACATGATGAAGCCCAAAACACTTTTAACACTTTCTTCCATCTTCCTGCAGTTCAGTTGGCTCAACCATGGATCATGTTGTACATAAATATTCCAATGGCATTCAGGCAGCTAATTATCATCAAAGTAAGGCTCCCCCGCTTTTTTTTTGAAAAACTTACATTTGAAAGTACCAAATTCGGCTTGTTGCTCACATTGATCCGGGCCTTAATGGTTTTAAAGTCATATAGGCCCTAAAGGGTCCGGAGCAAATCCATGATTTGAAAAGGTGCTTATTGTATTGTAAGGTTGCATTATTTGGAAAAATTTATAGAGCCATCTCATGCAGTTGTGGCCACTGACCACCTCTTTCAGTACATGTAGATTAGTGCTGCAGAATTTAAGATTAAGGAATGCTTTTTTCTCTATGATAATCAATGATTGTGTTTATTTGCCAACCATTTTGATGACTTTATTTCTCTTCATTTGACTGATTATCATTGCAGGAGAATTGTTGCAAAATACAGGGACACAAACATTATCTCAATTGCATTCAAATGAAGAATGTATTGACAGACGTGTGCTAGAACAGGGAAGCGACAGGTAAAATTCTCTAGCAGCCTTTGATGCTACTGGATATTGATCTGTCTCATGTGTATCTGGCAACATGTTGTCTTTGCTTCTCAGGAAAATGATTCAGAGCGCATCCCATTCAAAGTTTTCATCTGTGTATGAAAATCTCTCACCCTTGGAAAGTCAAAGGCTGGAGGAAGATGAGCTTATACCCAATTTTGGTAGCTATCTGAGCCATGTTGTTGAGAAAACAATCGAGGACATGACCTTGGAATCACAAATTGAGGTTGGATTGCCAGAGATGAATAAAGGAATGCTTTTGCCGGAATCAATGTCTGAAGGATGTAACCAACAGAAAACATCAAAATCTCACAATTTTCCATTATCTCCAGTTTCACAGGCTAATATCTCACCAGCACTTAAGCTATTAAGAAAACTAAGGAATGAATCTCATATCATTGCGTATGATGCTTATAACCCATCTAATGAATCCATTCAACAAGCAACTCTACAATCCTGCAGCCCCTCAGTCACCCTGTCTCAAGAAGCAATTGAGTCACGAAGAGACACTAAGGTGGTGGAAGATATTAGCCAAAGAGGGTTCAGCATCAGTAATACATCTAGGTCAACTACACATTCAGAGATAAAATGTAAGGTAGGCTTTTCTCCAATCATTTAGATGACTCACCATCCTCTTTCAGACTAGCATGATATAAATGACAAGGGAAGCTGTTTGATTGTGTTATTCATTATACATTTTATGCTCTTCACCTTGCTAGGTTTCTTTTTTCTACATCCAAGATTGATTATGGATGGTGCAAAATTTATCTAATATCTATGGGTTTAATGAATAGTTTAATTTTGTATACATTATCAGAACATGGGATTCTTTGGTTCTTCAGGGTTTGGATATCAGAATATCATTTAGTAGCTTCTTGAGGGATCAATTATAACACGAGAAACTTATGCATTACCGATATTATGTATCCTAAACAAACTGTTCTCTAAAGAGAAGCATATACCACAATAGTATAATGACGAGTCAGTGTAAGATTTCGTGCCAATTGACACGTAGCTATGACACATCAGCATTGCATTAAACGTAGACAAGTACTTTTGAAAAAATGTTAGTGAATGTTCAAAATATGCAGGATTTAGCTCAGGCATATGTTCAGGATATTAAAGAATTAAGATAATAGTTCAGAATTCCATACTATATGCTGAAGTCAAAGTTTTTGTACTTGCACAATGAGAAGATATTCCCTAAAAATTATACAGCTACTGTTTACAATAGAAGGCCAAAGACACATTGTTTCAATTTATTTTCGTAGAAATCTAACTTGCATAATTGTCTTTTCAACTTCATGAAAGCCATTGAGACAAATGAAAACCATAGAAATTTGAGAAGGAAATCTGGATTGCATGAGATACTTACGTGCCAGTCTGATGTCTCTAATCAGTAAGGCGATAAATGGGTAGATGAATGAAATGTTCTAATAAGGTATGGAATTCTTTAGGCTATAAAAGAAATATGGGACCCACTTGTAAAGGAGAGTTACATTAACATACCAGGGTAGTTAACTCTACATGGAATTTTTCAATCATAAAACATACATATATTGCATATGCACAAATAAATTACTAACCAGATGATCTAATGAGTTCTACACAGAAACAATGTAGAAATAAGATAATAAGGAATATCTTCATTCTTCATACATGACATGTAAATGGTATCTAACATATCTAGCCTTTAGAAACCCAACTTTTAATGCCTTGAATTAGGTCAAAATTTATCTCCTTAACTTCTGCTATGTTATGGGCCTGAATTCCAAGACTTTAAGTACACCGAAACTTAACTTTACCATTATGTGCCTACAATCTCCTCCACTACTTGGTACTCTCTGCTGTTCCAACGGTATTCAGTATTCCAAATCCATTAGGGGATGCATTCAATTTGCTTTCATATTATTATTTACATATTTGTGAACTCCATGATTTGGGGATAGTTTACCATGTTTTGTGTAGGCTAATCTTGTTTGAAAAATTGCTTTATTAGTGGTCTGGATGTTTTAAGTTGCTTTCACAGAGTATTTCTGTGTGTCTTTAAAATATGACCAATGCTACCTTCCATTCTGCTGATGTATTGATGGTGACACATTTTTGTGCATTCTTGATTTTTTTTAAAATCATGAAGGGACCAGCATAATGTGTGGTGGCATGTGGAATTTTAATGAAAGTCGGTTAGAGTGGCTAGAATTGACTATGAGATAAGTATGTACTCGTTGATGTAATTGCCAAAGACAAATGTCTTTATTCATCTTCTTTATACTGAAAGATCAGCTGATGGACTCTCAACAATATTTCTCACATGGCTTCACCATGCATGTGACAATTTTCATTACAAGTCCCTTGATGTGTTACTTCTGATATTCTTGTCAGTCCGATTGGACACATTTGGTCACTGATATATAACAATTTAATTTGCAATTTCATTCCTCTATTATCCAGTATCTCTGTTACTGCGGGAACACAGAAGCTTTTGAAACAATATATGATTTGCTTTTATTGTAGCTATTTGTTTCCCACCAGGAAGTTACTTGATACATTTTTAAATATGAAAACAGGAAAGTTCTATTTTTAAGAGGGAACTGAGAAGTGGGAAAGTGGTTTCTACTGAAATTCTGCCAATGGATGCATTTAGAGGCCATGTAAGTGCGAATAAGGTGAAGAATGAGTCATGGTCGCTGATGTAGAACAATTTAATTTGCAATTTCATTCCTCTATTATTCAGTATCTCAGTTACTGTGGGAACACGGAAGCTTTTGAAGCAATATATGATTCACTTTTATTATAGCTACTTGTTTCCCACCAGGAAGTTACTTGATATATTTTTAAAAATGAAAACAGGAAAGTTCTATTTTTAAGAGGGAACTGAGAAGTGGGAAAGTGGTTTCTACCGAAATTCAGCCAATGGATGCATTTAGAGGCCAATCAAGTGCGAATAAGGTGAAGAATGAGTCATCTTGTTGAGTGCTCTGTTCAGAGGCTCAAATAGAACAAGTTTTGACTAAAGATTATTATGATTGGTTTCTTTCTCAGTAGCTAGAATATCATGTAGATGTAATAGTTTTAATATAAAAATCAGATTGAAAATTGTGTGGATCCTTAATTTATAATGTTTCTGCTCATACCAAAATTTCACTATTTGAAAAAGCTAATGGTTCCATATTTTGAGTGAATCTTCTTTCGTGATATACTTGTCTTTTTTTCCTTAGAAAAACTATCTTTTCATCTTAGCAGAAAAAGTCAAAAAGACGAAAAACAGTGAATTCATCTACATCTAATCGTAGGATCCTTGAGAAGAATGAATTTGCAATATGCATAGACTCAAAAGCGCGAATAAAGAAACTGTTGAATTGTGAAGATTGGCAGTGCCTACAAGGTAACTTTACATCCATTGATTAAGTTGCTACTATGATTGATTTATAAATATTTTAAAGAACTTTTGCTATTGTTGGTAGATAGCTTTTGTAAAATCTGCATAGGCATGCATTACTCCATATTTGTATTGCCCCTGCATGTTATTTGTAGGGGTTTCAATTCATGGATTATCTGAATTCTGTCTTCTATTGTAGATGCAGGTACTTCATGGAAAAATGGTGTAAGACGTAGTTCGAGGATAAGATCGAGGCCATTGGAATTCTGGAGAGGCGAGAGGTTCTTATATGGGCGTGTACTTAATTGTGAGTGTTCGGTGTCATTGAATTTCAGATTGTGCCTTTTTGATCCTATAAAATAGAAGTCCATATTTTATTGGTGCCAAAAATTTCTTTCTTAAAACTAAACAATTGAAAGAGTGAAAAACCTATATATAACTGCAATAAGGAATTTCGTACTTGGACAATCATGTGTACTTGCAGTATCCATTTAAATGCAGTGATTACCTTCAAAAAAAGCAATTGTAATATTTGTGTAAATTGCTTGATATGGGGGAAAAACAGAAGTTTGCAACACGAGAATAGTTTTATAACCCCGTTTCTAGAATGCACCTTACCAAAATTTTAGGCGTGTTGTAAGTAGTTTTAAAGGAGATTTTGATATTATAATTAGCCACCTACGTTTTTGGCATCATTATCTTTTCGTTCTGTTGAGGGAATCCATTCTCTCTCTCTCACACAACATAATATAATCACACTCAACAATAACTTGCAATAGAGAAAACCATGAGGACATGAGATTGGTGAATATAGTCGGTCAAAGATTAGCATCCAATGTCTTCGTCTAGTAATCAACATGCTACAAGCTTTGACACCCAGCCACAACAAGCAATCCGGCTTGACACCAATCGATGCTAGCTGCGGCATGTATGGAATGTTAGCCCTGTAGTTGATGTGTTGGGCCAACGGCAATGGTTGGAGGACCAAAAATCAGAACACAAAGTGTTCAATGAACCAATAACCAGTTGGAGAGGGCAAAGCCTCTTGTTGGATACACAGAGGTGATGGCAATTATGGGTGTTACTGGGCGTATGTTTCGGGTGTAGGGGGTGCATGCCCTTTGTGACGGTCCATGTGTTAGAGCTTTTCCCGTACAGCGGGATTACTAGTAGCTGAAACCCGATGGCAGCGATAGCGCACGTTTGGGGTAACCCCAAAGTTCGAGGATTGAACTTGGAGGATGAATAAGTCGGCACAAGCGTTGTCCCTGAATGTCACCCTGCTCAAAATCAAATCTGTAACAGTTCCATTTTATCTTCCTTAATGTCACTTGTTTAAATATGTATTTTCATTTTATAGATTTGTTTAGTCTTGGTCACATATCTTTATCAAACCTTCAGATCATGTACTCCTTTTATATAGTAGTGAAAATGCATGCATGCTTAATTCTATCAGGATATTACTTTTCCTCTTTAGTTTTTCAGGTAGTTGAGGAAGTTTTTCCCTAGAATATCAAGAGATGAGATCAATTATGATACATGAAAATCCATATGACATAATGAAATGTCCCTCTTTTTAAAATAACCCATCGAAGACCCTTAGACTATTTTGGTTTCCTTGATGGCTAAGGGGTGAACAAAAGGGGGAATTTTAGTCATAATAAATTATTGTAAGTGCATACAAAAATAAATATTATAAAGGCACTTATATTAATTTATTATAGGCTAAATAATAAAATAAAATTAGAAAAGGATAAAGTCAATTTAGAATGTTTATTTTTCTTTTAGAAATTGCGACCTCCTTGTGGGATTGAACAAAGGGAAAAAAACATTAAATGAATGAAGTGACAGCTGATTGGAAGTAGTGTTTTAAATATCGGAACTGGACCTGAAACCGGTCGAGGGTTGGACCGGATGGGAACCAGAACCAATCTTGTTCAAACTTTATGAACCGGTTTGATAAAAAACACATAGAAAAATATATTTTTAATGAAAACAATATATTTGAAAGATTAGAAACCATGATTCCAACAATTACACACAAAATATGCAAATTTTGCTCATGTATATACTATATAACATGTAAGAAAGGTGTTTATAGCAAAATTAGGGTTTAGGCCAGCTAAAAAGCAAACTTAGGGTTTAGTGTCTTTTTTGGCTTGGTCGGTTCAGAGCATAACCAGACCGGTTGGACGAGTTTGGTACCAAATCAGTTCACTGGTCCGATTTGTATCTCGGTTTGGGAAAAAATCATTGAATTGGTCGGTTCCGGTAACAGTTCAACTGGTTTTAAAAACACTGATTGGAAATTGAGTGTGGCTATTAGGCCAAACTCATCTATAAAAGCAAGTTGACTTGCTTGTAGAGAGAATCCTTTTCTATTTTTGTAAATCTGAATTTGTATGTTGAGATTTGAGCTTGCATCACAAATCTTCTAAGGACGAAAAACCCTTAGAGATTCACTCTTGAGGACGAAAACCCTCTTGAGAAGAACGAAAACTCTTCTTCTTGGGTATTTTTCCAGCAGTGATTGGAGACTTGTAAGGCTGATTTGAAGTAGGGTTTGAAGGAGAAAAGTGTTGTTGAAGTTTCTCCTTTATTTCCAGCTGTAGCGACCTACTTTGAGGATTGTTTGGGGGTGTTGAGAGGTGATAAAAATCAGATCTGGGTTGCTGTTCTAAGTTTTGATTTTTAGTGATCTAAATCAGTATTTTTGGAGTGGATTTTGGCTCCCAAACATCATCTTTCCAGCTGAATTTGAAGATAAGGGTTTGCAGATTTTTAATAAATAAATCAGCCATCTTTGGAGCCTCAAATTGGTACTTTTATTTATGCATTTACATTCTAAATTCAGCTGTTCTATTTTGATAAGTAAAAGTGTTATTTTTATTCATCTTTGAAGAATTTTTATCATCTTGGCAAGTCGCATTTTCAAGAATTAATTCTAGATCTGCAATTTTTAAATTTTTTTGTGGTATATTCTAAGTCAAAATTTGGGGAAATCTGTTGCATGAATTTATGTCCTTTGGGGACTTTACAGTGGTATCAGAGTAGTGAACCCTCCTAGCCTATGAGGAAATCAGATCTGAATGCAATCATGAAAAAGCCATATAGTATATCAACGAAGGAATACCCCAAAGAAGGTGACAATGGAAGATCAAGATCAAAGAGCTCCTCCCAATGATGAGCTTAGCTACATGCATGAAGTCATCACAAGAAGTCATAGAGAGCTGCAACAGTTTATGAGAGAGAACCAAAGAGAAATGCGTGAAGCATTGACCGGTTCATGTAGATAGTTGGCCAAGATTCTACAAGGGAACAATGTATCAATCAACCAAGGAGCAACCGACAATGGAGAAGGAAGCTCTACGGGACCAGTTAGGACCTCATCCAAGCCTACACATCAAACTTTTAGGGCAAAGTTTCTCCAAAGAGAAGAACTAGTTGAAGAGGAAGCCCAAAATGATGTTGATGATGTGGAAGCATGGGGTGATGAGTATGCAATTCTGAGCTATATAGAGATAGATGTTATCCTTCTGAGACTATTGCTAAGGAAAGAATAACAGAGGGTCGGGAAGAAATCAAAGAGTATAATAAGAGCAACCAAGGAGAGACATTCAACAAAAGTTGGGTAAGGTAACTCTTCCTTCCTATGATGGATTAGATAAGTGTTTTGCTAGAGCTTGGCTACAAAATTTGGGTACCTATCTTTCTTTAAATCTAATGTATGAAGAAGAAACCCTCAAATTTGCAATCTTGAACTTGCAGGGAGTGGCACATGAATGGTGGGTACCTTGGGTTGATCACCCAAGGACATGGTTCAATCACCACCCTTGAAGAATTTAGTCTATGCTTGACCGAAAAATTTGATAGAATAGATTTGGATATGCATTTCAGAGAACTAGCCCAACTCAAGCAAGCAGGATCTTTAGATAAGTATATCTCTGATTTTCAAAGACTTGCAGTCATGGTACCTGATATTAGTGAAAGGAGACTTGTATTGCTGTTTATTGAAGGGTTTGGAGAATCACTAAGGGGTCTTGTCAAAGCATTCAGGCCCCCATCTCTACAAGGTTCCATTAAGAAGGCATTAGACTTGGAAAGTTCAGTTCCAAAAGGAAAAAATCTGTAGTTTGGACAACAACGAACACCACCTTTTGGGCAGCCAAAATGAGTATTTGGACAACCAAAAACTTCTTCATCAAGGGGACCAAAGACACCAAATTTTGGATAACAAGGTAAGTCTTTTCAAGACAAATTTGATGCAAAATATTGGGTTAAAAACAACAAAAAAATTGAGGCTAGAAATGAGCTTAAGAGGAAAAATTTATGTTTCACATGTAGAGATCCTTGGACTCCTAACCACCATTGCCTTGGAAAAGGGGCAACCCATTATATTGAAGTAATTTCAGATGTAGAAGATGAAGAAGAGAATGTTGATCATGAGGAAGAACAAGAGTACGCTAAAGAGGAAAATGAGGTTCTTATGGATGGAACGTCAACCACCTTATCTGGAGCACCAAAGTACCATGCTTTTCGTGTGAAGGGTGTCTTTCATGGGCAAAGAATCATAGCATTGATTGATAGTGGAGCTACTCATAATTTTATTGATGAGAGCTTAGTGACAAGGATGGGATTGAAAGTAGAAGACTTCCAAGGATTCAATGTAACAGTGGCAGATGGATATACTCTTGCACACACAAAGAAGATTCCCCAACTAAAGATTACTCTAGGCAGACATAAGGTATGTGATGATTTTTATGTCATTGGTATTTGTGAAACAAATGTTGTTTTGGGTGTACAATGGTTGCAATCTTTGGGTGAGTTTACTCAAAATTATCAGACCATGGAATTAAAATTCAAGGCACAAGACAAGGAAGTCATTTTGTAGGGTATGAGGAATGGGACCCCACAAGCTGTGACTGCCAAGAGTATGGAGAGATCTTTCAAGAAGGGGTAGATTGCTTGGGCTGCATATTGTTTGTTAAGGAACACATCTTCTTTTTCATCTAAGCAGTCATATCATGTTGATATTCAGTCTCTTTTGGATGAGCATAGTAAGGGGTTCCAAGATTTACCTCATGGATTGCCTCCTGATAGAGGATTTCAACATAATATTGAGTTGGAACCAGGTTCAACCCCGGTTATGTCTTCTCCTTACCGTCATCCAAGGGCTTTTAAGGAAGAAATAGAGAAGGTGATTAAGGAGTTGTTAGACATGGGTCACATAAGGCCAAGTTCTAGTCCTTTTGTTTCTTCAATTGGCTTGGTGAAAAAGAAGGACGGAACCATGAGAATGTGTGTGGACTACATGTTATTGAATAAGAAGACAATCAAGAACAGGTACCCAATACAAAGGATTGATGAGTTGCATGAGGCTATATTCTTCTCAAAGATTGATTAAAGATTAGGCTAGCATCAATTTAAGGTAAGAGATGAAGATGTCCACAAGACAACTTTTAGATGTCACTTTGGTCGTTTTGACTTTCTAGTGATGCCATTTGGGTTAACCAATGCCCTCGCTACATTTCATTCTTGTATTGGTATTTTTTAATGACATCTTGGTGTATAGCAAATCATGGGAAGAACATTTGAGGCACTTAGACATGGTCTTAAGCATTTCGGAGCAGCAATATCTTTTTGCATAGTTATCCAAATGTGAGTTTGGCATGAAAGAAATCTTGTATCTAGGACATGTCATCAATGCTAAAGGAGTGCACGTGGATCAACAAAAGACCCGAGCTATCATGGATTGGCCTCCTCCCACCACATTGACTCAACTAAGGGGAATCTTGGGTCTTTGTAGCTATTACCGAAGATTTGTGAAATGATTTTCACAACTTTCATCCCCTTTAACAAATTTGACAAAGCAAGGAGCTTTCAGTTGGTCATCAACAACCCAACAAACATTTGTCAACCTGAAAAAGGTAATGAGTTCATGCCCAATACTCGCTATTTCATATTTTTTTGTATCTTTTGTTGTTGAATATGATGCATCAGGGGATGGAATTGGGGTTGTTTTGATGCAAAATAAACACCCCATAGCATTTGAAAGTAGGAAGCTCAAAGACATTGAAAAGAGGTAGTCCATTTATGATAAAGAAATGTTGGCAATTATGCATGCTTTGGTGAAAGTCAAACAATATCTAGTTTGTGGCAGATTTGTAGTGAAAAGAGATCATAATAGTTTGAGGTATTTTCTCAATCAAACTGATTTAAATGATAGGCAACATAAATGGGTAAGCAAAGTCCAATCTTTTGACTTTGAAATTGAGTTTGTGAAAGGGAAAAATAACATAGTTGCTGATGCATGTATATATTTTAAGCTTTATATATCTTTTGACGCATGTATATATTTTAAGCCTTGTATATCTTTTGACGCATGTATATATTTTAAGCCTTATTGTTTTCTCCTTACTAATCCTACTTTGGGCCTTGGCCAGAATTTCTTGCCACAAAAAGGCTCATAAAATTTCTTGCAAAAATTAGAAAATTACATGTATTTTTTGTGTGCAATATCCCCTTCCCAAAAATAACAGGTTGAAGATCCTTAGCCTATTCTTGGTTTCGCGACGGTTAAGGGGTGGAAAAGGAGGGAAACTAATCCCAATAATTTAATTTGAGTGCATAGTAATTTTTATTATAGGCACTTTAATTATTTTATTAGTGATAATAAAGCAAATAAGCATCTTATTTTTATTTATCGCCCAAGGAGGAAAAACCAAACCATATGGAGAATAAAAAAAGGAGGAAATAAAATATTAAAAGAAAAAGTAAAACTTCCGAAGTGGGCGGGCTCTTTGGGCCTTTTGTATGGAGCTTTGTGCCACTTCCAACCATAAAAGGAGGTCGCCACACAAGGAGGAAGAAAACCCTCTCTTGCTAAGGTTGAAGAATGAAAAACTCTGCTTCCTTGTGAAAATCCTCCATCTCAGGAGTTTATATCGAGTTTCAAGAAGTAATTTCAGATTTCTAGCAGTGATTGAAGACTCAATAATGCAGATTTGTGGCAGCTCCAACTAGGGTTTGAAGATGAGTGTTGGTGCAGGTTTCTACCTTCATTTTCAGCCTTATTCTAGTTTAGCGACCCCCTTGTGGGTGAAGTTTGACATATTCTAGGGCACGGCTGTTCCAGATCTCATCACCAACAACTTTGCCATAATTTTGGAGGGCATATTCAACTTTGTTTCAAATGCTTTGGGGTTGGGAACACTTCTTTCCAGCCACTTTTGTAAGCTGTGTTGCTGCAGATCTATAATAAAATTCCAGCTCTTGTTTTGGGTCCCAAAAATTCCGTATTTTGGTGTTCTTGCATTCCTAAATTATTATAAATATTTTGACAAAAGATTTAAGTAATTTAAGATCAGATTTAGAGGTTTTTGGTCTCTGTAGCAACTCGGCATAACTAGGGTATTTCATATTTGTGTTGTGGATAAATTGCGTTGCTGTCCTAATATCTCTTCATCCAGATTGCTATCATACATCAGAATTTTTAGGTGTACCCTTTTGGGTTATAATACATCCCATTGGGGACATTACAATGTTTATTTTAGTTCTTTTAGCTCATGTCAACCGATTATCAACACTTGAAAGAAAAATAAATCAATGTAATTTATATAGTATATCTAAGAAACTTACACGAGAAGTTTCCTAATTTCCGAGGAATGCTTTTGGGGGATGTATAGAGATGCTAGGAAATGCCATTTGAAGTCTTTTGACACCTGGAGACATCCACTCGTGTCTCTAAGACAAGGACCCCTTTCTAAAATGGGAGTCAGGTACCAGGGGTTAGGATACAAGTATTTGGGTAGTTATGATTTTTTAAGGATGCTTGTTGGTTAAATTGCTTGATGCTGGGTTTGAATTATTTAGTTTTGCATTTGATTGATTTGATTGTTGGTTTCAACTTTCATTTGAAGTATTTGGTCATTAATTGCACTCAGCTCATTTGAAACACAAACACTTGCATGTTAGCCTCCGATGGTTGAGGTATTTGAATTTTTTTGTGTACTTTGATTTTGCAACGGTTACAAACGTGTATAACAATGCAATCATATGAATGGTAAAAGGGGCACTGCTATTAGGGATATGGCATTCTGGTGTTTCTCCCATTGCCACTATTGAGTCATTCTAGGCTTAAACTGAAATATAAACAATCTTTTGACTAGTTTAAAAAAAGACTGCCATTGAATTACAGGCATAGGTTGGAATCATGTAAACAATAGGGGCATAAAAAGACTATAAGGAGAGCAAATTTCACTATATGCGTGCATATGGGACGCTGCCTTGGGATGTGCTATATTAGTAGGGGTCATGCTATATAATAGGATACCTAGATGTTCAGGTGTTTTACCCACAATGTTCAGGGTGATGCATGAGATAGTCATGCAATTCAGTTGTGAATCCAAACTTCAGGATGGTGCTTCACCTTCTTCAGTTGCAAATTCTTCTTGTATGGGTTGAATGTGAGGATCTTGTTGTTTGTTTGGAAAGATTTTCTTTTGTGAGGACCTAATGTTGGATCATTCCATGTTGAGGATGTTTTGTTTGGCTTTGTATGCGTTGGCTATATTGATTTTTATAGGTGTGTTAAGCATGATCTCAAGTAAAAGTGTTCCAAGAGGTGGTATTTTTGACTGTGTTACCTCCTAGGTGAATCATTTAGGGAATGGGAAATTATCCCTTAAATACCATTTAAGATGTAAGCTTGAAAAAGAAAGATCCGAGAGAATATGCTTGATCTTAGGGATCTCAAACCAACCACATGGAGGGTTCACATTTGCTTCCAAAAAAATGTACATACACTTGAAAAGGACACTCGTAGGTATGCCTCTAAGATTAATAAAGGGAAGGGGCTCTCTCAGGATGCACACAAAAGGACAATAAATATGGGCGATATGTGGGTAGTATGTGTTTGTAGAAAAGAGCGGCTAAAGCACGCACTTAGTAAATGGAATAAAGTGTCCGATGGAATCAAATAACATTAAGAAAAAGAGGGAAAAGAGGTACTTGTGGGAATCTTGTTGATGCAAATATCCACCCCTTTCATTGTAGAGACCACATCACAAGGTTCGATGGCTATAAGTAAAGCTTAGAAGGATAGATAATCCTTAGTATATCAAGCAGGTGCACGTGCCTAAGTGTTTGATGTGGTCTACAATACTTCTATACTCTATCTTCAAATTTTTTGTTGTGAACAAGTATCCTTTGGTGAAGTCCCTTTGTCCTAGGTGAAAGTAGTGAGCCATTGTGAAGATTTGTTTTTTTTTTATTAAACAGACATTTTATTTCATAGGAGAAATATTTTTACAATTACAACGATGCCAAGCTTGATAGCTATTTGACCAATCTTGAGCACTATACAGAAAAATAAACATATCAGGAAACATTAAGGATGGTCAAGTTTTAGAATAGCCTGCATAGCTACCTGATCCCGTCGAGGCTACCAAAGAGGAGGATCGCCATAACAACTTATATCACGATTATCCGGAGCCCAATTTGGCAAAGCATCTGCCACTTGATTTCTCTGTTTAGAAAAATGAGTGATTTGGAAAGTCTGAAATTGCCTGCAGACCTTTAATTTTTTCTATTTTTCTCGTAATTTGCCAGTTTGAGCTCCTTTGAGTCCCACTAATAGTTAGTATCCTAACAATGACCTTAGAATTAGATTCCACTTGCACTTGAGTCCATCCACACTTAATAGCCTTTTGTAATCCCTGATAAATAGCTCTAACATCAACAATATTATTAGTAGTGATACCCAATTTAGTGGCAAATATAAAGGCTACATTCCCATCATCAGTTCTTCTAATGCCCCCCAATGCAACATTCTCTGGATTTCCCTTAGAAGCCCCATCAGTATTCAATTTTCCAAACTGCATAGGAGGAACCCATTGTTGTTTTTTATCATCTCGCCTTGATAGATTAAAAATAGGTAAAGTGGAGCTTTTAGCCTGTAATGAAAGCACCTTACAAATATTAACCCACTTCGGAGAGAGAATAGAGAGAAGGGAAACCTTTTGCTTGATAGTTTCTGCCATATTAATTGTAGATTTCTGCCACACATACTCTCTATCTTTTATCTCTTTTTGGAAAATTCTTTTATTTCCTTCCTTCCATTTATTCCAAATTAACAATGAAATGCAAGTCCATAGGGCTGGGAGTAAGTTATCCTTTTGGTAGATGTTCTTTCCAATCTTTCATCAATTGCTCAAAAGAGCAAAAGCCATAATAATGTAAATGAAACATATTAGCAAGAGATTGCCATAAAGGTATCACCCACGAACATTGAAAGAAGAGATGATATCTAGTCTTCTCATCCTGCCAACATAAAGTGCATCTAAAAGGACCATAAAAACCTCTTTTCATAAATCTATCTCCTGTAAGAATTCTACCATGGACTAAAAGCCAAAGAAAGAAACTAACCTTGGGCCATAAAGCTGGCTGCCATATTTACTTAAACATTGCTTGGAAAGGATGAGAAATAGTTTTAAGTAAAGCCTCATATCCTGAATGATTAGTATATTCTCCTGCTGAAGTAGTTTCCTAGCCTATTACATCTGATTCATTAGATGAAGAAAGAGAGGATACTTTTGTAACAAATGCTCAATCAAGATTTGATCTTGCTGCCCAATCTGAATCGGCCATTCATGAGTAGGTATCCAACATCGTCCCATTTCCCAAGGAAGGGATGATTGTTTAGTATAATGCATAACTCTTGTCCATCCCTTTTGATGCATTGTTGCCATAAGATTATGAAAGTGAGGAAATTGCTGAATTAAAGGAGGCTGGCCATTCCATTAGTCGAGCCAAAAATAAGCCTCTTGCCCATTATTTACTATCCAAAAAATCCTTTTTTCGATAATGCCTTTCCCCATTTTGAGAACAACCAAATTCAGAGATCCTCTTCGCGGAAGAAACAATCTAATAATATGTTCTGGTGGATAATTTTCCATATATTTGGCTTTAATATTAACAGCCCACAATTCATCTGGAGATGTAATCAGCCTCCAATAAAGTTTTTCAGCAAGACCCTGTGCTTGTTTAACTGCTGATCTAAAGCCTAATCCACCTTCATTTTTAGGGCGACATAGAGCATCCCAATTTACTAATGACCATTTGTGTTGATTTGTGTGCCATTCCACAAAAAAGTCTGACAAATAACATCAATTTTTTTCAAAACTGATTTAGGAATATTAAGAATAGATGAAACATAAACACGGACAGCCTGAATGACAACCTTAACCAGAGTCATGCTGCATGTTGTAGAGAGCCATTTATTGGTCCATTTGTGAATCTTACCTTTTATCTTTGCAATTAGCCACTCCCAATCTTTATTCTGTTTAGCAACAAGAGGAACTCCCAGATATATAATAGGAAGAGAACCTTTTTTTAAAATGGAAAGATCTGGAGAATTTTCTCTTCCTGTTGTATAGAGCAAATGAAAAAAGATAATACCCAATTTTGTATCATTCATAATGGTTTTAGCAAATTATTCAGTGGCATCCTTGGAAACGGACTCCTAGCTTTGATATAAATTATTTGGTAATGTCCTTGGAAATGGACTCTCTTAGCTTTGATATTTTTGTGAGGCCAATATTCTAACCAAGCCATAGTTTCTGGCCAGGCTGAATTAGTTCGCGTGATTTAGGGTAAAACGAAAGAGGGACATTTTTGCCCAGATTGAAAATGACTAAAAGGAACTAAAATGGTTAAGGTGGACAAAGTGAGGCTATGTGATGGATCAAAGAAGGAATCTTGGAGGCTAAACATCGAGTGTCAAAAGTGTCTAAGAGCATAGTTACTAGGTTCGAAAATTCGATTAAATTCGGAAGGGCAAAAAAATCCAAAAATTCGGAGTTCTCGAAAAAATTCGAAAAAATACGGAAAAATCCGGTTCGGGATATATATACTTATATTATTATATATTTATATTATTGTATACTTATATTATTATATATAGAAAAATCATACAAAAAAGCATCCATCTACCATAATCATCATCATCATAAAAACATCAAAAATTAAAGTTTGTAGAATTGAGAAATCCAAAAGACGGACGGCAAAGGGACGACTAATAAAAAATCTATAAAAATATATATAATTATTAATTTTACAAATATAACATGAATAATTCAATAAACTAAGACTTAAAATTGAAAGTTTGAACATTTTATAGTGTATATTGTACAATTAACTATAAATTTATAATAATGTACAATATATACAAAACGAATAAAATAAAATTTATAGTGTATGTTATAGATTGTATAAAATTAAATTATGTATTTTATATAAATGTATACAATGTACAGTATACTGTATAAGTTGTATATACCATAGTTGGAATACTCACATAGTTGTATTTTTAATTACTAATCTGTCTACAAGCAATCAAAGCTCATGATTTCTTTCAAAAGATTGCAAGAAGTTGCTTGGTCCAAAAAGGTGCAAAAATGGATTTTATGAAAATAAGAAAAATATTGCCATTAATGCGTAGAGCTCGAGAAAATATACACTTTTAGAGAAAACGACACCTGAAACGGAGCCACAGAATGAAAGTTATGGCACATGCAAGTTTTTGCTTGTGTTTTCTTCACCGAAAATCCAAAAAAGGAAAGAAATGCCAAAAAAGGAAAAAACCGATACAAGCAGAAGAACACAGGCGAAAAAAACGTAGAAACTAAAAACGATTCGAGCAGGGGGGAGGGAAACGTCCCGTCCCTTAGGTTTGGGTTTTTTTTTTTGTTTTTTGTGCAAAAATGTGCCTGAATCGAACCGGATTTATTCAGTTACTTTAAAAAATGCGGTTCGAAATGGATTTCATACAAATCCGGCCGAACATTTTTATTGGTAACTATGTCTAAGAGGCAAAGGTAGGGACCTAAGACACACCGAGGGCATCTACTAATGATTACTGTGAGTTTGCTATAGTTGAGTCCACCCCAATCCTGCAATATATCAATGGCAGGAGATGCAATGTGCTGACAAACCCTTTTACATAACAAGTGTACGTAAATGTTTTTTGGAATGTATACAAAAAGTGGATACTGGTACAAGGATGGAGTCCATGTTTTTGTATTCTATTTTTCTGGGTAACTCTGATGTAATGAAAATAAATTAAGTGATTTACTTGAGCTCCACTTCCCCTTGTGTTTTGTTTTTCACACAATTTATAACAACGTTTTAGTGAATAGAATTTATGCATGATCTAGCAGCATAGGTCTGGTGTTTTCATATAAAATGTAAACTATAGGTCTAGAAAAACTAGTTTATCTGTACTCGTTACATCAATATTGTGCTTCCATGGCAAGGCTATTACCACTGCAGCCGCGCTCAAGGTCCAACTGATAGCACATTATTGCTATTCAAATTTAAGTACCTGCAGCTATGAATGTATTTTTTGGGTCACCTTGTGCATTCTCATTTTTGGAGCTGGAAAGATAATTAAAAATACAATTGACCAGTTTTAAGTAATTTGATCCCACAATATTTGTTTTGAATCAAGTTTTAATTCTGTTTTTAAATCATTTAGAGGAAACTGATAAATTATAGATTGGCAGGTTTATCAACTGTCATTGGAATCAAGTACACATCTCCAGAATCCGCCACGACAATCAAGGACGAAACTAAAAGATTCAAAGTTGAGTCATATGTAGATGAGAAATATTCCGATGTTGTTAACTTTGCAGCTCTGTATTAATCATTTTTCATTACTTATCTTCATAGTGATGTGTACCCTACAAAAGGTGGTTAAATGAAAGAAACTTGGTTAAAATGATGTATAGAGTATTTACATGTTTAAATTGCAGATATTTGATTGACTATAAACTAGCTGAATAGCTCTGAGAATTAAATTAGTATCTGGTCTTGCCTCCGTTGCAGCGGGGGCTCTGATTAAAAGCATAAGTTTGTAACTTTGTACCCCATTTTCTAGCAGTGTTGCCATTACAATTTCAAGGATATCAACGTAAGGCAGTTACATTAGTTTCTTTCCCTTTTTCATTTAATAAAAACCATTAAGGTAGTGGTAATTTTCTAGTACACTGCCCAACGAGACACCATTTTGGTTTATGAGGCCTGCGTTGGAAGCTGAGAAAGGGATTGTTTTGATCCATGGTATATCCAAAACTTTTAAGTATTGTTTTGAACAATTTTCAAAAGCACCCAAGAGGCATCGAGAAAAGAACATACATTTCAGTGCCATTCTCTCAATTAAGGGAGAGGAGCTAGTGTTTGTAAGTTTAAGGGTGCACATAACAACATAACCATCACATTATTGAAAACAAAAAATACCCTTTAATAAGTTATGTTCTCATCATAAATATTTCATTTTAAATTTTTAACCATGTGGAAGGAACTTTTTTTTAATATTTAAATTTTGTAATTTCAAATACAAAGAATTTCAAGGTGCACCATTACTTGAGAATTAAGCCATAAGCCATATGATGCAGGAGCATCATTCAATGACATTAAGAATGTTCATTTTAGTGGTTGAGGTCATGAAATGTTGTAAAAGTAGTTTCCCACCATTTCTTCCATTGTCCAAATTCAAATTTGCATGTGTATAAATTGTAAAAGTGAAAATGACAAGCCTTGTAGTAAGTTGTCAATTGTCAATTTGACTAAGGGGGGCTAAAGAATAAATAAGGTCTTCAAGACCATGTAAACAGATGTGCATGAGATCATTTGGTTACAAATGATATTATCATGTCTTAAAACATTTTCTCAACAGTATTTGAGTGTAAAATCCTATAGATATGCCCAGTAATGATAGGATTCTTAACAAAATCTTGTAGAATAAAGAAGCCAATATCATATCTTATTACTTGGATCAAGAATCTTCGAAGGATGTCTACAGTATGGAATAGACTAGAAAAGATTAATTGACAAATGTAAGTGCAACATTTGTTTAAAGAAAACATTGATTCCATTTGAGTGGAATTGGCCCCCATATATAATTTGTGCAAGAATTGATTCAATCAATATACAGTGAATCAACATTTTGACATGACTAATAAAGGAACCAAAGGCCTATCATATTAATTGTGGAATATTTACCCAAAGACGAAAGAGCCCAATCTTAACTCTTACATAAATTTATTTAAAGACTCAATAAAGTAAAGTCTACTTTTGCCCTCTGCATTACGCGGGCTCGAAGCCTTTGACATTTTTTTTTGTACCTAAGCCATTCATTCAAAGACTTTCAAAATGTTGGACTTACTATACCTAGAGCAATTGAACAATTTTGATATTCAAACGAGGATACTGTGGAAAGAGAAATCAATACATTAAAATATGTAGGTACGTCTAGAGACCAATACACTCTACTCATTTCATCTCATATTTGTTATATTGATTATTGGTGTAAATTTTTTCTGTTTGAACCTCTTTGTTTCATTATAGGGTTCAGACATTGAATGGTATAGGCTAGAAAGAAAGATTCAGCTGAGATGGTAGATCAATTTGATATATTCTATTGCAAAGTATGACATGGTGCCATTGCATCTCTGATTTTGGAAGTTATTTAGCATTCAGATTTGTAGTTTGGTGGTTTAAATTAAAGGGTGAACCTTCTATAAGTGTTAAGACCAGAGTTGTTTGGATGATACTATATACGGTATTGGATATCAACTAATTTTGACCCCTGATATGGATACGGTAGGATGCAGCATCTATATACATTTACATTATATATGATATTTAAAATATTATAATAAGTCCCTAAGATTGACAAATTAAGAGAAAGGTGATTATAAGTTATAATCAATTTTGAGACAAGATTATAAACAAAATTATTGGTATCAGAGCATGCAAAAGGATTAGAGAGAAAGAGAGATTAGACACTCCCAGCCCATGGAGAGAGAGATAGAGAGAGTATGGGTAGAAATGGAAATTTCAATGTATACGGTTGTCTACAGCCCGAGGAACTATACTGGATATAATGCAATGGAAAAGTACTTTGAATATGAAGCAGTGACAGATGATAACAAAGGAAACACTGTTCCTAGCAGATTGAACAGAACCAATGCATCCATTTTTGATGGAGTACAAAAGGAGCAGGATCTAGCAAGGAAAGACCTGCAAATCCTCAGATTGTTACTGCTAAAACGCAAAACTTAGAAGGTTGTAACTTTTTACCAAAAGTTATCTTTTTAGTTTGTTTAGATGGCTTTTCCCCCAAAGATTAAGGCAAAAGACATGTCTGTGAAAGATATACACTACAATTTGCATACCGCTAACCAGTTGTATCTGATATGGCCCAGTTATAGGGTTTGTATCTGGATACAGCTGGTTACAGGTATAAATGGTTTGAAATATGGGGCAAGGCATGCCGAACACCGTATCTGGCATTTACTTCATTAACAGTTAGGTTGTAGTGCCTTAATGCAACCTCAATTGTAACCCTTATGACTTAACTAAGTTTTATCAAGATCATTCTAATGAAAAATTCAAAAGAAAAAATTATAAACAAAAGTGGATATATTATATTATTAGCCTTAATATAATGCCAAAAATTGTATTGTAATTAATTATCAAGAAAATAAAGCTATTACTTTGAACCATTGTTGAGCAGGTGCAAAAGGGCGTTCACAAATATGCAAGAAAGTTGATATTAGCACAATACACCAAGATAGCTGCATTCTATTTTTATGAATGAACAGTCAGTGAAGTCTAAAGTTGAGACAACAAACACACAAAATGGGGGGATTACAAAGTGAAATTACAGGGATGCAACAATTGCTAACATAAACTATAAATGATGATGAATCAATTGATGCAGACACGTAATCTAGAGGACCAAAATCAATCAAGTAGTCCAAGCAGCTAACAAATTCATACTAATGTCTAGCCACTAAATCCTAATCAAGATACTAGATAAAATTCACAATTTGATCATGAAGACAGACATTCATAACTGTATAAAACAAATGCCAAGACCTTCCAGCTTTCAGTGGCATCAATTCAGATGAAACTATTGTGTGCCCAAAAATCAATACTATATAGAGTTAATCCAATTATAAATGGTGAGGAGGATAGATAAGAAGCTTCACAAGGAACGATATTCAAATGGTTAACATGGTAGTGCAGAAAGAACATAAGGGTTTACACATGCCAAGCATGTATTTCTCAGTGATATTCAATAAAGATTTGAGCCACCTAAAGCTGAATATTTTAATAAACTAATGTTTCTTTATCAATAGAGAGTAGACGATGACTACACATCAGACTGGGAAATATTATCAGCCCTGATATCAAATATTACTAGAGAACAATTGATTCAATCCTACATCAGGGGATTAAAATGAAAAGAGTATTGCATATCCCAATAATTCATAATGTGATTATGATAGCATGAAGACTGGATCATAAAATTCTTAATCAAAGGAAAGCTCTATGTTTTCGTCCCTGTAATGATTTCAAAAATGAATCAAAACAGGATTCAACTAGATATAGGCATCCTCATTGTCATCATATTAGTCAAGAAAAACAAGAAGTAACCAAGGAAAAGGACGACTTTCAATAACCTTTAAATCAAAAGAAATTATAGAGTTGTCATGGCACATATATTGAAGATCATTGATACAAAGATTGATCATCACAACACATATGCCTATAGTATTGATAGTGAAAATGACTCTGTCAGAAGTGAACATATCACTGATAACAATCAATCTGCTATCTAAATTGCAGCAGTGACAGGAATTACACAATTCAAACCTTAAAATTAAAGGGTATATTAAGAAACGAAAATTTATGGTCCTGATTGACTCTAGAAGCATGCACAACTTTGAAGATTTAGCCACGACCAGGCAATTTAACTTATTTTTTAATCCAACTAAGGTGTTTTAACTTTTAAGTAATCACATCTCATGTAAAGGAAAGTGTCATAAGGTGGAGTTGTGCATGTGTGATTACCTTTGGCAAGAGTCGATGTGGGGTCTGGAAACCAAATGGTTAACACTTATGGATTTTTCAAGTGTAGCTTAGAGAAAAAATTCTTAAGTTTAAATGGAGAGGTCAAAAGTATACATGGAAGGGTGATAGTCCTCCACCCTCAAATTTAATATCATCCCATCCAATGGAGAAGATGATACACACAGGAGCATCAACAATTATGGCCAACTGCTATGCAATGTATTTAGCGCCAAATAAATTAGTTCATATTGATGAAATGAATAAAATTATTGACAAGAATGCACTAGGTTTCCAAAGTTTTCCGGTTGGATTGCCACCAAATTGGGGTGTGTAGCATGTAATGGAATTCCAAATTAAATCTACTTTGGCCAATATCAAACCATATCGATATCATCATCGTCATAAGACAAATTGAAAGGCTGGAGGAAGAAATGTTATGATTAGGTGTCATTACACCTAGTAAGAGTCCTTACTCTCTTCACTTGTCATATTGTATTGTCTATGAGATTGCCTGAAAATGAGATGGTTACTAAACAAAAGAGACAAGAATCGATAGGTTCACTCGAAATTCTGTCTGCAGAGGATTCTGTTGGATGAGCTACACATGCACGATAGTTTTTACACAATTACATTTACGGTCAGGATACTATCCAAATTCAAGGCAGTAATGAGAAAGAAGATGCTTCCAAAGGATCAAGCTTTTTGAATTCACCAGATTTTTCAATCTGCAATGAATAGGATTTTCCATCGCCTTCTGGCACAAATCTTGTGTTGAAGTGGATTTTATTACGTGTAATCTTGGTCTATAGTAAACCATGGAAATGCCACCTCAAGGCCAACATAGTACCAATGGGTCTTATCGATCTTAAAGGTGAATAAATACCATGCTAAAAAGTCCGAATGTAGCTTTGATAAAACACTAATAAGGCACAAATACCTATTGAAGACACATATGCAAGCCTTATCAGATGGTCAAGTGTATCAAAGTAGATCTCGCAAAAGTCATTCCTACTCACGTTTCTATTGATGTGACATGTTCCTACTTGCTTTTGAAACTGTTATTCATGAAGGTCATATGACTTCCCAATTTTTAGGCATAGCTGAATCACTTATCATCGCGAGTACATTAAGAATTATAAACCAAGCTGCTTCACCCCTTTGACAGACCTTATCTAAAATAAAGAAACTCTTCCACATGGTCCAATTAAAGCTTCTCTCCCAAGATAGAGGTTTTCACCAGGATGAAAGATTATTTGTAACATCAACAGCGGTCTTAACAGCTATGTAAATGTCCTTTTTTGAGACTGAAACTGAAAAAGCCAGGAAATCACACAAACTTCAAACTTATTAATATTACTCAACCCTTTCGACTTAGCAAACTGAATTTGACTGACCGCTGGAAATCAGCTAGTCTGTAATTTATAACAGCAGTCCAAAAATTGAGGAATTTAAACTAATGGGAAAGGATCATCAACAAACTCAACCAAAATGTAGATTTTATGCATATTGTCTAGGAAGTATTTGGCACACTTTGATACCATCAAATCTGATTCACACATGCAACTGAAAATTAATTCCAAACAGCTTGAAGTACATGCTCATTAAAATTGGTAAAATGAAGGGTTACATCAATGACCCCATACATACCTTTACCTCACTAGTTGATGATTTTGTTGCATATATATTAGTGCGCATTTCCATGAAAGTTGTATGTACACAAATTGTTTAACTAAGACATAGGTGCTAATCAGACCTATTGCAACGTGTGCCTTGGAAGATTCACCTAATATGCTATCAAACTGGTGTCCCCAGATTTCACCCTAAAATTTGAGACTACCCCATATGTAAATTTTTTTCGTACTTTTAAAATAATCGGTCGTTTTGTGTTTTTATTGCCAGAAAATGTCTGTATTGTGTCAAGATATTCCCAAAGAGCCACATAAGTCAATTTCGCCAAATACCCAGATGCCTGAAACTCGTTATATTCTGTCGCTAGGGTTTGCCTGCGGGAAATTTTTATTTAATTATTTTAAGCCCCGTTTGAGGTAAATTGTGCTCCGGTTTAACCCTGTTAAGGTCGTTACATGTCAATATTCTCATATACCAGTAGGGTTTCCACCAAGAATGAATCTCTGGGCTTTATCTGTGACTTCTGCCAACGTTTTGCGTTTTTGTTATTTTTCTCGTATTCGTTTCTCTGTGAAATTCCCCTAGGATCAATTCCTTTGCCGGTTCAGTCTGTTTGCTTTGCCTGGAGTATCTAGAGATCATCTACGGACGTCATGCCGGAAGGAATTTACCACAAGAGGTTTGGTTCTCTCTAAAAAGACGAAGTCATGCACAAAAAAGGCCTCTTCTGGGCAGATCGCATTTTTGGGAAAGGAAGATTTTTAAAGCTACAATGGGATTTTTGGGTCAGCAGCAAGCAAGTGGGAATTTTGTACCTGCTTGGCAAGGATACTTTTTCCCATGGGAGCAAAGTCACTTAAGTCAGGGTGGAAAAATTAGAGCCAGCAGGCAGGCGGGAATTTCTTAACGGCCTTGCAAGGTGAAACATTTCCATTGTGAAATAAAAGAAAAATCACTTAAGGCATTGATGGGAATTTCTTACCTGCCTTGCAGGGTAAAAAATTTCATTATGAAAGTCAAACAGCTTAAGTGGACCATGGGATTTTTGGAGCTGCAATGCAGGGTGAATAATCCCATTAGTTAATTGACTTTTAAAAATAAAAATCAGCCATGTCAAAATGTGCGACCCCTTTTGGAATAGAAGGATAACTTTATTTGCATTTATTAATTGTTTCTATTCCTAATTTTGGCACCCAAGCATGAGGAAAAGTCAACGCAGGATGAGAGGATAAAGGAAATTGGAAATAGAATGCTAAAATTAAATAAATAAATAAATTTAATTTATTTAATGCAGCCCTCTATCATGCAAAAAAGTGCGACCCACCTAGAGGAGAAATAATATTTTTTAAAGTATTTATTGATGGAATTAATTCCTATTTTTGGCGCATGAGGTCAAAGCATAGTGTCAAATCAAAGTAGAACTGGAAGTAGAAAGTTCTAAAAATAAATAAATTTTAATTTATTTAATGGCAGCCATGAGCATGCACAAAATAAGCGTTCCCAAATTGAAGAGAAAAACATGATTAATTAATTAATTAATTGCCAGAAATAAGAAGGGCGATTATTAATTATAGAATGATCAAGGTTATATAAGCATGGACTGCCATATTAGGATGGAGTTAATTAATTCTTTAGCAAAGGAGTGCAGCCCAGAGCAATTTTGCTGCCCCATTTGAAGGAGGAATTTTTCTTAGAAAGAAGGTGTAATTCACTGCCAAAAAGCTTCAAAGTTTAGCGCCTAGGTTTGAAGGAGCTTGATTTAAGTGTCTGATTAATTGTCTGCATAGTATTACAGGTGCCCAGGTGAAGTTGGTAAATATTTATGCTTTCTTTGAATGCAAGATAAAACCTCAAATTTTAGGGCAGCGGGCTTGATATATGAAAATTTTTATGATAAAAAGCAAGTGTTCATGCTCCGGATTACCGTCTTTGTCTTAATTAATTGTAGGTATTCATTACAGGTGCTTATATAATTGAAAGGGAGCTTAAATCAATGTCCAATACATTAAATATATCCCTCTGAATCTGAAGAATTATCTAGATTTGCACCGGTTGTGAAGAATTTCAGCTGAATAAAGAGGAAAAGAATTGTTCAGACAAAGATAGATACAACCATGGCAAAGAGGGATGAAAAAGAGGAGAACAACAGAGGTCATGCATCACTTCTAAGTTTGCAGACATTGGAGACACAAATCTAGGTCCGGAACCTCTTTCTGAACTGATTAATAGATCCAAAGTAGGAAAGACTTCCCTCATGCGTGCAGTCAAAAGCAGGGGAATCATCCGAGCTGTAACATTTCCATTCATAGCCCAGTTGCCAGAGTTCGTCATGGAGTGTGCTAGGTCTTACCATCCATTATCCAAATCAGTCCGAGATAATGCGAGGAAAACAATAATCTGGTTGGATGCTCAGTTAATCAATTATTGTTTTGAAGATTCCGACACGAAAGGTGGTGACTACTATTAGCATACATGATGCTAGCAATAGATGGGAAAAGCATAAAGTTGACTGCATAGGCATAATGAACAACAAATACATGAAGAAGCCCAGATTCTCCTTTCAAGTTCCCGAGAACTCTTCCACGATCCAATCTAGTACAAGAGGTGGATGACATTGCCAAATTGTTTATGCAGGGGTAAATGGCGAAGCGAATGCTCACAACTTCCGCGCATGGATGTATGCTTTCATCAGGACCATTGAAGTCAACAAAGCAAATTCAATAATCAATTGGTCAGAAATCATTAGCGACAACATTAGTGAGCAGCTCCAGAACGTGAGGCGTACTTACAGCTTCAAAATGACTTCCTATTTGGTATATGCAGCAGCCTCACAAGGCATCTTCTCCAAGCTGGATAGATGTGGTGTTCTTTCCAAGGACCCTATTTTCAAGTGCTGTCCACAGCTTACTGTACCTGCGTGCAAGAAGAGATTTCAAAGTGGTCAACGATGGATTTTTTTACGGCTTCATTTGCAGGCTAGATGACGATTTAAAGGCCAACAGGGTGAGCAAGGAAGCGTGGGAAGTTGTGTCCAGGATTGGCAGTATCTTCATTCAGTTTGTAGATTTCACATACCTCAGGGTCACCGGCTTTTCTGGGAGAACCAGTTTAAGTTGTCCAGATATCCGAATGATAGATTGGTCACTATGAAGCTGAGCAGAAAACTTGTGGAGATGCATGACCTACAATCAAAACGACACAAGTCTACAGGCTTCTTCCCAATCACTGTGGGCCATTACAACTACCAGAGCATTCATAAGGCCCGAGGAATTGAAGCAGAGATGTTCTCAGAGTACGAGCAAGAGTTCTTCCTAGCACGACTGAACTTTGATCCATTTGGAGTGGCAAAGAAGACAATCTCCCAGGAATACGCGCACGTGCCTTCATTGGAAGATTTTTGGATGAAGTGCAGAAGCGAGTACAAGGTTAGAAAGAAAGATTTCAGTAGGTTATCAGCACGGAAAGTGTTTGACTTTGGATTAGCACGGATACGTATGGATCTTAAAGATGATGGGCCTGTGTTTACTCGACACATACCATCGGATGGGAGGAGATAGACCTGTACTTCAGGAGAACAAGGGGGTTGCCATACGATCGAGCAAAGGTCTGCCGCTGTTCTGGTCATTACTTTCCAACTGGTTGCTGATGAAGGGAGATACTGCCTTGATGAAGCATTAATGAATCAAATCACGGGTAACTTCAGCACAGGAGATTCCCTCAAGAGGAAGCATGAAGGAGAAAGCAGCAGAAGGCCTGGAGAAGATTAAAGTGCACAGAAGGTCTCATTCGAAGGAGAAGATCACTTTTACGGCCATGATGATAGTTTCCGACTTCTCCAGCCTCAAGTACTTCACTGACTGTTGCACCTCAGCAGGACACTGCCATTCCTCCATTGAATCCGATAATATTCATCTTCTCTCCTCAGCCACTCTGTTCAGCACCTCTTCCTGAAGAAATGTTGAAGCTGCAGATGGCTGAATTTGAAAGAGTTTTGTCTTTGGATGACTCAGAGGATGATAGCCACAACACTGTAGCGGTTTCAGATGGAGAGGAATCAGAGCGCGAGATAGTGGTACACTCAACAACTTCTCATTCTCCGAGAAGATAATTTCTTAGAATGGTTGACTTCGTAGTTGGTTCTAGAGGATAGAGAAGAAATCAACTTGGAGGAACACGATTTGCAATTGCTCTTGAATCTAAGGCAGGAAAGATAGAAAACCTAAAGTTACTAAGGTAACTTCAAGGTTGATCATTGAGGAGACGGGGCAGAAATTTGCTGAGATGTCAATTTCGGCAGAAGGGAAGAAGGAGGATGAGCTCACGACAGAAGATATAACAGTAACCAGAGTACCCATAGGTCAAGCCACCACAAAAGGATTGAAGCAGGACACACATACATTGATAAATGCTCTATTCGTTAGGTTTGACAAAGAAAAGGTAGAGAAAGTTGAACTTCAGAAGCAGGTATCTCAGTTGTGCGAGATCATTGCCAAGGTTGCTAAATCTTCCACTCAGCCCATTTCAGCACAAAAGCAGGTGAGTGATCATCTGATGAAATAAATGGAAGATGCAAGCAACTAGGTTAAAGCTATCGATGAATGAAAAAGTCTGATCATTCGTCAAGCTTCTGTATAACTCGGAGAGGTGCCAACCCGCCTAAAGGTTATGAAAGATGCATTAGATCAGCTGAAGCAATTGGTGACAAACACGATAGATATGAATATAGTTGCTGAGAGTAACCTGAGTACTTTGGCTGAAATAAATAAGTTGACGAGATAGGTGTTTATTGCGGAATAGATTGTGCCTGATGGATCAGTTGAGAAGGGGAAGCAACTTGAGTTTGCAATATCTTTCTGTTTGGAGATCTGTAGAATTATGCTGAAAAGGATGCAAGCACTTGAGAGTATGACATCATCTTTATCAGACAATGTCATCGCTTTCACTCATGAGGAAGTGGTTGGGAACATTACTTCATACACACGGATCATTCCTAGCAAAGTGCCCTAATTCCCTAGAAGGATCTCTTCTGATGGTGCAAGGGAGAATTGATGGAGTTGTAAAGCCTTTCACGATGAATTCCATCAATAAGCTGGTGGCACTGTAGTCAGATATTGAGAAGTTCGGGCCCTAGCTTGGAGGATGTGGAAGCATGTATCAGGGTATTGAACGAAGGATTGCTGCAGTTCAGGACAAAAAATGAAGTTGTGGCTAAGATAGATGGGAAGATGCTGAATTACATCTTCGACAAGTATATTCAATATCAGAACAAAAAGAAGATATAGATATTACAACTGGCATGTCTTTCTTCTTCTATTTTCCACCTTCCCGGGTGTAATTGTAAAACTTTAAAGATATTGGTTTTGAAACCATTACTTTAAGTTATGTGGAACACTTCTATTAGTGAAGTGACAAATGTGTCACTTGAAGAGGAATTAGAGGGGGATGATTTCCAGATGTTATCTTTACCTTTTGTTTATGTTTCAGTTCAGTTGAGTTTTCTATTTGTACTTTCCCTTCTACATTCTATAAGTAGGAGAAGAACCTTCGAGTTAATGATCAAAATTTGTAAGCAACATTCTTGTGTTTCCAAACTTTGTGCTGAAACCCTTGATAGCTATTTGAAGCAAAGGAATACAAAGGAGTAGATTTCCGGAGAACTTTGTGTCACGGTGCATTTTGTTTCTAGCTTTTGTCTTAGATCTTCTTATAAACTTTGTGTTATTTTAGATCTAGATCTGAAGCTGCCTTTGCTTATAATTATGTGTGTTGATATCTATTGGTTTTCTTCTATGTGCATGTAATCAACTATGTTATCTATTAACTGGGTTGCACATCTTCCCTATTTCTTCCCTGTGTTTTATTAATTCCCTTCTTCTTTAAATATTTCATTTCTTTGAAAACCGCTGCTTAATTGCTGCAAAACTATACAACTATGGTTTATGAGCTGCATTGTTAAAGTAAAACCCCCTTATAGATACTAGCATATTTTATTGACAAATCTGACATAGGAGCCTCACCGGTAAATGAGGGAGATTTATGTCATGACTGCCTAGGTTTTCAACAATGCAGAAAATCTAGCCAACATGGTCACAAAGATGAACCCAAAAATTCCTTAAAATTCAAACTCATAAGTATATTTTCTTAAAGCTTGCTAACATCTACCAAAGATATTGCAATTATTTACTCACTTATTAATCATTTGAGTTGAACTTTTTTGCACACTTCACTAAGAATGTAGAACTCAAACTTTTAGAGGAGGAGACAAAGTTGCACGTTTAATAGGAGTTAAAGCCCTTGCCTAGTGAAGAAAGCAATATTATCAAGCAAATTATTTACCCTTCAAGGCTTTCATTACCAAAGATAGATACATTTCCAAACTAAACATTAGGCCAACTGTATTGTCAACAACAATAGCTATTAAGCCTATTTGTACATTACAATGCTCTATTTTATTCAATTTATCTATTATTAAATGAAACTCATCAAAAAGTGCCACAGATGCATTGGGTGAGTACAATTTGATTTATTGGCCTCCTATTTTTAGGAAGAGGGTAAATTCCATTATTCGGCTATGCCAATATTTGACATAAATGCATATTATGCATTAGCACATAGTCACTTGACATTCTTCTAGCAGATACATAGGAGTACTATTAAGCAATTAATCACATTGCCAGTTGGATGCCTTCTGAGTAATGTATTATTTGTATTTGTTGCTTAGCCTTCCCAATCTTTGAAACAGTCTTGTGTATCCTTTCAAACCATAGTACTCAGTGAATGCATTACCATTCACCTAAACTTAATCATCTTACGCTTGTTGCAAAATTCATTGGTAATGTTCACAGTTGCATAATATGAAGAGGGTGCCTCATCCCATTTTGTTTTATGACAGTGAAATTGTTGTAGATGAATCTTCCCCCCAACCACTGTTCATCCGAAGTGTATTATCCCCTTAACATTCTACAGAAAATTGCTATGGTTAACAATGGCATCAAGTATGAATAAATGCATTTCACAAGTTTATTAATTGCCTGCAGATACTCAGTAAGAAATAGCTCATCGACACTACCATGATATTATTGGATTTGAGACTTACTTGGAAACACCTTAGTTATTTATATTTATTTTTACAATTGCATAGTTTTTCCCCTTAAGACCATCTTGGATTAGTTTTAAGTAGTGGACGATCAACAAGTCATATGTTGTGTCACCTTGATGTACCAGAGACTCACCTCAAAATGAAGGTAATACTATGTACCTAGACTTGAGGTGTTTTTCATTTGTATCTACGAAAAGGAAGAGATCAATTTTTGCAAGCTGTGACAAAACCTATTATCCCACAATCTCTCTAAGCTAGGGTGCACATATAAAAAAAGAGACACATTATTTATTGGTACCTGCCCGCATGCGGACCACCAAATCTAAGAGTTTGCATGCAAGCTTACGACAGGGTATGCTCACATCAGATCATTACAATCACATAAAGCTCATACAAATGATCATTAATTTCAAGTTGATACTAAGGTAACATAACATATTATATTGCAGAGACATACAACAAAAGATGTATTAAGATCTTGGTAACATGTACGACTAATAATTTCCACTAAAATGTGCACCACGCTTAGATTTCAGAACCTTTGTAATGTTATCTTACGTTCTTTGCTTCCATGAAATCTAATCAAGTGACTATCAAATGATCATCGGTACAGATTTGAATAACCTCATGAGTTTGTAGTCTTTACCTTCTGTCATTCTGCTAGAAGGAGAATAAGTTGGTAATAGTCTCATCTACCTTATAAGTAGAACCTGGTATTTGACAACCCTATCTCATTTGTGTAATTCCTAATAGAAAATACGTCTACATTATCAATTTCTGGCTATGTAACAGTCCCATGTTGTGATCAAATAGACCATTCAACCACCAGGATGATATTTTGTGACCTTTACTAATATGCCCATTAGGTAATCTCAACACTAGCCATGACATTCACATGATGATTGCTTGCTCATAGGAAAGTTTGCCATCATATCGACTGGTGATCAAAGTCAGTGTGATACACCTATAGAGCAACATCTAAAGATTGTAACGACCCAAAAATTTCACACCCAAACAACACAGTAAAATACAGGATAATTTTTTTTTTGACGCATAACACGACACAACATGCCACCACCAAGGTCACAACTAACTCCGTGGGTAACTCAATACAAGGATGACCACATGGGTAACATGGAAATGTTCACAACCACGCCAAGGATGAATCACTTTTTCTATCTGACAAAACAACATAAGAAACCACCACATAACACACCTACAGATAGGGCAAGCTACAATGAGGAAATTATTGATGGTTATTTATTTTTAAGTAACCTCTTTCGATCCTTAACTACAGTTTGCTAAGACTCTAGATATGATTTGTACAATGCTTCTTACAATGCTAAGTTTTCTCAGGGTTATTAAATCTTATCTTCTTCTAACAACTAACAGTTCATTTCACCTTAGGGTTATTTTACAAATTTCACCCATAAAAGGAAAAATGTTCACTAGAGAAGCTAGGGTTATCATGTTATATAATTCTTACTCACAAAGATAGTCTCGCCTATGATTTCTTTAAAGAATTCTCCTGCTCTCAAGTTAAGTAACCTCTACGTTGATTTATCTTAATATATATACTATATATAGTATCATACTATATATATATAGTATATATATACGACCCACGTTATATATATACTATATGTCGCATATATATATATATAGTCATAGCAAGATTTAGCTCAACATTTCTTTTCAAGGGTTAACCACTCCATTTAATAACACTCATATCACATCAGAACAAGGTGTCAGAGAGTTTTGACATCCACACTTAAAATACTCAATAATCCAATAAGGTCACTCAACAAGCACTTATGCCAATGTAATGATTGAATATCATTTCTCACCAAGGTAAGTTACTGGTCAAACAAACAAAAGGTGTCCAAAGTTAAGACTTGACCACATAGTTTTCCGACAAATACATTATACTAAGACCATGATCCTCTAAACTACATTTTCAAGCTATATGTTATCCATAGCTGAACAATATAAAAAGGATTGAACTTTGTACAAAGAACTTCATCAGTTTGAGGTTGATGCACAACTTTTACAAGTCGTATCCTTTCATCTACTCGCATAACATTCCCATCTGCAGCAAATATTTACTAGAGTCAGTTCGCTAGAACTGAGCATGATAAGATATAAACCTCACCTAATAACTTATGCCATCTAGCATTTAAATAAATGAAATTTTGCAATACTCCCTATCAAATAATTCCTAGTCATGTATTCAAATCTTAACTGCACATCTCATGATAACACATTTCATACCCATCATTGAACACTTCCCTAAAATCTGCTTACATATGAACGAAAATTTCCAAATGGCTAGAAGATATGCAACCTTAACCTTGCATTTAATCATAATTAAATTACAGTAACAATAGTAACGCTCACCTAATACCCTCAACCTACTTCACATATAAAAGTGTCCAAACAATATTATCTTTCAATTAAATACAAGCACCAACGACATTAAGCTTCTATAATAAATACAAGTGTCAATCTTATGATATTCATCAATATTACCCAAGTATCAAACCTTTAAAGAAAATCAAGGATATGTAAGTATACTATTGATATTTATCTCACAATTTTAAGAATATACTTATGTAAACAAGGGTTCCACAAATCAGTAAGTTCATATATTATTTAGATATCCTATCGGTTGTTTATTATCATGTCTCTATATGCCTCTATTAGTATAAGAGTCCAACTCAGAGGAATGAATTACGAACAACAATACCGCCATACTTTGTTAATGAGTAGAAGGTACATTTGGCTAGCTAAAATATGTAAGTGTGGTCCAAGCCACTATAAATGCAAGTATCAACATTATCTCAACTCCCAATTGAGATGCAAGTATCAATTTTTTAGCTAACATAATAATTATCGTAAATGCCAGAAAATATTCCACGCGTTAACCAAGTATTGAAATAACATATTTATCCTTACTGGTTACCTGATAACATAATATATCATATTATATAATTCAACCTCCACTTGCATATCTCAATTTATGGGTATTAATCATTGTCCTATATAATGAAGTTAAATAATTTCAGGTCGACTTCTATCCTTATTGTCATATATGGTATGTACAGTCCCATTATGGTAGTTGTCACCTTTACTTAAGGCTGTGTATGAATCCATTTTAGGGTAGTTCTCATAACTTCCCTATTCATCTGTTTTCCTACCAACAGGCATTTCAACAAGCTTTGAAGTCAAAGTTAGGATAAATTTATAATCTCATATTTCAAGCATTGTCTGAATTCATATGCCTAAGGGCCATCACATGTCAATCAAACTTGAAGAATGTACACATTCATGAGAGTTCGATGTATCCAATATTACTTTAACTGATTCGAAGATCTAAGTAGAGCCTCAAACTTAAGCCATATAGTTATCCACACAAACTAACATCTTAAGAGCTTACCCTATTCAAAAAGGTCACAAAATAGAAACCCCATTAACGCATGCTTCAGGAGCGTTCCAATCTAGAAAAAAATAAGCTCATGGTAATAATAATAGTAGAGGGCCTGGTGAGGGGTTTTCAATAATCCCCAAAGTAAACGATAATCAAAGGAGTCAGATAGTATCTAGAAGGACTAGTAGAACCGGTACGACTCTCCCCAAATAGAAGCCTTCAATCCTAATGGGGGGGGTTATATTATTATCAATCCAAATTAAAAGACCAACACAGTCTTCCGAGAAAATTTCCCGTTTTCAAGCCATGTTTTACATAATAAAAACAAGACAAGAAAAATTCTAAATCTCATTCACACACCACAATATTTTCTACAGAAAACATTGTTCACAGGAGTAATCATGGCAAAATGATAAACCAAATTTATAAGAGCGATAAGCGAGAATCACTGGAGAGAGATCAGCTCATGCAATTATGATTAAAAGTCATTCGAAAACCCATTTCTTTTTGGGCATCTCTTTCAAGAAAGAGTCAACATATATATGTAAATAATTATTAAAAATAATATCAAGATTCTGAACGTTATTTACTTAGTATAAGAATCACACATCAACAATCCAAAGGAGACATCACATATACAGAATTCAAACAAAACTGTAAAGATTGATTTATCTAAATGCTAAAGTAAATAAATTATTAAGAGAGAGGGTTAGGGCTTATCATGCCTTTAATGCGCTTCCCAAGGCAAGAGCACGCTATATCTCATGGCCCTTGAAGGTGGTAATGAGCCGAGGTTGGCTGCTACTAAGAACAGTCCCAAATTATTTCTCGAAGACCAAGAATCACCGCTTCTCACCCATGCATGATGTCCCAAGAATACCACGCAATCAGACCAGTAACCAAAGGTAACCTTTTCTGAGTTCAAACAGATGATCATTCCAGCCTGTCAAATAAGTCCAACTCCTAACGCTAGTGCTATGGCAATCGAACTATTCACTAGCACTTGCATCCAATCCCGTTGGCCTCCCCTCCTTGTATTTCAACATCATTTTTGTGCTTCTTTTCAGTACCAAGCTTTGTGCAGCTTTGAGGACTGAGAAGAAAAAAACACGAGGAGAGCTCCAGACCCTGAAGGAAGCCATGATAGATGCTGACATTACCAAGGAACCCCGGCAAAACCACCCGACAGATTTAAAGACTTCCGCCGAACAGCCCCTCCTGCTATGAATAATGTAAGCGCCACACTTATGAAGGCTTTTATTACCAAGCTCTGCTAACAGAAAATTGTGCTTCATGAATATTCTGATATGAAACAGATCCTCCTCTATGAGATTCTCTTCCATGAGTTGCATCGGAAAACAAGTAAGGTCCCAATAGATAATTTTTGAAATAAATTTCATCAGGTCTCCTGGTAACACTCTTACTGTCACTTAATTGATTTGGATAAAAAATAAAAATAAAACTTGAAGGAGAATCCCAAATTTGAGGATGCATTCAATACTTAACAGGTAACAACAATAGTTGGACAGCCTGCTTGTTGGAAGCGCTCAAAGAGGCTTCTACTATACTGTACAACATGCCTGCTGCCTGGCTAAGAGCTGCTGCAGGCTGTTACTGTGGATCCCCAACAAGAACACAACTCGCAGCACCCAAATGAAAGTGGAGGTAACACGCCTAATGCACTAGCTTGTGGCTTCATCTATAACCACCATAACAAACCCACGTGGCCAGCAGGGAAGAGTTCCAACAGTCCTGCACACTCAGCAATCTTCCCACCCCATCTTCCAAACGTCCATCCAACATTCGGCTAGAGCAGGATTCAATGCGGCCAGGGAAGGTGAAGAAAAACAAAGGAAAAAGGGACAGGTGCGCAACAAGAGAAAGACACACTTTTCTCACGTTTTCCACCACTCCTCACGCAGAACACCCCAAGAAAACACGGCCAGAAAAACATGCGGCTGTCCCAAAACATTAGGGACTGCGCGCAACTAGAGCTTACACACCAACAGAAACAAAACTCAACAAAAAATTCCCTCCTCCAATCTCACGCGGCCAGCAACAATGCATTGCAGGTAAAAGACAAAAATAAAAACATGGAAGATATAATAATGAATTCCATTTGTAGGGTAAGCGGCCAGTATGGAGGAAAAAGGTTCCCCAATCCAGCAAAGGTCAATTTCATCATCAATTTTACAGCCGACTAGGGCAGAAAACAGGCGGCCCAATAATAATCTCCCACTTCTCACCAACTTGTCAGGCATTAACAGCAAGGAGGAAAACAAAAGAAAGGACAAAGACCAAAATTTTCTCCACGCCAAGCAAAGCATTATTACATATCCACAAAATGAAATAAATCTAATTAATCACAATTTCATTTTTTAAAAAATTCCGTTAGGTCGACAAACTGACGGCAGTAAACAACTGCGAAGTATAACTGATATCCATTCTTTTATTATTCATTTTTATTATGTTTTAAAATGCTGCGACACCTGACGGGGTTCGAAAAGTCGTTTAGGACCTAACACGATAGTGACAACGAATAATAATAATAATAATAATAATAATTTAATCGAGGGGTCGAGCACGAGAGTGATCAAAACTACGGCAAAATAACTTGCAAGCAATTAAACAACAATCAACAGGAGGTTCGATATAGCAAGAACAAGGTTTTATTTTAATAGGATACTCGCGAGGGACGCTGCGGGCCAGCAACCAAAACATCGACACCGATGCAAGCAGGCAAGCTCAACAAGACGACGACACCAATGCTTCAAAGGGAACACAACAACGTTCAGCCCTTGGAAGCACAGTCGCCACAGAATAACAGAGCAATGATGAATGGGGGCATTACAGATATGGAATTATTTTTTCTTATTTGGTTTGATGAGCATCCACTACTTGATTAACGACAAGTTGAAAGTCACTTTATAATTTGATAGATTTTATCTTTAATACATGTAGGGAATTTAATCTTAGAAACAAAACCTCATATTTATCTAAGTTATTTGTATATGTAAATCCCAATCAATATATTAATATCATAAGCGTCATTTGTATGTTTTTTTGTGTGTGTAAGACCAAGTTGCAACACTTGATAAGTATCTCATGAGGCTTGTCGTATCTTTCTGATTTGAACACTTCTTAGAAGTTGGTACAAATTTATATTTTATGGTATAAACACATGGATATTTATTATGTAACTATGTGACTTTGAACAATTGTTGGATACTTTATAATATGTTGGGCCTGTTCGAGATTTGCACAAAACCTCAAAGTAGCAACAATCAATGGTGCAAGATCTTGAAAAGATGGGGCAAGGTCTTAAGGATATACAAAAAGGATAGTAGTATGCAGTTGATGGCGCTATGGTTTATACTCCCAACGCCTATCTACATTGAGCGCGAAGGAAGTTAACATGAAGATAATGATTTGTACCAAACATAGGAAGGTCATGATATTTTCACTATTGGCACCACACTTGTACACTTTCTGCAGAGTCATATCACCATATAGAAGGTTTCAATCTTTCCATAAGATTAGAAAAGATTCAAACATATATGCACCGTCGCTCATATCACACTAAGGGATCATGTTATATGAGTGATCTTGTCAAGCTAGTGTCCAACAACCTATGAAGATGTGAAGAATTTGGACATCATGGAATCATGATGAAAGCTGATATTTCATGGACTTGGGTAATGATTCAACAATTAGAATTTGAAGTTACAATGTGATCCTAGTTAGTTGACCACGAAAGATGAACCATTTTTCAATGTCTATAATTTTGTGTTTCATGTTGCGCATATATTATTCAAGGATCTTCGTCGTGAAGGTTAACAAATGCTTAGGGTGTTGGTTGGCTATGTGAAGATTAGCATAGTTCATGGAGCTCGAGGCAATCTAATACTTTAAGTTAAAAAGTATGTAGAAATAACAACAAAACCAAAGAACCTATTCAAGTTGAGAAAAGATTTGTAGAATCATGCAAGTCTAGATTGTACCATATTTTGTGCAACATGTCCCTTGAGGAAGAGTTGGAATTTTAAGTTTGTGATTAAATATAACTTTACTATTATTGTGAGTGTGATTTTAATTCCTCAATTAAAGTGAGATAATTTTTTTTTGTTATTTCATATTGTGCAAGGATATTTTTGTAAGTGTATCCATTGTTGTTGTGTGTGAATACTTAGGTTGCACAATCCAAAATTTCCATTCCTTAGACCTCTCAGTAGTGATTACATCATTTGGTATTAGAGAAAGATGTATCCTACAAGTGATTCTGTTTTCCAAATTTACGAGTACAGGTAGAAATAAATGAAGACATCTTCCAATGCAAAAAGTATTGGGTAGAATGTGTAGTGTTTGTGTTGTTTTTGAAAGTAATACAAATCATGCAAATAGGGACACCCCCTTAGAAAAGGAGGGAAAAGAAGACCACCAAGATTGCATCTCTGGTAGATATAATGAGAGGCATCTAGGAAATATTGGGAAGCTATGGAGATTTCTCAGAGAAGAGAAACAAATTCAATCTCAAGTGATGGTGAAGAAATCGAGGTTAATATGGATGAATTTGAGGAGGAATATTAAGGTACATATTTGAAGGTAATTTCCAAGATAGGGGGAAAGACACAAATGGACATTCCTAACTACTCAAAAAGTTTATGCCTATTGGATATGATAGATTGGATTGCAGAGTTGGAAAAGTCTTTTGAGTATGGATCCATATAAGACCCCAAGAAGGTTATATTTTTCTTATACAAAGCTAAAGGAACATGCATATTTAGGGCGGGATCATGATTATATTGATAGATAAAGAAAGGGAAAGGATAAAATTAAATCTTGAAACATAATGGTTCCAAGTTGAAGGAGAAGTTTTTTCTCGTAAATTACTAACTGAATATTTTCAAGTTGCAAGACATGAGACAAGAAAATTAACAAGAATCAATACATAGTTGAGTTTTATAGGCTCAAGATTTGAGAATTTCACATGGAATATAAGGATGATAAATTATTAAGGTATACAAATGGATTACATATATCCATTCATGATGAATTTGGTATAATAAGGTTATGTTTAATATAAGAAGACTACAAAGGTACACTAAAGGATGAGGAGAAATTTTCCCAAATACGTAAAGGAGAAGAAAGTGGAATGGGAATGTTTGTGCATGCTAAAAAAGTAACAAGAGACAATAATATACAGTGCACACTTGAGGAAGATGTTGATACTTATAAAAAACAATGATCATATGTAGAGAGGAAGAAGATATTATTAGAGAGGGTGAGAATACAATGGACACGGAAGAGGTAGAGGATTCATTATTACAATTTTTATATGAAGATAAGTGGGGATATAAACATTTGGGCACCCAAATGCACAATATAAAAATAATAGTATATGAAATGATGCTAGAAACCATGATGCACAAAAAGATGAGGAAATCATGACTTTGTTCAATTTTGTAGAGGAACAACAACGTGGATAAAATCTCATGATGAAGGGAGTGTTGTTGAAACCAATGAAAGAGGAGAATATACATGCAAAAAGGAAGAAGACTTTAGGAGCATTTGTAAATATGTAAGTCATTGATATAAATTCATTATTGATAGTAGTAACACTGATAATATTGTTTCTATGGTTGTGAAACTTGATTTGAATATACAAGGTGTCTTGGTTATTTAGGGGACATCAACTACGTGAAATTCCTAGGCAGGTTCCAAGATTGGTGCCATACTCAAGACAAACACCCAAATATATGTATAATTTAAGTCAATGAAAGTTTAACAAAAGACAATACACAAATTTATCTTCATAGAATTACTACCACGTTATATTAAAGAAACTATGGTAAAAACCAACTTTATGAAAGTAACTCTCTTATATAAAGTGTACATTCGCCACTAACCATCTATGATATTATATAGATAAGAAGAAGAGGCTATGGTTTCAGAGAGTGCTTACTTGTAGAGAAAATATCCTTAAAGATAAAAAAATATTTCATATAAGAATTTTTTGTTAATAACAAAAGTTAAACAAGTAACACCTTAATTAACATTCTTATATAATAATAAGACATAAGTTTAGACACTAGAAAACAAACCTTGCGCATAAGGTTTCTCATTCAAAAATACCAAAAACATCATAAAACACAATAATCCCAACAAAATAAAAAAACCCCAAAAAAACAATTAAAAATGTAAAACCCTATAAAAAGTTGATAAAATACACCTCATCACTCATTTACTAACCCTCACCCACTCACATTGTTGGCGAAATGATTTGTTGTGTGTAAAATTATTGGGTTTTCACCAATAGTATGGGGTTATGCCCTTCCTTATTGTGTATGGGGAGGCTCCCATTATCAAATGTAAACTATGCTAAATTTGTGGTATGGAAAATTAGGTCGGGGATCACATAAGAACACTTCAATGAAACTCTGACAACGTGCTTGTATAGGGTACAAGGGAGGAATTTGTAGCGATGAGGGAGAAAGGAGAGAAATTATGAAAGAGAGGGTTAATTCTGTGAGTTAGCACTAACAGAATTCACATACATCAACTAGAGTAAGTCCACATCCAACTACAAGAAAAAAACAATGTAAACCATGATAAGACACAAAAAATCATAGACAAAGACTTCCATGAATTCATTCATCAAAGGAGCATACACCTTTTTTGGTTTTACAAGATTATCATATATGCAAATTTGGAAAAAGAGAGAGTAAAAGAACATAAGACAAGAACTAGAAGAATTGCAACTTTTATTTCTTGATGTAGAAGTGGAACTCTCAACAACATACATTCAATCAATAATTGCGAACCCTTTGGAATGGAGATGCCATCCCAATTTATAGCATTACAATCTATCCTTTCATCTACACCCCACATGACTCTTCACGTATCCACATCACATGTGACCTTTCAGATTCCTAGGAAGCGAGTCTTTTTCTTACTATGGGAAAAAGGACTCTTACAATGTTTAGCTAATGATCACTTAAGTGAATAGGATGAAATAGCAAAAAGTACATTCTCACTTGAAAATTAGAATATGGAGTGAGATAGAGAAGAGAGAAAGGGAAGGGATTGACTGATCTATTGTTGATGGATGATAGAAATTAGGAGAACATTGCACAGAAAACCCAGATAATTAATTTTACACACAATAATATATTTCGTTCTATATTTCTGCACAATACGTTTGGCTAATATATAGCCAATACAATAGAAAAACTACTTCCTAGAAAATAGGAAGTCAAACAAACAACTTACCCATTTATATAATTTATGGGTATTAAAAAAAATAGAATATATTGTTTGTTACAACAATATATTACAAAATAACCATAGTAAGTAATAATTTACTATACGGTAAAAAACATAAGCTCTTGTAAACAATAGTTTTCCTAACATTTCCCCCTTAGTGTTTACATGGTAGCAAAAGAACTTTCACACTTCCTCTGTAGCCTACTGCTCGTGCTTACTCATGATCTTGGTACAACACTCGAACTGAAGGTAGATGAAGGAACACATCAAATTCTTATCAACCATGCACTATTGGGAACACATATGACTGACGAGGATGAGAACACGCTTGGGAATCATCTTCTTATCAACCAGTCACTCTAGGGAACACATCTAACCTAAGAGTGTGGGAACTCAAGCATGAATACATCTGAACAACCTTCAATGATTTTCCAGAGGCTAATCACAAACCTAGGTATGAATAGGAACATATCTAACTATTCAACCTCTTCAAGACTCATGATGTTGTATTTCACTGTGTTATTTGTTCTTCACTATGTTATTACATTGGGGAATTATATAGGAATGTGACATAATATTTTTCATCCTTCCATGATAATTTAATAATATATTTTTATTCTTATTTGATTATGACCATGATGTAAATTTAAAAATACAAAATATAAACATATTTTATTTATTTACTTTATGGAAAAAAACATTAAATAATTTTTTGAGGAGGGCGCCCACTCAAACTATTGCCTAGGGTGCTCCCGACCTTTAATTCGGCCCTGGGAATACTCACATACACAAGTGAATAGGATATACCACATTTGTTCTTATTTTTCACACCACGCTGAAAATCTAAAAAAATGAAATCCACACCACACAACTGAAACTGGAACAATGCACAACTAAACATCAAATACTCATACCACAAAAATTCCACCATACCAGAAGTGTGGCCCCATTGTTGACAACTGAAGAGAGGTTGTTGGTTGACCTCTAACCTCGGATGTCTCTGTGCTCCAGTTACATGCTACTAGCTTAGCTGAATTTGACTTGGACGCTTAATAGTTTCCACATTGGGTTTATTTTGTCCCCCCCTCACAATCTAAAATAATTTATTTTGCAGACATCGGGTAACATTGAAAATGCGTCCGTAAGGCAATTTTTTTTCTTCAGAGTTTTACAATGAACTTTTGATAATACAAATTTTTGACGAGATAATCAACAATAATATGTTTAGACAAGGTTAAAACGACTCAAATATAACTAAACAACACTTTTGAATTTTTGAACTCCTAAAATGACAATAAAGATACTAGGGATATTATGATGGTGAAGTTTATAATACTACACACTTTAAAGTAGACGCGTATTAAAAACTAAACAAAATTGTAAACATTATAAAAATTGACACATTAATATCGACTCTCATAGATAATATGACTATAAAGTTCAAAACAAAATAAGACAATAATATGATCAAGACACAACAAATCACCTATTAACAAAGACGGTAATATGAGAAGTATGACATTAAAATGTTATTTGACAAACTTTTAAACAATTGACACCTACACTCAAGGAATACTATAGAACTTGAGCATCAAATCCAATTGACTATTGAAAGAGACTCTACTAAATAAAGAATTGAACTTTTCTAATAATGACATAAATTGGTTGATGCCAAGTCGTTCTTTACGTGCTTCAATAGCTGGGTGCAGAAAATTGAATGCAAGCGATTACCAGACTTGAACGACATTAAGAAAATACCAAATTCCACAGTGTGAATAGAATCACGTCAGAACAAAGACTCTCCTCAAATAAGGCAGCGACTGCAAATGCGCGAGCTCTAAATTCACCAACTGTGTGAATTTCAATACAAACTCAGGTCTCTCTATATGGAAAATGATCTCGGTGGATGTTTCACCAATCTTCAGGTGTCAGATCTTTGATAGATTGCGCAGAGCTAACAAGACACACTGTGAACTATTAATGCCAACGAATCAGAGCATCATCGATCTGTATAAACTGTAGACCATACGATTGTCAAATTGAAGCGCCTTCAAATTTCTCGATCAGTATGCAAAGGAATTAGATTAATGAGCTGGAAGATGAGGGAATAGAGGATCACAACCGACTTGAACGGGTTGTTGCATGGATTTGCATGCCAAGAAATGGAGAACGCAATGTATAATGTGGTGATATTGAGTACGTGTGATCACAGTTCTATATACATGAAAGAAATGTGTCCCAATTCTGATTATTCACCTCGTGATCAAGAATTCATAGGATAGATGACTGCATAATATCTTAAATATACAAGGTTTTTTCTTAGACACCATTTACTAAGAAACCAATCACAAATCGACCCTTTTGAATATGCGCACCCTCAAAAAATATCAGAGAGTGAATACGCGCAAGAATGAATGATAGGCGACGCACGAGGTGACTATTGAGTCTCCACTATGATGAAGTAGGTGGACTAAGATCTGAATGAACAGAGATCAACACTGTCTCTGCAAGCTTGGGTTATTCTGTGAATGCACAAAAACCGTCAACACGCACAAATGTGAAAGAAAAGAAACTAGTCCATAAAGCTGTATTTTTACAATACTGATTCTCTTGTAAATAATTCCTCTCCTTCACGGGGACAAAGCACAATATCACTGCCCCCATTACACTTGTTACCCCATTAACAAAGTGGATCTAGCTGCTATGATACCACTGACAGAAATCAAGAGCATTACATAGAAAAACCGGATAATTAATCTTACACACAATAATATATTTCGTTCAATATTGCTGCACAATACGTTTGGTTAATATATAGCCAATACAATAGAAGAATACTTCCTAGAAAATAGGAAGTCAAACAAACAATTTACCCATTTACATAATTTACGGGTATAAACAAACAATAGAATATATGGTTTGTTACAACAATATATTACTAATTAACCGTAGTAAGTAATAATTTACTATACGGTAAAAACCATAAGCTCATGTAAACAATAATTTTCCTAATAATGAAGAACTTGTTGATATGAGGCATGGTGATCACAATATCCTTCTCCAAAATGCATGAGAACTTCAGATTGCCGAAGGAGTGTTTAGAAACAATGCTGCGAGACCTTCCAATGTGAGCTTGAGATGACCACAAGCATCACTTATGATGGTTACTTCTTGATCTCATAGTGAGAGTGAGGATCACTTTCTTGTTATTTAGGTTTTCACAGTTGGCCTTTGATTGTGAGAGATAACTCACTGTGCTCATGTTTCTTGATGTTTCTCCTTCACTTACTAAATAGGTCTTCATCATGCGGGTCAAAGGGATGGCCCTTGAATGGATTGCTTGAGAAGTGGACACTGGTTGGAATGATATGAGGAGATGGAAATGAACACACCAAAAAGTTTGACGTGAGTTTTTAGGAACACTATCAAGTGAATTGCATAGGGCTGATTGCTCATTCTTATGATGATGGTGCTTTGAATGAAGATCACACCTTCTTTCTTCTTTGACTCTCAAACACTCCCGAATAATCTCAATTCATACACTTCTTGTGCACACATTTCTCATGGAATCAGGCAACCTTTTCTTGATAGCAAGACTGATCCCTAATAAATCTTGAAGGAATGAATGCCAATGAGGTGATTCCTTGAGCATGATGCTCTTGAGTGCCTTACTAGCTCAATTGGCTTGGTTCAACAATATTTTGAGAGATATTATCCTAAATTTACTCCAGAATATCTCATTTCATCTTGATCATGATGACATTCCTTCCTACTTCACAACTCACTTTCTCAAGTGAGATGTTGCTTGGGTGGAAGCATGATTAGATATTTCTCAATTGCTCGTCATGAAGAACTGATCTCTAAATGGAAAATGAGCTCCATGTTCTTGTCCTACATTATACACTAGAACACTGCAAACTTCACCTCCTTTGACTTGAAAGATGTGATATTTTTCTTAAGCACGGGCCAAGTGTTTAGAAATACTTCACGATGAATGCATTTCTTGAGATGACCACTTTCCCTATGCACGGAAAATCCTTCCCATCATGCACATGATGACCATCTTCCTGATTAATTGAATTTGAATGAATGTCTTAATCCTCTTCAACCTATTTGATAGCCTCACAAAGTTCCTAAATTTCACTTGATATGTCCCAAGATGCCCTGCCTTCTTCCTTAACACAAATGTGGTCAAAATGGTGCTCTAGGATACTTGTGGAAGGTTGATTTACTTGTTTGAGATAAAAAACCAACTTTAAACCCTATGATGATGTCAAAAAGAAAAAAATATAAGAAAAAATGGAGCCACCACAACGTTTTAGACTGAAATTGGAAACTTTCTATTTTTAGCAGGTCTTATCCAGGATTGTTATTTTTGTCAATTTTACCATGTTTTCACTCCCTAATTTTTCTTTCCTATATGGATGACCATGGATGTCAAGAGTTTACCTTATTTGACCACTTACTATTTTTAGGCATGCCCCACCATGGATATGTGCTAATTTTAGTAAGTACACTGTGGGTGTCAGATTGCAACGAAAGAGGTCTTGTAGTTCTGGGTTTTGTTCCAAGATCCCATGTGCCAAATTTTGGATGATTCCTTCATCTGAAGGATTGGAAAAATTATTTATTCATAATAGGGGAAGAATACTAAGAAAAAATATGTCCTCCATATCTCAAAAAATTAGCAACTTCATCGTGCGAAAAATGGTTCAAATAAAACTAGATTTTTCGAAGATCCTCCTCTTCGATTTTTAGATATTTTCACCTTCCGGGTCTTTGTGAATTGAAAAATTATTTGAGGAGGGAATAATTTTGATGAAAAATACAATCCTCAATATCCCTAAAAAATAGGGACTTTATGGCAAAAAAACTAGCTCACGTGAAACTAGAATTTTTAGGGATCGTTTTCTCTAATTTTTAGGTGATTCCTCCTGTCAGATCTCTTCCTTTAACTAATGCATCATGGAAGAAATTAATGGGGGCTTGAATTTTTTTCAGGTGCAATAATGGAGAACTGGTATGATGAAGTGCTGTGAAAATCTCACCATAATCCGTTTTCAGACTTGGAAACTATGAAGAAGTCACTGTTTTTCGTGTTCATGGCTGCTCGGAATTACTTGGGTAGAATTCCTGATGTGTTATGATGTTTTTTTAGGTTTCATGTCTTCATAAAAGGATGCAAGGTATAAATGAGAGTGAAAATGAGCTTATGAGTTAGTTTTTTCAAGTTTTCTAGCTACCCAACAATTACTTTTCTTCACGGATGAGGTAATAACTTACAATTAAAAGTTAGGGTTTTGGAATTTCTGAGTATGGGGCATATTTTTTTCCCCTCTTTCCCCTTTTTCCCAAGGACAAGAGGGATGAGAAAATGCACCTTGGGTAGGATTGTGCCACTTGGCAACTTTTTGTGCAATATGAGGAAATGGGCTTAACACTCTGCCGAGATGAAGAAAGATCAAATGAGGAACCGTGGGGAAGAGGTGAAAGGGAGGGAACAATTTTGTGTTTCCTATGTAGCCTTTGTTACCTTTTTACCAGGGAAAATAGGGACAAGTGGGACAAGGGGGACAAAAAAGTCTGTCATGGAGCCAAACCAAAACATGTCTAAGTATGAGAACTTAAAAATGCAATTACCAAAGCTCCAGATGGTATTTTATTGCAAAGTTATTATATGATTTTAAATCCCAAGACCATTTCAAGAAAAAATGGAATATGTTTCAGGACCTGATTCAGCCTCCTTCTCCAAAATAGTTTCCTTTTTTCCTTTGGGACAACACGGTGTGTATGTGAAAGCCACTCTGCCTTGAGAAGCCATCAGGTCTTGTGAAAATTTTTAATCTCACACCATGTAGATAATTACTCCAAATTTATAATTACTATTTAATTGACTCCTAACTCCTTACGGATCTCCCTGAATCATCTGGTGAAGTCCAGTTTCCAAATTTAGCTCTACACTCCTTACATCTTAGAAACCCGTTGTTGCACAATCTGTCCCTAAACCTAAAAAAATTCCATAAAATTTCCTAAATCACTTCAAACACCCTATTATTTATTTAATAACATATCCAAATGAATATTCCTTTGAAAATTTCCTAGAGAGTGCACACCTGCCTCGAAATGGCCAAGATTGGCTTTCTAGGCTTGCCAGAGAACTAGTCTTCAGAGGTACTTAACTGGATGGAAGAGTTGATCTTGTCACAACATTCCAAAAACCTAAAATTTCTTTTTCATCACATTGGAAGTACCTTTAAGGTCAATATGGAAATGAAACAGGAGACAAACTGACCAGGAGAGGGGTTTGGGAAGACTCAGGAGTAAATTTTCAAATTTGGGCTTAGTTGTCATGCTTTAAAATTTGAAATTTTGGGCTTGCAAAAATACATGAAAACACACATTTGATTCTGTCCATCTCACATACCAATTTGCATGCCTAGTAAATTATGTACCCTTATCATCTCACCCATCTATGCACATTGTACCCATATGTGTCAACTTATTCTATACACTCCAAAAATTCTAAAACACCACTCACCCCATCATTTCATACTTTTAAACACCCCTGAATCTTTGTGCACTTGAGCCCATAATTTATAGTTTTTGCATATTTTCTTTCATATTTTGGTATTGTAGAGTTTTTAGAGGTGAAGGTGGATCACAACGGATTGATGCAACTCACAAGATCACTATTTTGGAGAAATTTTAACACAGGTGCCAATCGTACCCATGACTGACCTGCAACCTTCGTGTGATTTTTTGTGAATCACACCTGTGACTGGTTTGTGACTGAGTCAGCTATACCTTTCATTTTCATGCATTTTTCTTCAATAAATGTATTTTATCTCCTTAAATGGTTAGGGATCTGACTGATGCAGGTACGCTACCTACAAAAATAACTAATATTTTTCTAAGTGTGTTTGTGTGCATGTTATAGATTCAGATCAAGAATTTTACCCACTTTATTCATTGAAAGAAACCATAATTGTCCTTTTCTTTTCAATGGAAAAATAATCCATTTTATTTAGTAGCATTCATTTGGATATTTTCATATCTACTAACACATCTTGTAGGTGATCCAAATCTAGGCATACATTTTGTGACCACGATGGGACTGTTTTGATTGTGGGTAAATTATTTTATTTTTTAAATATAATATTGTTTTTATTAGGGTTTTATAGTCCTCCCTATTTTTTTTAATGTTTACCTAACATATATGTTGCAAATATAACACTTGGTTTTGCAGATCTCATAAAAATACAAAAACAAAAAAGCAAAAATTAAAAAAAATTGGTCGTAGGCCAGTTAGAGTTGCAACTATGTTGTGATTGTTTTGTAGAAAAATCTAACAATCTAGTTATAGGGTAGTCATAGATGCGACTTTTTTCTAATTTTTTTCTTCCAAAACATAAAAAATATACTTGTTTTTTCTTAAGGGAAAGAATTGGGAATGAATACACATTAAATATAGGGTTGGATATGGGTAAATACCCATCCACATAATGGTGGGAAGTACTTGAGAATAATTTCTAAAACTCATTGTGAGGATTACCACAAGAATCCTGAAGTAGATGGAACATTGAAAGAATTCATCGGTGAAAAGGGTCAATGAACCAATGTTATTGACTATTTCCACCCATGATGTAGACCCAATGTTGTCTGTGGTAATGACCCCATCTTGATTGATCAAGTGGTAAAGTCCGCGACTAGAAATTTTTTGGTGAACAATACTCGTTCAGATAACATTGGTAATTAGAGATATATATTTTCATAAGTAGCCAAAATAATTGGGCCCATTTTCAACTTTAAAAACAAACAAAACAACATTATACTAATCACAACACTTCATCTCAATTTCCACTTATGTGATTCATATCTGTGACTATTTATGTTCTTAAAAATATTCTCACACACTTCCATACCAGTTTCTGATAGTCATTGTGTGTCTTGATTTTCCGAGTCTCATTCCTAGGCATGATTTCCCTGTAATTTTTCATCTTATATTTTTCCCATAGTCATTTGTAGGCATGACTACCTTGTGATTTTCCATCAATCACATTTCCTACATTCTATCATTTTTTATATTTTCCCACAACCAGTCGTAGGCGTGACTGCCATACAATTTTTTAGTCATTCCCATTTTCTTGCATTCTGGTCATCCTACTCATTTATCTCATTCATATTTCACAATCCCAGTCATAAGTTCAACTACCCCACATATTTACTACATATTTTGTGCTTAGACCCTTTGCATGCTCCATTCTTCCCCTTGCACGCTCCAGTATACCCCTTGTGTGATCTGGTCCCTTGCAAGCTCTAGTCATCCCCTTATGCACTTTGATCCCTTACACGCTTCGGTCATCCCCTTATAATATTTGGTCCATTGTGCATTCCTATCCACCCTTTTCTCCATCTCCTCACTCCATTTTGGTGGCAGGTGCGAATGCCTTGCAAATGGCCTCTAACCACCTTGTAACCTTCCTACAACTAGTCAAAAACCTCCTTCCCTATAACCTAAATTTTCCCACTCGTTATTTTTGCAACTTGGATTCCAAATTTTTTCCTAGGCGAGTTGTGGGAACGACTGGTTAGAAATTTACATTTATCAATTTTCCTAGGGTTTGTCGCAGGCATGACCGGTTAGAAATTTACATTCCAAAATTTCCCCAGGCCATTAGATGTATCTCCATCACATTGGGTGTATCTCTGTCACAATGGTTGCATCTCCGTTGCATTAGGTGCATCTCCATCACATTGGGTGTGTCTCCTTCGCATTGGGACACACCTCCATCACCTTTGCTACATCTCCATCACTTCCACCCCCTGCTACTACCGCTAGGAATCCATTGCATTGGGTGCATCTCCATTATATTAGGTATGTATCTGTCACATTGGGTATCTCTCTATCGTATTGGGTGCATCTCCATTGTATTGGGTGTGTCTTTTTCATATTGGGTGCATTTTTGTTGAATTGGGTGGGTCTTCGTTGCATTACATGTGTCTCTATCACATTGGGTTCATATTTATCGCATTATCTATATTTTTCACATTAGTTGAATTTTCATCACATTAGCTGCATTTATGTCACATTAACTACATTTCTATCATATTAGATGTGTTTTCATCACACTAGCTGTGTCTCCATCACATTAGCTTCTCTCCGTCGCTTTAACTCCATCTCTGTTACATTAGTTGTGCCTTCTCACCTTAGTTGCACCTTCGTTTATTTCGCCCTCTCTACCCCTCAGACCTCTTCCCTTTAACAAAAAACAATACAAAATCATAATAACCCTAATTGTTTTTCTTGGTTGCAAGCACGACTTGAAGGGTTTACCCCTTTACCTTCCATATTATCACTACAAGCCCCGTACACGCTCCAAGCTTGTCCTTGTGCACTCTCTGCCTGACCCTTTTACCTCATCATTCCCCATGGATTCTAGCTACTCCCATGTTCATTCATACCCCAACTTACTCCACCAACACCTCATTGACCACATTTCTAATCTTGAGTCCTAACACTTAGGGGGAATTCCACCCAAACTGAATTATCACACAGTTTTTAATGAGACTATCCACTTTGTGGTACCACACTACCACTATCCACCACATTTCAAAATTCCCACATTTGACAAATTTGATGGCACGAAGGACCCCCAACACCACTTGCATCTCTTTTGCTACTCGTGCCACCTCATTTAACTTGACTACACACTCCTTTGCACCTTCCCGCTTTCACTCACTGGCCAAACACTTGAATGGTATTCCACTTCTTATCCCACTTCTTCATCCATGTTGCACCCAAAACAACACTATTTGAACTTCACATGATTCAAAAATCTCATAATGAGTCTATTCTTGAATTTTTTGCATGTTGGAGTGCACTTGTTCATTATCTCTCATTTCCACCCCCACAATCTGAGCTCATTGACCTATTTTCTAAACTTTTTGTCCCCCACATATTACACCAATTACAAATTCATCCACTACACACATTTGATGAGGCCATGCACATGGCTCAACACCTTAAGGATATCCATCTTGGTCATTCTCCTTCCTTGCCATGCATTTTAGTTTATGCCCCTCCTACTATACCATTAAACTTCCATATTCACAATGTCATCCAATTGGATCCTCATGACCTATCATCTCCTTCTAAACCCACATATTCACATTCATTGCATTCTCATAGGGATCATATCTTCATTCAACCCCTCACAAATTCACTCCTTTGACCGAGTCACTTACTTATATTCTCCACAAGTTGCTTGATTCCCATCTAATCACTCTTCCTCCCACACCACCCCTTCCATTATGGCATGCGTTCCATGAAACATGTTTCTTTCATCGTACTAACGTTCATTCCATCAAATCATGTCCCAAACTTCACAACCTCATTCAAGACCTTCTCAACAAGGGGGGAATTGTTGTTGAGCCTCCATCTCATTTGAATTCACCACTAACACCGATCTAATCAATTCCCACACTATTACTATTCTCACTTCTTCCCCATGTGTCATGTCTCCATCATCTGAATCATCATTTTACACTATCTCTCAATCACCATGGACATGTAATGTCTCCCTATATATGTCATCCCCTTCCCACTAAACATCTTCATGTGCTTCCACTTTGGATGTGGTCTCATCATCATCCTTTTTGGAGTTCTCCATATTTCCATCGTCTATATCGTCATGTGATTCTATCTTGGCCACCACATCATATAAATCATCACTTGATTAGATCATATACACCCCACTTATCACATAATCCATTACCACACCTACATTACACTCTTCATCACATATGGTTCCACACATCATTTTACCTATCTTATAGACCTCTTCCAAATGCATCTCAATTCCTTCATCATCACTCATTCAAGAACCATTCTTATTACCCAATCCTTCATTGCATCCTATACCATCTATTACATTCATTCACACTCCTCTTACATTTATTCCCTATATTTTGTATCCACTTGTTCTTCCATCTCTTCTTCACAAGTCACCTATACTTTCTATCATTGCTTCATCGCTTTTGGATCATTCTTCCACATGTAACTTTTGGCCTCCATCACCCCTCATTTAGGAACCATTATTATTACTAGATCCTCCTACTTAATTTGCATCATATATCACAACCACACAACCATTTGTTCTTATATATTTTCATTCCAAGCCTCCTCCACATCCAATTATGCTTTCACATAATTTTGATTTTATACCACATTCTCATTTTTTTTAACATCTACTCTTACATACCCCTGCCTATTCCATGCAATCATCATTACATCACACCCATGAACATCAAAATGCCACACCCCTGGCTTTCATGCTTCCTTCAAGCATCAATATGTTGTCCTCCTCCTCATCCACTTGACATCGTCACTGAAACCATGCTTCATATCACTTTTTCTTATATCATCGATCTATTTTCATGTCATCTTCCTCCTGACATTATCACACATTTACCACACTTGAAATATTTATTTTTTGGCTTCATCCCCACACTCACGTCCTTCACATACAACCATTCTATGGATTCTATTTTAAATCATAACTTCAGTCATCCTCCACATTATATAATACAATCTCATTGTCCACCTCATTTATCACTTACTCCGTTACATCATGTCTCTTATTCATTTGTTCCCTACATGGATCGAGGAACTCTCATTTGTCTTCACTACCACATTCTACATGTCCCATATATTCCACTTCTCTTCATCCGACTTGGATTTGAAACACACCCCAATTATCCATGTATCCTACACTATCATCATTGAAACAACCACAAACACAAACCTCAACACAACTAAACATATTTCAAAATCCAAAAAAATCCATATATCCTAATAATTGCAATAAACAACAATTTTTCATGGATGTTCTTCCACATTTTCTCCATTCATTCATATAAATCAATCCACTTCTTGGTTCACTACTACATACTTCATTTATAGTTCATTCACATTCCACGTCTTGGTTTGTTTCACTATTTTTGGTGCACTCTTGATTATATTGTTATCATGTTTTGTGAGCCAATAGTCTCTACTACAATTTCTTGAACTTGGTCCCTCCTAGGTGAATTAAGAATGAATTTCCTTTTAGAGATCTATGCACTCTTACACACTTAAGAATTTTTCTTGAAGGACCTATGGCATTATTTGATGAAACTTTCCAATGTCATCTCCATAATCACTTCCACTCCATCCGTCAAGCCAATAGTGGTTCTTAACCCCTTGGAAAAATGAGAGAGATGAATATAATGTCAAAAATAAATTTAAAAAATCACAAACAAGAGTAAAAATTCAAAAGAAAAAAGAAAAACAAAGAGCGATATCAAACTCTCTCTCTTAGGGGTATTTCCAGTATCTATATTGAGGCTATATACGTTTGGATAACAATAGAACAATGTTGTGACTAGAATAAAATGTATCTCCATTGGGGCTATGGATGCTTGACTGGCAGTGGAGAAATACACGGCTTACAATTTCCTTCCATTCCATCTATCATCAATCACATGTTTCAATCAAACCTACACATTGTATTTTGTTTTCACTCATTTTCTTACAGATCTTCACTTCAAGAAGCAATTAAATTTCACGTGAACACATGGGATTTTGATGAGACACATATCTAATATTCCACCATGGTGATGTTTAGACATTTTTCAAGCTCCCATTTAGCTCACTTTTTATCTCATGTCTCATGGATTCCAACTCATCACGTTTTCACCAACACTCTTGTTGCAAACCATGTTCATACACCTAAACACCCCCTTCACTCCATTATTGCAACCATGTCACTTTCACACTTACATTACACCTCATTTGGAATTAAAATCCATGAGAATTCACTTCCTTATGTACACTTTTGCATCACTACCAATTTTCATGCTATTTACCTTGCAATCATTTCTCATCACTTTAGGCTGGGGAAAAACTAATCTCACGCTCTCTAAATTACATCCCACTTTGCACACATCTATCATCACATTTTTATCTACACATGGTTGGGGAAACACTATCCTCCCTTCCACTCATCATGCCTTCACCAAGGTTAATTTTTATATAATTTATCAATTGTTACTTTTTGTCCCATGTTACGCTGGGGTAACTTGTGGCTCCAAAACTTGTCACTTGAGGGGGGATATCGCATCAAACCCTTCTCGTTAATTATATGACACCTAATCATCAATCATCTTAGTCAATTGACTCAATAATCTCTGCCTTGCGAAATCAACCTATTGATCCCTTCACAAACTTCAGATGAAGTGGCTAATCAAATATAGGTATAAGACATAATAATAAGACATAAGTATGCACAAAATTATGCTCATCCATATTTAGAATTAATATTAAAAAGTGCATATTAAACCATACAAATTTTACATGTTATTTAAAACATCCAGATTCCCCCTCAATATGCACTTGGTAGATGGAAGGATGGAGTGATCACACAAGTATCCCAACCTTGATGAAACCTTCATTCACCCCCTAAATTTATTTAAGATGAACAAATTGATTTTCAAAGAATGACTTTGTGAAGATGTCTACAACCTAAATTTTTGTCTGGAAAAAAATGAGGTCAACAAACTTGCTTTGCATGAACTTTCACATGAAACACATATATTTATTAATATAATTGGTACCCCCACTAAGTCACACCAATGTGGATTGCACTTTAATTATCACACAATAGTGTTGTGAGTTGAGCCTACAAAAACCCAAACTCAAAAATCATGATCAAATATAAATTGGCTTATTCTAGAAGTAATAACTCCATAATACTCAACCTCCATAATAGAAATATAAATATTGGACTAAATATTGGAAGATCAAGTCATGGGACTTGCACCAAGATGATAAATGTATCATGCATTTGAATTATAATCATTATCATTCCCCTACCTAATCATCTCTAGTGTACCCTGAAACCTTCATTTTCACTTGTTAATTGAAAATTGAAGCTTGGTCACAAGAAAAATACTAAATCCCATAATTAGTCGTAATATGAAGACATCTAAAAATTTCCTTGATTGATTTTCAATAGCTTTCATAGGTGTGTTGATGGTAGTATGAAACTAGGACAACAACAAAAGACAAATCAAGAATGAGTATGAGTCAAGTAGATAAGGATTCATACCAATTACTTGTAAAGTGTAGCATCAACCAAAGGATAAAAACAATTGGTGGAAAACTTGATAAAAATTTAAAAGGAATCGAGATGGAATTATAATCATACATGTTAAAGTGGTGGAGTATTACTTGAGTATAATTAGATTGAGTGAAAAATATCCTTATCTTAGATTGTAAGATCTGAAGATCAAGGAAAAAATGTAACAATTTCAAGCCGATCCTTTCAAATTAATTCATCAAATATTCCTTCATATCATGATTTTGTTTTTTTATCTCCATGTAATAATCAATTCATATGTATAGAGGACCAAAATTAGGGGTTTCATATCTACATTCATGGTCTAAAATGTGGGGGTTTAGGTAACATTGTGTAATATTATGTAATTGATAACAAACATGTTGATATTTTCATATCAAGCTTGAGGAGCATGCTTTGAGCCCTATAAGGATATTTTCAATAAACATACATAGATGAAGCTCTCACTACAGACCAACATTAGAGGTTGGGGCATGTTAAATTCTTTGTTCAAGTCATAAAAAAAGAAAACACTTTTGACATCCATTTAATATAATTCCTATCCCCTTGTTGCAACCAAAGGGAGTATGCCATTAATAAAGGAAAAACATTTTGTAACTAGTCTTTATTTTTACTGTTTAATGGACGCATATAATGTAAAATTACTGTGGTAAATCTATTTTCTCTAGGTGTCAATTTTTTCAAGAAATTAAGTTTTGTTGGACCATATATTTTTGTTATTTAGGATGCCCATAGGCCTCACTTTAAATCTCTAGATCTTGACTCACTTTTAGTCAACAAAAATGTTCAACACCATAATTATGTTATGATATATTCCTCTGGAGATAATTAATATTTCATTCCCATAACTCAACCTCATTCTGAGATGTGTAGGCATATTTGGATGAGACTGTGTTCATTCTATATGATAATTCTTGACTATTGTTGGTTTTAGGGGTGGAATTTCTAGTTGTGGAGGAATATGATGTACCCATGTGACTCTCATATAAAATAGAATGACACTCAAAATTCAAGCCATCTAAACTGTATGTTTCTTCATAAGATAAATAGAAAGTTGTGTCTAGATTGATAGAAACTAATGACAGAGGATTAAAAAGTGTTGGCTCGTAAGCCTAAGATTTTTCATCAAGATTCACATTCTATTAGTAAGGAACTTGAGTATTTCTTGTACTATGAAGAAAATATTCCTTCACATATTTATAATAAATGATAAATATACAAGGAGGATCCTAGATATCCATATATTTTTATTTATACTATGGGATATGTGCCTATGAATTACATTCAAATACCGTGAAATCAGAAACATCTAGTTGGGCGCCATACACTTTTTCTATAGGATCCATGTCTTACATTGATGAATGGGTAGTACAATTATGGATGTAATTCACACACTATATTACCTCTTCCCAAACATGAGGATGCAAATATTAGTTGGAATGCACCATGCAATTGGTCATTTCATTTAGTGTATAATTTTTGTGTTCAACTACACCATTATGTAGACGGATGTAGGAAACACTATCCTAAATTTTCCTAACTAATCATAAAAGCTGATTGTATGGTTGTTGACATAATATTTTCCATTATCTATGCATATATTTTGAATCTTCCTCTCAAATAAATTTTCAACAAGGTATTTAAAAATATGGAAGTGTTTAGATACTTAAATTTTCTATCCAAAATAGTACACCTAGTTTATGCGAGAGACATCATAAATAAATGCAATAACATCTTATGTTTCTATAAAAAATAGTGGGGAATGATACGATGTCTCTAAACCAATTACAACGTAACACTTTTCCTCTAGGATTATCCTTTGAGAAAAGGATCCATATGATTTTTTCCAGGTGCACAACACAAAAAAATCCATCAATGAAGGAAAACATTGAACATCACAAAACCATGTCATTCTTAATGATATTTTGTAATGAGTGATAGCCAAAGTTTCTGAAATATCCAAGATGTATTTAGATCAAGTCATTTGTATCTGAAAACGTGACTTGTGAAGGTTGATTAAACATAAAGTTGTCAAACTTGTAGAAGTTGGCTTATAATCAACCTTACAATTGTATACAGTAATGTATTGTGATTTTAATAACATCATATTTTCCTTCACCAAGATGATTTTTTTTGATGTAAGGATAGTATGTTTATAAAAAAAATGGAAATAATTTTTTTGAAAATGGTATTCTCCATCTCAACAAAACCTTTGCCTTCAACAATGAAAGGCCTAGATTTTCCCATTTTTTATTTGTGTAACTTTCACTAAGAGTTTGAAATAAAAAACTCTGATTTTCCATATGGTGAAAGGCTTAAAAAAAATAAAATCCATTAAGTTACTGGTGATCCATGATTTGTTATAGAAAGTGATTTTCATTCCCTAGAAGTAGGAGCTTCATCTTTTTAATGTTGTATCCTACTATGCCATTTTATTTAAACATGATGATTTATCATGGTCTAGAATACTGCAATAGTTACAAGGATATTTATCAAAATTTGCAATTATTTTCCATTTTTCCTTCTCTTATTAGTGAAGGTTTTGGATGTGTGGATGGAGTGTAATCAGATTTGAAATACCTTGTTAAATGAAGCTAGTGATCATCCAATATTTCCTATAATAACTAGCTATTAAAATAGTATACTTGTAAGTGCGATTGATGAAAAAATATGCTCTAAATGATTTGTAATAATGAATCCCAAGCTTGATTTTAAAATACATGAAAATAAAATTATAGATAAACTCAATAAAAAAACATATCCAATTTAAAAAAATTTCCCCACTATTACCAATGCAATTAATCAATAAAAAAAGCTATTATAGCCAATACAACAAGACTTGTCTAAAATACTAATAATATAAAATAAAACTCCTAAATGAAATAAACTTAACCAAATATAACTAAAAATAGACTCAATATGACAAGTATCATCCATTAATAATATATAGTCAACATGCAACAAGTCATTATTAGTTTAAGTGACATATGCACGCCCATCTTGCACCCTAGTGAACCTATGCGCCCCAACCTCTCATAAAAATATAAATAGAATTAGATAAGACTAAAATTAGTCATATATACATAAAAATGGATCCCAAAATATTAAGGATGAATGGATAATTATTTGAAATTAATTAAGTGCATATCTAATGAACTACACTCTAGATGACATTTCCAGTCTAAAATAGAAGATGTCTAAATATAGAATTTTACAATTAGCTAAAAAAATCCTAAACACTAAAAAAACAAAAACTAACTATAACAATAACTAATCAGGTTCTCATACTAGAATCATCTCAACATTCCCCCCTTTGATGCAAAGAGTAGAAATGCCTATTATCTCCTTAAGTCTTCCATGGATCTTCTTTAATAATTCCTTGGTGAAAATATCTGAAAATTTATCTTCACTTGGCACATACTCAATAAAAAATGATTATCATTGACTAAGTCTCTGATAAAATTATGCTTGTGTTCAATATGTTTGGTTTTATCATGGTAAACTAGATTATTAGAAAATTGTATTACCTCATTGTTATCACAAAAACCCTATGTATTCTCAAGTTGAGCCACTATGAAATCAACTTAAATTATTCTCAACCACATTACATGTGTGAAAGATAATGTAAGAGTTGCATATTTAGCTTCAGTATAGGATAATTAAACTGTAGCTTGTTTCTTTCATGACCAAGAAACCAACCCACTTCCCAATATGAAACAATAGGCTCAAGCTAGGCCACTATGAAATAAACTAAAAGTATTCTCAACCACATTACATGTGTGAAAGATAATGTAACATATGCATATTTAGCTTCAGTATAGGATAATGAAAATGTATCTTGTTTCTTTGATGACAAAGAAACCAACCCACTTCCCAATCTGAAACAATAACCTAAAGTAGAATTCTTGTCATCAAGATCCTTCCCAACATGAATCCGTGCATCCAATTAGACATGTAATGAAATTAATGGTCAGAAATGAATGCCATGATTATAATTACCTCTTACATATATGAAAACTCTTTTCACTACTTTCAAAATCTTTAGTGATGGATTTCCCATAAATTTAGAAACTAGTAAAACCCAATAACTATGAAAATTTGTCTTGTAGACCCACTTGATTACAATAACATATTTATCATATGGAGGATGAATAAAATTCCATATTTATTTCCTCTCAAATGAATCCATCTCAATTTTCATAGCTTCAGCCCACTCTATCCTTCGACTAGCTTTTTCATAATTTCTAGGTTCACTAGCCATAGATGAAAATGCAAATATAATATTTTCATCATAAACTTCATCAAACAAATTAACTTATTGAGCTTGTATCCTTGTTATCGCCATATCATAATTTTGATCAAAAATTTGATTTTCTGGATGTTGATTTAACAAAAATTTGTGCTTTCTTAGTGTTGATGTAGATATATGACTAGTCTATTAGGAATAGTTGCTATTGTTTCCTATTAAACTAGACACATGCGTAAGAATTTGTGTCCTAAAAATATTATTCAATAGGTTTCCCTCTTCACTCATGAACATTTTATAAATTTTATTATGATCAACATACATCTCAATTTCAAAAAAATTACATTCCCTATAAACAATTGCGGTTTTACTAGTAGGATTATACACCTTTTATGCCTTGTTTTCATCACTATAACTTATGAAATTTTGATCCAAACTCTTAGAATATAATTGTATTCTATTTATTGCAATCTTATATTAACTTTTGGTGAGGTTCCATGCTACTTTTGCCTTCAATTTGGATGGATTTTCCATCTCCCAATCGCTCTTGGATTTTGAAGGAATAATCTAACTTATTAAAACCATCTTTCTAACTCATCATGTGATTTGAAAAACTAAAATAAATAAACCATAAATCCTCTAATACCAACATATATGAGAGAGAATAATTTGAGTCATATTGAATGTCAATTTGTTAAGCTTGACAATCCTTTTCTCACACTCTAGATTAGCTTGATTCTTTGTTGCTATTATTCAACAATATTTTATAAAGTGTCATGGTTTTTGGCAATAATGAAAAATAAAGTTTCTCTTGCATTTACTTGTGAAGCTATCTTGATCTTCCCCCTTTGAAATAATTACCTTGGTTTTAAGTGCCTATGTGAAGTTTGTTTTGAATATTCTGCATATAGTCTCATCTTATCCTCATCGGACAAGAGAGAACCCACTAATTCATCAACATTTATAGTATTCATGTCTTTAAAATCCTCAAGAGTTATCAAAATATTCACCCATATTTTTTTCAAATATCTCAAAATTTTCCTTACTATAAACTTGTCTTCTATGGTTTCTCCATACAACCTAGCTTTATGAACTAGATCATTTATCTTTAAGCAATATTCACCAACTCCTTCCTTGTCTACATTCTCAAAATCTCAAAATTCATTTAAGGGTTTTAGGTTTTGCATCTCTTACCTTATAAGATCCTTGATATAAATTATCCTATTCCATTCCTCATGGTAATTCTTACTTCCTGCAATCCTTGGATAGATAATAGGAACTATGGCACTCTGGAGATAGAAGAAAGCTTGCACATTTTCCATTTATTCTTCCTTTCTCTCTCTTATGAAATTAGAATTTTTTTTCCAATATGTAGGTGGAGTGTATTCATTAATAAAATTATCCCAAAATAACTTCCAAACAATAATCATCTTCAACCGATCTCTCTAATACTCAAAGTTTTCTCCTTTGAAGATGTGGATATTCAATGGAGAAAAAATCAGTAAAGCCATAATTCTCCTTATAATGGATAAAAATCCTTATGAACATTTATTAAATAACGATATGATACCAAATGATTTTTTTATGTGTTGATGGAGTGCAAATTAGAACTTAAATTCCCTTTTAAATGAAGCTAGTGATAATTTAATCTTGCCCATAATAACTAGCTATTAAACTAGTATACTTATAAGTGAGATTGATGACAAAACATGATTTGAATGAATTGTTATAATGAATCCCAAAATTTATTGTATGATTTGTAAATACATGAACATAAAATCAGAGATAAAGTCAATGCAAAAATCATATCCACTTGAAAAAATTTGCCCCAATATTACTTATTCAATTAATCAATAAACAAGGCTAATATAGCCGTTACAAACCAGACTTGTCTTAATTTGCATGAAAAGTAAAAGAATAATAATATAAAATAAAAATCCTAAATTAACTAAAGTCAATGAAATATGATTAAAAATAGACTCAATATGAAAATAATCATCCACTAATAATATATAATCAACATGCAATAAACCATTATTAGTTTAAATCGACACATGCACACCCATCTTGCACCCTAGTTGACATAGGGGTCCAAACCTATCCTAAAAATATAAATCAAATTAGATAATACTAAAATTAGTCATGTATACATAGAAACATTTCCCTACCTATTAAGGATGAATGGATAATTATTTGAACTTAGTTAAGTGCACATCCAGTGAACCACACTCTAACTGGCACTCTCCAGTCTAAAAATAGAAGATGTCTAAAAATAAAATTTTACACTTGACTAAAAAATATAATAGAAACCAATAAACACGAAAAAACTAATTCTAATAGTAACTAATTAGGTTCCCATATTGGAACCATACTCAACATTTATTTAAAAGGATTGGATAATGTTGATTGATTTCCCTTAGATTGAAACTTTCTTTTTTCCTTTTCCTTTACTAGGTCCTTTTCCCCTTGCTAAAATTAGGTTTTGACTTCGCATTATAATTATTGAAAACTAACTCCTAATATTTAGGTTTTTGAGGTTGGATGTTACTAATAAAAATTAGTTTTTCCTATTCTCTTTGAAGTTGCTCATAAAACCTTTCAAATTTTGTTGCCACATATGTTGTACCTAGTAACTATTGTTGTGTGTAGTAACTTGAGAAATCTATTGAATACAGATGAATCAATATTGCTAATATACTCATTATGATTTGGTCATTAGTTTTTCTAACACATGTCTCAACAAGAATAAGTTTTGAGTTCTTGATATGAATGATGAAATCCTCAATCTAAGGATATGTTTCTGAAATTAAAATTACAAGATTATTTTTACACTTGGGATTCAAAAATTATGGTCCTTCTGAAAGATATTTGATAAGATATCCCAAAATTCCCAAGGATCCATGATACCGTAAAAGAAAAAATTTAATTAAGGAGATACTGGCTATCCTTTTGATGCCTCTACACAATGATTTGTCCCATTTTACCATTTGTTAAGATCTAGAGGACCAAAAATTTCACCCATAACAATTTCGTAAAGTACCTTATTGAGGATCACATTAATAATGTGCTCTTTCTAGCTAATGAATTTGGAAGTAGTGAGAGTAATTTTTTTCCTTGTCATTTCCAATGCATAAAAAATGTAAGTAAAAGTTATCAATGCTTTGTTTGTTGAGTAATTCTAGATTTATATGTCAAAATGTTTAGCTTGACTAGAGAATTATATTGATATATTTTAGAAGATTATTTTTTGAAACACAATATATATCCAAAAATGATCAATTTAGTGAGAGGATCACAATGAGATTGTCACCTGGAGGTAAATTTATTTTCCAATTTTTTATTTTGATTTAATTTGATAGGGAAATTATTTTATGGGTTTAATTTTGGAATGTTTTTTAGTCAGAAGTGCTCAATTCCATATGGTTCAAAAATATTTAAATAACATTTTTTTTGCCAAGATTAAATTGTTTCTATTATATCAATCTTGTTCCAGAAAAATGAAACTATGTGCAGGTGTGCTAATATACTCAAAATAGATTTTGAACACTATAACTCTATTTGGAGGTATATTAGATGCATGTAAAATGGGTCTAGAATATTTTTTTTTCGATAAGCTAAAAAAAATTGGTGTTGAAGGGATAAAAAAACCCTTTACAAAAATGAAGCAAGGGAAAACACATCAACCCAAAAAGATACAAGGAGGCCCTTTTTAATGGTAAAAAAAATCTTGACAGGAGGGCCACCCCCAAATAGAGCCAAACTCCAACCAGTTTACAATATTAAACATACCTTTTTTTTTTAACAAAGATACAAAAGGAAAGTAACAATAGTAGTAGTGGGAAACAAGAAAAGCACAAAAAAAGACCAAAAGGTCAGCCAAAATCCCACCATTATTTTTCCTTAGTGGAAGACCCTTACTACGAGTTCTGTTACTCAGCCCACTATCCTTCGACCCTGCAACCTTTATGATTACCCTCTTAGGAATTTTACCAACTTTATCCTCGATCTCTATGTCCATGTAGTCTTCACTATCATAGCTACTAAGTGTGAGATTCATCTTCTGCTTGCTGCCCTTAGCCTTGGCCACTTGATCCTGTAGCGTAAAAATCCTCTGATCTTGCATTAAAAACTTAGCATGCATACCCCCAATAATATTTATTTGGACATCAATTTTGTGGTGGAAGTCTCAAAAATATTGAACCAAATTATTGTTAACGATGAGAATAGTGTCAATAGTCGACTTAGCATGCATCAACCTTGCCTCCCATTATGCCAAATCCCTCTCTCTCTTTCTACTACCAGAATCCTCACCCCTTTCCTAGATCCCTTTTTTCAAGTTATAGAGGACATCAACAATTCCCTCCAAATTATTTTTCCCACTCTCTTTCTTGAAGCATTTCATGGTAGTCGTCAAGGTTTCATTATCTGCCTCAATATCCCTAGTAATCATTGGTTGTGTAGAAATAATAGGTTTATCATTCTGAACAAGTAAAAGAATCAGACCCTGATGAAGGGGAATGCCAATTTTATTTTTCTTAAAGTTGATTATGGAGGAATTCAGAGACCTAAAAAGGAAAAAAGGATAAGCTCATTTTTTGATCCCTTCGAAGGTAATTCAGGATAGAAAGATGATACGAGAATATATTCTAAAAATTTCCCTCCAAGGTCAAATACTTAATCACCACAAGGTAAACATCTTCCCAACATTTGAGAAGATAATTGCAAGCAATGCCATCATCATAGGACACTATACACTCACCAAGACCAAAAAAAGTAGCTAATTGATGTTTCTACCTAGTTTTGTCTTTAAATTTTTTGAGACCCTCCATAGTTAAACCTGTGACCTTGGCTATAGACTCCTCATAAAACCTAATTTCAACCCTCCTAAGATTAAATCCCCCTTTAACCCATGCATTGTTAAATTCCATAGAGAGCTAAGGATCATTACCTTTTAAACGATGAATGAACTTGGAAAACCCTCCCCTGCGCAAAAATCTCTAGAGGGAAGAGTAATTTTTGAGGTGAAGATACGATGACGACTCAATTATGACCCTGTCTCCACTTATCCTAATCCAAAAACCCTGTCTGTATTTTGAAACAACTAAAATGGAGCCACTAGAGCTAGATGAGTAGTTTAAATGAAAATAAGCATGAAGCATGTCCTTTCCCAAAAAGTGAAAATGCCTTATTATGATACCAAGTGTGGGAAAATCAGGTGCCATCATTACACTACCTCCAATATCTTATCATCATTTATCAACTTTAAAATATTCTACCAAGATATGAGTTCCCCTATCCATGTCATGATATCGGTCATGTTGTTACCATGATTGGCAAGCCCATTAGTAGGTTTATTTCCAGCCTTGTAAGTATGCTGAATTTCTACTCTATTAAATGATTCCATCATCGTCTTAGCCTCCCTAATTATGTTGTTAAGTCTCCACCCCGCATTGGCTTTGATCTTTGAAGGCATTGAGGACACATAATGAATTACCCTCAACAATGAGGGATTTAATATTCAAGGTAATCCAGTTCTTTATTCCCCATAACATAGCTTTGGCCTCCACATGATTGTTGGAGTAATTTCCCAGGGGTCCTGAAAATGCTATTAAACATCTCCCATGATGATCACGAACAAGGGTGCCCCCCAGAAGACCCCTCCTACTGTTTAGAATAATTCCACTATGTGTAGGTTTGTATATTTACCCAAAATGGGTCTAAAATAATGTCACTATGTGTAGTTCATTCAAATATAACATAGAAATGGATATGGAGTAATTACAATAGTTGTGTATGATCTATAAGTTCTCTTAGTATATAAATCTTGTTCATGAATAGTGAACAAAATGTAATGTTTTCGGGAACTAATAATGGAGGATTTTCTTGTTCTTGCAGCCACCCAATCTCATATTCGAGGTACCTAGATAATAAATTGTTGAGGCTAATCACTTATCAATACATTACAATTTCAATAGTTAAATGGCTTCTTATGGAAAAAAATCGAGGTCCTTATGATATATTAGAGGTACATGGAAAATAATACCATAACCACTATTGTTTGAGGGATAAGTATTGGTGGAACATACCTCACTTCACACACTGAAAATATCTTGCTTATTTAAAAAAAAACTCCTTACATTATTTTAAAACTCCCTATACATAGGCTCTAAACTAGAGGAGTTCTACAAACAATAGCTTCAAACCTTTAGTACCCTGCTACTTTCACTCTTTATAATCATTTTGATCAACTAATCATTAGGTGAGATCATATGTTTGGGTAGTTATAATAAGCCACTAAAAAACAATATTTGGAACTTAAAAAATAAAAATAAAAAATAAAATGATGTTATACATGTTAACATGGGAAAATTTTTTGTTCAAGATCCCAAAAAATGTAGTGTAATAGGAGAAGCTTTTGATTAACTATGATAGCATGCAAAATTCTTAGAAAGGCTCCACAATTTCTACAATAGTTTAGAAAAACACTCATATACATACATAATATAAATCAATGAAACCTTAATAATAATTCTCATATATATAAAGTGTACATTCACCAATATACCTCTATGATTTTATATAGATAAGAAGAGGAGGCTTGGATTAGGGGTTTTAGAGAGTACTTGAGTATAGAGCTAGTATTCTCAAAGATAAAGCTTTCTTATCAATAGTAGAAAATAACGAAGTGACAAATTAATTATTATTCTTCTCTACTAATAAGGCATGGATAAGTATGCATGAATTTGTGCCTATCCATATTTAGAATCAATATGATAAAGTGCATCTAAAAACCATATAAAAGTATATGCATTATTGAATACACTAGAAAACTATTGGTGAATGAACAATTTGTGGTAAATTTTCATATTGGCACATCCAATGATCAAGTTATATGTGATGTAATGATGATGGATATATGCCCTGCATTTATTAATACCCCATAGATTAAACATCTAAATGCATTATAATTATGCCAAGAAACAAGTGCCAAGTTTTAAGGGCTGAATTAAGGGCTCCATCTTATTTAAATTTTCTAACATCCACATCATCATAGGATTTGAAAACTATATGCGGCTTGATCCCTTGTTAGATTATTAGTACATAGTACATCGCTCATTGCATTAGCAGGGGTTTAGTTTTGTTGGTCAAGATCAAATTGTACTAACCCCTTTTTGGGTCAAAGGAGGAGAGAAGGAATTGAAGACAAGGATAAGAACTATATAGGCACAAAAGAGTCATCACATAGAATCATACATAAAAAATAATTCCAAAGACATAAGAGAAGTAGGCACCAAAGAAAAAATATAGATTCAAACCCTACAAGTCAAAGCATATGCACTTTTGCCAATTTTATATCCCAAAAACATGAATTTAAGACATTGTCAACTACAAAGGTGATCATCACCAAACAATATACTATTTAAATATGTTGTAAACTAATGAAATGTTAGATTTTAAATGTAGAATATGTGTAATTTTTTATTTTTAAAATTTTATTCAAAAGTTGTATGTTATACTATATAAATTTCTTACTCTAGTGAGGGTGGAACCACAACCATGATGTTTTCAAAAACTTATTAATTTTTGAAATTACACACACATATACATATTCACACACACACACACACAAACATACATATACATATACATATACATATGTATGTGTATATGTGTGTGTGTGTGTGTGTGTGTGTGTGTGTGTGTGTGTGTGTGTGTGTGTGTGTGTGTGTGTGTGTGTGTGTGTGTGTGTGTGTGTGTGTGTACACACACACACACACACACACACACACACACACATTATTGACTCATAAACCTATCACATGATTTTTTTTATATTGTTATGATAAATATGTATTTTAAATTAATTTTTATTGAACACCATATTTGCTTTAGATATGTAAAAAGGCTCATTACGACAAATCTGTATACATGTGTCGACAATTAAGATTTTTTTCATGATTGAAATGATATTGAAACATAATGTGCTATAATTTTTCTTTTTTGGGGGGAATATTCTCATATTTTTCTTAACACCTCAAACCAATTATATATAATTTCCTAAAATACCTTAGTTTAATAATAATTTAAAATAGTAATTTTTTTTTCGAAAACATGACTTTTTGGAAATCTCATGAAAAATAATTTAAATGTGGAATCTTATAAATTTATTCAACAATTTAAACCAAATACACAGCTTCCAAAGTGGCATGTTAAAGCCAATATTATGCCTCCATATGGTTTGCATGGAATAAGTGGCCACATTACTACTACCTAAGTGCCACATAAGGGATTTTCCCTGAACTCCCTTATGGAAAACCCTCCTAACATTAAATCCTTTCTTCCCATGCATACCCTCTACCACCCAAAATGACACCAACTTTAATGTTCTTGTAGATGTGATTTTTTAATAATGGATTGTTTATTAATCACCTTGAATAATTCTATTATTTAAATATGTATTTTAAAAATTTAATTATAAATAATAAAATTATTATTTTTAAAATGGGTCAAAACATGGTAATTTGTCCCAAATTAGTGGGAAAAATCCACAAGTCAAAATGGATCATGAGTGCGAATTTGCATGGCTTTTCACGAACACCCCCTTCGCTCAAACCAATTTTGTGTGAAATTCCACGTATGCAGTCAAGGGGGTTCACCTGAACCCATCTTTTGCTCGAAGGGTTTGAAACTCCCTTCACGCAAAACCCTTATATATAATAGTGGAGGCTCCAAAGACGCCACTTTTTCCTTTGCCCAAAGCGTTGTTTTCCTGAAACCATCTTTAAAGTGACCAAATAACTATTTCTTTTATTTTTGGTTTTGTTTTCATTGTTTTATTTGGTTTTAAAAAAATTGAAAAAGGGGGGATGTTTTCAATTTTTTTTGAAATAAAGGTTACAAATGTGAAATTATAATATCTATGGTTGTAGATATTTGAAAATGTATTCTAAATTTATTTTTAATTTATTCTTTATAGTTATGGTTGCTTCTTCCGTAAATTTACATGAACATATTGAAATAGAAATTTCATACTTCAACTACTAACTACAATTGGACAATATAAAGGGCATTGTGAAAACATAATAAAAGACCTTCAAAAGATAAAATTAAACCTAAAACCCTTTAACTTTTTCCAGCCTATGGATGAGCTAAAATATAGTGTGACAAGTGATGTGGGATATAATGATGTGATGACTACACTTATAGATAGGAATTTGTTATGAGCTCCTATTAGACGAGCTATGTAGGAAAACACAAAATCAAGGGATATTACATTAATAAATGTACATGTCACCTTTGTGTGCCTTTGATTTATCCTAGATTTGTAGCCTCTTAAGACCAATTTCCTTACAATGTTTAATTACCTTTATAATTCATTATCATGTTATACAATGAGGTTCACCTTGACCTAAAGATGAACTATTTAAGTATCCCTAGTTATCTCAGGTAGGAGCGTGAGCATATCAGTATTGGGCCTGGATATCTACCCAAAGAATCTCCTCCTATTGTTGATGTGAGATAGCTTGTGGAGAGACCATAACCTTTCCTCAGTGGATTTCATGATGTTTCTGCACCTCTTATACAGAGTGCTTATGAGGGGGAAATAGAGGGTATTGGGAGCATTTCTCGTGAGGTACAACTTATATCTTCCAACCGTGTTAGTAATTTTCATAAGAGATGGGATATCCATGACCTTGATAGCAGTGAAAACCACGTACATAGTGATTTTTACACTCGTGCACATTTTATATCACCTATTAAGGTGGATGTAGTTGTATCGACTAGTACCTATCATATCTACTGACATATTGTAGTTATATGAGTTGGTTAAAGAGGACCACGATATTCCATTATCAGGAATATTATATTTTTTGGAACAGAGGACTGCTCAAGGTAACACATCATCTATTCAAGCTCGAGGGTAAAATAATGCAACACTTATAACTGGACCTCCTTTTGGTGATACTTTTACACTAGATGTTCAATATTATTATGCTCTAGTCTGTGTAAATTAAATCTTAATTTTAATTAATATTGTGTTTCATTATCAATTTAAAATAGAAATATTTAAATATAAATTTAATCAATTTCTAACATGAAAATATTTTGTATAATTTTAATTATTTACACTACGTAATTTATGCTCATCTAGAATATACATATGTGTGGGTGGTTTTAGCTCATGTTTCTATGGCCTAAAGTTTGGGTACCCATTATCTTGTAGTATTTCTTGGATGGTTTTCTATTGATATGCCTATATATAATCTCACATTAATTAGGGTAACGAATAACTTTGAAGTACATTATTCTATTGTAAATGCTTGAGTTAATGCAAGAATAAAGATTCTAAGGTTGTCATTCTAGGATTTTTATTGGAATGGGTTTTCAAGTGAAATATTATATAATGTGTAGTATTGTGTGTATGTTATTTTCATTATTAGGGTTTAGATTGAATATTGTTTTCATATTACTTCTAATTTATATGTTTATCGATTCAATTTCTCTAAGTCGTATAGGAAAAAAATGGTCATTTTATAGGTTTTTTTGGTGTTTTAAATTGATTGGTGATGTTTTAAAGGGTTCAATATAAGTATAACTATAGTTTTGAGAAATGATCAAGGGGAAGAAATAAATAGGGTGAAATGGAGTAAAAAAAGTAAATAACAAAGATTTGAAAAGAAAAATATAAAGTTAGAAGGCGTTGGATAGTTTTTTTTTCACTAGGGAAAAATGAGGACTTTGGCAACAATGAGTTGAGGTTCCCAAGTTATTGAAAGTAGAAAAAAATAAATGAAAAATATAAATACAAGAAAAATATGTTAATGGATTTGTTAGGAATATTGCTTGTGTAAATAATAAAATAATGCAAGTTGTGTGTGTGAGTGGTTGATAAGTAACTCATGATAGTGAAAATAAGAGAATACACATAATTTAGAGGAGTTTGTTAGGAAGATATACTTGCACATGAGAATAATTATAGATAATTTATTATATATTATATTATTATAAGTGAGTTTTTATAAAAACTCACATATAAGGAGAGTGTGAAAGATTCGTGGGATTAAAATTTGGATAAAACTACTTATTAATAGTCATGTTAGTGTTGGGATTCTTAACGCAAGTCCATGTGGGGTCTAACCATGTATTACCGTTCATAATTCACTATATAATATATTAAAAAAAGAACAATGTTCCTAGATAAAATTAGAATTATATTATAACAATAATATCCCCCTAGATTGAACCCTAATTTTATATACACCCTACAATTGAATCCTATTTTCCTATAAACCCTAGGATATCGTTAATTGTTGATATTTGAGTTAAATTCTAGATTGATCTTATTTCTAGATCTAGAGTTTCTATAATTTTATATTATCTACATCCTCAACAACTCTAGACACCTTCATTTTTCAAACTCTTGCATAAAGTTACAAATTCTAATTTTTTCAACATTTTCTTAAACCCTAAATCTTTAGTTTATATGTAAGGAAGTGTTGGGATCCTTAACGAAAGTCCATGTGTTGCCGGTCAAAGCATGTATTGCAATTCATGGTTAACTATATAATTTATTAAATGTAAGGAGTAATATTCCATATATAAAATAAGAATTTTATAAAAAAGTGAACTATGTACTACTACAATGAACCGTAATTTTAAATAAAAGTGAACTATGTACTTGACCAAGATATTTTTATTAACTAGATAATTCACTTTAAACCCTAGAATTTTGTTAATATTTAGATTGAACCCTAATTTTCTATACACCCTACAATTGAATCCTATTTTTCTATAAACCCTAGAATATCCTTAACTATTTAAGACTTGGGTTAAACCTTAAATTGATCTTATTTCTAGATCTAGGTTTTCTATAATTTTATATTATAGGTCCTCAAATCTTGCATAAAGTTTCGAATTCTATTTTTTTTCAACATATTCCAAAACTCTAAATCTTTTTCTTATATTTAAGGACCACACATGAACATATAGATATCATTTTAACTTAGAATTTTTATCCTAAATTTTGTTATAGCTCAACTAGATTAAGCTTTTGAGGATTTAACACGCATCAACACTAAATTACGATTTCAAGGGTTTCAAAAGCTATTTTTAAATATTGTTTTAAAGTACAAAAAGTACATACTAATGTTTTATTGTGCCTCTTACACTACCTTCTCTGCCTCCTTTTTCTTTCTCTTACAAATTGAACTTCTAACACATTGTTCTTATAGTTTTTCCTCACTATATTTTCACTTGTTATTTATCTTATTTGTCATGATTCCTCCACTTCATCACTTTTAACTTGCATAAAAATTGCTATCTAAAACCAATAATAATTATAAAACTACACTATACATAAAAATTTTATTGTATAGAATTCTTAATAGATTATTTGTATTTAATTATTGGTTTTTATAATTTCAAAACTACTTTTCTAGTTTTAAAACAATTTTTCTCATATATATATATATAATAATTATTGTCTCTTTTTATAAATTTAGATATATAACGATTTATAACTATAATTGCTTTAAATTTTATTTAATAATATACATATTTTAATATTATAACAAATATGGATTTGAGATTTAGGTGTAGGTGGAGTTGAAGGAGGACGCGAGCGACCTGTGAGGGACGATGATCTACTGCGAGCTCGTTAGGAGGATGATGACAACAAACTAGTTCAACCAGGAGTGGCACAAGGAACACATGGAGACAACTAGGCAACGAGATGGAGCTACAGGAGGGGCGCAAGTCTCTGTGGATGGTAGGAATGATTGCATGGAAGGGCAATCATGCCATAACCCTAAACCCCAAAACTGAAAAATTGAAAACAGTGGCTGGGAAAGGCTCGTGAGGATTCAATTCCAAAGGAAATAAAAAGGGTAAAGCGTAGGGTATCAGAAGGAATTCATTTAAGGATGCCCTAGGAAAATCCAAAGGTAATAATCCAGGAAATCAACAGTATTTGGTTGATATTGATGAAGAAATATCGTCACTGGTCATTGAAGGCCATGAAGTGGAGGAATATTATCAAAATTTGTCTTAGGATGCCATAATTGGCCAATTCAATGGAATTTGGCATTCTTCTACAAGATTGTATCAATGGATATTTCAAAATTGAACAGATAAATGTGAAATCTTCCTCTGTTCCAGAGGTTTTTTTGTGGTTCATTTAGAGAAGCATGGGACTTTCAACGTTTCCTGGCTGATGGGCCATGGTTCTGGGTTACCGCTGGTTTATTCTTGGCTCCTTGGTTCCCTGAATTTGACCCAAACACTCTATCGATCTCTAAAACACTGGTTTAGGTGAGACTTCCCAATCTTCCTCTACACCTTTGGTATGCTTTCAAAAATATTGGTAATGTATTAGGAAGATTCTTGCAAAAAGACATGGATAGATCTCATGCAGGACTGTGTTCCTACGCCCGTTTGTGTGTGGAAGTTGATCTAAGTAAAGACCTGCCTAATCCTATCAATTTAAAATTTGGTAATTTTCTGCATTCTCAACCCTTAGACTACAAAAATATGGCTTTCCGGTGTAGAAATTACATAAATCTGGGTCATTTGCAGGCATCTTGTCTAGTGATTAAGAAACCAGTTAAAAAGACTGGTTCGAGATTGACCAAAGGATAGAATATTTGGATCCAGAGTTGGTTGAGGTGGCTACTTTCAAGGTGGAACCATGTAATGTAGATGAGGAGATTAAGGTAGTTGAGAGCGTGGAATGTGGAAAAACAAAAAATGTTCATAAATCGCAGGGGATCTTAGTTGTCAGCGGAACAAAAAAGGGGTCTTTCTCCCGTCAAATCAGATTCGGATTAGGAATATTTGTCGGAAAATTAGATGGAGTCAGAAAATACTCTTCCAGGAAGTTATTACAAATGGAAATGGAAAGTGGAAAGAAGTCAAGAATACAAAAAAAAAGGTCGAATAGGTAGTATTGAGGACTATTTTTTGACCCAGGTTGGGGGATAGCCTCTTTTTCGTCAGTTGGATAAACATTATTTCGTAGGGTTATAATCTTGGGTTTTGGACCAACTTTGTTTTATATATTTCAAAGGTATTTAGGCCCCTGCTGTTATTGGGAATGGGTCCCATCAACCTACCTTAACAATAAAAAAAATATATAACAAATATTTTTTATTGTTATTTTTTTAAAAATTGTTTTTGTTTTCAATATATGACAAAATAATATAAATGTATTAATTAAATACAACAAAATCTAAAAAAAGATAATTATAAAATATATTAAAACTATAGCTTTAAAAATTTGTTTAAAAAAAAATATACTTGGTGGTGTTTGGGTGGCGAACATGGCCGCTTGATGCACATTAAGAGTGTTCGGGAAGAGGGTTTTCCTGAACCACATTTCGAAAAATAACCCTTCATGCGAACACCCTTATGTGGAACCTACGTGGCATCTATGTGGCTTGTTTTCACCCTTAATCCATTTGGAGGACAATTATAGGCCTAAAGGTGCCACATAGAAGCCACATATTTAGGTTAAAGTGATTAATAAAATTACAAAAAAAATATTATTAAAATTATTTTTTATTAGGTTTCTAAAATAGAATTTTCTTTTTTGAAAATAAGTTTTACTATTTTTTAAATTATTTCCAATGTATGGTATTAAAATAAAATCAATACTATGCATTCAAAACACTATGAAAAAAAGTTAAACGTTTCTGAAAAAATTGAAAAAATAATTTTACTATGTTTTGACGTCTTCTTTGCACTCATGGAAAAAAAATTCGATATAAATATGGAGATATATTTCCATAAACATACGTACATTCATAAATTGAGAAATATATTCACTATAAAATTAATAAAAATATAAATAAGAAATATGAAAATAAGCCACACTCAATATTTGAGTCTATAACATATACCTAAAATTTCATAGCGAAAAAATAAATTTTGACTACTTTACAAGACACAAACCTTTTGTAACTCTACTATAAAATATGAAACAAATTTTGAATAAAATTAATTAAAAAAAAATAATAATAAATTCACATGCAATTTACACTCAAAACATAACATTTCATTAGTTTACGTCATTTCATAAATGTGTACATTTTTGTGGTAATTTCCTCTATGATTTCAATGAAGTTGTAAATTCATGTCTTTAGAGGTACAAAAAATGTAATAAAGTGGGAAAAATTATGTGCTTTGACCCTAAGTGTTTGTACATGGTGGTATGGTGTATTCAAATAGTTCTAAGAATTCTTCACCTTTGAAAATTAGTTGTACATAACATTTTATGTTGCTAACCAAGAAAATTGGCTACTTGAGACAAGTTAGAAATTGTATAGTTTGATTGATTTTTTGCAAGTATTTTCCTAAATTGTTGATATTGGTTTAGTTTTTCATTGTTATCTGCATCATTTGGTATCAGAGTAGGTATTATTCTCTTGGGGAAATAAAAATATATTGAAAGAAGTTAATAAAATAAGATAAGTAGTAAGCAAGAAACCTTAGCCTTTGAGAAAGCTTGAGAAGAGAAATAAAGAAAAGAGAAGAGTGCTCCAAGGAGAAACAAAATTAGGGGTGAAAATAAGAGTGGAAAGGAACCAAAAAACCATTTTAGAGTCCTAGGTGAGGTGTTGAGAAGAAGCAGGGTGATAGAGACTTACTTGTGAAAATAAGGAAAGAGTGAGGTAAGAGAAAAAAGGAAGTCATAATGAGAGGTTTCTTGAGAAGTGGCTACTAAAAAAGGATGAAAAAGAGTGAAATAAAGATGAGAATGACTAATGAAGAGAGTATGGTAGATATTAGAGAGTTAAAGTAATATTTTGAGTGGCTACTAGAGAGAAGAAAAGAGGCAAACCCAGTTTCGAGGTGGAATATGAAGAAGAGAGTGCAATGGCCTATACAATGGCTTGTAGAAAGAAGAATGAGGAAAATGAAGGCATGGAAAAAAGAGGAAAGAAGGAATAAAATATACATGGAAGTAATTCTATGTTATCCAGAAGTGGGAGCGATGCTTGGTGAAGAAGAAGAAGAAACCAGTGAAGAAGAAGAAGAATTTGAAAAAGATGAAAAATGGCTCTTTCATTGAAGAGCTTCTCAAGAGGCTAAATGAAATCCAATTTTTCAATATGAAAATGTCCTTTTATGTGTGAATGCAAGTATACTAGATGAAGAAATGAAGGAAATAACCAATGCCTTGGATGAAGAGATAGAAAACAAGAAGATAAAAAATGAATAAATGCAAGGAAAAGAAGTTTGTGAACAAGCTCAAAGTGAACCGGTTAAAGGTGAAAATGTAGCTATTAGTGTGATGAAAGGATCATGGAAATATCTTACAAACATGCAGAGTTGGTTGAGTAGAGAAGATGATGTCAAAACTAAAGAAAATACTAGAGAAGATTTGGTAAATAAAGAATAAAATTAAGATGAAAGTATGATGAAAATTCAAGAGGAAGAAATAAAGCAAGAGTCTAATAATTTACAACAAAATACAATGTTATTAGTAGGGGTTGCTAAAAAAAGGATGAATAAATCAAGTTGATGAAGAGAGAAGATGAAGTGGAGACTAATTTGTCTCTATTTTTGAAAACAAAGGTTGCTTTTACCTTTGCTTGTGCAGGTGTGGACCAAGAAGTGAATGAGGAAGATTATAAGAAACATGAGAATGAAGATACGTTATAGTTGAAGCAAGAAGAACAAGCAAAGGAGGAAGATGAAGAAAGAGTGAAGCACGAAGATAAAAAGACAAGTAAACTAGAAGCCAAACAAGCAAAGAGATGAAAAAATAAAGCAAAGGAACTTGAAGATGAGATCAAATATAACAGAAGAGGAAGGTTTTTAAAGAAGCAAATGAATTGGAAAATGAGAAAGAAATAAAGATATAATTGGGTTTAATTCTCTCTACTTGGGGAGTATGATGCATGGACATAACTGTAAATATGAAATTTTGGTTTGTCTTAGATATCTAGGTGTGTGAAAGGTCCATATGGAGGTCTATGTGATGTAACTAGGCCATTTGGACTCATTTTTCTTTGTAATAAGTGGTTTCCCTCATAAACCACAAGTTTGATTTTTCAAATTGTCTTGTTAGTAGGTTATAAGCCTAGGGGTTCTTTTAGGATCAATAAAGGGTGTAAATGGGTCATGATACATACTATTCACCTAAGGACATGACTACTTGACCTTAAATAGGGTGTAAACCTCACTAGGTTAGACAATCCATAGTTGGGGTTAGTAAGCTAGAAACCTAACTACCACATTCCCTACATTTTGTATGGAGATATTCATATTAGAAGAGATATGTATGTGATTAAGGAGGTTAGGAGTGAGGGTGTATTGGAGTATTCTATGGATTAGAGCTTTAATGGCTCTTAAAGCTTTGTACTTTCATTGTTGATGTAATAAAAAAGCTTCTTTAAATAAGATAAAACTGTGTGTAAGAGTTTTTAGTAGTATTATGCCATGAATGACCATGAATCTGTTATTAAAATTCATTAAAAGGATTGTATGAATGTTTCCACAAGTGTATAAGGATGGCACAACCAAAAGAATAGTCAAGGAGTCCTTGGAGGATATATTGCCAAAGAAATAGTCTAAAACAAAGTTTGAAAAATTGTATGCTTAAGGTAAGAGTGTTGATGAGTATTTAAATGAGGAAAAGGTGTTAGAGTATGTAAGTGAATGAAATATCTTATGAAGGAATCAAATCATGCAATATAATCCATGAAATGATTAAGGGATAACCTTATTAATGATGTTTTTGAAAATTTGAAGCATCAAAATGTGTATACAATTTAATTTAGTGTCTTGAATGGTTTTTTTCAAATGTTAACCTATTTTATGGTGTTTGGAGGGTGGTAGAACGTTGACATGACATGAGGGAACATTTAAGGAATTTCAAAAATATTGATAACCCAGAACTTTCCTCACGGTGTAGTATACTCTATTTTAGAGGGTTAGAACTAATAAATTTGTCTAGCATTGTAATGGAACATTGATTGATTCTATAAGAATGATATTCATAGTGAGTAAATTGCTTCTAAGTTGAGGATAAATTTTGAGAGAGTCCCACAGAGCCATTGTGAAAGAAAAATAACCTTAAGAGGATTGAAAAGAGATATGTTAGTCTAAAAATGCAATCTTTATTGTGAATATATAGTCCTAAAGAGTTTGAAGGAAGTTAGTTTATATAAAGGTCTTTATCCATGCCTTGGTAACTATGAGGGGTTTTGAAAATGTTAGTGAAGTGCTTACTAAAGGATCAAAGGGATCAAGAAGGTGTCAAATTCAAGGAAAGGGCATGTACAATTCTAGAAGAGCATGTGATAGTCTAGACACTAAGAAAGGTAAATAGTTTTCTTAAGAAGAAGTTCATAAGGGAATGGTGATCTTGGTGTACCCAAAAAAATTCACTTGGAAATCTTGGGACACCCCTTTAAAATTTTGGTCTTTTTGACTTGTACTGATTTGCTTAGGAATCATTTAGGAGATTGTAAGAGGTTGCTTGGTCCAGAAAGGTGCAATAATGGATTGTATGAAAATAAGGAAAATACTTCCACCACTACGTAGACCTCAAGAAAATATGCATTTTTAGAAAAAAATGACACCTAAAACGGAGACACGGAGTGAAAGTTAGGGCACTTGCAAGTTTTTGTTGCTACATCTTCCTGGACCCTTTCCAAAAATGGAAAATTTAATTCTCTACTTGTTAAGTGAAAGAGCCCAAGCAAGTCACACTTTTTAAAGCCACCCTTCCATTTGAATTTCCATGCAAAACATAAAAGCAATTCCTAGTGCAAGTCATGGAAATTGGAGCTACCCAACATGTTGGAATTTAACGTCAACACTTAAGTGAAAAGTGTGAAATTTAGAGCTTCCCAGAAGGTTGAATTTTAATGATGCCCTTCCTTCATGTTTTTTCACACAAATATTAGCCAATTCACTTATACAAGTCACACTTTTTGGGGCTTCCTGATAGGTTGAGATTTAACACAATGACTTAAGTGAAAAGTGTGAAACTTGGGGCTGCATGGCAGTTTAAATTTTATCGTTGCCTTTCCCTCATGTTTTTCACAAAAAAGTTAGCTGATTCACTTATGCAAGTCACAATTTTTGGAGCTTCCTTCCAAGTTGAGTGTTAACGCCATGACTTAAGTGAGAAGTGTGGAAATTGGAGTTTCCTGATAGGTTGAAATTTAATGTTGCCTTGCCTTTATGTTTTTCACATAAATATTAGCAAAAAAATGTGACCCACTTTGGTATAATTTCATGCTAAAAAATTAATTTATTTTTATTATTTTTAACAAATGTTGGCACCAAAGATGGGGAGGAAGTCATTGCATGCAAAATCCCTTTTAGAATCTTGTGCATGTTCTCCCAATCTTCCAGTTGAAACCTTCATTGAATTTACTTATATTTTCCTTCATCCGGAGTGCTTTCTAGAATTCAAAATTTATCATATGAAATTAAAAATAAAAGGTGATGAGTTTTGTCTGAATTGTTTACAAAAAACATTTTACTGGTACACGTACTAAAGAATAATTGCAAAAGCTTCAAGGATAAAAGGATAAGACAGGTTAGAGGCAATACCCACAAGCAAATCATAGTCAGATGCTTCCACATCTAGTTTTGTGAGAATCAAAGGAACAAAGTCAACCACATGCAGGAGAAAAAACATCTTAGATTCAAGACAAAGATATCATCCAAATCATTCACGAGGCAGAGGTGCAATACAAGTTGAATCAACATGGAAAGTATGGAAGAAGAACAAGACTGGGAGTGTTGCAGAAAATTTCTTCTAATTTCTTCTCCTCGTTCTTCTTCTTTCTCTTATTTTATTTGACAAAGTAATTGAGTAATCAATTAAATTGTAAAACTTAGGTAATTGGCTTAAAAAGTTGTTACTTCAAGTTACTGGAAGAAATCAATTACTTGGAAATAGGTGGCAGACATGCATAATAGAAAGTTCTATTTTCAGATGTAAGACATGCATGTCATGCAAAGAGGAATTCTAGGGGAAATAATGCCAAATTTTTCCTTTACGGATTCCACATGCAGTAATTCATTGAAAGCTTTCTATTTGTATTTTCCCTCTATGCACTATAAATAGAGAAATATCCTACGAGTTAAAGGATCACAATCTTGTTTATTAGAACTTCTTTTAGTAAAATCTTTGTAACCAAAGCATTCTTGAGTTGTCAGAATTTGTGTTGGAACCCTTGGTGTGATTGCTGTGAAGGCTTGGGATTGAATAAAAGGTGTATTTTCTGGAGAAATTTGTGTCTACGTTGATTTACTGATCACTTCTATTTAAGGTTTTAGACAAACTTTATGTTATCTCAGTTCTAGGTTAGAAGTCATTTCTTTCTCGTTCTGTTGAATGTTATGATTTATCTGTTTATTTAATTTGTGTGGATGAGACCAACTATGTTAACTATTGGTTGATTCATCACATCTTCCTTTCTTCTTTCATAAATTCTATTATTTACCCCTTCTGTAAATATTCCAATCACAACTGCTTACTTGATGTAAAATTTCCCAGTTGTGGTTCACAAGCTATGGGAATTAAAGTAAAACCCCTAAAAGTAGTTATTAGGATTCATAATTGTAAAATAAGTAAATATCTTACACAGGAACCTCATCGTTAAATGAGGGAGATTCATCTCATGACTTCCTAGGTTTTATGTTGTGCATAAAATCTATCCATCAGATCTAAAAAGTTGGTATAAGGGTGAAAAATAACTAAGGAGTCATAAAAATCATTGCACAAGTCAGACTATTAAATACTACAAATGAAGTGAAGGTACAGTTAGTCCAAGTACCCTGTGATAGTCATGACAAGTTGAGAACTAATTATCTTGGAACTGAGATTTAAGGAAAATGGTGATCTAATGTGTTGTAAAGTGGTGTGGAAATTTTGTAGAACCTTTAACCATTTCCAAATGTCTATGGGGTCAACTTTCAGTAGAACGTCCTAGACTGTCCTGTTATAGTCATGTAGAAGGAAACTTGAAAAGAGCATTAAGAGTTTTATATAAAGTGACTTGGTTGTGAGTAAGAGATTGATGAGGTAGTTAGAATATTATTAGGAAGTGACAAGGACAATGAAAGTGTTAAGCTATCAAATAAAATTAATCAAAACATAAGGAAAGTGGATCAAAACAAAGCTTAGAGATTAGAAGGGCTTAGTGGAAAACAAGAAGCCAAAAGTTGTCAGACAAGATGGAAGTTGCCAAAGGGGTGTAGGAACAAGATGAATAACAAGGACAAGGTATATTTGGAATGAGGAAGGTGATTCAAATCTCGAGAAACTTTTCTAAGTGTTCAAACTTTAAGGAGCTCATCAAATCCTAGGTTAGGCCTATTATAACTAAGCAAAAAATGAAATTTGAGTTGGGAGTGATAGAAAGAGAGCCATGTATTAAAATTTGGCACAAAGAACAAGAAGGATAAAGGGTATCCATAACATAAATCAAATTTTCTTGAATGTGTCTAGTTTATTCCAAACATGAAGGCTTGAGAGGCTTAAGGGCTAGAATTAGACATGTTTTGAAACAATAAAACAAGAATAAGAGTGGATGGAAAATGAGTTAGGCCTTGAAACTTTAGGTACAATTAAAAGAGGATAATTGGTCATTAAAAATATTTACAGTCAAGCACGAGTCTAAGAAAATTGTTAGTTTCATCAATTTTTGCTAAATTACAGGGCTACAAGCAAGTATGAAGGTTAAAAGAGAGTTTGAGTAAGAATATAGGTTTGATACTTTTCCAAGTTTTTTTACATGGTGGTATGGTGTATTAAAATAATTATAAGCATTATTTCCCTTTGAATCAATTGTATATAACATTTTATGTTGTTAAGAAAGAAAATTGGTTACTTGAGACAAGTTAGAAATTATATAGTTTGATTGATTTTTGCAAGTATTTTCCTAACTTGTTAATATTGGTTTAGTTTGTAATTGTTCTTTGCATAAAAAATCCTTAATGAAGAGGGGTATGGAGTGATAAGGGGTGAATTATGGAGAGATAAGGGGTGGAAATGAATGGAGAGATAAGTAGATTTGTGGTTACATTTTGGAGACTTTTGGTTATCATATTGGGATACCTTCCTCCCTCTTCCCATGGAAAGAAGCTTGGAGCTACTCAAAGTTGTTTTTGATTTTTGTAAGTTTTTTAAGCCTTGTTTGTGTGAACGATTTTCTTCACCTTAGTGTTGGTTAGAGATATGTGTACCCTCTTTCCCATAGGCTTGGCGGGAGACTAGTATGCTCTCTATTTCTCTCTTGGAGGCATGTAATGATTACATTTGGTTGGGTTGGTCAACCAAGCTGATTTTTATGGCTGTTTTGAGAGCTTCTTTGAGTATATTAGAGCATTGAGAAAGAAGGATTTTGGAGCAATATTGTAGGTCTTTCTTGTTGTTTAGGAGTTATATTTTTTTTGCCAAATTTTGCCATGTTGTAACCACTTTTTTGGAGGGATTATAAAATTGCATTTTAAGATTATTTATTTTATTTATGTTTCAAAATTTATTGTAATAATAACAAAACTTTAAATATGTATTGTTGTGAATTTGGAAAGAGAACTTGAACCCTTGTGAAATAATTTCATTATGTTGTTTTGGGATCGTATAAAATAATTCAGTGTTGTGAAGAGAATCTTTATCTTGTTCAAATAATGCAAAAATATTGTAGTAACTTATAAATCTCTCTAAACTCTTCCTTGTTGAAATAATGAAAATTAAATAATTCATATTAAGGAAATAAAACTAATCTAGTATGGTTCTATAGTAATTATGAAATTAATTAGTTTCCTTCCTTCTGTTAAAAAAATCAGAAATTGTTTTACTTAAGTTTTTTTTTCAAAAAGAGTTGAGAAAATTTGAATTCTTGTGTTTTATGAACTCATAATGATGTTGTTGTGTTAAGAAAAGTTCTGGAAAGTGGTTCACTTTTATTTTGTTTGCATCTTGTTATCTCTCATAAAGTAAATTGTTTCATTTCAAATAAAAGAGTAAAGTTTTTGTAAATGTTGTTATGATTTGAATAAGTCTTATTGTTTCATACTTGGATCCTTAATGTATTATTTTTCCATATTGGTATTATAGGCCATATAGATGTTTATACATTCCTTACTAATATACAAATGTATTTAAGACTTAACCTTATAGAAATATGAATTCTGCACTCATCCCAGATATCAAAAAACTATTATGTATTGATCTCTGTATATTAGAATAAGCACTATCATATATATATGTGTGCATGTGTGCATGTGTGTGTGTGTGTGTATAATTCTCATATTTAAAGAATCCATTCTTAATTTTCTTGTATTAGAATTTATATTTCTTAAGTCCCTTTAACTTATTGAAATCCCATCCCCACCTCACATCGGTGACAAGGTTATGGTATATTCCACAGCCATGGATGTGGCATAGGCCATAGCCCCCTCTCCCCTTATCCACCTCCAAACCAGTCACGGAAGAGCTATGGCCCTCCCCTCACTCTAACACATCTATGGCTTGGAAGCCACAACCCTCCTTTGCATAGTTTTGATGATCGGTCATCCCAGCTATAAGGCCTTTCTACCACTCCTTTCTCTCCCATTTTGAGCCTTCTCAGTTTGATCCTGCAATAAAAATTGTGTGTGTATACATCTACATATAAACAAGTTATTTATCTTTGAATCTAATCTGAAGAAGAGCTTGAGTAATAAAAATGAAATCAGAAAACTTGTTGATCATGGATTTGATCAAAATAAGAAGGTGAATGATGAATCTTTTATGAAAAAAAATCAACTTACAGAAATAAACCCTAACACCTTTTTAATGAATAAGAATAAACAAAAATCCTGAATCATTCAAGATCCTATGGAATTGAGCTCCTTGTTTTTTTCCTCCAACCTGCAACCAAGGAATATAACCAAATGAACAAAATAAAATAAAATGTGAATGCAATTTTTTTAATCTATAAGGAAAAATTAGGGAATTGTTGATGCCACTAATATCCTATGGTGGAGAGCCATTTTAATCCAAGGGCTCTCCTTATTTCAATATTGAGCTTAAGTTATTAAAGTTTGAACTTGTTTTTAAATAAGTAATAGGAACCCTTAATCTTTTATAAGGTATGGGTCTATTTAGGAAACTAAATTGGACTCATGATCATCTTGGTATCTAGTGGGGTTCTCTTTTCCACTTTTATTATTTTCAAAATGATTAATTTACTAAATATTAGATAAAACAATTTAAATTCCTTCGTCACGATTATTTTATCACCATTAATTAAAATAATTTAATAAACTCACTTAAGTGGTTTAACACTATTTTTTCCACCTTAAAATGCCATAATTATGATGTGTCACATTAGTGCAGTGTAACTATTATTAAAGATTTAAATAGTCCACTCAAGCGGTTTGGTGTTATTTCATCATATTATTGTAACTGCGACTAAGTCACATATGGGATTGTTCGCAAGTCAATAACTTTAATTAACTGTACTACTTTAAAAAATTGTACCTTGATTACTAGTATATTATTATTTGGTGATAATTATTATCTTGAGGATGTATTTTTTTACCTCGCACCGAATGGGATGCAATAATTTTCACCTATGATATTATCTAGAAGCTTCATGATGGAAAATTCTCCTCCCAAAGAAGTTCTCTCCATAACAAGAAAACTCTAAAACCTTTGACCAAAATATTATGTTCACCCATCTCAGTATTAAGTGACGAGACCTTTGCATATTACTAGTTGTGTGGGGTTTGAGATTAGGGGGAAAACATTCCCCTCCCAACAAGCACAATACAAGAACAAGAAATAATAAAACTATATATATTCTCGTGTTACAAATAGCTACAACCTTTTGTCCTTCCTAGTCTTTGGTGATGAGCACACACTTCTTACTAGTAGCATGTCATTGGGAAAGGAGAAATGTGCCCTTAGTCACCTACGTTTTACCTTTGGTGATGATCCCATACTTCTTACTAGTAGCATGGGAAAAATGTAGGGGTTCTTCCAAAAAAAGAAAATAAAAAGAATTATGAAAGCAATATGGAATTAAAAGTGCTTTTAATGTGTAAAAATCCCAAATAGATAATTTATAGTTTCTATGTTAGGAGAGACAATTATTATCTAAACCAGATATTTTCCAATAAATAGGCCCCCCCACATATCTAAGTATAATTCAATACTTATAAAGTGTAAATAATCTTGAATTTAGTCAGATAATTTTGATTGGAAATTAACCACAAGTTCCCAAATAGGTCATTGTTAAAACTCATGTCTCCTTATTCATCATTATCATCCATAAATTATTCATTAATATATATCACGTCTTTCTTGGCTCTTGATGTTGAGCCCTTACATCTTACTGGTTGAGTGGGGTCAAGAGTGGAGTGAGACATATCATCACTATATCATCTACAACATATTCTACTAATGAAATGGAATGTTTAAGCATTATTTGAAAAAACATGTTTCCTAAGTATGACTTGCAAACACTTGTGTCTCCATATCTCATTTTTTTACCACATTACACTATCATCTATAGCATTCATTTAAAAATTACAAAGGAATTGAACATCCCTAATTATCCAAAGTGTACAAATGAAATAGAGCATAAAGAAACAAATGTACAAAGGAGTGTCGAGCCAAAATAAATTCATATATATATATATATACATGTGTGTGTGTGTGTGTGTGTGTGTGTGTGTGTGTGTGTGTGTGTGTGTGTGTGTGTGTGTGTGTACGCGCGCAGCGTATATATATTCTACCATATTTTTAGTACAATTCCATCACACCGAAGGAAAAGTGTGGTCAAAATTCTCAATTGTGAACCAAAAATAAAAACCTTCGATATAAACAAAAAATGGGACTAATCAATAAAGGCACTCACCCTATCCATCCCTTTAAGACCCCATATAAGTAGTAGGTTTGCGGGCTCCTGTTACGGATCTTGTGGTGAAATCTACTAGGGTCTATATGGGAACCCTCCATTCATTGAAGTGGTATTAATGTCCATTGCGAGTGGTCATGGGAGTGTCCATGAGAGTGGCCATGGGAGTGTTCATGAGAGTTTCCATATGATACAACATTACTTGTAGGCTCACTATGTGTGGATCGACCCCAAGATTATATTGTTAGCCCTCAACCTATTATCTCAATACCACATTCTCAGTCCACATATAAGAGAGAAGGTACTTTTTATTCCATGTAGGAGAAAAAACATCAGTGTGGTGGCCAACATGGGCTAGGATTACTAGGTCTACTAATATTGTGTCTTGTGTAAAACCTGAAGCAATGGTGAATAGGTCTAGGGTTTATCCACCTAATAAGATCTCTCCAGGAAGGGGTAATGGATGAAAAACACACACACACCACACACACACAAAAATGTTAAAAAAAATTAATATAATAGCGTTTATTAAATCTAATATAGGAAATAAAGGGAAAAGGCAATCAAAATCACTCATCGGGATCTCCCTTAATCATACTAGGATCTGCAAGATCATCCTCTATCTCTAGGGCCCCTCCTCCTCTGGGTCCTCATTGGTAGCCTCCTCCTCACCACTACCCATCTAATCCAGATCTAACCCATCCTACGATCTAGATTTTTTCTTGGCCTCCTCCTCCTCCTCACACTCTATGGGTACTCCACCAATCTGTAGGACTGCAAATGTTCATGTTCCCTCCTCTAGCAACTCATCTAGGCAAGACTCTACATAATCCAATTGATAACCCAATGACCATAAATATACATATTAACATCCTCATATGGCTAGATATCACCTCTCTAGTACCCATGAACACGGTCTGTATAGTGGGAAGGGTGTCAATATATAGTTGACCAAACTACTAAGGCACCTGTGTCACTGGGTGAGTCTCTTCACAACCACCATAATGAATTGAATGAGTGGTGGTTGTGTATGCATCCAATGTAATCCCCTCATCTCCCCACAATCCTAACATACCCTAGTATGACTTTGCAACCATATATATGATAGTCAATGTACCTATTACATGCAGAGTGGCTTTGATAGGAACCATATCCACCCATATCATTTCCCTGATGCTAGCTAAATCCCCATTCCCCACACATATCTAATAAAGGATCCACCTTATCGTATACCCATGACATCACGAGTGTAGGATGAATAAGTGATTTGGACCTGCACCTGACTACCTAATATAAATCATGATAGGTAGTCAATAATATGTCTCAGCCCCATGCAAACACTCAACCATACTACTCAATAATTTGCATAACAACTTCGAAATAGAATATAAATCTATCTCCCCCTTGTCCCCAATCATATGCAGGCCAATATACCAATAGTGGGACTTGTGAAAAGTAGGGATAGGGTTTGCCTCTACTAAAGACAACCTCACACCCTGTTTGGAACTTTTGTCGAGTGTCTCTACATCACCCAAGTATGTTTTCCATCTATGGGCTTCATTTTGATGAGCTATCAATTTTCAACAATAGCTTCCTCCTTGTAAATGAAACCCCCAATATCTGATACACATCCTCTAGTTTAATCCTCCACTCTATGTGGACACCAGGAAATCAGAATGTGTTCCAATCTGTATCCCAATAATTTAGAAAGACACAGTATTCTACTAATTGGGGAAATTGGTCTAGTTTGCGCAAGCCACCATATCCCTGCCCTATCAAGAAGGACTATCTCATCTTGATTCAACAAGGGGAACAATCATACAAGCCAATCCTACTCTCGAGCCCTATTCCAATGGACATAAACAACCTACACCAACAAGGAAAAAACAAAGTAACATTAGGATGTTTCAACAAAACCAAAAAACCTGTGAAGAATTGAAAACGAGAAGATAAAATGAGAAAACATCCATGTTTCACCAAGACATCATTGGCACAGGAGATGGTTGTGTAACTTTCCATATTGACAAAACCAGTGGTTGAGTAAACACACCCTCAACAGAGAGAGGTGGTTTGCACAATCATATACGACAATTGTGAAATCTCTATGGTGGTTTTGTAATCATCATTGTGGTCGTGCAACTGCCAATTTGTGTTCAAACGGTGGTTGCTACTAACCACCACAATGATCATGTCATCAACCACTAACTCATTCCATCTTCCCCAAAAAACTAACAAAAACATTAAAAAATTGAAATTTAACAAAAAAAAACTAAAGGACATTATGATTACATCCCCCAAAAACCAATATGGATATAAAATTCCTAAAAATATCCCCCCTAGAGCTCACTATAAGAGAAAACTAAATCTAAGGAAAAAATCCAAAAATTATTATAACGTACATGTTCTTGAGCTTCATTTGCTACCCACTAGGTCTAATGTCACCATATCAGAAACCCCTTCATCTTAAATGTACTCGTGCCATGAAATGGTTACCAGAAAACTAGAGCCCCAAAAACAACAAAGATGTATGTGACAAATGATTTCTAAAAATAGTAAAAAAGTGATATATATATAATTTTATTTTTCTAAACACCATTTTAGAAAATATTGTGCAATATTGACGATGGTAGAGGAAGAAGATTTTTTGACCCCCACACAACAAATGGTGAGTAATTTTTCCCTTTCATTTCAAATATTTTGCCAATTTTTTTTTTATTATTGCACTTTATTCCCATTTATTTTTTGTAGGTGGCAGGAAGTCTTGGATGGCTTCATACCGATGTACCTTCGGATAAGGTTATCCTCTCACCCCTCCCATTTTGGGAATCACCATTCTCGAAAACCATGTTTTATCCCATTCATGGATAAAACACTTTTTTGAGGGGGTGATATGTACGCAACCCAAAAAATACACAAGCAAAACATTGAAATGTGACACATCTTCGACGATGACAAATAATCCTTTAAAGATAAAAAATGAGATCCAAATCCCTCCCTCTCTCCTTTACATCCCCCTTTGGAATCAACTCAACCACTTTGATCCAATTTTTTCGAATTCATTTTTCTCATAGAATCATTTTTCTATCTTTTTGCATTGTATTTTAGCGACGATTGCACAACCACCCCCTATTGCCAAAGTGGTGGTTGTGCAACTGCCCCTCTGGAAATAAGAGCAATTTTTTGACCATATGAAGTGAAGTTAAAACACACATTTTTGAATGCATATTTTTATTTAGACTTGATTTTCTCTTGCAACTCTTGGTCAAATTGACTATAAAATAGGCTCATTGGATTAGTCTAGAGTTCCTCACCCCTTCTTGCTAAATATAGTATGTTGACTGTTTGTATATTTGGATGAGTCATCATTTCTTGATCGAAATGTGTTCTTGACATCTTCTCTTCCAGAAGGTTATAAAATGATACTTTTATTTGCATCATGGGTTACGCAATTTGGAATATTGTGAAGTATTATGCTACCATATTTTGGAGAGGGCCTTACACAAATATCCATTTCTCTATTTTATTTGCCTCATACTTACATTCAAATTACCTTCCTTGCACTAAGCCAACCATATATTTTCTTTATTTCTTGTTTATATTCATTGTGTTTCTCACCTAGATCAATTAGAGCTCATATTTTGGAAGGAGCCAGAAGTTAAGGAGACACTAGATGCACCATCAACATCACTAGGGAAAAGATACCATAGTACTGTAGTGACCAGGTTGGGGGTGTATTTCAATTATTTGAAGCTTTAAACACAGACATTGATTATTAGAATTGAAAGAAGTAATTTGTTTATTTTTCTAAAAGTTAAATATTTCATCACTTCTCGTACAAGTTTAATTTTAGTATTTTCTTTTCCAAATATTCCATATATAAAAATTCTTTCCTTGATAAATTCTTCCTATCTTATCCCTATGGATCTTCTTAGAAAGCTGGTTGGAGGAAGAAGTGGGGAAATATTTGTAGTCTATTTCTTCCAATTAATTTAGAAGTAGTTTTATCAGGGAAGGTTTATACAAAAAAATATGAAATTGCTTCTAAGAAATTTTCCCTTTCTCAAATCATTGAAGTAGAAGTTTTGTTAGGGGAAGTTTTTCTTTATTGGATTAATAAATTTTTGAGTGTTTTATCTTTAGATTATTATTATCAAACAATCCTACAACAGAGGAATATCCACATTCAAGTATTCTCTATTTTAGTTTTCTTTTTATTAGAAGAAGTAATATATTTATTTCTAATCATTTCTCTGTGTCTATAGAAGTAGATTTAATTTCATTCAAATAATCCAGAAAACACAAAAACATTAGTTAATTAGTTTATTTTAATTCGTTTCATTTCAAAATGTTGGTAAAATACAAAAATAAGAGTATATAGTTGTATTTAATTCTTTAATTAACGGTATGTTCTCACGCAAAATAGCTAGCATGAAAATCAAAATTTTTGAAGCATGAAAAACTAATCCCCTAATTGAAAATTAGGCTTCTCAGACATTGTGCATCCTTCCTCTGCCCAAACTTTCCTCAGTTAAACCATCACCCCATCTTAGAGGAAATTACTAACAAGGTTTTCAAGTTTTTTCAGTATGTAGGGATGATTACCCAAGGTGATTGATGAATTCATTGTCACTCGATAAAAGACTACTTCCTTCAGAGGCCTAAAAAGGTCATTTTTGGCCATTTTGCAGCCAATTGAACGCCATTTGGAAGAGTTTAGGGAAAATAAAAACATATTGAAGGTTATGTTAGAGGATATTTAAGGTTTCCAAGGAAATTTATGAAAGTTTAGGAAAGAAAAAACGAAATCAAGAGAAATTTGTTCAATGGGTATTCAGGGTGTAGGGAATGAAAACTCCAATGGTGAATGTTGTCTTCTCAAAATGATTATGGGAGTTACTAAATGAGTTAAGAAGAAAAGAAATATGAATAAAAAATCTATTGGAATCGTCTACAAGTTGGAAACATCAAATTTTCTCCGTGGCTCAAAAACTTCCTGAGGCATTTCAAAACTCGACAGCTGCCTCACTCAGTTCAAAATGGAATAGGCCCTAAATTGTTTTGTTTCAAGAAAAATAAATTTTTGTAATGGTTCCATTGATCTTTAAATTTTATTTGGAGTCAAAATAATATAACATTTAACCCCAAATCATTTTCTTAAGCTCTAGTGGAGAAAAAACTCAAGTTTGGTGTCCAAATTTGGACATCTTGGACAAAATATGCTTTCCCAAAATGGAAAATTTGTAATTTTTACACTCATGTATCTCATTTTTCCCACAAGGGTCAAGGGAAAAAATCAGGACACCAAAGTGTGACCTTATTCTCCTCCCCAAGTCGCACTTTGGACACCTAGGTGTCACAGGTGTCCCCTCTTTCCCCATGGTGCAAGGGGGACACCAAAGTGTGATCTCCCTCCTTCTCCCATGTTGTACTTTTATGTCCTTGGTGTCCCCTTTGTCCCCTCTATTCCCTAAGGGATAAGGGGGGACACAAAATTGTGATCTAACTTATGTATACAACTCCTAGACCCCCATGTGGCCACATTCTACTCCGATGATGCCATTTCCCGGCCCACACATCTCATCCACCACACACCACAAGTTGCCACTTGTCACCATATAATATAAGTCACACTTTGGTGTTCCTTATTTCCCCTCTATCCCCCTTGCACCATATTCAACCTCACATTCACTCCAGTTAAACCCCCAGTTAAGCTATGCAGTTACTAGGTGAGTTAAGAATCATAAAAAAACTTCATTAACTCTTCATTTACCCAAAACTTTTCATGAAATTTGCTTCTGTAACATCCTATAAACCCAATTTTTGTCCAAACATGCAGCCAATTTTTTTCCAGACATCCATAGTCATAAAAAAAAAAATTTAATCTTATCTCCTCAACTCTACCATTCGATTCCAACGAAACTTTGTCAGAATCTCCCTCGCCAAAATGCCTTTGGGAAAACTGTAATAAAAAATACATTGATGCACTATATTTCTTATAGAAGAAAACTTAAATATCAAACTCTAAAAACATGATTTTTCATTTTCCACGGAGATCCAGTGAACAAAAAACTTTAAAAAATTGGAGCAGAAGATCTTAGAGAAAAATTTAAAATTTCAAGGCCATTTTTGTTGTAACCCAGAAAATATATAAGAGTAATTTATATAAATAGTAGGTATTCATGGCTAGACATGTCTAAAAATAGTAAATTTCCAAAAATGGCAAGTTATCAACATTCTTGGCACTCCAAATGAGAAAGAAACATTACAAGGTGAAAAATATGAAAACTTGCTAAAAATAGTAGTTCGGGATAAGACCTGCTAAAAATAGTATGTCTCAAAATTGAGCTAAAAAATCTATGAAAACTCTCATTCCTACTTATCTTATTACTTTTTTTCCATCATTGTAAGGCTGAAAATTTGTTTCGTGGCCTAAACATGAGAGAAAACCCTCTACATATTCCTAAAACATTCCGTTCTGAGGTGATATCCACAAGACAAAACTTGATGAAAGAAGCCAAATGATCTAACTCTTCCTAAATGTGGAAAAGGAGATCCATCCTATATGAATCACATTGTGATAAGGAACATGTTAGGGTGCCAATGTGTTTAAAAGATAGTCACATGGGAAACATGTGCAATCATGGATAATCATGACGTATGTGAAGGATTTGAAACATCAAGAACCTCATTAAAATTCAATTCATCAAGGGAATTATCATCATGAGCATGATGAGAAATGATCACCAAGAGTGATGATGGCAGTCATATCAATCTCAAAAACACTTCATATCTCTTAAGATATTTTCTAAACACTTAACCAATTATTTGTAGTGTCCTCACATATTGCGAATTGGAAGAGGTGGAATTTGTAGTGTGGAGGTCAATAACATTAAACTCATCCTCAAACATTCTTTCAAGTTCCATTCAAGGATTAATCCTGCTACCTAGAGGAGGAAACCCATTTCCATGAGGAGCAATTGAGAAAAAGGGTGTTTATATATCATAATTGTTTTTCCACTCATGTGACATCTTGGTTAGGAAAGTGAATTGCGAAGGGGTCATCATGTTCAAAGGTGAAATGTGAATACTCAAGGAGTGAATTTATGATCATCATATCCTAACTCTGCCATTGTGTTTAAATATCTTCGAAGATCAAGCTAGAATGAAGTTGTCAGGATACTGTGGTATCCTGAACCATCATGTATGAAGGATTGAGGAGTCATCTATTCCCATAAGAGGCATATGAGCAAGAAGGTACATGATCATCCTAAATTTTATTCCATTCAAAGAGGATCTTGGAGCCAGGAGGTACAAGGTGATGATCATCATTTAGAGCACCCTGTTGTAATAATATGAAATCATCTCAATTTCACTTGATGTCATTCAATTGGTAGTGTTCTTAAACACTGATTTGAAACCTTATTGTGTGATCACACTTCAAAGGAGGAAGCACATTGCAATCACCTCATTTTAGTCCAATGAATGATCATAGGGAAAAGATATCATTCAGGGAGAAATCCTCCATCTGTAAAGTGAAGACCTATTTCAGTGAGTGAAAGACAAACATAAATAGGGTTGAGCCTCATGAAGTTTATTTGTGAATTACTAGGGTGAATTGTGAAGGCCTAGAGAAGTAAAAAAAAACGTGATCCTCACCCCTACCTTGTAATCATAAATTATCACCATGTTCACATCACAATGTAGATCTCATAACAATGTTTCTGAACACTTATTCAATGCTACATAATATTTCCAGTATCTCACAGATGGAGATTGTGATCACAATGATTCAAATAAGCAAGTTCTTCATTCATAGAGAATTCATCTTCACCAGATTGGTCAACCCTTCTCTCTCCCCCCCTTTCTTCTCTCTCCATATTCTAGTTTTCCATTAAGAATGCACTTTTTCCTATTTTTTCTTAGTCACTTAAGTGATCTTCAACATCAACAATGTAAGATTCATTTTCCATCATTAAGGAAAAGACTCACTTTCATTCCATAGGAATGTGGAAGGTCACAAGTGAAGAGGAAATGTGAAAATTCATTTGGGGGAGATGAAAGGATAATTTGTAATGCTATAAATTGTAATGGATCCTCCATTCCAAAGGGTTGGAAATCATGGATTGTTGTATGTTATTGAGCTTTATATCACTACTACATCAAGAAATAAAATATACAATTCCTCTATTTTATTTATCTATGTTCATCTATCCTGCTAACTCTCCAACTTTTCAAGCATGGCGATCTTATACAACCAAGAAGGAACTTTGTGTCCTTGATTGATAAATATGCATAATTTTGTGTCTCTGGTTTATCACTCTTGCTGATTTCTTACTTTTTGTGTTCTTCTAATTGAATGTAGACCTACTATAGTTGATGTATGTGAATTCTATAATCCTACTCACAACATCAAACCTCTCTCCTTATTTCTCCAAACTCCCCTTTTCCTCCCTTCACAAAAAATTCCTCCTTTGTAATCTATACAAGTACTTTGTCATAGGTTTAATGGAGTTTTCTTGTGTGATCCTTGGCCTAATGGCCACCCCAAAAATTTAGGTAGTTTACATTCAATAATTGGATCCTCCCCATACATAAGAAGGAGGGGCTTAGCCCCCATGACCGTTGGTGGAAACCAATAATTTGCATTGCAAAAAATTATTTCACTAACATGGAAAAATAATTTAGTTAATTAAAATTTTAAATTGATTTGTATTTTATTTGAACTAGATTTTTTTTTCTTTATTTATTTAAAATTAAAAATCAAAGTAATTTAGATAACCAAACCAAAACAAAAAACTTAGTCATTAGCTGCTTAACACTACTATTTCATAGTCCCTGGCCAATCTTTGGCTAGGTTTATGAATTTCATTGTCCTTTTTCACAAGTTAACACCCCTACATGACCATTCCCAGTCTGGTCTAACCTTGTAGGAGGATATTTGAGCCAATTATCCACCTACCATGCATCAATCAATACTTGCGAGATACATATTTAGGATTATGAGTGTTAGTTTTCTGATCTACTATTTTTACCCCCACAAATTGTTGGTTAGCTTGACACATTAAAGGAATAACTAACCATAGCTGAGAAATTCTAGGCCAACCAAGAAAACCAAGCTAGATGTCACAATAATTCTTCAACCTTAATCTACTGAGCCATAATCATCCCCACCTATTCCATATTTATGACTTATACCTATTCCGTACCCATCTTATCTTCCACATTTCAGCTTTCTTGATACAAACCTCGAGAATTTGAGTACACTAAGAATCCCGTGTCATTTTTTACTATGTACAAACACCTCTAATTGTGATAACTAGTTTATTATGAATGAACTTGAAACATTGGTGGATTATCTAGGGGATATCCCTAAGAGCACATAGCCAAGGGAGGCATAATTGCAAGGCACCAAAACTAAGCACATTGGGTAATTGTCTAGTCATGATTACGTACTACTATTCATATGATTCCTAAGTAATGAAAGTACTAATCAACCAATGTCTTTGTTCACATTTATTTTTCTTTTGTTGTTCCTTTCAGTCATATAATTCTACTAGAAAGAAGATGAATAATGTCTCATAGTTCTCGTGATAAAGATTATCTTCCACCCATCGACGTACATTGAAATCAGGCCCAATGCTATAACGCTACACAAGCTTATCTTGACCGTATTATACCCAACTTTAAATTATTTCCAAAGTTATTTGATATGCGATTTGTATGCAACATCCTGGCATACAGTTTGGAAAGAGGTCCTAGAAACGAAACCAAAATGTAGTCTTTGTTTTCACCTCAACTGCTATGCATGCTCGTGCTCCATTCAGTTGGCACTGAATGCTCACCCAAAGTGCGCACAACTACCTCGTCCCTCATTTTTATTTTCTTATGAAGATGTTTTCATATATATCCATAATAACCATTTGATCAATTAACTATTCAAGTATAAACCATTACATGAAATCAATTTGGAAACACATATAATAACATACTAGATAAGACAATAACCAATATCAATTTCATAGACACATCTCTATATTCAGTCACATCAATGATCATAATCTAGCTACATATATCCATTAATATTATAAATAACTACATATAAAGAAGTTGATACATAACATCCAATACACAAAGTCATGTGCACAACCATAACAGAGTAGCATAATAATATTACATAACCCAAGGATCCCCTCTCCCACATATTCCTAAGCCAAATATTTATAGGGGTGGGGACTTTCCCTTCACTGCCTATGTACCTAGTAATAATAGGCATGTGTACATACCTACATTCTTAACAAAACACTTGTTAATAAAATATTTCCTAATAATATTCTTCTTTAACCCGATTAATAACTAAATTCATGCACGTTCTTTAATCATCAGTTTATATGTGCTTTCTCCAACAATATCCAATACTTGTTCGCTTAGGTCACTTTTGCATGATGAACACTCCAAGTCTATTTTTATCCTATTCTTGAAAAATGATAAGATCTCAATCTCCTTCTGACACAGTTTCGTACACCATCTCGTTCCTCAAACGTGCGCATCCTACTATGCACTATAAAAAACCCTCTACGCACGGGCATTCCTATGCATCAACCTCCATCCTTCTTGATACTTAGCTAATTTTAGCAACCAAAATTACCACACACTAGGTATGTTTTCTATCCTCGGCAACAATTAAAATTGTTGCACAAAAATAATAGTAGTATACCCCTCATGAATCAAAGAATGAAAAATAAATAGTATGGCTTGTACCAAAGAAAGAAGGAATCAGTCTCCCTTAGCTGGAAGGAGTATCGGAAATTCCTTAATCAATATATTTTATAGTTCTCTCCACCCTTCCAAATCCTTAGTCACCTTGATAGGCACATCATCAACTGTGTCAGGAATTGTTGGAGCTCAAACTTGCACCCATCCCAAATCAGTTTGAACTGGGTTGTTAAGGTAACATGGGAGTTTCTCCAAGTTGTGGGACCTTGCGTGCTTGATAAAAACCTTTGGATAAGGATGATTCCTCTACCTATTTCTACTACTACAGCTACTGCTAATACTAAAAATAAATCCTAAACTAGTGATGTAAAGGGACCAAAGTTAGAAGGATATGCGGAAATGGAAGAGTAATCTAAGGGAGATAATAACACTAGAAAGAAGGGGGTGAACACGATCAACGTTGTGAAAAAATGAAGGATAACATGCATATAGAGGATAGGAACATGTATCAAATTCTGGAGCACATTCACGCATTCATTCTCATGAAGAACAATTAGAAAAGGAGATGAAAGGGATGTGATACAGCACAACAAGCACACAATGTAAAGGAGATGTAAGGAGAAACAATAAAATAAGTTAAGGCTAGTAGCCACAAAACAAAGCTTCTATTACTTCGAGAAATGCACAGTTGATCACAATGGTGTATGAAGCTGATATCCACATACAAAGACTAGATCTAAAGGACTACACTCAAAATGCAAGATGATACCTAGATAATGCCTTTACAAACTAAAGGAGTCTAACCCTTATAAAGATCAAAGCTCTGCAATATATAGAGAAGAAGGAGAGAAGAAGAAGAGAAGAAGAGGGAAATTCAAATTTGAATCTTCAACCATTAATAACCAATAATAAATGCCTAAAAATCTTCCTGTAATGCCAAGAGATGTGCCTCCCCATGTCTATTTGGCTTGTAGAATACGGAAGGAGGCAATATTTGAATAATCTAGTGGTTGAGTCAATTAGATGTCAACATTAATGTCTGAAAATGCATTTACCTACTTCTCACCTACCAAACCCTGCCAAAATATGATTTTGAATGATCCAACGTGTAGCCCATGTCAACAAATTTCTAGTAAGCCTAAGCATGTGTGTGTTAGAGCACTGTAGTAAAAGTTATGGTGATCTAAAGGCTACAATGAAATCTGAACACACAATGAAACATGGACCATGTCGATTGGCTAAAAGGCCGGCCAATAGTTCCTTTGTTTTTTCATTTCTACCATGTGTCATGCATTGGTTCGTCGCAAGGACTCAGTGCCCAGTTGGCGTGTTTTGCTAGGCTGTGTGTAACACACTCAAGTCTTATAGGTTGCCACGTCATATGGTGACTGATTTGGAAGAATGTGCAAGGAGCACGTGGAAGCAATAGGCACAAGAAAAGGAAAGAAAAGAACATCACTGCGAAGGTGACGCACATGGAAGAAAAATATTCATAACTATATGAGACAAGTATGTAAGCGAGATATGGAAGAAAATGAAAGGGACTTAGCCATTTTGGAAAATAATTCAGAGAGTGCACACGTAAGGTGCACGAAATGTTGGGAAGAAGGTGGGTGCGTGATGAGTATGCGCAAGGGAAATGGAGAAGGAAAGTGAAAATTTCTTGAGAGGAGGAGAAAAGAGTGCATGAAGGAACACGAGGAACTGTAACCAATGAAAATGTGTTAGGGGACAACCAAAGTGTGCAAAACCTACAATATCTAAACTTTAGAGCCATAATGAGGATGAAAGTTGTCAAAATAACTAGGGGAGTTATTTTAGACAGTAATTTTTGTGACTTTTAGGGCCATCTCCTGCTAGATGAAGGATATCAATAGCTTGGAGTATCCATTAGGCATGGAGTCAGTTTGGGAAGCATGAAATTTTGATATGCAATTTGAATAATTGCTTCTGAAATCACTTGAAACACTATCTGATCTTTGTTTTAAATCCTATAAAACTACATAAAGATTTTTTGACTTGGATGGTACCCTTGAAGTAATAAAAGAGCATGTGTGAGGGCTATTTTGTAGGGCCCCCATTCATTTGGGAAGAAATTTTCTCTGCCTTATTTTTTTGTATCTGGAATCATATACTAGAACTAAGTCATTCACATGAAATGGAGACTGATAGATATTTTGATCAAAGTATTCCTTCTACTTCATTTTCTTCTTATAGCTTGTATCCTTCACTATTTCCCTCATTTCCTCTAGTAAATGAAGATGCACCAACCTTTCTACTGAATCACTTTCATCCATCCTTTCCTTTTTCATAACTCTCATAGTGGGAATATCAAACTCAATAGGAAGAACTTGATCAATTCCATAAGCCAACTGAAATGGGGAGTATCATGTTGCTGACTTTCATGTTGCCCTATATGCCCACAATGCTACAATGAATCCTTTTATCCCACTTATGTACCTGCAAGGATGCATCTTTTGCTAGAATTTGACACAACACAAAAAAATTTCGTTCCACTTGTCCATTTGTGCTTGGCTTGTATGTTGTTGCCTTCTTGTGCTTAATAGAAAACTTGTTGACTAGGGCTTCTACCACCTCATTAATGAAGTGGATTCCTTGATCTGTTACAATTTCTAATCGGGCAACCAAATTTGGTGACAATGCGTTCATATATGAACCTTGCCACTTCATCCATGGAAGTTGTTTTCAATGGCCTAGCTTCAATCCACTTGGTTAAATAATCTATGGCAACTATAATATACTTATTTTGGCATGGGGTAGTTGGAAGTGGACCTACAATATCTATTCCCCACTTTTTAAAGGGACCAAGTGGAAGAATAGGGCATAATGAAGTTGATGAAGTCTTACGGTTACCATGTGTTTGAAAAATATCACATGTCTTACAATAATGATAACAATCTCTAAAAAGAGTGGGCTAGTGATAACCTGCATCCAAGATCCTTCTTGCTGTAAGTTGTCTAGAGAAGTGTCCTCCACATGTACCATTGTGGAATTCTTCTATCAGCTCCTTCCCTTGATCACGTCCAACTACCCTCTTGTACTGTCCATCAAGTCCTATTCAAAATAATACTCCATGCAGAATAGAATATGGACGACTAGCTTGAGTAATATTCCTCTTAGTCTTTGTATTAACACCATTAGGAAACTTGAATTCATTCAGATAATTCCAAATATCTATGAATTCACTAGGGATTGTGTCAAGGGATAACAATGCTACATCTAGGAAATCATCATCATCACAAGATGATCCTAAACCATCGTAGGCTTGAGAGAGTGCATCTACATTGACATGCTTCTTTCCTTGCCTATTTATAATATCAAATTCAAATTCTTGTAGCAAAATTATCCATCTTTCTATCCTCCTTGATGGGTTAGGCTTATTTACAATATATTTTAGAGCCTGATGATTTGTTATAACTATAAATTTATGCCCTAGCAAGTAATTTATAAAATTCTTTACAACAAAAATGATAGCTAGAGCCTCTTTTTCAGTTACAGTTTAATTTACCTCAGCACTGCTCATTTGTCTACTCCCAAAGTAAATTGGATGATCATTCCCATTTTCATATTTTTGGCTCAGAGTACTTCCTAGTGCTGCATATGAGGCATCAGTATACACAATGAATGACTTGCTCCAATCTGGATTATTTAAAATAGGTGAAGACACCAAAGCTTCCTTCAGTTGTTCAAAAGTTTCATGTGCCTTATTTCCTGGTTCATAACTAACATCCTTCTTCAAGAACTGGGTTAGTGGCTATGAAATCTTTGAGAAATTCTTGATGAACCTTCTATAGTAACCCACATGGCCTAAAAATGATCTCAACTTACTTCTATTAATAGGAAATGGTAACTCTTTGATTTTTGAAACTTTATCAGGATCAGTACCAATACCATCTCTAGATATAACATGCCCTAACAAGACACCTTTAGAACATCCAAAGACACACTTTGTAGGGTTTAGTGAGGCTTGTGCTTCATCTAACCTTTGAAATGTTGTCTCCATCTAGTGCAGGTGGTCCATCTTTCTCCCATAGATGCAAAATCATCCAGAAATACTCTGATAAAGTTCCCAATGTAGGGTTCAAACACCCTATTCATCAAGCACTGGAAAGTTACCGGAGCATTAGACAACCCAAAAGGCATAACCCTATAAGAAAACATTCCCCCAAGGAGAGGTGAATGTGGTCTTCAGCTGATTTTTCTCTGCTATACGAACTTGGTTGTATCCGCTATATCCATCAGCAAAACTATAGCACTCTTGGCCAGCTACTTCATCCAAGATCTGATCTGAGAATGGAAGAGGGTAATTATCCTTCTTTTTTTCCTTGTTGAGCTTCTATAATCAACACAAATGTGTAGTTTCCCCATTCTTTTTTATTGAGATCACAATGGGAGAAACCCATTCTGAATTCTCCATAGCAAATATGAATCCTGCATCAAACAACTTATCTATTTCTTCTTTTAAAGTCTTGGAAAAATTAGGATTCATTCTATATGAAATTTGCTTTATGGGCTTAGCACCATCTACCAACTCAATAGAATGTTCTTACCCAACTTATTTAATGGAGTTCCTTGTAATAAAAAGTGAATAGGTGTATGTACCTTAGAAAGAGATGGAGGTAGGATTCCTTCTCACTCTCCATCACAGCATCACAAATATTTATTTGTTGGAGACGATCAACAATTTATTCTTCAGATAATCTTATGGGTTCATGAGTCAGTGTGACTGGAAGGATATCCATGACCGAAACATCAACCTCACTTTCTTCATCTTCTGTGTCCACTTCACTGGTACTAGAGTAATAAGAGGATGTCTAATCATCAGTTTCATCACTTGAATCCATAGGTTCTGCCTTATGATGCCGAAGGATCATGTTTATCTTCACCCTCTCTCTGCCATGTCCAAGTTTCATAAAGCCTTCATTCCAGTAGTTTCTTGCATGAACTCTCCTTAGCCATGGCCTTCCCAACAACATTGGGTACTCAACAGTACCATTTTTCATCACCTGAAAGTCTAGCACACATATAACACCCATAACAGATATTGCCCACATTTGAAACAACACCTTATGGTTTAGTTTTTCCTTATTTAATGACCTTAACATAAGTGTTGAGGGGCGATACATTTTTAAACCCAACATATTCATTACAGACTCGGTCATTACATTAACTGCAGCACCTCCATCAACTAAAACATCATGAATTGAAATACCATTACATAATACCTCAGCTTGTGGAGCGTAAGGATCTGCCTCTGCCTCCAAAACAACTACCTCAACCTCCTTAGTTCATCAAGCATTGAGTCCACTTCGCAGTTCCCGCCTCTTCTCAGAAGACATAGCCAGAAGTTGACCATATGTAATATTAGCCGACCTTTTGGATAGATCTTCTAAGATGGAGTATGGTCCTTGTCCCAGTGAAATTAGAAAATCCTGCACACCCAACTTTCTTCTCCTATGTTTCTTACTAGTTTCTCCTTTCATCTTCTTAGGATCATTTCCATCTTGGTTATCTTTTTTTTCTTTCTTTTTGTTACAAACACATCTGCTTCATTATTTATGCTCCTATCTATTACATCAAAAGAATTCACAGGTACTTTTCCTTTATCATTATCTCTTGTACCAGATGTATAAGCTCTATCTGGATAATTATACTTATAATGACCCTTTTTATGACAACCATAACATAAAAATTCAGTTATATTTCTTTTTGGACCTCTATCTCCTCCCTGAGAACTAAATTCCTTTCCTCGAAGAAGATTAATAGTTAACTGACCCATCTTCTTGAGCAGATCTTCATACTCAGTAGATGTACTAGGGAAAATATTTTTGCTCACCGAGAGTGGTTGTGGATTTTGGACCAAAGGTGCTGATGTAGGCTCTACCTTAGCAGCAATTTCTTTGGGCTCCTCTTCCATGCTTTTTTCTTGCCTTCTTGCAATCTCCTTTGCTTGTTCAATGGTAGCTGGGTGGTCATACTTCACTTGCTGTCTAATCTCTAGATTTATCCCAAGAATGAAGTGCTTACAGAGGAGATTATCCACGCCATTCATCAACCCATCCGCTAAGCCTTCCTTCCAGATCTGGGCATCGAGCTTCCTCCTTAGCTCTAGAACACGAGCATGATAATCCCTTATCTTCTCCTTCTCTCCTTGGGATAGCTTTGTGATATCAATCATGAGATCTGTATATTTCTGTTGTTCACCAAATTCTTCAAGAAAACTTTCAGTTGATAAATCCCATGAATATTTCACATTATCACCTAGTGTTTCAAACCACCTAAGAGCTAAACCATCCAAAAAGGTAGGAAAAAATTCAGTCCATTGTTCCCTTCTTATGAGGCCATTACAAATGCAAGATTGTTTAAACTCTTGAATGAAAGAGGAAGCATCTTCATTAGATTGGGCTGAAAAAATATGAATCTTCCCCATTTTAAAAAGTAACCACAGTGAAATACCAATTCACAAGTACAATCAATAAGACTTGTGTGCAAAAATAATTGGACTCACTACAATAAAAAGTGACTTTACACCTTTTTACAGTAAAATAGGAATGACCACGGTAAAATTTGATTTACTGCGGTAAAAACTGACTTTACTGTGGTAAACACTATTCACGGTAAAAAGTGAAGTTACTGTGGTAAATACTATTCACGGTAAAAAGTAAAGTTACTGTGGTAAATACTATTCATAGTAAAAAGTGACTTTACCATGGTAACTACTATGCATAGTAGAAAAAAGGTTACCCTCCTAAAGATTTCTGACTAAGGGGGAATATTTCTCCAGAAATATCCACCAACGAGGAATGGTCCCGACAACGGAACCAAAATGTCATCACCAATCCGGCACTATGATAATTCTCCATTGGAACTCCTCGTGCTATGATTATTTACTAATGTACAACCTTTAGTTTGGTGGATGTAATATGGAAACACAACAACAAACATAACACAAGAATACCGTAGACTATGATACGAAGGAATGATGACAAATCTGAAATATAAGTGTAAATTATAATATCAACATGAAATTTTTACAATCTCACCCATGAGGTACTTCAAGTGTTACTGAATTCACTTGCCTTCCAACAATAACTATGGGAGAAACTTCACAATGGATTCTTTAACACACCTTCTAAATGATGGCTTCCTTTACATACTTACTCATACAATATTTCTCACTACTTCTCTCCATGCTAAATGAGGGGGGTGGCCTCTTTATTTATAGGAATTTAGGCTTATCTGCCCTATCTCTAAGATAGGATAGAAAATATCTTATGGCCAATCATATTCCATGCCTAAACTCTTGCCTTTACATGTAGGCTTATCTTCTAAGATAAGATAAACCTTATCATCTCACATGGGTTCCACCTTTTTAGACTTTTCCACAAATAAAATACAAAAAATATTTATGACATCACTCTTTGTCCTTATTACAAATATAATATTTCTAATTCCTAATCATGTAGACCCTACTTCTCTACTTACCCCAACTTTGACATTTTAACATTATCGGACCACTTACGACAAATATTTACTTTTTCCCACAACATTCCTATTGTACTTTGACTGTTACCATACTCAACTTTATTGGCAGCACCGTATTGACGGCACCGTTATTTTCTATCAGACGCCACTACTAATCATACTTAAGAACATCCTATTCCTAATAAATACATAATAAAATAGAAATTACGGAGGAAAATTTTAATGTCGACAGAACACATGGTCAAAATGAGGCTGAATGACACAAAAGAAACCAGAGGCCCAAAAGAGTCAAATTTGACCCTTCACATGAAGGAATTAAAGAAACGGTTCCATCGTATAAGACCGTGCTTTAAATCTAATAGAAAAGTTATAGGCGGGCTCTCAAATGAAATAGCAGGGTTGGGGAGAAGAAACAGTGTCAAAGAGCCAGAGGCTCAAAAGAGAAGAAACAATGAAGGTTCCAAGACTTCGGGCTCCGGAATAGTTCAGAACGAGCTCAAAATTGACTAAGTATGGAGGAGAAAACAGACCCTGCTAAGTGTCTAAACGGTGCATATTCAATGTTGAATCAAAAAAAGGGAGGCTCGAACAAGAGCCAGGCCTCCACGCATCCCAGGCTGAAAATGGAGGCAAAGTCAAAGCTAAAAGTCAAAACGTGGACAAGGTGGGCCTAAAAAAGGCTAAGTATAGAAGTGCTAGCGAAGGCTACCACTCGTCAGCTCGGCGCATCTCCAAGGGTTAATCCAAAAGTGGAGACTCAAACGAGTGCCATCTTACCATGTAGTCCAAGGTCCAAAGAGGTAAGAGAGGCCATTGAAAAGTCCAAGATCATGCAGAGGCTCCTACGTGTCAACCTGATGCTCTTTCAAAAGTAAATCCTGAGTGGGTTTCTAAGTAAGCACGAGGCCTCCACGCGTCTGGTTTCATAAAGGGACAGGATCAGGTTAAATATTCAATGCATTGAGACATGCTAGCGGAGGGTGCCAAGTGTCAGCACAATTCTAATTCAAGAGCAGAATAAAGGGAGGATTTTTAGACAAGTGCCAAGCTGCCGCGTGTCCCTGGTTAGATATATGACCCCGTCGAGCAAAAGACTTAGCCAAAAACATAAGGAAATTAAGAGGGTCACAGAAGAAGCCACGTGTCATCCCCACGCCACTCCAAAAGTAAAATATAAAGGCTACCCTCAGGAATGCGCCAGCCCTCCACGTGTCCAGTTTTAAAAGGGGGCCCATTTTTGAACTGGTTTTCCCGCTATTTCGTATGGACCTGATCCAAATTTCAAATGGGTATATATTTCGACTCAGGGCTTGAAATCCAGCAAATCTAGCACCGTTGGAAAGATCTCAACCTCGTCTATGCCTTAGAGATCTGGAACTTTAAGCTTGGAGAGGTTGAGTGGGGAGAAAATAGATAAGCATCTTTGGGCCTTTAATACATGATGTATTTGCCCCAATAGCCCGATCGGATTCGATCTAATCCGTCATTTCCCCATCCTTCGAGGCACCGAACCAGTAATTGATGTAGTCAAGATAGATTTAGGGCAGATTTGAGAGAGGAATTGATTGATAGTGGTTTAGATTTAAAAGTAGGATTCAATGCATCTCGAGGTGGTTGAAGCAGGAATCAATTTTTTTCCCTCTTCTCTCTCTTATTCTTCCTATATATTGTAATGAAGGGGCATATTCAAAGGGTTAGTCATTGTTTCCCTGCTGCCCCCCTCTTTATTTCTTCCTTACGATAGAACGTGGAGTCTAAGCCTCCCCCCATGGCTCTGTAATTGCATTTTATTACCTCTTGCCCACTGATGATGTACTGTGTAACATTTTTGAGCAATAGAATTTGTTTCGTGATGCATCTATCCATCCTTGGCTTTTTTTTTGTCTCTTCTTACCTCTCATCATTACATGGTATTTTGTGCATACTGTGATGTTCGTTGTAGGTTCTAAGAGTTGTGCTTAATGGGTTTCGAAGTGGTGTCTGTGTGAAATCTATATTTGTTCTGTGGTGCATCTTGTCCACCCTCTTGTTTTCTCACCTCTCTCCACTTCAGGTGGTTGGGTCTGTGATTCAACCACTTCCTTTTCTGGTGTATCACCGCTTAGTGTAGACTCTTTCACCCTCTCTCTCTCTTTGTCCCCTTAGAATGGTTAGATTAGGATAGGATAGGTTTTTCCTGCACTGGAGTAGCTTGTGGTAGGTAGATTAGGAGGCAAGATCTGTCTTTCTCCGGAGATCCATCTCAAGTTTTTCAAGTCCCATAGCTTGAGAGATGGTCCCATGTTGTGCAATCACACTAGATGCCCCACTTCACACCCAGGCCATTTGACACTCTCGGTGGGACCCTAAGGTTAGATCTTCCATCTTTCCAAGGTGTCTCATTACAAACAACAAATATTAAGCCATCGTGTGACCGTACTAATAGTTTTGGCACACCCGGTGGGACTCAGAGGTTAGATCTTCCATCTTTCCAAGGTGTCTCATCATAAACAAAAAATCATAAGCCACCATATGACCACACTAATAGTTTTGGCACGTTCGATGGGACATGTCTGAAACACCTTACCACTTCATCTTAGCAGGTTGGTGTGTTCCTGTTAAGGTTCAGTCTTTTAAGGCACATGCAAGCACATCTAGCAACTCCATCTGGTCAATAACCCATCCTCTGAGTTGCAAACCTTATCCATCCATTTCCACTCATTTTCATCCATTTTCTTCTTCCATATCTTTCATTTTTTCTTCAATTTCATGAAGTTTTGCAATCATGACTTGCTTCCCTTCATGGAATTCACACCTACAACAACGCATTCAGCCTCTAATGTATTTCCTAACTCCTCTAGATCAACATTATGATAAGTTCTAGAACCATTATGCTTACCCATATGAGCAGGGTTAAAATTAGTTTGGCCATGGAGCTTATCAAGAATAAGGGAACACATACAATGGTGAAATCTATGTGGAGAATTTTGGTTTGTTGGAGAAGATTCAAAAAATGGAGGTCAACATGGTTCATTCAAGGGCCATAGCACAAATGAAGGCATTCAAGATTGGTTACAGGGAATATTAGCCATGGGAAGGCCCTTTTCTAAGACATTACAACCCTCAGGAGAAGCTTGACTTTATGGTCAAAATGTTGCCTCAGCTTACACAATGGATTGATGACATCGAGGCTTATGAGTAAAGTGCAAGATAACCTTGTCAATGGGTAAGTCAATCACTAGCTCCTTGTCCTTCATTTTCTCTTTCTCAAGCTTTATCATTTCAGCAGTGTCATGAGTCAAGCCCCTCACTTGCTGCCCTAAGTGTTAATTTCTTTTCTCCATCTCCTATTCTTCCATATCATTTCAATTATTCTGCCCTCTCCCTTCCCAAATAGTCATTCCCTCTAAACAAACAAGAAGTTCCACCTCCCTCTCCACCACAAACAATTGTAAAAATGGTTGAACCCTAACTTGCCACTCCTCTTGTTTTCCCAAGTCCATGTTGGGAAGAGACTCCAGAATCCAGTCAAGGAGAATAACAAGAAGAGGAGCCCAACAGAAAAGAAATGACAGACAATTTGAAGAGTTGGGCTAACAAATTTGGGTTTACAAAGATCCCCTTGATGGTCAATCCAATAGAGGAGGTCAAGGTTGAAGGGATAATGGTGGTTGAGGCTTAGTTTGCAGCAGAAGAAGAGTAAGAAAAAGAGGAAGAAGATCAATAGTCTGTTTGCTCCGAATGCAGTGTACCTAATGGCACTCTGTCTAAGGAGAATTATGATCTAATCCAAGCTGAAAAACTAGTTTAAGAGGAGGAACAATTATCTCCAAGCCCCATTAAAGAGGAGTAGTTGGGAGAGAACAAATCAATGTTGAGGCCATTCAATGAAGAAAGCATCATTGAATATTTTTTGCTTTCATTTCAAGGGCCTGATTTGATTGATGAACCCATGATGGGAGGAGGACCATACATTTTCAGAGGCTCCAAGTGAGGAGCAGGCCACAGAGGGCACTCTGTCTAAGGAGAATTATGATCTAGGAGGTAGAGTACATGCAACATGAAAAGAAGGAGACAGACTGTCTGTCTGACTTGGAGGATTTCTTTGATGGAGAAGAGCCCATGGAGATCTGTTGGTTTTCAAATAGGACTTTTTAGAAGAGCAACAGTCAGGGGACAAAAAGTCCCTCCTCTTTAATGGGAGAGGTTCCCTTATTCTGAAACGAACTTATTTACAAATATACAGAACATTATCTTATGGTCAAACTTGGATATTACGAAAGTGTTTTCCACAAGGATCATCAGTTACGCCAGGACTGAGGAAGGGGAATAAGAAGATGAGCAGAATAGCAACATTCAGAATTATAGATAGCAGAATAATTCTTCGTGTATGCGAAGCTTCAAAGGATTTAAGACAAGATCATTTGCATTAGCTGAATGGGATTAAATTTAAAGACACAAAGTTCCATAAATAACCTTCTTCAGATTTGTTAATCAAGGACACAAAGTTCCTTCTTGGTTGTACAAGATCACTGTACTTGCAAAACTAAACAGTATGCAATCAGAGAGACTAAACGAGTTAGGAACAAAATGATCTTCACAATATTAAAGGAAAACACAGAGACAACAAGAATCAGATAGACAAAGAACGGAAAGCCCTTTTGTATTGATTTCTTTAAGATCTATTTACACTTTCAGCAAATATCCAAGTTCTTCCTCCTCGTAAAATGGCGTGGAAAGGCCATTATATAGATTACAAACCAGTTACTCTTCGTAACCGTTTCTTTTAACTAAAGAATAGTTAGGGAATGCTAATCGCAATACCTTAACTGATTACAAAGAATACGAAAAGAAAGGGAAGAAGAGAAAAGAAAGGAGAAGGAGACAGGTGTCCAGTTCTGAGAAGGAATCACTGTCTTCAGAAACCGCTGCTTGAATCTTTCTAACGTCTCAGCTCTGTCTCTACCACGTGGAACTGACGTTTCATCTTGAGGATGACAATGAGTGTCTTTGAAAACTGATGCAACCAGCGTCTTGAGAGCTTCGTCCTTCTGCCAGCTGTCCTTGAAATTTGATCTTTGGATTGATAGCATCAGAGCCGCAACTTAAATTCATATTTTGAAAAACAGCATATTCGGGTTGAGCGGGAAAAACTAAGTGTGAATGACACTTGGTACGCTTGGGACAGGTGAGACGCGAATGCGCGAAACACGCGGCTCGGCCGGTTCGGGCGAAACAGGGAGAAGACGCACAAATGTATTTGGGACAAATGGGACGAAAATGTGCGAAGTACGCGATTCGGGTGTTTTGGCCGAAATTGGAACAGCGGGCCCGTTTGGACTTGGGACATTCGGGACAAAAAGTTCCGAAGTACGCGACTTGACCGGCTCGGCCGAAATAGGGAAAGCTCGCACTTTTTCAAATGGGGTAGCTGGGACAAAATTGTGCGAAGGACGCGGTCCGGGCGAACCGGCCGAAAATGGAACAGAGAGCAATTTGGAACTCGGGACAGTTGGGACAAAAATCGGGCAAATCGGCCGAAAATGGGACAACAGGTCCGTTCGAACTTGGGACATTTGGGACGAAAAGTTCCGGAGTACATGGTTCGGCCGGTTCGGGTGAAAATGGAACGACTCGCACTTTTTACTTGGGACATGCAACATGAAAAGAAGGAGACAGACTGTCTGTCTGACTTGGAGGATTGCTTTGATGGAGAAGAGCCCATGGAGATCACATCATTTACTCCTCCATCACCCACCTTCCAAGCATATGAGCCTGCTGCCATGAAAGAGAACATCCAAGTGCAACATCCTGCACTTCATAATGGCTCTATGAAACCAAAGTTGGAAGATATGAGTCTTCCATGTTCTTCACAGTAGAAGGAAGAGAAAAGGTGGGAGAATATCACCATTTCTATCTCACCATCCATCCAAGAGGGTCCACAGGAAAACTCCATTCTTGGAGTTGAAATTCAGAATAAGGGGCACATTCAAAGGATCAAATCATGCTCAATCATATATTAGGATTCATTAGAGCCAAGGGAGAAGCCAAAATTGGTCATGCTTGCTTCTAAGCATGAGGATGAGCTCAAAAGTACCAAGGATCAGATACAATGCCTCTTCAATCCAAATGAAGAGCAACTAAAAGAGGAATTTGTCTTATTTTCAGCTGAAACCTTGATGATTTGGGTGGAGGACCGGCTTATTGTAATTTTTTCACTCATACAAGCAGCCATATTCAATGTCAAATCATTTGCATGGCTGCCCCTTTTGAGAAAGGGGAAGCTACTTCTCCCTTCCTATAGTAGGATTTGTTTAGATTCTTTCTCTTTGGTTAGTTTAAGAGTAGGAGTAGATTTACTTTATAGTAGAAGAAGTGCTCTTGTACACTCTGCATGTCTCATTTGAGGCATGTATGATTTGATCTTTGTACATAATGCATTTTGTTGTGTTTTGTTTCTCCAAGGTTGTATCACCATGTAGTTCTACATGCATATAGTCCATCTCAGGGGACAAATGAAATCCCTAGGTCAATACAATTTTCTACTCTCATAAACTCCATTTCCAAGATTTTCTTATGAAAATTGAGAGTGCAGATGTGCGGGTAGGCTCAGGGTCAGGTAGAACATAGAAAGTGAAAGCATTTGGGGAGTCCATTTTAATAACGGGTCAGTGCAAGGCTATCATTCATGACTCCATACCCAATGGATGCTTCAAGGCTACTAGTCTCTTCATCTAGCAGGAATATTTCCCCGTGAGTTTCCAAATTGTTATCCCAAGTTCACCCCCAAAACATTTGGTTAGAACAAGCCTCTCACATAAAAGAAATATGAAGGGAACGATGCAAACCCATAAGCTCACATTCCATAATGAAAAAACAAGGGGACAGACGAGTTTGACTCAAGGAACATAGGGTCAAAATGAGGCTGAACGACACAAAAGAAACCAGAGGACCAAAAGAGTCAAATTCGACCCTGCACAGGAAGAAATTAAAGAAACGGTTCTGTCGTATGAGCCTGTGCTTCAAATATAACAGAAAAGTTACAGGTGGGCTTTAAAATGGAATAGCATGGTTGGGGAGAAGAAGCATTGTTAAAGAGCTAGAGGCTCAAAAGAGAAGAAATGATGAAGGTTGGAAGTCTTCAGGCTCCGGAATAGTTCAAAACGAGCTCAAAATCAACTAAGTATGGAGAAGACAACGGATGCTGCCAAGTGTCCAAATGGCGCATCTTCAATGTTGAATCTAAAAAAGGGAGGCTCGAACAAGTGCCAGGCCTCCACACGTTCCAGGCCCAAAAAGGAGGCAGAGTCAAAGCTAAAAGTCAAAAGGTAGATTAGGGCGGGCCTAAAAAAGGCTAAGTATAGAAGTGCTAGCAGAGATTGCCACATGTGAGCTCGGCGCATCTCCAAGGGTAAATCAAAAAGTAGAGACTCAAACGAGTGCCAACTTGCCACATAGTCCAAGGTCTGAAGAGGTAAGAGGGGTCGTTGAAAAATCCTAGAGCTTGCAGATGCTCTCACGTGTCCCACTCGACACTCTTTCAAAAGAAAATCTTGAGCGGGTTTCTAAGTAAGCGCAGGGCCTCCAAACGTTCGGTTTCGTAAAGGAACATGGTTGGGTTTAATAGTCAATGCATTGAGACAGGCTAACGGAGGGTTCCAAGTGTCAGCACAACGCTAATTCAAGAGCAGAATAAAGGGAGGATTTTCAGACAAGCGTCAGGTTACCGCGTGTCCTCGGTCATATATATGACCCCGCCGAGAAAAATACTTAGCCAAAAACATAAGGAAATTGAGCAGGTCACAGAAGAAGCCACGTGTCAGCCCCGTGCCACTCCAAAAGGAAAATACAGAGGCTACCCTCAGGCATGTGCCAACCCCTCCATGTGTCCATTTTCAAAAGGGGGCCCATTTTTGAGTTGGTTTTCCCCCTATTTTGTACGGACCCGATCCATGTTTCAAATTTGTATATCTTTCAACTCGGGGCTCGAAAATATAGAAAATTTGGCACAATTGGAAAGATCTCAGCCTCTTCTACGCCATGAAGATCTAGAACTTTAATTTTTGAGAGGTTGGGTGGGGATAAAATGGAATAAATGTCTTTAGGCCTTTAATACAGGATCTATTTTCCCCAACAATACGATCGGATTCAATCTAATCTGTCATTTCCCCATCCTTCGAGGCACCAAACCAGTAATTGATGTAGTCAAGATAAAATTGGGGTGGATTTGAGAGAGGCATTGATTGATAGTGGTTGAGCTTTCAGAACAGGATTCAATGCGTCTCGAGGTGGTTGAAGCAGGATATAATTTTTTTTCCCTCTTCTCTCTCTTATTCTTCCTATATATTGTAATGAAGGGGCATATTCAAAGGGTTAGTCATTGTTTCCCCACTGCCCCCCCTCTCTCTTTCTTCCTTAGGGTATAACGCGAAGTCTAAGCCTCCTCCCATGGCTCTATAATGGTGTTTTCTTTCCTCTTTCCCATTGATGATGTATTGTGTAACATTTTTGAGCAATAGAATTTGATTTGTGATGTATTTGTCCATCCTTGTCTTATTTTGTTATCTCTTCTTACCTCTCATCATTGCAGGGTATTTTTTACATACTCTGATATTGTTTTCAGGTCGTAGGAGCTGTTCTTGATGGGTTTCGAAGTGGGGTCTGTGTGAAATCTATCTTTGGTCTGTGGTGCATGTTGTCCACCCTATCCTCTGCTCACCTCTCCCCACTTCAGGGCAATCGAGTATGCAATTCAACCACTTCCTTTTCTGGTGTATCACCACTTAGTATAGGCTCTTTCACCCCCCCTCTCTCTCTCTGTCCCCTTAGAATGGTTAGATTAGGATAGGATAGGTTCTGCCTGCACTGGAGTAACTTGTGGCAGGTATATTAAGAGGCAAGAACTGGCTTTCTCCAGAGTTCCATCTCAAGTTTTGCAAGTCCCATAGCTTGAGAGATGGTCCCATGTTGTGCAATCACACCAGATGCCCCACTTCACACCTGGGCCATTTGGGGGTGTTGTGATTCTGCATTAACAATCACCAATTTTGAAATCTTGCGGTCTATCCGTTCTGTCAAAACACTTCTTTGTTGATTGTTGATGTTGATCTAGCTTGATCATGGAAAAATTTATTAATTCTTAAAGTTCAATCAAATTTTTCATTCTGATTTCTCTACGATCTGTGCCCTCAAACTCAAAATTTCAAGCAAGCTCTAATGAAGGAAACTCAAAATATAAAGGAAGTCTGACATCCTTTCCATAAACAAGTTTATAAGGTGAAACACCTATGACCTTCTTCACTATGATTTTGTCTACCGAGAGCACGTGTGAGACCTTTGTGTGCCAATGCCTTTAGTTTATATTCATTTCCCGCTTCATGATTATGATCAATTTTTTGTTTTTCGATTCTACCAGGACATTACCTTAAGGGTAATAGTTGGAAGAATTATTTAAGTAAATTTAAAGGCTTAACACCCAATCAGAAATATTAGTACCAAGGAAGGCCTTTGCATTATCAAAGATAATGGTTTGAGGAATGCCAAACCTTGTTACAATGCCTTTGAGAAATTCAAGGATGATTTACTTAGTTGATTCCTTGAGTGTCGAAAAATTATTTCCATCTATTGAAGTAATCTGTAGTTGTCAGCACCCACTTGTGCCTAGTGCTTAAAGGAGGATTGATCACGCCTATGAAGTCAAGTCCCTATTATGCAAAAGGATTATTTGATTGGATTGATCGGAGGGGAAGTGCTAGAAATTTATTCTTTCCTACAAAGAATGCAGATTCTTTGCATTTCATGATCCACGTGTGCGCATTTGTAAACATGGTAGGATAAAATTATCCTTCCTTGATCTTTATCATTGTTTCTTTGGAAGAGAAGTGTCAGTTAGAGAATCAATCATTAAATTCTACTAAGACTTTGTCAATTTACATGCCATCAATACATCTTAGCAACATTCCATTAATGTTTATTTCAAAGATAACACCATCATTAGCATAAATGGAATGGAATTCAGCCTTAGATGTCGCCTCTTTGTTTTGTTCAAACTAGGAGGATATGTTCCAGAGAAAAGAAATGTTGTCATCTCTTGCATCTATATGCACGCTAAGTTCTTGGTTATGCTCAGGTTCCACGCGTGGAGGTTATTCATATAGAAACAATGAAGTCTCCCGATCATTCTACGCATCCTCAGTAATTTTCTTGCAAAGTGTGTTGCCTTTAACCAACTTTGTGGATTTGATAATCACATCATACTCCATGATTTTGGTCACCCATCTTGTTCTGTTTTCAGTGATTTCTACTCCCATGATGAAGTCTTTCACACTTGAGTGCAAAACTAACACCTTGATATGGTTTGTGGCAAGCATACTCTTGAACTTCTTTAGCAGACACATGATGGAATAAACCTATTTTTTTGTGTGACTGTATTTAAACTCATAATCTTTCAGTGTATAACTGAAGAAATCCTTGGCTAATCTAGTTCTTGTTCATTTTCTTGTGTCAAGACAGTAGCAACAATCATATCTTCTCCATAAGCATAAATGATGAAATCCTTGGAATACATTGGGTTAATGAGTGTTGAAGCGTAACTAATTTCTTGCTTTATTTTATTAAAGCTCTCTTTTCCTTCTACGGTCAATTAAAGGTTGCGTCCTTGATGAGAATGAGAGTGATGGGCCTAACCAGTCCTACAAATTTAAGAATAAACCTCCTAATAAAGTTAATTTTTCCTAGAAAATAATGTAAGGATCTCTCATGCACGGGAAGGGAGAGTGGAAGAATGGTTGAAACATGCTCATGATCGATAGTAATACCATTCTTGGAGACAACATGGCCCAAAATCTTTCCCTGCGCCACAACAAAATTACACTTCTTTGGGTTAAGAGATACCACAAATTATTTACATCTCTCAAATACATTTTCCAAATGCACTATATGGTCTGCACCCTGCTTTGAGAAGGTAGTTATGTCATCCAAGTAAACTAGGATGAACTCATTATATATCCTTTGAAGGTGATGTCCGTGGCCCTCTAAAATGTTACGCTTGCATTTGAAAAACCAAAGGGCATCTTCTGATATGCATATGTTCCTCATTTGGTGTAAATGTTGTTTTTAATGGATCCTCTTCCTTGACCATGATTTGATTGAAACCAGAATACCCACCCAACATAGAAAATATTTGTGCACCAACCACATTCTATAGAATCTTCTCCATAGAAGGAAAATGATAAAGATCCTTTAAAGATGCCTTATTTAAATCTATAAAATCAGTGCAGAGTCTGATTTCACCGTTCTTCTTGCACACTAGAACAAGATTCATGACCTAGGTGGATTACTTGATAGGAAATATTATCTTCACCTCAATGAGTTTAGAAAACTCTTTTCTCATGAGGAACTCTATCCTTGGATTGATTGGTCTCTACTTTTTTTTACTGGATTGATACTAGGATCAAGGTCAATAGAGTGTTGAGTAACATTTAGATCAAATAGTTTGAGATCTTCATATTCCCATGAGAAGATGTCACTGTATTTATGACATAGGGAGATGAAGGCCTATTTTTCATCATGTGCAAAATATTTACCGAGCAACAACTCCTTTCTGCACATAATAATGACTGGAGTGTAGTCTTCTTATACCACACACACATTCTTTTCTTCACCATTGAACTCATCATTAGGGCTAAATATTTTCTCTAATGTGACTAGTCCTTTAGGAAACTTTTTTTTCTTCAACTAAATCACTTGGTCACCATAGCTGTCATTGTTATCCCATTTTAGTGATTCCAGCTAAAATGGGGATAACCATAGAATTTTTTGAAAAAATATACTAAAATACCCGTTTGAAGAGTATTTCAGGTTTTTAGGTTTCAACAACATGCAAACATGTTATTTACATGCAAGATGCTAATTTTTTCCTAAAACTCGAAACCTGATTCAACTCCCTTATGTCAAGTTTGCATAACCTTCAAGCATCATGACATATCATCCCTTGTGTCGGGTTTACGGAACCTTCGAGCATTTAAACATACCTTGCTTCATGTTGGGTTTCCGGACAATCCAAACATGATGACATGGCATTCATGCCGAGTTGTAGGGTAGTTGGCACACATGTCAAGTGAGATGTAATAAATGCGGGGCTTTTATAAATAGTTAGATTTACACGTCATTTTTATCTTTTGTGCTTTTGGTTGCATGGATTTTCTCCTACATGCTCTCTCAGCCTCCGAACCTGATTTTATCCCGTGCTCGCTCATGTGATCCATTTTCAATTATTTTTCAAATTTGCTGAAGGTATTTACTCTACCTTTTGCTTGTGAAGTTTTATTGAAAATGTTTTTGTGATGTCCTTTGCATCTTTTCCTTTCTTTCCTGTTTTCTTTTTAGGTTTAGGGTTCTAGGTTTTTCTTCTTCTTTTGAGTTGTATTCCAAATAGAAATCATTGATCAAAATTTCACCCTTAGGGTGCTTTGCCTATTTTTATTCCTTGAAATATGCCTTTTGTATTTTAAAATAAGAGAAGAAGAAGACATAAATCCAAACTGTTGAAATGGCGGGAAAATTTCATGTCTGGACATCTCAAAAACCTGATCCCTTATTTTCAGGTTTTGCAGGGTGTTTTGCAGTTTAGAAGTTCCGCAGTGTGTCGGGTCTTGAGTCTTATTGGACATCTAACATCTTCTGACATCCATTTTCCTTTATGTCGGGTCTACCGGTGTGTCTGACATCTTCCACTTTCCGCAGTGTGGTGGGTTTCTAGAGGTGTCCAACATCTAATATATTCTGACACATTCAACTGTCTATCGATTTTTGCATAATGTATGAAAAATCCTAACCTCTGACACATTCAAAAATGCATCGGGTCTGTGGGGTTGTTCAACAATTTTTCAAACCCGAGTGTTCAAACCAGAAGTGATCAAGGCATTCCTCCTCCAAGACTCCTCATGTCGGATCCTGGTTCATCACAGGATAAGTCAGATAAATCAAGGAAGATGAAGTACAAATTCAGGAAGGTGGAGTCTCCCTCCTACATTGATTGTAATTATGACATCCGGGATACAAAACTCGGAAATGTAGACATGGAATATTTTTGGAATAGAGTCAAGAGTTCTTCCCAAACCCCCTAGATGAGATCAATAGATGGCAGTGGCCTCCCTCTTGCAGTAGGATTCCCCATGTATACTCAATGCCCCAAGTTCATCTTGGCATGTGCTTCGAATTATGACTATGCTTCTCGTTTAATGAGAAATCAGGTGGGAGAAGTCATAGTCAAGTTAGACGGAGGTTACTTTGATGACCTTCTCAAATTACCTAACTTTGAGGAGTATGGGGACGTAGATCTCAAGTCACCTCAGAAATCCTGGGACAAAGAACAAGAATACTGTATTAAACATGTGAATAAGAAGTTCCTGATCAAATCTAAGCCAACTGTCTCTAGGTTTCCAATATTTGTTCCTAGAAGTGATTTCATTCAAGAGATCAATGATATCATTACTTTGCTGATCCGGGTTTTTGGATTTCCTAAGTCAAATGTTTTCCAAGGATGAATGTACCAATTCATGGTCATCATTAAGAAGAATCAACAGGGTATTGATTGGGGTAGTCTTATCAGTGACGGGATAGACTCCCAGATGAAAATGGTTTTGTCTACAGGAAAATTTTATATGTCCTCATATGTCGCTTATGCAGCAGCTGGTATGAGGAAATATCCCGGATTGGACACTAAGGGGAACAAGGTAGCTAAACACATTTATTGGTATTTTCCTCAGTCAACAAAGAAGGGGTCCAAGGATCAATTTAGAAGAGTAAATGATGCTTTCTTTTATGAGAACATCTGTAGGATGAACCTCAAACTAAGGAAAACAAGAGTCTCTGATGAGGTATGGGAAGAAGTTTCAAAATGGGGTTGTGTCTTCTTGCAATTTAAGAATTTCATGTATCTTCGAGTGGTCATGTACCCAAGTGATCCTTTCTGATTGCCCAGATACCCAAGAGACAAGCTGGTCCTGATGGAGTTGGTCAGGAAATTGTTGGATTTTCACAAGTTCCAATAGAGTAAGCACAAGGCCGCCGTATCCTTCCCAATTTCTATTGGAAGGTATACCTGGTCAATGGTGGTAAAAGCCAAGAACGTAGTGCATGAGCTTTAAGACAAGTTAAATAAGCACATGAAGCCCAGAGACGGGTTTGATTTTTGAGGAGTTCTTAAGTCATATGGAACCCTATATCTGCACGTGCCTAGCATAGAAGTCATTTGGGTTTATCTTCGTGATGAAGTTGCTATCCGAAAAAAAGATCATAGCAGGTTAGTACTTGAAGAGATTTAGACACTCAAGCTTGTTAACATTCCAGAGGGTACTGGCGACAATGAAAGTGTTCTGGATCCTTCATATGACGGACTGAATGAGGATAAACACATTTTCTCAGCTATTGATTGGTCTATCGGTGAAAAAGCTTCCATTGTAGATAGATCAACTCCGATTCTTGCACGCACTAAGGCATGGCTCACCTCTTGGGGAATGAGTTACAAAGAATATAGTTTTTCAAAGTTGGTTGATTTGAAAGCGGGACCCTCCAAAAAGGAAAAGGTCAATTTTGTTAAGAAGGGAGGAGAACAAGAAGCCCCTTCAATTGCCACTCCAGTTGAAAAGGTGAACGTACCAGAATCACCAACACCACCATAAATTGGGGAAATCTCTTTGGAGGTGAGTCAACTTCTAATCTCACCATTTTCTGATTTCCCAACAGAAGTAAGTTTATCCCTCGCTTCCCAGGCTTTGGCTTCAGGAGTTGTACCTCCTCCTTCACAACCACTTCCACCTCCTCTTTATCCATCTTCTTCATCAACCATGGCTATAATTTTATCCAAACTCTCACCTCTCTCTACTGGAACCAAAGTGACTATAGATATACCTCCTCCTTCTACACCTCTTTTCACTGAATCCACTACCACACTTGTGGTTGTTCCCACTCCACCAGTAAGTCTTCCTCCACCTGTAAGTGCAACCAAAACTCCTACAATGGTAGCAACTTCCTCTGGCATACCTCAATGGTTTCCTCATCAGACTCTGAGGAAAAGGAAGGTGGTAGTTCCCATACTAGCCTTTGACTTCAGTTCACTCAAGGCTTCTACTGCTAAATCAGCCAAGAAACCCAAAACAGTTTCAAGGGTTTTAGTGGATGCTTCGGGGCACAAGTTTGCAGAGATCGCCACTCCCGTAACTGACAAGACCAAAGAGGACATAGTGGCATCTAACTATCAGATAACCAGGGTCGATCTAGAGAAGGTGATAGCAGGAGCACAACAAGATGCATAAGATGCTATGAACGTGCTATGTCATAAGCTAAAAGAAACAAAGGAAAGTAGGGATGAGCTTAAAGGAAAAGTGGAGTAGTTAACCGAAGTATTACTCAAGCTCTCAAATCCCCTTGAGTTAACACCATCATCCTCTATTCCTATCAGGTTTGATTTTTCATCAGTACCCATGATCGAGTAGATTAATGAAAATGGGATAATAGTTGATGAATGGACCCAAAGGTTGCTCTTGCAGGGAAAAGAAGTCATTAAAGATACTATGGAATTTTATTAATCTTTATAGGACATAAAGAAAGATGGAGAGAAAATGGATGACGAATTTTCTTCAGAAATCAGAAATTTGGAGCTGACTTTCAAAGCTCTCCAAACACTGAAACAAATTCCATCCCGCATCTTGGTCAAAGAGGGCATCATCCGGCATGTAGATAAACTTTTCCAGCTAACCAAAGCCATCAGATTCAGAATAAAGATTCTCAATGAAGCTTGCAAAAAAATGAGAGAATCAAGAGACCAATTGGTCGATGGCAAGAACGACCAGGAAGAAGAGCTGGTCAAGATCTGTGTGAAAGTGTTGAGTGAAGGCTCGGGTATCCTTCCTGTCGATGATCTTTACAAACAGATCCAAGAATCAATTCAGCATGAGCCAACTTATGGATTCGGCATGGGAGTCATCGACATGTTTGTAAAAATCGAGCATTCTTTGGAGACCCTAAGGAAACTCAACAAGAAATTGAAAAATCTTCCTGGTAACGCTAGCGATACTCAGGAAACATGTGAAGTTCTGAGTGATCATTCCACCACGCCGGATGAGAATGAAATGCAAGGTATAATCCAGAAATTCCAAGAATTTCGAAATAAGCAGGCTTTGTTAGAAGAAGAGAAAGATGATGATTCAGAATAGGCACAATGCAACATGTCATTTCAATCTTGAAATCGACATGTCTTTTTCATTTCTATTTCATCACGTAGGTAGCAAACTTTGACTTGGTCTCCTGCGTGAGAGTCAAGCAAAATAAGAATCTTGTTGAAAGACTATTTCCTAGGGTTTATCCTATTTTCTCTCTACTCTTTTTATTATAAATAAGGGATGCTTATGCATTCCAGAGGGTTGATATTTTTGGAATATTGAGAACTATTGTGAAGACCAAGAACTTTGTGTTTTCTTTCAATCATTCAAGGAATATAAATCGATGTTATTTTTGCAAACTTTGTGTTATGAGATTCATCTCTCTTAAGATATTGTTCTTATGTTCAAGATCTTAAGCTGTTCTTTGTTTAGCATTCTCAATCATTTTAAATCGTTTCAAACATTACATTACATTTGTTATCTGAAACTCGTATGATTATTTTGTGATCTGTGTTTTCTTGAAAGAAAATACTTTACCGTCATTTCCTTTTCATTGTGTATTATTTCTAATCCATTTTACTTCAAAAGCTGCAATATTTCCATCTGCTGTGGATATGGATTCTGGGATTCTATCCCAACCCCAATGGTTAGATTAGTGTAAATACTGTACGTATCATTTCTACTGTGTTTTAGATTAGTAATAAACATGCAGCCACACCTGTCTTTGAGGAGGGATTTTATCTCATGCACTGTGGTTGAACCTCATATTTTGTCTCAACAAAATATCCAACCAACAATCATACAATTCATCTTGCATGTTTGAAGAGAACTTAGCCTCATTTTGAATGAACTGGACAATTTTTGCATCGATATCAAACACTTCCTAGCTGGTTTCATTATCTAGAATAGATGGCCTACTCACCATATTGAGGTGTTGTGCATTGCCTTGGATGGAATCCTCAATAAGAAGTAATTTCAAACCAAGCACAACCATCTAATTTTCTTCTTTATTCATCTTTCTTGGCACCATGTGCGTATTCAGAGCATCAAATCTCTCAAGGAGGTCCCAATCTCTATGTTTGTAAGATTTGAGAAGCTTATTTTTTGTTTCACACTTGTTTTTGATCTGGTGGATAACCCATTCTATGTCCCCAAAAATATGCAACACCTTAATCTGTCTCTTTTCAACAAAAAGAATACCATGCATCAACGCTTCATATTCTGCTACATTGTTAGAGCACATGAACTGAAACCTATGCACAAATAATAGTTTCTCATATTTGGGAGAAATGAGAACAACACCCATGCCCATGCCATTTCTAGTTCTGGATCCATCAAAGTATAACTTCCATAAACCATAACTTTATTCCTTTTATTTGAGTGCACGTGACAACAAAAATTATTCTTCAAAGAGGATATAGGTACCAAACCCAGTTTCAAAGGCTTCAAGATCTTCAACATATGGATCAAAATTATGATGCATTTATGCCCACTCATCTAGCACTAAATCAAGTTCAGGAGGGGGAATAGGCTGCTCTTCTGAAACTGAAACTTGTTCTTGGTTTTCTTGGATTAGGAAATTAACTTGTAGAGGGGATGGGTCATATGACTCAACATGATATAAAAATATTGGTTCAGCTTGTATAGTAAACCAGGTACCATACCTTATTCTTAGTAACATATGGGACCAATCAGAAGATAAATAACCACCCACTTTAGCAATGAAATATCTAGATAAACAAAGGGAAAACAAAGGAGGTAGGTTAATGATTGACACATCTTGAGTTATTGTGAGACTTGGACATGCATAGAGGGTTGAATCAAGATTCTTGATGAATTCTAGAGTGGTGAAAATTGAGCCATATAGATGCTCAACTCTTTTAGATGCAGGGGTATACTTAAGACCTAGGACATTAAAATTTTTCTTCAGCATAATAAAAGTACTAGCACCTGAGTCAATCATAAAATTATGGACAAGATGTTTTCCTATGATCAAAGACATAGAATGGTGAGGTTTTGACAACCTTACTTACTTGCTTCTCCTCTGCTTGACAAATATTGACAATAACATGAGTTTTTTGAACAAATGGGTTTGCGTGTGGAAGTTGTAGCAGAGCTTAATGCAATAGGTCAATGCTAATATGGAATGGCTAGGGTATCCCACATTGTGAAATTTATATTTTTCTTCTTCATCTGGTCCACAATGTTGAATGGAAGGCCCATTGGCTTGTGGATTTGAAGCACAACAACATATTTTCTTTCCTTTTTAGGTGCAGAGGCGGGGGCCTTAGCTTGTGTAGAGGCTTGACCTATCCAAGGAGGAATGCATGTCACTTGTGTTATAGCATTGCATAGAACCTCTTGAGTAGGAACTTGCATTCCATGAGTGTTAGATTGATGAGATGCATCTCTTTTATTTTGAGGATTGGTTTGCGTGATAGGAGTTGAAGGTTGCACGCCATACTCGAGCATTCTCTTCTTGTACCCTGTGTTATTAACAACCTGGGAACACGTTCTATTTGTGTCATATGTAGCTTAATTGATTACACAAAAGTATTTATCATAAAATAACATAAGGTTAGCCTCAGGAACAACTTCTGGCATTTCTTGAATCTCAGGATCACTTGTGCTTATGGAAGGTTCACATTTAGAAGCATTCTGGATCATGTAAGCTTGCACATGTGTAACCTTGGCACATTGATTTTGAATGTGAGGCATATTGCAAGGAAACCACCATTTTGACTCTTGAGTCATATTATTTTGAAATGGAACTAGTGCTTGGTTTGCATTGGGCCCTAGAAGAGGTTACGCAAGGGGTATTACTTGAAGAGGAAGATGCATGTTAGCATGCCATCTATCATTTTATTGGTTTTTCCCACATCTTTGATTTACATGTTAATTTCTAAAGGGATGTGTGCTTTGGCTATATGATTGATTAAAACTATTTCTGCTTATTTTCCAATGATATAACTTTATTCGATAAGTTCCTAATCAAGGCTTTCATTTCATCATCTTATTTTTGCTGTGAGAGAGAATATGATATGGAAGCAACGGGTTGAACACTCTGCTCAGGAATAAGAGTAATGGAAGGCTCGGGTGCATGAGAAATTTATAGGAATAAGGGCATGGGAGGTCTAGGAGCTAACTTTCCCACCTGGCTGAGGCTATTCTCTGCCCTTATTACAATATTGTAGGAAACATGCAAGATTCTACTCCCATAGATGGAATCATGACTAATATTTCACTATTGAAAGCCCTTAGATAATATAGGAAAGCATGTTGGGTTACAGGCCTTACCAATTAAGGTATCCTATCCCAATTCTTCTAAAATTTGATATAATCAATCATTTTCTCATTGGGAGATCTTTTTGTTGTTGTCAGCTTCTCCACCAAAGACAAGTGATCTGAATTATCCTTAGCATAGCTACAAAGGGTTGTTCCAAGCTCATCCTAGATGGTGATAGATGCAGTTCTCAAACTTTGGTACCACTGAATCCCTTTTCCCTTGAGTGAAGCCGTAAACATCTTAACTACTACATCATCATGTGTGATCAAATAAACATAGCACACTTTGGCTACATCCTGGATATGCTCAATAGGGGTGACTGTATTCTCATCGATGAAGTATGGAATAATTTTGAGTAAGGATGCTGGTATATCATGCTGCACATTGAAAAGGAGGGTTATTCCACCAGTCAAGTTGGAAAATTTTAATGAAGGTGGTGGATTTTCCATAGTAATGTACATAGATCTACTGAGAGGAGGAGTGGAAAGTGCACAATGTGTTGGAGATGGGGATGTGTGTGTGATAAATTTGCTACAAGTTCTTGTTGGAGAGAGATAGAGGTACTCAAAGGAATCTCTAACTCATGTACTTTGTCTTGTATACATCCTTCTCATGAAAAGGTACGCAGACTTCTAGAACAATAGATATGAGGGTTGGGAGTTTCCAGACGTGTTAAAACAAGTCTCTGAAGGCCGAAAATCACTAATTCACACACTAGAACTTAACAATGATGAAATTTAAGATTTCAATGTTGGTCCCACTGGTCCTGCCAAAAAATGTTGGAGCATAAACTTGCACCCATCCTAAATTAGGTTGAATTTCATCATTGAGGCAACATGGGACTATCTCTAAGTTGTGGGACCTTGCACACTTGAGAAAAAACTTCATAGAATTCTGGTTCATCTACCTATTTCTACTGTTACAACTACTCCTAATGTTGAAAATAAATCCTAACTAGTGATACAAAGGGACTAGAGTTAGAAGCATATGTAGAAAGGGAAGACTAATCTAAGGGAGGTGATAGCACCAAAAAGAAAGGGGTGAAAATGATCATCCTTGAGAAAAAATAAAGGAGAATGTGCAGAGAGAGGATAGGCATGAGTATCACAGTCTGGAGCACATTCATACATTCATTATCATGAAGCACAATTAGAAAAAGAGATGCAAGGGACGTGAGATAGTAAAATAAGCACACAACATAAAGAAGAGGAAAGGAGAAGCAATAAAACAAGTTAAGGTAGAAAGTAGCCACAAAACCAAGCTTCTATTACTTCCAAAAATACACAGCTGATCAAAATGGCATATGAGGCTAATATCCACATGCAAAGACCAGATCTAAAGGCTTGCAACTCAAAATGCAAGGTGATAATTAGATAATGCCTTTACAAACTTAAGGAGTCCAACCCTTACAAAGAGTAAAGCTCTGCAATAAATAGAGAAGAAGGAGATAAGAAAAAGAAAATAAGAGGGAATTTCAAATTTGAATCTTCAACCACCAACAACCAGTAATGAATGCCTAAAAATCCACCTATAATACTCATAGATGCGCCTCCCCATGTCTGTTTGGCATATAGAATAAGGAAGGAGGCAATCTTTGAATGATCTGATGGTTGAGTCAATTAGATGTTTGCATTAATGGATAAAAAACATTTCTATAATTATCACCTACCAAACCCCACCAAAATATGATTTTGAATGATCCAACGTGAAGCTCACATCAATATCTTTCCAACAAGCCTAGGCACACATGTGTTATATCCCTTTAGCAAAATTTATGGTGATATGAAGGCTACAATGAAATCTAAACAAGCAATGACATGTGGTCCATGCCTATTAGTTGAAATATCATCCAATTATTCCTTCATTTTTTCATTTCTGCCATGTGTCGCGTATTGGTTCATCGTAAGGAGTCAACGCTCAGTTGGCACACTTTGATAGGTTACGTGTAATACACTCAAGTTTGATAGGTTTCCACATGGAACAGTGACTAATGCGGAAGAATGTGCAAGGATAAAACATAAGCAATAGGCATGGGAAAGGGAAAGCAAAGAATACGTAGGTGCAGAAGAAAAGGATGCATAAATATATGAAACAAGTATGTAAGTGGGGCACAAAATATAATGGAAGGGACTTAGCCATTTTGGAAAGTAAGTTAAAGAGTGCGTGTGCAAGGTGTGAAAACTTCTAGGAAGAAGGTGGGCGCACGATGAGTGCGCGTAAGGGAAATGGATAAGGAAAGTAAAGGAACTTGAGAGGAGGAAAAGAGCACATGAAGGCACGTGAGAAACAACAAAAAAATGAAATTGTGCCAGGGGACAACCAAAGTGTGTGTAACTTGCAATACTTGAACTTCAGAGCCAGAATGTGGATGAAATTTGTCAAACTAACCAAGGGAGTTATTTTAGACAATAGGAACCTACGTAGGGGTTAATTCATCAATATTCCCCTTCAGTTGTTCTATTATACTTTATAGCTTCCTAGCCACATCATCTAGGGCATCCATCCTACCTGTAATATGTAAGAAGAGTTCCTTCATTAAATCCTTGAATGAGGTTCAAAATTCTTATGAATTCCCACTTTTGTTCTACCTCGGCCAACACCTTCTCTCATTTCTCCTTATTTTTTTTTTTGGCTTGGAACTCTCTCAACTCTACTTCATCCCTAATAACCAGAAGATTCACCACATGATCAAAATATTGGCAGTTATCATATAATAATTCTTCTACCCTTGTAGCCTCCTTAGCTTCCACTGCTAATGCATTATATTGCATGAGGTGCTCTTCAATATGCTCTCAGTCACTCTTCTTTTATCAAGACAATACTTCTTCCACAGATTCTATGGCGCGAGTTTTCTTCTCATGCATAATCATGTGTGCCAAGTCCTCGAGAAAGTGTAATGTTGTCTCATATGAAGGCTAAACTTGATTGACCAGATCCAGGCGCGTGAGTGTAATCAAATATGTGATGCATTTATCCTTCTTATATGTTGTGCATGTCTACCCCTTATCTTCCATGAGCTCTTGTTTTAGCTTTTAAATTTCTTGATCTTTTCTCTCAAGCTCTTTATTCTTCTTCTTTATCTCCTCATTCTTCTCCTCCATCTCCTTACACATGTTTTTTATGTGACATTCCTTATCAAAAATTCTAACCCTAACCTCTGCCGATAGTTTTTTGTGAATATTACATGCTTTCTCATCAGTCAACACCTATGCATCAACTATCGGGTATGCTTCCCCTGGTGTATAATTCGGTCCTGTATCGATTATTTAATACATACTAACCTAAAACTTAGGCTCTTACATGTGTGATTGGAATGCTTAGGAGAAAATATTCCTTATGCGTGGAATGGATTCTTCCTTCTTAAATAATCACCAATAAAAGAGATCTTCTATGGCCACTATGCTTTGGTATCATAGATGTAGAACCTTGCTCAGATTGTCAACATACTACATAATAGGGCCTTGGGGTGTGTTCTTTGACTTCCTGTTCTTCCCATGGGTCCCTCTCAAGAAACAAAGTGCAAGGGGGTTCTCCTCATCACCTTCTTCTTCTTATCCTATCTTATTTCTTCTTCCTCCCAGTGTCCTACTTCATGTTCAACAATGCACTCCACACTGTGTTCTACCTCCTACTAAATATGGCAGTCAACTTCTATCTCAATGTTTCACCTAACTCTATGATCCTCAATAGGCTTCCTACCTCTCCTCCATAATTTGAGTAACACGTAATTCATGGCCTGCTTCCTTTGGATCGTTAAGAAAGATCTCCTCATAATGCACATCACGATCTTCTATATCTGACTCCCCAATCTCATTAAAGAAGGGGTCCTTATGCAACACTTCATCTTCCTCATCTCGTACAACCTATTCATCATCTCTCTCAACCTCGTATATGTCTTTTATTGACACTATCTTTGGTTTCTTCATCACTAGATATTTATTCTTTGACAACTGCCTCATACTCATACTTGGTTTAGAATCCTTATGCGATGGTTTCTTCCTTGTAGTTGAGCTCTAAATATGAGGTGTATCATTAGAAGGAGTATCATATTCCTCTTCACCAAGAGGAGTATCCTCACATGTTCTCTTATGTCCCACTATTTTCTTTCCTGTGGGTGCCTCTGGGATCTTCAAGTAATCTTCAACGTATTTCATGTTCACCATTCTTGGCTTTAAATAAATATAAAACTTTTCTACCTTGAAGGATATACATATGTTTTATGCAATGTATGGTGCTCATATTCCACCTTCAAACCTTAGTTTTTACACATCTGAAAACCTGTTTACTGCGGTCTGAAAGTACCATGCTGTGAAGGCAAATGAAAATTTACACCAAGGGTTTTTTTTCCCATTCTTCAAAAAGAATCAGCCAATGCAGAATTGATGATAGAAAACAAATTCAACCTTCCCTTCCAACTGCACAAACAAATCACTTGGGATGTGCCATTCTACCCCAAATGCTTTACACATTCTTCTATACCATTTACCCTCCTTGTCCTTATATGCATTAGTGATGGTGTTACAAGTGTAGTCAACAAACCTTTTCGTGAGTGACTCATCCTTAGGGGGAATTGCCATATTTTATTGTTTGGCCCATCTGGCACCCCAAGTTCAAAAAACACAATCAATATTAGGGTGTTTCCAAAGGTGATCTTATCCGCTGCGCATGCCTCCTTAATAATCTCTTCAGCAATAAACCCAACAAGGTTACAGAAGGTGCCTTTAGATATATTATTTGCAACATGGAGCCATCACTTGTTCACTTAGCCACATCTTTCCTGCCCATTCAAATTCATTAATAACCATGTAGCCAATTTGATAACAAGATAATCTAGCTTACCAATGTCCATGACATTCCCTTCTCATTGGTACTTCATCGCATTGGTCGTATTCTTCACTTCATCATCATCCTCTAGGTCCACGTGAAACTACGTTCATGTGCTTTGAAGGCCAGTAAATTTTCCAATCAATGACATGGTAAAACACATCCTCCTTCTAGAAAAAAAAATTCTTCCTAAATGCACAACATCAGTTATTTGTACAGATGCTCTTCCAAAGAATGGGAGATCATAAAGCTAAAGAACTACCACATTCTACAAGATTCGATACCCCTTTTCATCCACCATCCTCTCATCTGTCCTCTGAATCAGCTCTATTTTAATTTCACGTGCATTCAAATCTAAGAAATGGTTGTAGTCACTAACTGTCATCTTGTGCACATGTGATACCAAGTATTTTCCCATAAGTACTATATCCGGGTAGTGCATTTCAGAGTACCATTATTCCTCTACATCCTCAACTGGGGTGGGCTTCTCCTTTCCCTTTCCTTTCCCTTTTCCTTTTGGTGATACGTTTGGTGCTTTCCTGGGTGCCACTACGTGCAAAAATATCACAATTCTTCCAATTATTACCCTTTTGTACCTTAGGTTCCCTTAATTTCTTACTTCCAAATGTCCGTGTAAATTATTCTTTTCACGTTGTTTGCTTCATGCAATTTTGTGCCCTAATTCGCAAACCCTAACTAGAGAATGCACAAACTTCTATAGATAAGCCTCCACGCTACCTCAAGCCTCAAAATTCCTTCAAAAGGAGATTCTCTTCTCGTTCATGTCCTTATTTTGATATGGTTCAGTCAATTTTCTATCTTTGCACTTAATTTTTCAAGGAATCACATGAATGTGCTCCTTAGAATGCACAACTTCTTCACAAGGTAAGATAAAAATAAAGTTACCATGATGCCCTTTTTATAGGTTTCCAAATTTTTACTGCATTAAATGCTTTCCCCCTACCACCATACAATAGCTTTAAATCTTCCTTTTTCTACTTTTTCATGATTTTTCCGCTACATTCTTCTGTGTTGTAGTCATAACCTTCTGGTGTACTTACTACTTCCTAGGATGTATACCTTGTTGTGCGTGCTCCCATGTGTTATGGTACATAATCCTCTATGCCATATACCAAGTAGTTCAATCATGTCGCTTCCTACCTCGCATTACACTGCACGATCCTTCTTCTCACATGATATTCAATATGAGAATTTTTCTTATTATTACCATCCTTCTCTTTTCTTGTGACACCTTTTCCCTCTTTTTTGTGCATACACCCTGAAATAGGAACACCATCCTTCTACCAATGCACACACATCATCATTCACTTTAACTTTCATGCATTAATAGAGTATTTGTATCGTGCATATGCACTTGGATTACCCTAAACTAAATGTATACACAGTCCTCTACGCATGAACTCAATAAATAGTAATCATCTTCTCGTGCGCAAACACACTTATTACAACAAGAAAAAGACACAAAAAAACAACTGGAAAGAAAAAATATGAAAGGGAAACATAATATAAGTGACAATACTTCCTTATTACAAACACCAAGAATTTTTATTTATAGTAGAGATTCAACCTACTTCCATTGAACTAACTAAGTAATATGATTCCATCCAATGCCTACAATTGGCATGTTCCTGATTTAAGTATCTTGGTTACTACAAAAGGTCCCAACTAATGCACCTTCAATTTCCCTAGGTGGCACACAAATTTGGAGTCATATAGAAGGACCATCTTGCCAATGGTAAATGTCTTGTTCTTAATGTGTCTATCATGCTATTAGGAATTAGAGAACAAATATGCAGAAAAAATTCCTCAAATCACAACAATAGGAAACTATTTAGTAGAAGTGTACTTGTAGAAATATAACAACAAATATAGATAATGCACAAAATAAGACAAGACAAGATTTAATGTGGTTCACCCAATGTGGGCTACGTCCACCAAGAACTTGCTCAGAATTTATTATCAACAAGACTAAAACCAACTCTCAGTTACAATAGCACAATTATCACTCATGAGATCACAACAAAATTCCCAAAGATGTTAAACTGCATCTAAGACATAATTGATGCCCAATTTCTCAACCTTGATCACTCTTGATCACCTCTTGATGTTCTAAGACTCAATATATCTTAATCACTTAAGATGCATTAGGACACCCCTAACACCTCTATTTATAATATTACAATCCTTCTAGGAAGTTCTATAGCTGACCCTAGAAGTTTGAAAGTCATGACCTTTCAACTTCTCACGGAGGGAAAATCTGTCACTGTGACAACAACAAAATTGCAACAATATTGCAGCAAGTATGCAACAAAAAAATAACAAGTGACTGCAGAATGCTCCTGAAGCCTCCAAACTTAACCATTCAAACTCCAACACTTCAATGTTGATTCTAGAAGACTAGAAACAGGTGTAGACAAACAAAATTGGGAAGACTCCCTCTAGGTCCCCTTTTATTGAAAATATTATACAGGTTGAACACACAAATATAATCGATATATTATTTCTGTGTCTATTACAATGTATGGAGTGCTATTAAATAGCCATCCAAATAGGAAAACCAACTTCCTATAAAGTAGGAAGTATAAACAATATAAAAACCCGTATTAATATATTATTATACATTTGTTATAACAATATATATAAAACTAACCATATAATTATTTACCATGATGTAAATAATAATTCCTAACATTCCCCCCCTTAGTGTTTACATGGTAGAAAAACATCCACACGCTCCTCTGCAGTATGCTCATCCCCTGTGGCATGTCCAACTCTGTGACTCATGACCTTGATCCAAAAGAAAGGCTCTCCCCTTCCATGGTTTTAAACAGGCTTACCACAAACCTTGACGTGACAGAAACCTCATCAACTGTCCACCTCGTGTGGTTTTCTGGATCCTCCCACAAACCCTTTCAAGATCCATGAACTGACTTACTCTGGTGCTACTGTTCACCACTATGCTTATACATCAGGGAATTATGTAGGAAACACAACTTGCATATTACAAAAATGCAAAATAGAAGAAAGACTGAAAATATTTCACATTACTTCCTATAAGAATCGTAATGTTCTTAATCGTAGTCTCTGTCATTGATCACTGCCACTCGATCTCGAACAACATAGAAAACTGCCACTGCCACTGGAAGCTTTCCTTGACTAAGTCGTTTTGGGTGTAGAATGGGAATGGAACATTGGTATGTATTCCCCCCCACAATGTGAAATTACAAATAAGAAATCAAAAAGGGAAAAATGTATTGTGTTGTATCATACTAACTGGATCTTGCTATCTTGATCTTGTTACGCATGATCACCATTGCCAATGAATGTATTCACTGACCGATCATCTTCCAACGAAGTATGACAGTCAGAGGATCTCTGTAGTCAGAGGATCTTCGTAGTTTTCTGCTCTCTTATACAATTCTTTTCCAGTATTAACAATAAATCACACCACTCAAATCAATAGGAACACTGCAAACTGAAGCACATTGAGAAAATGGAAACCACACTGAAAATCAAATACTCACACCATACATATGCCACCACAACTTTTGCATGGCCCCATTGTTGATGACTGACGAGAGGTCACTGTTCGACCTCCTTCCTCCCTCCTTCCTCCATTTGCATGCTGCTAGCTCAGCGGATTATGGCTTTGAATCTCATTAGGTTTCACATTGAACTTTATTTTGTCTCCCCCCGTAATGTGAACCATAAAATTTATTAGGACATCGGTCACCGCCGAAAATGCATCCACAAGATGTTTTATTTTTTCAAATTTTTACAATGAATTTTTTGATGATGAGACTACTTTGAACAATAATAATTGACAAAATGATACTAGATTTTGACAACACAATTATTTAGACAATGACATATATGAGAATGGAAACTTTAACACTTGACCAATTTAATACTATTTTACATAGAAGACAACTATAATGAAAAGTAATTAAAGATTACTTTTCGAGAATAGTGACACTTAACCTTTTAAAATACGACAAAATGACAATGGTATACAAGAAAATGATTCTTTTGATAAACATGGATAACATAAACAAAAACTACATGAGAGACTACACGACATAGGAAAAAGAAATTAGTTTTTCACTTGGACAAAAATAAAAAGGACTCCTTAATGAATACTAATACTTAATGATGAACGACAAAGAACGAGTGTCTATATGACAGATCTAAATAAAAAACAAAACATGAATTAATTGAACCGACTAAATACTTGCATATGCATAGATAATGAATAGTTTTTGCTCCTCGTTGTTTAATGGTTTGTTATTATTATCTCAGCTGATCAGTTTCGCACATAATCTGCAAGAATCACTGAACTCTAGAGTCACAGATCATAAACTCACACTTTTAATGGCACTTAGCACGAAACCATAAATCTTGAATTTGTGTTGGGTGTAGATAGGTGATTGTAATTCTCATACAAGCTCGTGAAGGGATCTAGACAACAACACAGGTTGTAGATGCAAATCAATACATGCGTTTGAGAGTAGTATGTAGGCAGGGCCGTTCAGTGTAGATCTTGTTATGTGTAGTAGTAATGGCATTAACAATTGATAGAATCTACAAATTACACAGCACAACACATGGGGAAACTGTTGAACCAATCTAACAGATGATGGCACTCAAAAAAGATATGGAATATGAACATAATATCTCATATCTTAAATCCAAAATACCAATGCAACCTCACAATAGGACCCGAATTCCAATAGATCTCGTGGTTTGCGCCTCCTTTAGATGATTGTAGATCCTTTGATGTAGACGTCTCTTATGAGAAGACCTCAGCTTTGGGAAGATCGATGGCCTGTGCTTTTGGATTAACTATGCACAATTACCTGATGTGAAACCTTCACTCCTATGACGCTACCCTTTATGAATGAATACACCACAGTCACTAAAATCCTTCACCATTATTGCAATGTAAGAAGGATCTCGACACAATGTAGCAGTAGCTAGATCTGGTCACGTGATCCAATATGCAGCGCCCTCTGCAAATATACAAACTTAAAAAACTAATTAATAGACTTCATATACCAGGGCAATAGAATAATCAATTTGCCCCTCTCCAATTTTAAGACTCCATGCCATACACAAAACCTGATTTGATGCCAACTGAAAATATTACACAGGTTGAACACACAAATATAATCGATATATTATTTCTGTGTCTATTACAATGTATGGAGTGCTATTAAATAGCCATCCAAATAGGAAAACCAACTTCCTATAAAGTAGGAAGTATAAACAATATAAAAACCCGTGTTAATATATTGTTATACATTTGTTATAACAATATATATAAAACTAACCATATAATTATTTACCATGATGTAAATACTAATTCCTAACATTTATTACATACCCCCTTACCATGACCCTTTCACATATTTTTATTAATACTAATTACCTATATTAGATTAATTATTACCTCACCTCTTCCATCTCACCTTAGACCCATTCCAAGCCCATTTAATAACTAAGACTGAGTCATCACTCCCCCTAACCAACTCTAAGACTTCTTCTAAACCTAATATTAATTACCAACTACCTCTCCCACTAATTTCCCATGTGATTTAATGAGAATCAAGACTCCTAACCCAGAACCATTCTTGAATCACACCAAAAAGGGAGAGAAAAGGTTATTTTTAGCAAATAAGACTATTTCTCCCTAACCGACACCGGTTATTCCTCGGTCAACATGCCGGTTAAGGAACCGTCATCGGTTCCTTTAAATAAGCATTTTCAACTCTTTTCCGGAGTTGGGTTCTTCTTTTGGTTGGTATTCTTTGATCTCACATCTTTGGCATTCAATCGACACCCTGATGATCAACTAAGCACCAGAGCATCAAACTCTCCACCAGCAACCAATCTACAACTTCATAGGATTGAACCATTCACACGGAGAAAAACCCAACCTTCACTTTCACGGCACTAGATCTCAGCTTGTCTCTCCTACACACACCCACCAACCACCACCTTCTACCAATGTTCAGATCTCTGATAAGTATTCTTAACTAGGTTATTGATTTCATTAGCTTTGGTTTTAGATCCTTTATCTTTTTCTAATCACCTCCTTCCTCTCCCAGATACCTTCCGTAGCCCATTCACCTGACGCCCTACCAACTGGAACCACTCTCCCTTTAACCACCCCTTCTACCCTTGCTGAGTCTTCACCTAAATTCCTACACCCTACCTAAGACCTCCCAATACTCTATGCAATCAAAGAGAGCCCAAATCAACCTCCTTTCTACCTTTGAAACTCAATTACCCCTACAGTGATCGGCTACCCAACCAATCCCAGCTATAACTAACATCGGTGACCAACATTGGTTCCCCAACCGGCATCGGTCTTTGTGTCTGACATTTTCCCCTCAGACCAAAAAGCTCATTCCTCCACCCAGAACTCTCCAAAACCTCCCAAGACTTCACTCATACCTTCTTTCTATGCCCTCTGTCATACCTATAGACCCTGACAACCAACCATTCTCCTAGATTTAATCTTATATTCATCATTTAGATTAGATTTAGACTATTGTGTTGTGTGAGATACCTAAATCATATAACTACAGTAGGAATTTCCATTTCATGATATTTATCAGCATTAATTTGTATTAAGATGTGGATTGACAACCTTCGAGGAAGCACCCCGCTTCCTGGATCTAGCTCACGCTAGGAAATCCACTGACCTATGTTATTAACTCTATTTTTTGGTCTTGCTTTGCTTCTCAGGTAGTCCTTTAAAGAAAAAAAGGAGTGCTCTATAATCATCTTGGTCTTCAACAATGGTGCACAACCTCTTCATGACCCCCAGGTATTCCTCATGTACCTTACCTTTACCTTTTAAATCATTTTGTCATACAGTACTCCTATGTGGTGAAACATTTTTGGCACACCTGGTGGGACCCTCATCATTTGTGGGTTCCTTATATTCATTTAGGATTGCATTTCTGATTGTTTCCTTTCTAAAATCTTCACTAAATCTCTCCTTGGTAACATTCTTTCTTCTATTTTCTCTAAAAGTCACATTTCATTTGGTGCAAATTAAAACAAATCATTATTTCTTCTTTCTTGCTTGCATTAGTGAAAGTCATACTCTATTCCTATTCACTATTGCTTTCATCCAATCTCAATCTTTCAATTTGGGTTTAAAGTTGTTGCATTGCATCCTGTGTATTCTTGCATTTAGCTCACATAGTTTAATTAACAATCAAATATAATAGAGGTCATGACCGGTTGATGATTGGGTAATTAAGCATAGTCCACTTTGTACACACACTTTTCCAAATCACTCAAACAAACGACACATTTCTTAAACATTCCCCAAATCCCAGGAAGAAGCTATCAAGGATTTAAACACCCGTTGATAGTGGGCCTCGACCAGTGTTCTGGCTGGATTGTCATATCAGAGCTTGGACCTCACATACCGAAAGGTATATCAAGGATTACCCCCACCAAAACATTCCTGAAACCATCCATAGTTGGCTTCTAGGTACCTTATATCCACTCCTTTCTATATATTCACAGTCAGTCCTAAGGCTTAAGCCATCAAAACACTAAAATCTTATTCCTAGGATAACTGTTTGTTAGATTTTGCTTGTTGGATTTGTGACTTTCTTTCTTGTCTTCTACTATTTGAGGTGTGAGATCATATTTCATCACTTTTCTTTCTTTTTTTTCACACTCTTCCATCACAATCAGTTAATTCTGGTTCTCTGAGTGTGTTAGATTAGAATTGATATACACAACCCAAGTTCTCAGCTTCTTTTGACAAAAATCTTGCTTAGAAATTTAAAATTTCTTAAGTTTAGATCTAATCTACCCTACCAGCATCGGTTCAGCAACCAAATTGGTTATTCTACCTATCAGCATCGATTCACAACCGGTATCAGTCTCTGTGTTTTTGATTTTCTGTCAAAAACAACGAGCTAATTTCACCTTCCATACATTTTCCAAAAGTTTGTTTATAAGTTTCTGTCATTTTTACAAAGCCCAGAGTACCTATTTTCCATCCTTCCGTATGGTTTGGACTCACCAACAGGCACAAAGCTCTTTCTTTCCATATAATTTTTATACCTTTTCCTTTAGCCCTTCACCACCTTCCATTTCATCTCCAATGGATCCTAATTCTTCTATGACGTACCCGTAGGTGATGAGGAATTCACTAGATTCCTTGATCATAACACCAAGGCCTTGCAACATTACCTTGCTACTTCTTCCACCCATGACTCATCAGGTCAGCCCCTTTATGGAATGCCCACTTCCATGCATGCCATTTCTACCATCTCTGGCATATCAGGGAATGCTAATGTGGCCACCCAAACTACTCTATGCATTTCCTAATTTTGTTTCGCAACCACCTACTTCTCACGTAACCTCTGCATCCTTGACATATTCTCTCCCACTGACATCTGCAGTACCCATATCCACTGCCCCTATTATATCATCATCAGTATCTTATGTACCTATTCCTACACAACTGCCAATTGTGTTGACCTCTTCCACTCCATTTCATAATTTGGTGGTCTCTATTCCCCAAAATATTCCACCCATCACCATGAGGATCTTTCCACAAGCCCCTCCCACTTCTACCTTACCTCAAATGCAACCCATCACCTCAATTGCATATTCGGGTATATGCCCTCCTTGTCCACTACTTCCTACATACCTACATCTCAATTCATGTACTTGGCACCACCACATATGGTATGCCTTTTACGACCCATTCATCTTATCAAGCCCCTTATACCTCAGGGGAAATCCCTCAATAAAACCCCATAGCACGGATCTCATTAAAATGATGATGGATAAAATGCAGACGCTTGAGGCCTCAGTTTCTAGGTCCCGTAATGTCTTAACATATGATGAGATTTGTAATGAACCCATCCATCCCTCTATACCTATTCATCCATATCCCATGTAATGGGAGCTACCTAAATTCAACTGCTTCAATAGTAAGGAGGACCCACAACAACACTTGCGTTCATTTAGACATGCTTGTTACCTAATAGGCCATGATGATGCCTTGCTCCTTCATACCTTTCCCATGTCCCTGTTGGGACCCACCTTAGACTGGTACAATGATTTTCCCAAGCACTCGATCTTTTCCTTTAATCAATTAGTGCAGACCTTTCTCGATCACTTTTCGATAAACATTTCTAAAAATGGGTCTCTATCATAGATTTATATTCTATTCATCAATATGACGATTGATTCTATCACTGATTTCGTCACACGGTGGTGAAGCCTAATCAATCAACTTTCCTTCTCTCTCCCCCAGCCTAAGCTCATAGAGTTGTTTATGAGGGCGTGTTCCAGACACATTTCCTCAAACTCTTTAGTTCAAATGTTTCGTACATTTGACGAGGCTTTTACCATGGCTAGGAAGCTTGAGATCACGTGCCCTCGAAGAAGGAAAAACTAAAACTGCATAACAAAAATGCCACCTTCAAATCAAATGAGTCTTCTTCCAAACCACCCAACAACCATCCCAAGCCAAAAGGATCCACTAATGTGGTAGTTCTAAAATCCATCCCTTCTCATCCAGCCAATCAACCTAAACCTCCTTCCAATCTCTCACCAGTGCAAAATTTTCAATATCGGTATGAACAAAAGAGTTACACTCCCATTGGGGAGCCTTATTCTTTTGTATTGGAAAATTTGTTGAAGACTGGAGCCATCACTCTTCCTCCCATCAAACCACATACTGGTTTTGATCCTTCTCACCCCACACCGGCTTGGTATAAGGAAAATGAATTCTGTAATTACCATCGCGTAAAAGGACATAGTGACACAAATTACAAAACCTTTAAAAACATTGTGCAAGGAATGTTAGACAGTGGTGATCTCGTCCTTGAAAACCCTAACATACCTGCTAATGAAAACTTGGACATTTTCAGAAAACCTTTTCCTAACCATGCTCCTTCATCAACTCACACTGGCGAGATGTCTAAAGAAGAAACCAATGTACATGTGGTTCATGCAGTCTTCAATACAACATCTGATCCTTCTATCCAATATCCTCCTATAACATATATTGAGGAAATATTTACACGAACTCCTCTACCCATAGAGGAGCCCACCTCACCTGTTCCTTTACCCATATAGGAACCCACCTTACCTACTCCTTTACCCATAGAGGAACCTCACTCACTTTACCTCTAGAGGACCCACCTTACCCTCACCCATAGATAAACCTGTTCCTTTACCCATAGAGGAACCCACCTTACCTGCTCCTTTACCCATAGAGGAACCCACCTTACCATATGTTCCTTTACCCATAGAGGAACCCACCTTACTTGTTCTTCTACCCATAGAGGAACCCACCTTATCATCCTCTCTACCTGTAGAGGAGTCTACATTACCCACTTTTCCTTCTCCTCAACCCATAAAGGAGCCAATTTTATCTACTCTTCCTATTGGTGATACCTCTCCGAAGGTATTCAAAGATCCCATCACTCTTCTTACCTCACTCTTACCCACCGAGTCAGAGGCTAAGACCTTCCCTATCTCATAGGCCTCAGAGCTCTTCATGGGATTTAACACCAAGTAGTCATCCTCTTCATCTACTCCAAAACCCTTCTCTCATTTGGTTGACCACTTGGAGTACATTGATTACACTACCCTCTGGGGATGCCTTAGAATCCCCATTTCCACACAAATGTAAATGTCCTCCCTAATACCTCGACCATATATCCAAATATCTTCAAAGAGAATAAGGTTAATATTCTTCAACTGGTGGTATTAGCCCCTTATTCATCAGCACCCCCTCCACTCAAGCCTCCATCTACTAAAAAACCTACTACCACCTTAGGGGTTTTATCGGTACCAAGTGATTTACATCCCCCTATGAATCTAGAATTGTTAAATTCTTCACTCACCAATCAAAAAATATACTCCAACACCTAAAAGGAAGACTCAACCTTTTAGGGCTCATACCTCGGTATCCCCCACATCTTCTTACTCACCGTTAAATCTATTTCGTCGATATTGTGCCCACATCCTTCAACCTTGGTTAACCTACCCCTTTACCAAGGAAAACCCAAACTGTGAAAAACTAATACCCTTGCCTTCACCTCTCGTTCGCCCCACACCTTATTCATTACCTTTACACTCACTCTTTCCAACACCCATGCTTTTTCCTTGGATTACTCTAGATACCTACACCTTGCAAGTCTCCTTCACCCTCACACGTTATTCATCCACATTTACCAAAGAAGATGTAAGCCTAAACCCAAACCTTCACTACCTACTAATAAATTAGTTACAAAAACTTGATCTATTACCTCACCTCCCTCATGAAGGTCACCTACCCCTTCGCCCAAGAAAACCTTGACATATCCTTATGATCTTTTGGTAGGATCCTATTCTAACATCTTCGCTCAGTTGTTAGAGACATTTTCTATATCACATTCCACATATAAAGCCTTATGATAATCTCAAACCTAAACTAGTAGGGTTTGACGACACACAAATTTGTGCTTATCATCATTCACTAGGGCATGATGTTGAGAGTTATAAGGCTCTTAAAATCATTATCCTTCAGCTTTTTGATTCTAATGGTCTCTTCAAACAAGATGATATGTTGGAGGAGGATTCCATTCTTTCTTCGCCCATCTGCCACACAACCTAGCCCCAAACCCATTCTACAACCTTTACCTTCACATCCACCTAGGGATAAAGGTAAGCCTAAACAATCCTCTTTTCCTCCTCCTATCTTTGAAATTAACATGGTGTGTGTAGCCACTGAGTCACAACACGTGAAATAAAAAGGAAAGGAAAAATTTGGCAACCCTTCTAGTTTTCCTTCACCTACCATTACACTTCACACCTCCCTCCAAGATAACCATCCTTAGGTTGGCACAACCTACCTATTCTGGGGTTGCACATCGTTCAATGATCAAACAACTTCACCAGTCCCCATTGAAGATGTCTTTAAATGACTTGATCCAAACCTCATATTCTCATCATCAGGACCTCATTGAGGTCCTGAAATCCATCGAGGTTTCCATCCAATGACACTTCACCTATCGCCACCCTCATTATCCCCTCATCAGATTACTTCCATTAATTTATCTAAATCAAAGATTTCTCCTTTACAACTTGATGATCCTTATCCCACTGTTTTCATTTCCACTTACGTTAATGACATTCACCTTAAACATGTTATGATTGATGGGGTGATAGCATCAACATCATCTCTTCTCATGCCTATGAACAATTGGGCATACTAGATAATTGTATATCTAACAACCTCGTCATGCTTCAATCTTTTAATGATGCCATGACCACTATAAGAAATCTACCACATATTTCATTTCTACTGCTTCACTTTCCTCATCTAGCCCACCTACCAACCCTCCTATTCCACCCTCTACTGATGTTCCATCTTCTCAAGATTCAGATAGCTTATCTATACTAGCTACCCAAGTACCTATCGATTATCCACAATGGGCCTCTAATATTGTTCCTGTCACAAAAACAACTGGGGGAAATCGTATTTGCACTAAATTTCATGACCTCAACCTTTCCTGTCCAAAAGATGCCTTTCCTCTACCAAACATTGACCAACTAGTTGATCTTATAACTAGCCATGAGATGCTATCTCTTATGGATGGGTTTTTCAAGTTATTATCAGATACTACTCACTCTAGAAGATCAGCACAAAACCAATTTCATCACCCCTTGTGGGAACTTCTGCTATCACTTCATACCCTTCAGCTTGAAAAATTCTGGTGCTACCTATCAACGTACTATGAATTACATCTTCCATGAAATCATGCATGATATATTGGAAGAATATGTCGATGACCTTCTTGGTAAGTCTAAGCATTGTGCCGAACACCTAACAGTTCTTAAAGTTATCTTTGATCACCTTATCTAATATTATGTTCTCCTTCAACCAAATAAGTGCTTTTTTACATCTCTCTCAGGTAAGCTCTTTGGTTTCATTTTCTCTTTACATGGTATTGAAGTTGATTCTGCTAAGATCAAGGTGATTCTTGACATGCCTCCACCTACTAACCTTCGATAACTTCATAGCTTGCAAGGAAAATTGCAATCTATTTGACACTTCATCTCTCAACTTTCAGATTGATGCCAACCATTTCACCACGTCCTTTAAAAATAATTATTCTTTCCATTAAAATGATGAGTGTGACAAATCCTTTGAAGCATTGAAGAACTACCTTCTTCAGCCTCTTGTGCTCATTCCACATAAAGATGATCAACCTTTTTAACTTTACATTTATGATACTAACCATCCCTTGGGTGTCATGCCTGTTCATTATGATGAGCAACATAGGGAAGAAGTGGTTTATTACATAATTCATACTCTTCAAGACTACAAAACTTGGTACACTCATGATGAAAAGATTTGCTTAGCCCTAGTATTTGTGGCCACCAAAATTCGCCACTACCTTCTTAATCATAAAACGTTTTTTGTTACCATCACATACCCTCTTCATTAAATGTATGCCAAACCTCACCAACACCAACACACCGTTTGTTGGCTCATGCTTCTTGTAGACTTTGATTTCATTCATCAAAAGTATGTCAAAGGAAAAACCATTATGGATCAACTTGCAGACACTCCTCTTCCTATGAATCAATCCTCAAACTTCAATTTTCTTGACGAATCTATCACCACCCTTGCCATTGATGATATTGTTTATCAAATGACATTATTCTTTAACGGGTAAAAATGTCACTGTGGGGAGGAGTGGGGATAATCCTCATTCCTCTTGATAGTGATCCTATGTCACTATCCTTTAAACTAGACTTCGACTACACAAATAACATAGCCGAGTATGAATCTCTTGTGTTAGGTCTTCAAACTGCAATTTCCCTAAATGTTAAACCCATTAACATATTTGGTGACTCAAATCAATGGTTCATACTAATGTCATAATGATGACCTTAAAAGTATAAACACCTTGTCGACCTAATTTATACCATGTTTGATCACTACCTCATTCAAGCCACTCCGCAATCTACTAACAAATTTGTGGATACCATAGTTTGTCTTGCTTCTAAAATACCTAACTCACCTTCAGATTCAAAGATATTTGTCACAATACAATGGTTTTAGTCACATTCTTATATTATCCCCGACCTTCATTTTAATGCCCACATGAAATTTGGTATAGGAAATTCACTTAATACCTCTCACTTTTAATCCTACCTTAGGATCTCACTTGTAATGGATGATGAGCCTTCGTAAAAAGTGCCTCTCGTTACTTCATCATGGGTGATATTCTATATAAATGTGGCTTTGACGGTATCCTCATGTAGTGCCTCACTAGTTCTGAAATCCCATACACCATCAAATAAATTCATGATGGGATTTTTGGGGACATTTTACTGGCCTCGAAGTTACAAATTGTATCCTTTGACTTAGCTACCACTAGCCAACCCTTAACCAATATGGTTGTGACTATGTTAAACATTGTGTGAAGTGTCAACAACATGATAACCTTCATCATACTCCTAGTCACACCTTGGAAGTCTCCAAATAATTTTTGCCCTTCTCTTAGTGGGGTTTAGATCTCTTTGGGAAGATTAACACTAATTCCTTGCAACGTCATTGCTAGATCATCATGGAGATGGAATATTACACTAAATGGGTGGAAGCCATCCCTCTCATTTCTACCAAAGCCAAGAAAATAGTCAAATTTATAAATCACCATATCATTTTTCACTTTGGTGTTCCTCAGTGCCTCATCGCTGATAATGGCAAACAATTAAAAAATAAAACTGTACACCAACTGTGTGCCAACTTTGGTATTCAACTTAATTTCTCTTTACCATATTACGCACAAAAAAATTGTCAAGCCAAATCTTCTAACAAAACTCTAAACAAAACTCTTATGAAATTGGTTGACGACTTTGGTAAGGATTGGCACACGCACATTCCTTTCACCTTATGGGCTTATTGTACCAGCATTCGCACCTCTGCTGCTGCTACAACTTTCTCTTTGGTCTACAGTACAAATTTTGTCCTACATTTTGAAATCCAAATTCCATCTCTCTATATATCTCTTAAAGATAGCCTCTTTGATGATGAGTTTTGTCGAGAATGTTTTGCACAACTTGAGCTACTAGACGAATGTCGTTTAAATTATCTAGACCACCTCTAAATCTACCAAAAGTGCATTAAGTGTGCCTAGGAAAAACACGTTTGAGAATGAACATTCAAGATCGGTGATCTTTTCTTGAAGGAAAATCCACATGTAACTAAAATGGAGAAAAGTAAATGAGGCAAGTTTTCTCCTAATTAGCTTGGACCTTATATTGTCACCCATAGCTATGGATCAAGAACTTATCATTTATCTTCTCTTGAGGGTAAACTTGAACCTAAGACCCTTAATTCCTTGCATCTTTGACTATTCTATTGTTGAATAAAGTAATACATCACTTTATGTCTCATTTATGCTCGTCCCTTGAGTGAACCTCTCCTTACATCTACCTCTTTTAAGGATCAACGACTCAAATAGAATTGTGTGATTATCCATCACCATTCAATATTATCTTGAATATGAGTACCAAAACTCTACTCATGACATGATTCTCATGGACACTTTTTGTCCTTTTCAAGATGGAATCCCTTGGTCATTCGTCACTTGAAACCCCTCTTTCATAGCTAACCTTTTTTGTGCTATCGTTTTGACTTCATAAAAGAGGCCTATCCTCCTTTATCGTCTTGTCTATGACTACAAGTCCAAAATAAGGAAAATTTT